>JAWMRA010000016.1:15558009-15580614 GCA_035584735.1 Pseudotriccus pelzelni
AGAAAGAAAGAAAGAAAGAAAGAAAGAAAGAAAGAAAGAAAGAAAGAAAGAAAGAAAGAAAGAAAGAAAGAGAGAGAAAGAAAGAAAGAAACAATCTTGTTAGTCTCTGTCGGCCAAAGGAGTTATGTATGTCCAACTGCCAGACATTTCAAACCCCTTGCAGAAGTCCTTCCTTGTTCAGTAGTTTCCCTCCTTGTCAAATTCAATGTATGGACTGATGGCATTTTCTCATCCACTGTAAGACGATACAAAAATGGCACATTCATCTTTGTTGGAACTTTCTTTGCTTACTATTTTTCTTTCACCATTTTATTTGTTCCCCATCTTTCTCCCAGTACCCTAACTACTGCTTTCCTTGCCCACGGGCCGTCTCCTTGTTTTAGGGATCCATTTCCAACCTCTGTGTGTTTGCATGCTGGCAGTCCTCTTTGGTTCCCCTACCATGTGACTCATCTTGGTTTATCATCTTTAGTCTTCACTCTCAGCCTGTCCTCCTCCCCAGCCTGCAGGCCTTGCCCACTCTCTCCAGAACTCTTCGAGGGGAGAAAGATGAAAGGGAGAGATTATTTTAGCCTACACTTTATCAGGTTACCCTCCCCGGGTTTCTTTTCATGCGTCCCCACACCTTGAAATCTTCCCCCTCCTTCCTGTTGTGGTCTCAGCCTTTTCCTTCCTGCCTCCTCTGGTGAATGCTCTTAGACTGTGGCAGTGAAACATGTGCGCATAAAAAATGTCACATTCCACCTTCTGCACGTGTAGATAGAGTAAAAAAAATAATCTGAGGCTTAGTTACATCTAGCAATTAACATATAAAACCCGTGCAATAGTGTTTTCAGGGAAGGGGCCAGTGGAGGAGCTTTGGCAGGAGGCCATGCTGCAACACGAGGGAGCTCCCGTGGAGAGCAGTCCCCGCCGGAGCTCGGCACAGCCGCTGCGTCTCCGTGGGAAAAGGGGTGAAGCCACAGTACTTAAGCAGTCCGGGAGCAGTCAGGTGTGAGAAAGTCAGGGATGGTGCTGACAAAGGCTAGAGGTTACTGTGGCTTTGAGTGTGCCCTAGTGTGTGCTGGGGGACGGTCCCGCTGGGCTCTCTGCCCTGCAGTGCCTCATTCTCCACACCATGGTGGAGGAGTTGAGTTGGCCTTCCCCCCTGATTTCGGACTGTTGCTTGGGAATTTACTTCAGCTATTTCCTGGAATATGAATTTGTTTATTTTCAAAGGAGAACAAACATAAAACTCATACAGTAGCTTCGGGTAGGGCGTTTCTTGGTAGAGGGAGTGATTTGGATCATGAATTATCGCTTCTTTTTAAGAATTTAAGTACTTCAGAAGATTGCATGGAGCACAAAAGCAGCTGGTAGCACACAAAAAGTACAACTGCATGAAAATAATGGCCCTGATACCATGGCTTTTACTGTTATCCAGATCTCGTGACATGTTTGCAAAGAGAATGTAAAGTATTCCTATTTTAGTCTGAGATTTTTTCTCACCGACTTTCCTTTCACTGACAGCTTATATACCTGATTAGTCATGCAACTTTTGCTTTAGTCTAATATTAAACAGTAAATTAATCAACATCATAAATTACGGACATGGCTAGTACACAGATCGTGACATCTTTTCACTGAAGTTTGAAACACTTAAGTGGGTGATTCTTATGGAAGTGGTTTGTTTAACTTCTGACTTGGTCCTACAGAATTTGGGAGTATGTGCTCAGCTTTCTGTGGCATGAGCCATCCCAAAAGTGAGTCAGCTCCAGCTGAATATTCAGACAGACTCATCCTGCATGGGTTAGGCACCTGCCTCCCAAAAGTAAAATAACATTTTTAAAAAGCCTTTCCTTTTAAGTGGAAAGAAATCTTGGCAGTATTTCTCTTAGTGCTTTCTAAAAGACACAAAAAACACTGTGCCTAAAATACTGCGGAAGTTTATTTTTCAAAGCTACAGGCAGCTGTTCGTGGTCCTATAGGAAATGCTACGGCTATGCAGTCACCACCCGAAAGCAAATCAAGTTTCCCAAGTTGTTTTCTTTTTGTGTCTTTATTGCTTTTATCTCAAGAACAAAATGTACAATTAAGGAATTTGAAAACTGACGTCCCGCCCCGTCAAACAATGGGGAAACGCAAAAGCAGGTTAGAGCCCGCGCTGATCGACATCCCAGTTCTGCGGCCAGTTCCGAGGGGACGGGAATTGCTTCGCCCCGCCGAGGGCGCAGAGCCGGTCCACGCTCGACTCCCCCTCGCCCAGCTGCGCCGGGCCGGGGCCGGTCCCGGCCTGCTCCGCTGCCCGCGCTTCGAACGCCCCCCGCTCTCCCATAGGCTGCGCCGGGCCGGCCGCGCTCGGCCCCCGCCGCCTCGACCATGGCGCGGGGGAGCCCGGCGGCGGCCAAGCCCCGCGGGCGGCCCTGCACCGCGCCGCGCCCGGCGGAGCCCGCGGGGCCGCGATGGGTCGCTCCGCCGGCGCCGTTCCGCCGGCGTCCTGGGGTCCGGGTCCGGCAGCGGGACGGGGGGAGGCGGCGGCGAGGCGCGCGGTCCCCCCGCGGCGGGATGGGCCGTGCCGGCGGTCGGACGTGTCGGTGGCTGCGCGGGGGGAGCGGCACGCGGCGGGCGGGCGGCGCGGCCGCTGAAGGGACGAGCCGGGGGGCAGAGCGGCCGCTCCCACGCTCCGGCGGCGGGACCCGGCCCCGGCGCGCCAGGCGCCGCAAGGGAGACACCGCACTTTTATCCGACTTGAGCCTCCGCTCCCCTTCCACTTTCTTCCTCTCTCCCTTCTCTCCCTCCTCCTCCGTCTCCGCCCCTTCCCCGCCGCCCTCCTCTTCCTCCTCCCGCCCGCGCCCTGGGATGTTTATTCGGGCGGCTGCGTGAGGCGCGGCTGGTGGTGCCGAATTTCTCTCCCCCGGCCTGAGGAGTTGCAGGCGCGCACACGCTCGCCCGGCTTCGGGGGAGAGAAGGAAACAAAATGTCTGCCAGGGCCGCGGCGGCTCCGTCGAAGGTAAGGCTCGGCCCCGGCGCTCCCCGCCCGCTGCGATCCCCGCGGTACCCTCAGCGCGGTTTGCCCATTGCCCCGCCGAGCCCGCGGCTCATCGCCGGGAGCGGGAGTAGCGAACCGGGGAGGTGGGCGAGGCGGGCCGGAGCCTCCCGGCCGCTTTCCCCGCTGAGCCTCCCTCCCGCAGCCCCCCCGGCCCGGCCGCCCACCTGTTGGATGTGCGGGCGCGGGGCCCCGGCGGGGCGGCTCGTGCGGCTCCCGCCGCTGCGCTGGCCCTGCCCTTTTGTTCCAGGCTGGAGCCAAGGAGCAGTTGGGAAAGGTTCAACCGGGAGAGTCCAGTACTGCAGGATTTTTCTGTGGCCGCTGAATCAGTCGGGGATGATTGTTGCTGACATACGGTAAACAGCTTTGGGGCGGCAGTAATCCGTCAGAAACTTGTGCCGGTCCTCCACCTGAACCGTAGGTGTTGGTGGTGCAGGTGCACGGTGCGGGGTGTGTACTCTGACCTCCCCCGGCACTGCGCGGCGATGAGTAATGCCGAGCGACCCCGAGGGGAAGAGGTGGAGTTAGGAACGCTCAACAGGTTATTTCTGCTTCGTGTAAAATTAAAGGTTTACTTTTAAACTAGTTTGAATTTGAATTTCGAGCTAATTCTTAGCTTATGGCGCCTGAGTAGTTGCTGTGGCTTCAGCGCGACCAGTTCCCGTCGTGTCGCCGGAGCTCGGCAATAGTGGTGTTTGCTTTCGAGTGAAACTGTGGTTTCGGTCTGATGTCACTAGCCGGTATGCGTTTACTCAGAAGTGATTTTCTCCAGGCTGAAGCAAAGTGCACATCTTGCCGCATTACTATTGAAAAACTTAAGTACTTGAGGTACTAACTAACAAGCAAATTTACTATGGTTGTAAGATATTGTTACTTGGAGATTTCATCAATCCCAAAGTCTTACTTTCGAGGTGCATTCAAGGCAACCTCAGCTCCCAGAGTGGAATTTAAAAAACTTAAAAGCTAGTGTTGACTTACTGAGTTTCATGCCTCTTCTAAGTATGCTTCCAGAGATACTTTATTGCATTTAAACATAAATGTGCACACACTTATTTATGATGGGAGGAGTAACTTATTTTGGGTAATATATCACGCTGGTGGTATTGCCTAGCTACGGAGACAAATAAAACGTACTTTTAAATCCTGTTCATATGCATTTATATTAACAACAAAAAGGAGTTGAAGGTAAATGTTGTCTTGAATAGTGTTGTATTAGAGTTCTGCTATGCGAGGGATTGTGTGAAATTGCATCACCTTAAATTTTGCGGATTTTCTTTTGTATAAAATAGAATGTAAAATTCTCATTTCCAGTTCAAACTCCTCTCTTCAGATACAGCTCTTTTGTGAGGCTGTGGACAAATACTGTCTTCCATGCATCCATGCACTGTCTTAAAGTTTTTTCTATTTTTAAATACCGAAGTAGTACCTGTTTTGATTGTAGACTGGTATACAGACTGATATAAATGCAGAGTTGTATCTTACCATAGCAGTTATTTGAAACTCTTCCTGCTCACGGTCATATCACATTGGCGCTTTGCCTACACGTATACAATATCAGCCAAACTAATTATACTGCAAGTTATGTTAATTTAAGAATGTTGCAAAATATAGTCTCATTTGGGTTTAACTCTTCACACAGATTTGTAGAAGTCATGTATTTGAAATAGTGTTCTCGGGGGAAAAAAGTTAATTTTGTAAGTTCTGTAGCTTTGCCAGTGTAAATTCTTACAGTATAACTGTAATACCTTTTTATCAGAATTATTTCTTGCCATTTTGATCTTGATCACAGAAGTGGCTTTAGAAGCTAGAATCTGATGCATACAGTTGATATGAATTTTGTCATAATAGAAATGCTTTCAGTAGATGGAGAGTGTTATTTGCACGTCAGCCATTAGTTCCTGGGCCGCTGCCCATTAAAAGTTATAGATGGGAAGATTAAAAATAATTTTTAAATACTACAGTGTTGGAGGACTTCTATGTTCAAGTTTCAGATCTTATTTCCTTCAGTCACCCCTTTGGACACGGTATGTGGTTTCCCATTTTTGGAGTAGTAATGTATTTTAAAAAAAGCCTCTGTGAATGGTCTTCTCTTGATAGTTACTTATTTTACTTTTGCGTCTTGAGTCTATGTCCACATTTATTTTGGGACACTTGACCGGATGAAAACTAAAAAAAAATAAAAATTTGGTAAGCTGAGTAATTCTTATTTGTATATGAGGGAATCTTGGCTGCTGTGATTGATTGTATTATGCCCTATTGTCTTTAACAAACAGTCTTTCACTGCCCTTCAGTTTTGATTGCTTAGCTTTTTCTCTGCTATGCTGTAAGAGAATGTGGGTTTTTTTAAGGTGTTACACGCTTGTTGTAGCTGTTGGTAGTATACAATAGAAAATTATGAGAGAAATAAAGTCTTGCTTGCAGTCTAATCTGGTCGTGGCTATTACTGAAAAACGTAAGGGGCCTAATCTCCTCTGTCTTTTTGAACAATGCTGATGGATGCTGTGGCAATGACTATGTCAGGGTCTTAGTAATGGGATGTGAAGCTTTTTACCTTTAAGCTGGGTTTTGAATATAGTCCACATTTGGAAAAACCCCAAAAACCCAAACAAACCGAAACAGAAAGCTTTTAACTAGTAAATATGGGGCCAGGAGTTACTGAATCCTTGAGCTATTTTGAATGCAAACCTGAGGTTTGGAGACTTTCTTCTAGTTTTAAATACATTAATGAAGAATATTTCCCAGTCTTTCACCTCAGTCCTTTAATTAATTGAATTTTGGTTATTCTAACTTGTTTTCTAGCTCCAGGCATGTTAACTAGGCCTTGAATCAGAAGTGGAGAACATGATCATGTTAATGGTTCAAGACAAGCTGATTGCCAGGACTCTTTGGTTTCCTGTTTTAAGAGGGAATGATCTATGGTTTTCATAGTGCTCTACCCAAAATCTTACTTGGAGAGAGGAATGTATTTATTCCTTGAAGGGGATATATATGCAGGCTTTTAAAGTGTTTTTTAATAACTAAGATAGCTAAGTTTGGAACAGTATTTTGGTTTTCCCATTTAAGTCTGTACATGAACATTGTAAACTCAGATCAGCTCTCCAGTTGTTGGTGAAATTCTTCAACTGTACCAACAAAAAAATAAATACATAGAAAATGTAAATGGGAAAGTACCTGAGAACTTGGCTTAACCCAAGAATCTACCTCCTACTTGGAAAAAAGACCCTTGAAAATTACTGCATTGAATTTTGATAGTATTTCCGTAAGTTGTATTTTCACCTTAGGAAACACTAATTTTAATATTCTTTGTTTGGTTTTTGGTTGGTTTGTTTTTTGTTTGGTTGGTTTTTTTCCAAAGAAGAAATTACATAGATACCTTGTATTTTGGGTTTGGATTTTCTTAAATTCCTTGTTGTGACTGTCAGCAACTTCAGCTACCAGGTGATACTTCAGGTGCATTTTTCAGTACGAATTTCACTGCAAAGTGAGAAGGGCCATGAGCTCCACACTCTGTAGGTCATTATGAAGTGTATTCTGGAGTTTGTTTCTGGTTCAATGTTCAGCATAAAGATTACTGTAATGTAAACAGAGCTTGAAATCTGACTGCCTGGCAACTGGTTCCACCTTTATAGAGTGAAAAATCAGTAAGACCTTATCAGTGACCAGCTAGATAATCTTTGTGTCAAGGAAAACGTCTAGAAACAGGTTATTGTACATCCTAGGTATTTAATGTGCACATTGCACTACTACTTGCATTCTATGAGAAGAGATACCATGCAGAAAAAAGCTCAAAGCTTGGTATCTTAAATTAGTGCTTGAAGTCAAGAGTGGTCACTGAGCTTGAATATATGTCTGTATTGAACACTGCAAGGTACCATTGTTGTCAAAACCTGGGTGCTCATGAAAATGCTTGTTACTAAATCTTCAGCATAAGGTATTGAGTTGGGAACAGAGCTGTAATTCGTAAACTACTCAAGCTCTGAATTGTGCTAAATATTTTGTCTTTATTACTTGAAATGCTGTGCAAAAGTCTTGTCTATCTCAGGTCACAGCACTCATCCAAAGGCTTTGTCTCAAAGTTGTTGAAGTTCTGACCAAGGCCCCGCGTGTTCCTGCTGATAAATGCATTGTGAAATAGGATCCTCTCTTCTGTTTTGATCTCTTGTCCTCTACAGAGAAGAGGCCACGTCTTGTCTACACCAGAGTGGTGGGGAAAAATCTGATTCCAGTCACAGTGTGGGGACAGTAAAGCCATATACCTGTCCATGTCAAAATTAATAGTCCCAATGTTTGATTCAGAACACTGTGTAAAACTTTAAGTGTCTGTTTGAGTTAAGGGATAGTATTTGAAGCAAACGGTTACTGTTAAGTTTTTGTTATGGATTAAGAAATACATTGGTCTCTTATATCCCCCAAATTTGTCCTTGTTATTATGGTATAAATACAACAAAAATTAATATCAAACTGTGCTCAGTGTTTTCTCAGGCAAATATATTGCTAATGACTTCTTCACTGAATGTACTGATTAAGCAAACAGCCGTAGGGAAGTCTTAAAATTAATTCCATGATTCTTTGCAGTGTATTTATGCTGAGTCCAAAAAGTCCTGAAATGAAAACATTGTCTTGTCTTATAATTATGCTATTTTAGGGACTGATTATTCAAATGTGTGCTCTACACTCATAAATAGCAGGGATGCTCTGGTTTCAAGGGCCTGTGACGGTGAAGATCTGAGAAAATGGAGGGTCACATTGAGCTGAATATTGTATGGTCCACTGTGGGTCCCTTGGATCCTGCAGAGTAAAAGGCACTGCTGAGGCCACAAATGTGGTGACTTGTCCAGGGACAGTGGTGTCTGCTTGGTTATCCATGAGAATTTTTTGCTGTGTTATATCCTTGGATAACTCCTTAAGCCCCAAGCCCTGTGGACTCCTTGAATTATGTAGATGGGCTACTGCCCATCTCCATGAAGAAACGTTCCATTAAGTGCAGGGCTGGGCACTTGGCTTATGTTTATTATTCCTAACTCTGTAGGATCGTAGTAGCTCTTTAGAGTTCTTTCCTGCAGGATTTATTTGGACACTTGGAAAAACAACTTTATTGCTGGTGCTAAAAATTCAAGTATTGGCTGTATGCTAAAATAGCATTTATTTTCTCGAGCATTTGGTAATCTTTAATAGGATTCTTGTTTCCTAATCCATTATAAACAGATGTTTTTCCCTTTTGTGGTGGGGGAGGGCAACCTAAATTCAGTAAGATGATAGCTGTAGGGAGTGTTGCATTGGAGAAGTTCACATTCTTGGGAGAAGTGGGCAAAGTATTGTGACCCTTTTTGGCCTTCATAACTCACCATAGGGTGTTGGTTAATTTTCCATAGCAGAGGAAGCAATAACAGAACTTGGCTCTGCTCGTCTTTTTGTCTCTCTACCCCCACATATGCAAAGTACTGACGCTGAAAATAGAAATTGAACAAAAGTAGGTGGTTTCTTTGATTTGCAGTTCTCAAGGCTTTTCCCAGTAAGTACTGCACTGAAGAGCAGTCTGCCTTTTACATTTGAATTCTTCTTAGGAACTTAATTATAAAATATTTCCCCCACTCCTCTTAAACAAGCAGTAATTAGTTTTCAACTCATGATCCTCTGGGATTGTATAAGCAGTTCCTTGTCTAGTTTGAATTGGGTCCAGTAACAGTGTCTTCCCCTCTGCCCCACTGGGTCAGCAATTGCTTTAACAGATGGTCCCTTTTTATGTATCCAGATTAAAATTTTTCTTGTAAATATTAACTGGACCTGTTCCAGCTATTTACACTCTGGGCTGGTGACTGTTTCTTAGGATGTACCCAGATGGGACATAGAATGAGATACATAGAGACTTGTTAATACACGTGAGAACATATGGTCAGGCTTTTGGATGTCACTCCCGAAGAAGAGTTGGTGTGACTGGAATAACATCTATTGCCTTTTTCTACAGACCTTGTTGGCTATTTTCTTTAGACCACAGCTGCCACAAGTGGCACTCCTACTGCAGCATTAGTGACTTAATTATATGAATCAAAAAGTTCAATAACACAAAACTGACTGAGAAGTGTCTTGTGGCTGAAGAGATACTGCTCCATTTTTCTAAGTAGAGTGAATTAAAAGGTGGTAATAACCTTAAATTATAACTGGAAGCAGTAGCATAATGAAACAGGACAGATTGTGAAATTTGAACAATGATGTAATTTCTTCTATTACTTAAGTTACAGCAGTGGTGACATGAGTTTGCAAGAGGGCTGACCTGGCACACATTGCTATAAAACAATGTATAAAGTCTTTAAAAAAAAGAAAAAAACCCTAAAAAGCCAAAGGGGAGATTATGAACATAGCTTCTTTCAGCTTTGTTGAAAATATACTAGGCGTTAATTCTGTAATCTGAAGATTCCTTGGTTCTAGTAGAAAGTAACAATTAGAATGACTGTAATTGTGAAACTCCAGAAGTAACTTTGAGGTGCTACTTGACAATGTCAGATCAAGTAATTAGTTGATTTTAAGTCATATGGGATCAGGATAGTACCTGGGGTTAACTGTGCCAAGTATTGGTTATCTGAACAAATTGCAAGACTCATAATAAATATGTAATTCGTGTTCATTTTAGATGACTGGCTTCCCCAGAAGGAAATCTGGGAGGAGATCAGATCTTGTTAACCCTCTCAGCACTGGATGCTTGCTTAAGAACTTTTTAATCTCACTCGACCCAGCATTGTTCCTACGTATTATTTGGAAAAAATGCTCCTTTGCCCAAGAATGCCTCCACATGAATTGGGTTTCCAGCACAGTGTTAGGTGAAAAAGGTACAGGATTTCCCTGTAAAGCTGAACTCCCTGAAGTGGTTTTTCCAGTGGGTATTAAGATCTTGAAGCCAAACTTGAAGGCATGGCTTTCTGACAAAAGAACTTGTTTCCTTCAAAATTGAAATTAAGTTGTGGAAAGTGATTGGCCATTGCATACAGGCTAAACCTCTCTGTTCATAACCCAGCTATGCAGGAAGGGAAATTCCTGGAGGGTAATCTCATCTGAGAGTACTAAATGGGCTTGCATTTTGATTGGGTTTTGCACTCTATGGATAATGCAGACCGGATTAATGCTACTAAAACAGGGAGCCTTTAGCTAAGGAATACAGGAAAGGTATACAGGTTTATAAAAAACATGTCCATGGCTTGAACCAAGAACGTGTTTCATCTGAATGCGATACACTGCTGTAGAAGTACTCTGTAGTATGTTGGCTTATTTTTTCCAATCCTCCTCATCTAGTTTATTGTAGTTTATTTGTTGTTGATAGTTGGATGGTAAATCCACCCTAGAACTGCCCAGGAAACTGCTGAGTTTCAGATTAAGGGATCTATTGGTTAAATAGTTTGAATACCTTGTCAGTGTGCAACTGAATATTTAGCCTATTATGTTTGTCTTAGAACTGCTGACTGCTGTATTTTACAGTACTTTAGGTGCAGTAGTACCAGTTAGATTGAAATACACCCATTTGTACTTGTTCTGATTTCATAGCTGCCTATCCTGCATGTTAAGAGGAGTTTTGGGGATGAAAGTTGAAACGTTAGGTGTTTGTTTGATTTTTTTGGTTTTACTCCCCGTGTGAATGATGAATGCTTAAATTCACTACAGCTATTTTTATTAGCGGTACAGTGGCAGGGGAAGCAGACAGTGATCTGCTGAGCAGCAGAAGTGCTGCACAGAACAGGGTGAAGTAGACTGGTGAGCTGCCAGTGCAGGTGCCTGTTCCCTGAGCCGTGGGATCGGACTGGGGGGTGTATAGGGCAGTGTAGAGGCATGTGTATCAAATAGTGGGTTGAAATAGTTTCGCTCTTCCTGATGAAGTTGTTGGCTACAAAATATGGCGTTTTTAATCTCGTGAGGTAGATAAACTGGAACCCTCAGTTATTCTTTTCTATTTGTAGAAAAACTTGTTAATAAAGTTGATGACCAGCCTTGCTTTGCTGTAAGTTGCTTAGAATGTTTATAGCTGGCAGTAGTAACTTTTCTCTGATAGAAAGTACCATTTTTCAAATGGAACTAAACTACTAGTATGAAATTGCATTTTGCTTGCTGTACCTTTTAACTTCCAGAACATGACCTTTTTAATTTACTCAGTAGTAGCTGCAGTCTTGCTGTATTTAAAAGTCAGTTTTATAGAAAACAACTTCAAACATTTTGAAACACTTATTAGAGAAATAAACTCTCAAAGGTATTTATACTTGATAAACTGCTATAGATAGTGTTACAAAACTCAGTAAATAGTTTTTCCTTTATCATAAGAGCAGACTTTTTCATGTTTTACTGTTTGTTTTTTAATTTTTACATTAGTTTGTATTTCCTGGATATGCTTTCAGTGTAGAGGTTAGTATGTAGCTGACCAAAACATAATACCTAAAATCTGTCTTTACTGTCCTAACCCTTCAAGCAATGTAATTATGTTGCTTCCAAGCGATAAGCCAAGGCAATTTACAGATTACTGGAATGCTTGAAAACACTGACCTTTCAGGTCGCTCCGAGCATTCCTATTATGCAGAGATTGCTGTGGCACTGTTGTAATCTGCTGGCCTGTCACATGCTGACTAACTTGCAGAAAGCTTTGATGCAACTGTTTTAAAAATGCTTTTGCTGACTGATAGGCACTTAGGCTACTGCCTGTGAACAAAGCTAGCTCTCATTCCATGCTTTTAGCACCCATTTTCTTCAGCAACACTTCTTCCCTGCTGACTACCCACACAGTTCTTATCTGGGCCCAATTGTTGACTTGTCTCCATTTAAACTGTACTTGTGTTAATTTTCCACTTCAAAAATATTAGTGTGTGTGTGAGAGGTTTGGTTTGTGTGGTTTATTCAGAGCTGCTACAACAAGCAGCCTTGAAATTTCATGTGGTGGCTTTAAAGAGTGGGTGGATTAGTGAGAAGAAAGTGTATGTGACTGGGCAGGGGAGGGGAGAGATTAAAAGGAACAATGGTCCTTTATTGATGATGACTGATACAGTGGGAAGTACTTGACTGCCATATAGCATGTATTGTATAGATGTTTGAGCTCATGACTTTGCTTGAATTGGTGTGAAGAATTGGAAGAATTTGATACATGAATGTATCTCATGCTTAATGGGCATCATGCCTGGTGACTGTGCCGGTACCTTCTTCTCGAGGACTGGAATATGAATAAAGGTTAGACTGATTCAATTTTTTGTTTACTGTCTTTACTTTTATTTAGTTTTATTAATAGCTGTTAGGTCAGGTAGTACCTGAATTGCAGGGATCATGGGAAGAGGAAAAATAAGTCCAAAAGTATAAAATCTGTAATTCCAGTAGTCTGAAGAGACTGTTACAAGGATAAACTGCTTTTTTCTTTCTGCATACAGAAAGAATCCATATCCTCGCTGGAAATAAGGTGCTGGATGTTTAGGGGAAGTGGATGTCTAATCTACGTAAGAAGCATAATAATAGCCCATTACCTATGAAGAGCAAGCGATTCACAGTTTAGCCTTTGTTTCCAGGGAGTGTGTTTATATTTAATATATTCTACATGTTGCCTGTACCTCAGATTCTAAGCCTGATTGAGAGCAGTGGTTTTTTGGATCAAAAACTAAGCACCTCTGTATTCTGCTGAGAAGTGGAAAGCAAAGTAGTGATATCTGACTGATATTGTATATCAGTGTCATGTATGAAATTTTACGTAGTTCTAAGACTGAGCTGCTGTTGTGCGGCATTGTCTCCTTGTTTGGGGGGGTGTGACTACACCTGTTTACTGCAATTCCTATCACTGCAAAATATGCACAATTAGTGCCT
This sequence comes from Pseudotriccus pelzelni, assembly GCA_035584735.1. Lineage (NCBI taxonomy): Eukaryota > Metazoa > Chordata > Aves > Passeriformes > Tyrannidae > Pseudotriccus > Pseudotriccus pelzelni. Next base: position 15,570,851 of record JAWMRA010000016.1, read on the forward strand.
AAAATGTCTTGAACCAATAGTGTATATTCAGGAATCAGCAGCTGGTGTACTTAAAATTGCCTTTGCTCTTTGATTACACAGTGTATAGTGACAGTGCACTAAAACATACATTTCCAGTTGTAAAAGAGTGCAGTATATTTTCCCCTCTATAGCAATGCAGTGAAGAGAATAGAATGAGTAATGATTTTACAGCAGGAACTTAACTAACAGTGTAATTACAAGTGAGTATTTTTCTTAGCCTTTTGGGTGTAAAGTCTGCACTGCTTGTAGTGATTGTTAGGACAAAAAATTTGGTTTTCGTATCTATTCAAATGATAGTTTTTGTAGTTGCACCTTAACTTCCATAGAAGAAAAAAATTTCCACAGCTCAGTTCAACATGTGTTAATCTGAATCAAGTGAAATGGCACAGTGAGGCGAGAAGGATGCAGTACATGTCTTGATAACATTACAGTATCTTTTAGAGGATTAAATTTCAGAAGAAATTACTTCTGAAGGTGAACCTACAAAAATCAGTGGAAAGGATGCAACTAAATCAATACATTGATACAAGAAGTACAAATTTAGATATTGTCGCTGCACTTAAATTTCTCTTGCATTTCATTAGAAGATACATGACTGTTATCGATCAAGTTCTGAAAGCATTCTGACAGTGACTTTTTTCTTCTGCTGTTCAGTTCTGGCTTCACTCATAAAACTATGCTACAGCTGTCTTTGCTGGAAGTACTCTTTTACGTCCCATCGTTCTGATCAGCTTTTTCACTGTTTTTATCATCTCCTATGTAGTCTTCAGGATTTTATTTTTTTTAAGAGTATTCTGGATTGCATAGTTTCTTTACACTGAACTGACTCATTAAAAAGATTTATCTGGTGTACTGAAGCTAAAATCTTGAGGTTTCTCATTCATTTGGGAAGATGTTCCTTTGAAAGAGCCGAGACTTGCTGAATTTGCAGGTTTGTTGCTTTCTTCTCCTTCCACCATCCCCAGTATCTGGTTCTTGGTGATATGTAACTTGATAGTTTTTCAGGGCAACACTTGAATGAACTGTAGCTGTAGCCTGTGATAAACAGCATTTACCAAAATTATACAGACATTTCAGCTGGTAACCAGGAGCTTACCCAGTTTCTTCTCTAGCTGGTTGTATAAACAGCTGTAATATCATTCATACCCTTCCATTTCAGAAAATGTGCTGACTAAACAAAAAAGTCATCTGCCAGTTAAGCACAGATGAGAAATGCTAAGAGGTAGGTTTGACGGGTAGCATCTCTGAGTAGTTATGTATGGACTTCTATTTTTAGTCTTTGTGTTCAGAGTTCCTCTTCTGAGATACTCTATGTGCTTGTTGTCTTCACCACAGCTTGGCTAGAAATCAAGGATTAATGTTGAAGAAATTCTGATGACTTATGAGAAGCTGCTCTTTCTCACTGAGTCTGTCTCCTAAGCCTGTAATGTCTGCTTGTGTTACTGCATAGTTGATTCTTATTTCAGAGTTGAATTGAAGTCATAATATTCAGTGTTATGTTATGGGCATGTCTTGATGTAGTGATTAGTTTGGGATTCTTCACTTGATGTGTCTTACCTATGCAAAACCAAAACACTGTACCTGAACATAATTTTGTTGTTGTTTCTTCTGTGTTTCTGAAAGGTACCAAACTGACTGCTATAGAAGATAATTTCAGTGAAGAGTCTCTATTAGGTACTGAGGGCTGAGAATTAAGGTAGATCTTCAGGCCTGTACAGACTGGGAGACCACCAGTAGTTGAACTGTAATGACAATTCTAAAAAGACTGTAACGTTCTCCTGCTATTCAACCTGCCAGCAGAAAGCTTTGGTATTGCTTACAGTGCCAATATGTCTAGATTTTCATTGGTAGACATTGATGGCTGTCGAACTGCTGGCTGTATTTACTTGGGTTTATTTGTACCTTTAATACCTCAATAATTTTTATTTTTCTTGTAGTGCTTGTAGAGTGTACAAACTTTCTTCTTCCCCATCTCAATTTTGAAAGTGAGTCTGAAAGTAACTGAAGCTCATTTAAGTAAGAGCATTACTTTTGGTCATGTTGGATGATTTTTTGTAGATTGATATAAATGAGTGTTCTTCTAACTTGCACTGGAGTAGACTAATATTTCTGGTGGTAGGGAGGAGGGCCCCTTAAATGTCTTGTAGAACGAATGTAAAATGAGCCCACTAAAAAATAAAAATGCTTTGCAACTCAGTCAACTTTAGCATTCTGTCAGACTTGTTTAGGCTGCATTCCAAGTGCAAACTTCAGATACTACAATTGTGTATGTTTGGATGCTTACCACTCGCTTGCGTGAGAAGCTCATATTTCATCTTGGAAAAAGCGTGTACCCAGCAAAATCAGTAGAAGAAAACCTGAATATATGGTTTTATTATATCCTAGCACTGAAGAAAACCTAAGTAAACCTGAAAGACTGCTTTTGAAAGTTATTTCCTAGTAATACAGTTGTTTGCATTTAATTGTACTGATGCAATGATGTGTACTGTGTAGGTATGTGGAACTGTAGGTTATTTGGAATGATGATAATCCTGATGGTTTGCAATAGCCTTCCCTTCAGTTTGGAGAGGTTGGTGCAGAAACTTTGCTCTTCTGCCACATATTGCACTGCCATTGGTCTCGATATTTAAGTCCCTTAAGTATGTGCATCTATAATCAACACTATTGATTTGACAAAGCATGTGTGTCTTTGATCTTTTGAGAGTAAACACATCTGGGAGCACTGACTCCTGACTTGATACTTTTCCTTTACAGTGCACTGTCACCAGCGTAAGTGCATCCAAGCTGATAGTTGTACATCCTCATGGAACTTTAATGTGTTCAATTTATCATGTATTTGTCAGGATTGGGCAGCTAAAATACATCCTTAGTTTACTGTGTAGTTGCAAGATATAAAGCAGAGGTGGAACAGGAGAAGAGCTTTTAACTTCTTTTTTTTTTTTTTCTCTGTATCACCTTGTAGTAACTTCAGGTTCCTTAAGAAAAAATCATGAAGCAATCCTAAAAATATGTTGCTGATTTATCCAAGGTGCAGAAAAGACCACACTTCACAAAATTGGCCTTCTGCGTCCTTTGCCTGCCGATACCAATATGTTTGGGCTGCTGGTGGTGAGGAACATCCAAGGGCAAGAGTGTGATACAAGTGAAGTTCTGCTCTTGAAAGAACTGAAGTTTAAATGTGAAATTAAATTAGATTATGTTCTGATGTGTACCTTCCCACTCAAGAGTCAAGGTGCTGACTCAAGGAGGACAAGAGTGAAGAAGCCCTTCTGCTGTTGATTTCCTTTTTATTTTTTTGTGGAACAGATTGGAGCTCATGTGCAGCAATGTGAAATAATATTTGCAGAGGGGGGAAATACAGCCAAGTGGGATTTTTGTTACCTTTCTTCCCTGCTTCTTTTTGAACTTTGCACTCTTCAGGTGAATTTGTTCTCTTCTGTCAGTTAAAGCCTTAACTTGCTTTAGAATGTGAAGCTTGAAGAGATAATGTAACAGATGGGGCAAGACTTAAACTTCTACACTAGTTATTTCCTCTGGTCTGTAACCTTTTTATTATTTTCTTAGAATTTATTACATTCAAAATGTTGAAGTTCAACAGAGCTGGTTTCTGTAGTGCAAGGAGTCCTAGAGTAATACAGAGGTGAGGTAAAGGTTGTGTAAACTTGAGAGCATTTTTAGTTTGCAAACTCGAGTTTCAGGTTATAGTTTTGTAGTTTTTCATTCTTGCAGTTTTTAAGTTAAAGTATAATCAGATCAACTTTCAAAAAGGAGGAATTCGCTCTTGTTTAAGGGCTCCGGGTTTGCCAACTCTCCATTTTTAAATACCGTTCCAGGTAGGTGGAAGATACAGCTCTGTACAAGCACAATGCATATTTTAAAATAGCCTTGATCATTTCTGCCTGCATAGTTTTCTTGCCTGCTTGGGAATGTGCATTCCACAGTGGTGATGAATGGACACGACGCAGTTTTGGTCAAGAATATAATCCTGTATTGTTGATATACTTGAAATTGTGGGATTAGAAGTTAGTGTCTTGTGGTTAAAGCTGCTGGTGAGGCAGTTTGTTCCACTGAAATGAGTTTATTTTTAATTGCTGATCTAAATACAAAAGTAGCTTTGTGACCATTTTTAAAGTTTAACCTTTGGCTTTCTGGGTATGGCTTTTTTTTCCTTGATGTGTCTGTGTTTTTAGTTATACTTGGGCTTTTTTATCACCTTAAAACTCAACTGGAGAAGTAGAAGCTGAAGTGCAAAAGAAAGGCCTTGAAGCTATTTGACCTGAAAGATTGTCAGTTTTGGTAATTAAAGCTTTCTAAATTCGCCTTCAGAGTTCTATGTAAAATTCAGAGCTAGTTCATCTACAATAGTGGCAATAATTGAAGGTCTGCCAAAGGGATTTTCATGAGAAGAGGGCATTCCACTGTTTTTGAAATGCATTGTTTTGCTTTGTATGCATAAGGCAACAGCCGCTAGGAAGTTCTGCTCAGGTCAACAATTACTGCTCTTGAGTGGTAGTGAGTTCCCTTGTCCCTTTCCCTGCTTTGATGTGCAAACAGGAATAAAAAAAGTCCTACTGTGTGTCTGTAGGATGGGATCGAAAAAGATATGATGGTTATGTAAATGGAAATAGCTGCCGAGGTCAGTTTGAAGCCTGCATTTACAGCCTCTCGCCCGGTAATTGCTCTGTCGTTTTGTTGCAGTGACTGTGGCCAGTGCCCTTTCTGCCTTGGCTCCGTAAGGGCGGGGAAGGAGACTGGGTGTTGGCTCCTGACTCACCGAGTGAGGAATGACTGGGGCAATTCTTCAGTTTGGCCTTCATGGGAATTCACCGACTTGGAGTGGGGGTAGGGATGCATTCTACAAAACACAGGATCCAAACTCCTCAAACCCCAGAACATTCTGTCTTAAACAGTGCTTGCTTTTCTTAGCTTAAGTTAAAATATGATGATTTGTGTCCAACTTTTCTGAAGAGGTCTGGTCGTGAACTACTGGTCTAGTGAAAGGCAACGGCAGGATTGCTGCCAGTAGAAAATCAAAGAGGAGGATTGTGACCACGGCAGCTGACAGTGCTGGGCAGTATCTCAGACTTGGTTTTAGTGCCTCTTGTCCAGTCTTGGCTCCTCATTGGAGTTGGTTTCATTGCTGCTTTTTAAGAAGATGAGGAGTTATGATTGGAATAAAAAGATGGTTTGGGTGTGTTTTGAGTGGCAGGGACATCCCTTTTGCTGCTGTGTCCTTTTAAGGGAAGGGAAAGATAAGTGTGGAAATGTCTTGCTGATTCTTTTGGAGCTGCTGTTATTTTCTTTTGTGCTTGTTAGTGACCTTGGCTCTTGAAGAGAAGGAAACGGATCATTGAAAAAGGAAAATATTAGTAAATTCGAAAGGTAGAAAAATATGCACGTGTTTTCCATAAAACATGTTTGTAAGTCTTCCTGTGGTAAAAATGAGTCTTCTTTTTTGCCTTCTGAAGGGAAGCTACTATATTTGCATATATCTAATTATGTAGCCAGGATAAAGATGAAAAAAAGTCCCATTCTATAACTGGCTGTGAATAAGCAATTGTGTTACCCAGGGAAAGCAGTGAGGGTTATGAAAGTGTCTGCAGGTCTGTTGTTATATGGGAGGTGTTTCTGCACTCACAGTCAATGAAAAACCCACTGGAGAAGTTTTCTGCTTTTATTTTGTTAGCTTCTCTTCTTGCCTGCTTGTTTTCCACCTCAGGAAAGCCATCATCAGTGCCAGACTGATTCCTGTATTCATTCGGAGGAGCTTTGCAAATGAAGGGGAGATCTCTGCCCTGGGAACAAAAGTAGCCTTAAGCTTCGGCTTTTCCTGCACCTTAACACTTTGTATAGTCAAGCAGCCGCCTCAAGGTGCTTTTGTAACGATATACTCGCTCTGATAGGAGAGTTTGCTCCGAGTCCCATCCCCGGCTGTTGTGCTTTTCCTCGGCAGTGTTGTTGGGCATCTGTTCCATTCCTTCATACAATGACTGAATTCCTCTTTCTTAGACCACACTCACCTCTTTGCACCCCTCTTTTGAAACTGAACCTTCACAATCACTTTGATTCTTGTTCTCAATAGTGGATATTTTTAATTTATATTATGTAAACACTAAACAGAAGGGTGTAAAGGACTAATGAAAATGAAGATGTTGATTGAGCTGTAGGAAGATTCTCCTTGGGATGTGGGAGTTCATCTTTAGGTCGGTTGGCTGCTGAATGCAATGGAACAACTTGGTATAAAAAAGCAGAGGGCTTCCCCCCTCCCCCCTTTTCCTGCATTACATCTTCAGAACTTAAACAATGGTTTTACTGACTAATCTAACATAATGGGTTTTTTCTTTCTACGTCTTCATCTTCTTACCCAGTTTTGAGTTTTGTCAGTGCTGTGTCATTCAGCTTTGTGATTGGATGCAAGGACAGTTGTAGATTGCTAACTTTTTTCTGCATCATTTATTAATCATTAATATGTTAGCTTTAGAAGAAAAGCTTTTTCAGGAGGCAAATCCTGGAACAGACTGATGTGCCTATAGACAGGGAGAGACTGGGAGACAGTTGTGAAGTAAAGTGTCAAAGTGTACTGAATTGTGCCTGCTTAAACAGATACCGGTTCGAGTCAAGTGTTTTCAAAAAAGAGGAAAATCCATTTCATGGTGGAGTAATACAAAGCTAGGTGTTAATACAATGGGGACAGTCCTTTTTGCTGAGGAAAAATGTGTTTTCTGCTTCCCACAGCTTCTTGGCTGATAAAGTTAGGAATGTTTACCTTGCTGATAGCTGAATAAGGCTTTTGAACACTACCATTAATCACTACTGTAGTGTTTGTTACCTTGTCTGTCCACCTCTGGCCAACGGGGCATGGCAATGCTGCTCCAGTTCTCATTCTTTTCTCTCAGAGACTTCTTGGACTTTTTTCTCTTCCTCTCTCATCTCACAAGCACTGCACTAGGAAACAAAGCAGAACCCTGCAGTTTTTAAACCAAGCTGTTTGTTACCATTGTCTCCTTACTCCAGAGTCACTAACGTCTTTGTAATCAAGCAAGTTACTTTTTCCAGGAGCTGTAGTATTCAACGCTGTTCATCATCTCTTCGTCTTTGAACTCCTGTGTTTCTGTATCCTTGGCTTCGAACTGACTTTCTTTGAGTATGTGAAGTTAATGTGAGCTCAGAGTTGTGTTCTGCAGATGCTTTAGCAGCCATGTGACTGCTAAAATAGAATTTTCCTAACCGTCAGTTACCCAAGTTGTGTGTGGTTGCTCTGGGTAGGGAAGGACACTTAACCTGAAATTGTCTACTAAGAGTGATTGCTTGAGATTCAGAGGAAAAGAATTTGTACCTCTAAATGGGAGGGGAAAAAAACCTTACTGCAGTGACGTATTTCTTCATACTGAGATTCAAGGGGTAAGATAGCAGAAAAACATCCCCTTCCCCTGAATCCTAGAACTACAAAAGTAGTTGTCAGCTGCCTCTGGGGCAAAAAGTAGTGTGTGTTTGGGTGACCTGCATTTCGAATGCTTATTTACCAAATTCTTCTAAAATTAATTGTAAAATGTATTGTTTGGCCGTGGCTATGTGGGCTTTAAAGCACAAAACCAGAATGACCAAACACCTCTCCCCCACCCCCCAAACATTTTAAAGAGATATTAACTTAGGTATGCTGCTCTTTTATTGTCAAGCTGGAAGATGCCAGGGCTGTAAATCTGAATCTGTAACTGGAATTTTAATGCAAGGCTCTTAAATGTGTGTTGGGTCTGATTTGATACTTGAAAGCTCTGAGTAGTATCTTGGACAATCATCCCAGCTCTGTCTCAGTGCGATACTGTTGCCTATCCTGAGGCTCTCATTTGACGGATCTTCAGAGTATAATGATCTAAAATTTATATGTTGCAATGCTTGCTAACAGGGTTATGATTTTCTGGATTAAAAACAAGGTAAGAGGAATTCTGGCTTGAAGTGCTTCTATGCTTTGGTTGTTGCTCTGATGTCTGTATTCATGTTGGGCATTTTTTGTGGCCATATCTCTTACTGTGTACATTTTGGCTTTGTATTTTTTAATTAAAAAGCAATAGATACATAAGCCTGATTTAGTTTGTGTAAAGCTAATACAGTATCATTTTGTTTTCTTTGGTACTCATACTGTGCTCTTCTCCTCCTCCCCATGGGAGAAAAACCAAACTGGAATAACTCCAACTAATGTTCTTAATGACTGACATTATGACAGTAATGCCAAGCTGTGTATAAGAGCAGAGATGGTGGTTGTGTCTGCAGTCGGATGATAGGATTTGGCTTTAGAAATGTGCTGGAAATATGACTTCTGTGGAATCACAGAGTAATTAAGATTGGAAGGGACTCGAGTTCAGCTAGTCCAACCCTGTATTCAAAGCAGTTCTCACAAAATGTGGTTTACAGAATAATTGCAGAACAGTGGGGTCAGACAGAGCTCTGGAGATCCTCTAATCCAGCCTCATACTCCAGGCAGGGTCAGCTACAGCAGGTTGCCCAGGATCTCATCTGGATGAGTCTTGAGCACCTCCAGGGATGATACTCCATAGCCTTCCTGAGCAGTGTGCGCCACCATTTGACCACCCCTGTGGCTTTAAAACAAAGGCAGGTAGTAGGAGGCTGGAATTTCCTATTCTGAACTGCATCAGTTGCTGTGGGACTGTGGTCACAGCTGTGTGCATGTCATGGGAGGCTGCAGTTTGAGCTTGTACATTCACAGGCCTGTCTCAAAAACCATGCCACAAGCAGTTGCTGTTGTTGGAGTTGAGATGAACTAATGAGGGAATGGATGCAGGTAGAAATGACCGCATACACACCTGTAACACTTGCATGAGAGTGATGTGAGGGAGGGGATATTTCTGAGGATGAAAACTAGTAGGAGGGCAGCATGTGCTGCTTAAGCAGTTACTGATGGTAAAAGGAGTGCTTTTCAAGTTGCATCCTGAGATGTAAAGAATTAAAATATTACACAAGTTTCTGGAAAATCTTGGGTTTGAAATGATTAGGAAAAAATCAAATCTGAAGTATAGCTGATCTTTAAATAAAGAGAAGATAAATACTTTCAATTCCATGTTAAATTTTATACTCTAAATTTGGAATCTTTAGGTTCTAATAATACTGGCCTCAGTCAGTATAATAGAAATTACTTGAAACAAACACAAAGTGCAAGCTATCTGTGCTTCTGTTTGGCAACATCACTTACTGGAAGGAGACACATGGCTTGCCACTTTGCTTTTTTAGCCTTTCTGTTCTGTTGTGATTTTGGTATGTTTTGCTGTACTGGCCTGGAGTAGTGATCTGTGAAATGCTGTTGCAGCTCTTTGGAGTTTGTGATCCTACATAGTTTCACTGCCAGCTGGAAAGCAAAATGGAAAGAAGCAAAATAGACAAGCATCCCAGACTCTAAAATACAGTTTTCCCACGGCATAGAGATCAGGAAGCCAGTAGGCTTTGCTTGGCTGCTGGCTGATATTGTTACCAGGGTGTTTGAGTGGTACTCTTCAGCTGGAGTAACTTGACCTGAAATCATTTGAGATGGATCTGCATTTAGGTCTTACACTCTGGTTTGTTTTGCCTTATATCTGAGTGTCAGCCTTCTGCCTTTCATGGATAGCGTGATTCACTAGGCCTGTGTCATAAACACTTGTGTAAATACTCAGATTTAGGGAGCCCCTGGTGGCCTAGTGGTTAGAGTGCGGCACCTTCACCGCCGAGGCCAAGGGTTCGATTCCCAGCCAGGG
>JAWMRA010000016.1:15586274-15615446 GCA_035584735.1 Pseudotriccus pelzelni
CTCCTTTTGTTATTAATGTATTTATAGAAGCGCTTTTTGTTATCCCTAACAGAAGTAGCCAAATTGACTTCAAATTGTGCTTTTGTCTCTCTAATTTTCTTTCGGCATGACCGAGTTATATTCCTAAACTCATCCTGAGTAGCCTGCCCTAATTTCCACAGTCGGTAAGCTCTCTTTTTAGCCCTGATTTCCTTCAAAATCTCCCTGTTCAACCAAGCTGGTCGTCTACCCCACCAGCTTGCATACAGCCTGTTCCTGTGCACTCAAGACTTCCTTCTTGAAGCACATCCATCCCTCCTGTATTCCCTTGTTTTCAAGGGTTTTTTCCCAGGGTATGCTCTGGACCAGTCTCCTGAACAGGCCGAAATCTGCCCTCCGAAAGTCCAACATGGAGGTTTTATTGGTGGCCTTCCTTGTATCCCTGAGTATTGCAACATCCCCAACTCCTTCAGCCACTTCTGATCAGACTGGTGCTCCAGGCCTTTCCCCAGCTCCATTGCCCTTCTTTGGACATGCTCCAGGACCTCAGTGTCTTTCTGGTCGCGACGGCCCCAAAACTGAGCACAAGTGTTGAGGTTCCTCACCCGTGCTCAGTGCAGGGGGGATGCAGCAGTCACTGCCCTGGTCCTGCTGACCACACTCTTGCTGACACAAGCCAGGTGCTTTTGGCCTTCTTGCCCACCTGGGCTTATGTTCAGGTGCTGCTGATGACCAGCACTCCTGGGGCCTTTTCCAGCCACTCTGCCCCCAGCCTGGAGCTGCAGGGGCTTGTTGTGACCCAAGGGCAGGACCTGGCATTTGGCCTTGTTGAACCTCACATAACTGGCCCCAGACCACGGATCCAGCCTGTCCAGATCTCTCTGCAGAGCCTTCTGGCCCTCCATCAGATCAACGCTCTCATTTAATTTGGAGTCATCTGCAAACTTAGTGAGAGGGTGCAGTCAGTCATCCCCTCATCCAGATCATTGATTGTGTTCTGTTAATGATCATAAACAGAATGTAACAAAGTATTTCCTAAGTCTAATATGTAGTGCTTAAACATCTTTCACAGCAAAGGTTTTGATTTATTGTAGTTCTGTATGTATTTTTTCTGCAGACAGGATTGTACATGTTAGCCATGTTTGACATTAGGAAAATGAGCCTTTAGGGTATATTGCCGAGGCCAGAATTTAATCTGTTGATGGAAACATCTGTTTCCTGTATTGTTTTGCTTCCTTGATTTGGAACATTTTGATACAGAAAGTGTGTGAAAGCTCATGAACAGATTTAGCTTAGGTAAAGAGCTGGCTATTTTGGAGGATACTTACACAGACTTCGTAAATACTCTCCACAGTTACCTAAATTTGTTTTGATTCAAACTGTAACAAGGTGTTTTAGCTGCTACTGTGAAAAGCTGTCTTGGCCTGCTGCATGCAGCCTGAAAACGGGGTATTTTTGAAGGCTTTTGTTGTATTCCTGCTTGAAACGTGGACTATTCAGGTGAAGATGAAAATCTGACAGCCTTAATGTGCATGAGATCTTTCGAGTGAAATAATAAATTAGCTAGCCAAAGTTTTATAATATCTAGTATATGTGCAAGGTGTCTTTCATGTACTTGATATACTGTATTCCAGTGCTTGAAGGATTTGAACTAGAACTTGGGAATCTTGTTCTTATTCTTTTGAACATTGTCTCTGTTCATCCAGACATCTGTGTTTGTGAACTGGAAATATTGAGATATTTCTAAAAGCTTGATAGGTTTTAAAGGTTTCACTTTTATTTCTAATTAAGTCTACATTTCTTATTTTGCCCTTTTATATGCTAAGGAAGGAATGCATATAGTAATCTATAACCAGTTCTGATTCTCAGTCAGGGATGTTCCATATCCTTCCTTTTTCACTTGTCCAGTGTCTTCAGATGGAAAGATGGGGGTATAGCTGTCCTGCTCTCTGGGCATCATAGTCACAGACCTAAGAAAACTGTCTTGACTGGCCTCATTGCAGTAATTTGGAGCATTCTGCTCTGACATACAAAACCCAGTGTTACCTATAGATGATCCATTTTGGTCTGTAGTGATTGACTGTGTTGCCCTTGCAAATGCAAGTCATGTTTGGGGAAGTGTTGTGAGCTTTCATCAGATAATTGTGAGGATCGTGAAATTCTTCAGATGGAGAGTGTTGTGAGCTTTCATTGTACATTTGTTATTCTGCAGTGTTGTCATGCTGAAAAGCATGAGAGAGGTACACAACTATTGAATTTTTTCCTGCAGAACAGCTAATGGTTGAGAGATTGTTCCATACTTCTGCCTTCCTCTTCTGTCTGCTATGACACTTCCATTCTTTGGCTGCTTAGTTCTGATTTTCTTTTGATTGTGAGTTCAGGTATAACTTCAGGGCTTGTACGAATGGAAGGTGACATCTTACTGCCACGAAGGAGTAAGAGAATACTATTCTTGAGCCTGACAATTTCATATATCCTGGGGACAGACGTGTTGTGGTTTTGCTTTTTGAAAGAACGTAACCCTTGATGGGAAGGGACAGACATGGGAAAGAAAATTTACCGAGGGCAGTCCTGTGCAAATAGACAAATACTAAAATATTAATGTAAGTGGAAAGAGATAAACAAGAGCACTGCTCAGTTGGACAGCACTGACTCTAGTGTACTGCAGTGTCCTTGTGTGGAAACACAAACCAACTGCTGTCTTGAGAAAGCATTCGGATTTAGGACTCTTCTCTCACCAGCTTCCACACTGTACCCTGTTACTTGCACATTATTTATCTTTTTCTCCCCCAGTGAATTTCTATGGTAATTTCTATTCTGTGAATAAACTCGTCTAAAAATAAACAGGACTAAATTTGGATTATACAGGAACTGTTGATTATGCAGTCTCTTACTCCTGAATAATTTGTATAATGTATTTTGAGTACAGAGGACAAATTTTATTTATTCATGAGCAATAACTACAACTTTTTTAGTGTTTAAATATTAATGTGAAACATTAAATTATGTAAAGTTCTTTGCCACTGAGTGTGTATGGTGACAGTATGTATTTGTCCCATTACAAATTTTTTTACTCTTAATTTGTTGGTGGGTTATTTGCATAATTTAGGAAACTTCTGCTGTTGCTAAAGCTGCTTTGTAGGAGTAATGCCGTATCTGCATGTTACAATTGTCAGGAACTGCAGAATAAGGGATAGCTTTTCTTTTGATGTGAGAAAATAGTAGAACTTGTGAATGGACATGTTTCAGTGGATCTAGTTGAAGCAATTTGAGGCAAGTAACCCTGTGGCTAAGAGTAGTGGATTTGTTCCTGCTTGGTTCACTGTAGTTCCTGCTTTGGCTTGACACGCTGCAGAATGAGGTAATCGACCCAACAGCATCCAGACTCTTGAGTGTCTCTTAGAGTTGGAGCTTATTGAAGATCAACAATGCTGCTGCTGTTGTACTCACAGGCAACATACAATGTACTCATAGCCTGTTGCCCACTGGTTCATTCTAGTGGTTAATTTCTGGTTCCTTTCAAGTCAAAGTAGCAGTTTTATAATGAAGATGTAATGGGAAACAGCTTAGAAAACAGCCTATCAATAATTAGGGGAACTTCATTTATACCCTCAAAAGTGGTAAGCAAGCATCGTGTTGGCTGTGTACAGGTTTTGAGCAGCGGGGACGAGACTGTCTCTGCCCCCTAGTCAGGAGCCTGTGACAGAAGAACGCACTTCATATTATACACAAATTTGTTCTTGTCATGTTTGTGTTGTCACAGCTTTCTCCTCTTCCCCTTCATCAAAATGTACTACCCTTCCACTTTTTTTTTATTGCCCAGAAAGCTGGCAAGCAGTTCTGGTGAGGTGGGGAGTGTGTTGGGTTTTTTCCCATGGACTTTTAGCGTGGCTGCCCTCCCCTTGTTCCTGTCTCTCTCTGGGAATATTTGAGGATGTTTTCAGGTGGGCATTTTCCTGAGAAAGTGGCTACTGCCCACCTGGAATAAAGACAACAGTGAGTGACCATGTGGTAATAACTTGTCTGGTTGGATGAATGGCTTGGAATAAAATCAGTAGGAATGGCAGCTTTACAGTAGATCTAAAATGATCTCTTTTTTGCAACACTGATTTTAGAAATATATTCATACAAAGGCTGTTTAGCTCACTGTTCATCCCATTCATATGGTCATTAAGCACACTTTCAGAAGTTGATCAGCACTTTTCGTAGTTTTATAACGTGGCCCTCTGAAGCAGTAGGATGGTTGGTGTCTAAAATTATTGCCTGTTACGCATTTATGAGCGTACAGAAATTGAAGGAAGGAGGGGAAAGTTGTCCTCATCTAAAATGGATTTTCCTGCAATATATGAGCAAGGTAAGTGTTACGAATCAAGGGAAGTCATCAGTATACTTATGGTCTTCTGTCTCCTAGTATTCATAAACAGTTGTTCAAAGGTGTCCTCTAAGGTATTGCTGAACACAATCAGAAGCATTTTATGATGTTGCTACTGGGAGAGCTGATAGTGCTGTAGAAACACTTGCTGTGAATGTACCCTCAGTACATGATCTGCAGGACAATACAAGACCATCATCATTCTGTGAATGTTGTGACTGAAGAAGCTGTTGCAAGTTGGATTGTGAGAGATTGAAAGAAATGAACAGAATATAGATCTCATATTTTGACAATGTATTGAATAACTTGGTTTATACAGATTGTAGCAAATGGCTTTGTGTAATCTCATTCTTACTTTCAGTATCTGCCAGTGTGAGATTTTGACTACCTTGTAATTCCCAGACCAAATCTCATATTACATACAGTATGTGATCATGCACATGGTAAAGGTCTGATCAGAAATGTGTCTCTGAATAGTATCTCTTTGTTTCAACAACCTTCTCATATGACAGCTGCTAGGACTAACATAGAGTGTGAAGAAATAATATGCTCAAGGTAGAATGACTGTTTTCTTTCATTCTTCTATTGCTGTTTGCTTTGCCATCACCTAGATTTCTTGGCTCTTACACTAGCTATGACTACTTGAAAAGGAACATCAAGTGGTAAGACTTGTTGATGTGAGGATGTTTTCAGGTGTCCTCTCACTGTTACATTTCATCACAGGCATTATGTGCACTTAAAATTTTAAACACACAAATTCTGCAAGTAAGTGCAATAAAGATATTGCAGTCCAAATTTACAGGTGTTTGTGAAATCAATAATTTCCTGAAATAAACTTGTGGATAATTATTTCTAGTATAAGAAAACTGTTTTGAAAATGAGATTTTAATGTTAGCTACCCTATGCACATAAAGCTAGTGAAGCTTAAGCTGATTACATTTCTAATTAAGATGGCATTGTTCAAATACTAGGTGTATTTAGAAAAGTTGTACTAGATTTCATTGTCTCGTTGGCTAATTATACTTTTCCAAAGCTACCTACCCACCCCAGAAAGAAGTGGATTTATATTTTTATTTTGGAGACTCATTTTAATTCAAATTACTCCCCATGAAGTTGAAAAATTAAGATCTTATAGGCAATTGTGCAAATACACCTGAAATGTCATCTGCCTTTTGTTTGCCTTGGTTTGTGTTACTAATCTTCTAAAGGTCAATGTTGTCTTACTCTCTTGTGCTTATCAATAAGTGTTTTTATACTTGAGACAGGATATTCCAGAAAATAATGTTTTAATGTTTATAGGAAGAGATGATTATAGAAGAAAAAATGTAGCAGTGAATGCAGAAGCCACAAGGAAACCAAACAATCAAATGTTTGTTTTTTAATTTTATTTCAACAGGGGAAAACCAACTGATACTGAATCAGTGGATAGGCCTGTTGGTGAAAAACGCTATGAACCAATCCCTCAAGTTACAACTCCTCCTCCTGCTCCTTCAGTCCAGTACACACAGCCACAGTCAATTAATAGTCCTGTCCTGTCTCTCCCAGCACATCACAAGCCTGCACTTTCTGAAGGTGAGCAGTTGGAAAGCTGACATGTCTTCATGATAACAAGCTATTGCTTGTCAAGTGCTTGTGGGATTGCTTCAGCATGTCTACACTGGTAGCTATGGTCTCTAACTGAAACTTGGAATAATTATTATTGAAGATAGTTTTTTCCTGTAGTGATATTTTTATGAAATTACTTTGAGATTCTGTCTAAAACTGTAGCTTCCAGGTGTTGGTAATATCTGTGTCTCAGCTGACTCAGCAAAGATACAGCAAAACTTTCAGTACTTGAAAAATATACCTTTCTGTTCTTTGGACTAGAATTATTTAGACATGAGCAATAGCTGTAGGCTTCTAAAAACTGAAGAAAAAGTTGTTTTTACTTTTACATTGAGAGGGTTGCCCACTTAAATTGAGTTTTCTGGTGTGTTCAAGTGCACAGTGGTATTTCAGTGCTGGGTTTTTTGATCATGATATAAAGTAGTCTAACCTTCTTATTGAAAGGTCATACCATTGTACGTCTGTTTAGTGAAGTGTTAGTAACTTGCATGAGCGTACACAGAAGGACAGTGATCTAAGAGAGCTAAGCTGAATCTGTATGTATTTTATATAGTAGATTAAGGATTGACTGAAGTATGTTCTTGTATCAGAGTGTATGTGACTAGAAATTTACTGACAAGGTCTGGCATTTTTATTTGCGTTGCAGTTAACTCTGTGTCTGACCCTCCTCCACCTCAGAATAAGTCGTCAGTTTTCAGATCCTCTAGAGAGGACACTGTGCAGTCCACTTTTTATCCTCAGAAAAGCTTCCCTGACAAAGGCCCCATTAATGGAACTGAACAGATTCAGAAAACAGTCACTCCTTCTTACAACCGTTTTACAACAAAACCTTACACTAGTGCTGCAAGGCCGTTCGAGCGCAAGTTTGAAAGCCCTAAATTCAACCACAATCTCTTGCCAAATGAAGCTCAGCATAAACCAGAGTTGCCATCAAAATCTTCAAATTCTCCTCAACCAATTTTGAAAGCACACAGCTCATCGCAGCCTCCGGAATTTGAGAGCGGAATGGATACCTATGCTGTACAGGTCGACAAGCCTAAATATCAACCAAATAATGTTAATGCTGTGCCTAAAGCCATTCCTGTAAGGTAAGCTGCTGCTCTTCTTTCAATCAGTACCTCAGTAGGAGAGCATCTGTTATACAGGTTTTTTAATGTGCTTCACACTTCCGTTGATGTTATAGTTGACAGATTGATATTATGATTCTAAAATTCTGCCAAAAGGCACTGAAGAGCATTTGGATAGATCAAGTATGTCCTATGTCCCCATACCGTCTTGCATCCTGTTATTAGAAAAGGGCATCTATCTTCTGATAGATGGTAGTCATTTGTCCTCTCACTTTGTTTCTAGAAGGTGGAATTAATTTCTAAGGGTAGCTGTTGCACCAAATTGTATGTTCTCTGTGCTTAGAGGTCTCCTGGTACACATGCATAAGAGATACCTCAAAAATACCTGTGAAAGGGGAAAGTAAATTTAGCAGTTTCATATTGGTTCTCTTTACTATGAGACAAATCAACAGCTGCTTAAAAGTAGATGGTGCTTGCCTAATATGCTTGAACTGTAAGAGCTGTGTCAAGAACAGATAGTATACACACAATGTCAGTATTTGCTGACTTGTTAAATTCTTTTCACTAATATTTGCAGAACAGTTTTATTAATGTTTTATTTCAAAATAATAAGAATTCATAAGCCAGGCTTGAAATTTTGTTATTTGTTCTTCAGCACCTGAGAAATGTTTTATGCTACATAGTTCTGTAGAGTGCTAAAAAATTCTAATTTACTGGTTCTTTGAGTGAAATTCTTTAGAAATTGTTTTGAAATCTACTCAGACTAGCCATCGATGTTACATGTTTCTCTTCAGTTATAGCCTGGAAAAAAATGTGTAATTTTTTTTACAAGTTTTTTTTTCAATGTATAGATGAGTAGAAGGGTTTGGTGTGACTTGAATAGGAATTATTACTTTTTCTGGTATTCAAGTCAGAATGGAGTTTTGAGACAAAAAATAAATTTTCAGATGTTAATGACGTTTAGTTATACAAAGCTGAAGTGTGTAGCTGGGGTAAGCTCTTTGTGTATGATCCAGGAGCAGGCACTGGAAAACACAAGGTTCAGGTCTGAACTCTTGCTTGAACTACTTCCTGAAGGTTTTCAGAGTTTGTGGACTTTGGTGGTTTGGTTTTTTGTTTGTTTTTGGGTTTTTGTTGGGGGGAGATTTTAGTTTGTCTTTTGTTGTTCTTTTTTTTTTTTTCTAAAAATGTTTTGTCATGGCAGAATTTGATTGTGCAAGACGACTAAGATGAAAGTAGTCCAAACATATTAAAAGTTTTCCTAAAAATCGGTGCTGGCCTACCCTAGACTGTGCTCTGCTAAAATGTGTGCCGCTGACCTCCAGGAAGGAAATATTGATAAAACTGCCAGGCTTTTTGTCTCTTCAGCCCTTCAGCACTTGAGGATGAGGAGGAGGAAGACGGACACACCGTTGTAGCCACAGCAAGAGGTGTATTTAACAGTAATGGTGGTGTATTGAGCTCCATAGAGACTGGAGTTAGTATTATTATACCACAAGGAGCCATTCCAGAGGGAATAGAGCAAGAAATATATTTTAAAGTCTGCAGAGACAACAGTATACTTCCACCTTTGGACAAAGAGAAAGGTAAGAGCTGGCACAGTACACTTTGCAGTTATTTAATACAATTTTTTTCTAACAACAACAAGAGAGAATATGAAAATAACCATAATATGCTTGAATATATAACACTGATTTCTGCATGAAGATACAGAATATACATCTTGCAAGATGTGTAAGGGAAGCAATATTCTGCTTAATACTGAAAGTGGCAAGCAAGGTGGAGGCTCTGAATTATAACAGGAGAATATTTAGTTTGTAGATTTAAGTACTAATTTAAAACTTTCCTAATGCACTAAGAGTCTTTGAAACTGTAGATGCCTAGGGATTTCTTCATCTCACAGTTAAGACCGAAAGAATTGCAAAGCACATGATTTAAAGTGCTTTGACTTGAGTTAAATATTTGGACTTTACATCAACACTTTTAAATACTCAGCTTTTTTTTTTTTTTCAGTTTCTCTAAAGAAACAGCTTAACTGTTAAAAAAAATCTTTTACATAAACACAAGTATATTCCTGTCTCTCTTAATTAATAAGGGTTGAGTAGTGTGTCAGTTGAGCAATTTTATCATGTCTTCTATACCACTAGTCCAGTGTATGTGCATTTTCTAATCTGTCAGATTCCTAATTTCATCAAGTTGGTAAACTCAAGGTGTTGCCCTAACTGCAAACTTATAAAAGTATTACTTGCAATCTGCAGTTAATTTATATAAACTAAACATAGCATATTCCTCACCTGATTAATGTCACATTAACATTTGGAGTTTTAGCTGAAAATAGATATGTATACTTTCTTTCAACTGTTGGGATGATGGTCATAGTCTCTGGAGCTGCTGAAGGCTTCATTCAGCCAGGGTGCCATAAATCCATAGAGGTGGAACATGGCAGCTGGAGTACAAAGAAAACCATGAACAAGTCTGGTTACTGATTTGAGGATTTGTTCCTTTTGATGCACCTGCTTAGAAAGTTCTGGGAAAAAATTCCCAACATGATTTAATCATCACAGTTTATCTTTTTGCATTTTGAGCTTGTAGCATGTTCTACTGAACAGTCACTTGCATGTGAGAAACAATATTTCAAAGGGCCTTACTGATGGGTCAGAATGTTCATATTTTTCTCCCAACCTGGTTGCTGAGTAGCTCTGGATTGTAATTATGTAGTACTTTGAACCTATTTCAAGAAAAATCAGTAACAGGTTTTCCTTTCTCTTAACTACAGGTGAAACACTTCTTAGCCCCTTGGTAATGTGTGGGCCTCATGGACTAAAATTCCTGAAGCCAGTGGAGCTACGCCTGCCACACTGTGCGTCTATGACCCCTGATGGTTGGTCTTTTGCTCTAAAATCCTCCGACTCCTCGTCGGGTATGCTGTCCTCCCTCTGTCCTTTTGGGGCTTTTGGGTGCTATCGTATAATTTAAGTTATTTTGGCTAAAGGTGATGCTGTGTAATATAAAAACTCAATCATTGTATTTGTGTCAAACTCTCCCATTTCACTTTCATTACAAATGTCTTTCTTACATTTACTCATGGTGCAAATTCATAGCTAAAACCATGATGGCAGAAAAAGAGTAATATCTCTAGTCTGTTAAATATTATCGTATTTTTCTATTCTGTCTTCTTTCTTGAGGACTGCTACAGCTGAATACACTTGAAATGATAGTCGCACTAAAATTGAGAGGAAATGAATATGTACCTCTGATTGGCCTTTGTAACATAACTGGTGTTTGTCTGTTGCTTAATTAACCATATAGGACTCTGGCAAATCTTAACAATCTGCATGCTCATAAATCATGATTTAACGCTTGTTAACTGTTTCCATGTGTGCAAGTTGATGCTAACAGTTGGGTCATTTAAGAAAACTATAGTGTTCAGTAAAAGCATTTACAATTTATTCTAATGTAGTGTTTTTTCCATAAGACTCTTCTTGCTTGCTCCTGCCTATTTCTCCTCAACTGCCTTTTATCTGGAAGTCTCTGGTTGATAGTAAAAGTTGCAACTAGGTTGCAGTTTTATTTACCTGTTCACTTTTACCTCACTGTGGCTTTCTGGGATGAGGAAGAGAATATATTGGCTGAAATTGTCAGTGAGGAGCATAATTGACAATTCTGGGCAAGTTTCAAGCAATTTCATGAAACAGCTGTGAGGTTACAGAGAATTAAAAAGGAATGTTTGCACTGGGGAAAAAGTCTTAAGGTTTTATTCAGCTACTTAAAAAATTTATGTGGAAAGTTCAAGCCATTGATGTGCACATTTCTGGTATAAGTACTGAGTGAACGATGTACTTCTATATACAGCATTTAAGCCACCATGTATGCATATCTTTGTCACTAATGTATCTATCCCTGTCAA
This sequence comes from Pseudotriccus pelzelni, assembly GCA_035584735.1. Classification (NCBI taxonomy): domain Eukaryota; kingdom Metazoa; phylum Chordata; class Aves; order Passeriformes; family Tyrannidae; genus Pseudotriccus; species Pseudotriccus pelzelni. The sequence continues at coordinate 15,597,205 of JAWMRA010000016.1, forward strand.
CACCAAAGCACTGATGCTTTGAAAGATTAAAGCATCCATCCCCTTCATGGGGATTCAATAATCTAGAGGTATTAATGGCAATAATTTTTAATTTTTTTTTATAAGTTATTATATGCGTGTGTTGCATGCATCTATTTAACAATGTGTGTATACGTGGCAGTGTTAAAACATGGGCTCACAGTAATAGGGTCCCAAAAGATTCAACAACTATGTACAAAAATGACACAGCACTTCCTTTGTAACTTAATAGCACCTGTTCATGAACTTACTTGAAGTGAAGGGAGAGGACTCAAGTGATCCAAACAATCACTGAAGTTATGGAGACACCTTTCTCCCTTTCCAAAGTGGGATGTGTGTGTGCGCGCATGTGTGGGTGAAAGCAAGAGCGTGTATATTTAAACCCTAACACTTTCTGTACTGTAAATATAACACCACATTCTGTTAATCTGAAATGGGATGTATATCATAACATTGCTCTTTTGAGACAAACTTTAAAATTAGGCAATTCTGTCTTATGATATGTAAGTAGACCATACTGTGTCTTAAATAAATAATTGTTTTCTCTCTTTCTAAATTAGTTGGTTATGGGACTCTCATTCTTGAGGTGGCTTTATTATAACAGTTTATGCAAGTCTGGGGTTTTTCTCTCTCTTCAGTCGTCTGCTCTACCTCATCTTTTCTCAATGTATCCATGTTCTGTCCTGAAAGTGACATTCATTTGCACTTACTAACATCCTTTCTGCCACATTTAAGCCTCATACATTGGTATTTTACCATTTAACGCCTTCAAAAGCTTGAATGATTCTGGTATTAAAGCTGACCAAGGAAAAAAGTTGCCTTCTATGCCACACCTATTAGAACATTAAAAATACAGAGGGATCTCCTTTTTTATTTTCCTTTTCAAAGCAGTTGTATGTAAATATGGGAAAAATATCCTTAACAGCTAGAGGTTGCACTGACTACAGTCTAATCCTTAGTATGTATTTAGGAGGAAAGGTTGGAAAAAAGTCTGCCTGTTTCATGTGCAAGACTAGGACCTGACTGTCCTACAGTCCTGTTCTACCCTTCTTATATATTTGATCACATGAGTTTTGAATGGAATTCCCTGAATCTATAAAAGGAAAAGATCTCTAGCATTATTGAGGGTTTTGACTGAAATAAACAGTCTCAGCTGGTTGCAGTAAAATTGTTTGCATTCTCTAACTATACACTGTCCCTATTCTTTGTCCCTGCATCAGATGTTGCCATCACTCAGTGCATTGTGTACTTCATTTTGTTTTCATGAGTTCTTCAAGAAAATTACATGGAATTTGTATCATTCTCATTTAATACAGAGGTCTCAGTTGTTTGCAGTCTGTGTGACTGGGTTGCACATTTCTCGAGGCAGATCTGGTTTGGCCAAGCTATTTAATGTCATTTATCTGAAAGGCTTAAGCAACTTCAGTGCATTTTTCACTTTCTACCATAGTGGGATGATGACACTTTTTGTATAGTGGCAGCACTTTGTAGTGATTTTAGGTGGGTAAATGAAGAATACTGTCTCCATTTGAAAGAGACAATTGGCTGTGCAGATGGAATGTAACCTTTGTCTGGTGAGATGGCAGCTGATGACATTCCCTTCTAACAGATTGTTACCCTTTGACCAAGGTAGATAGATCTGTTGTAAAGATTTTTATGTACCAGTTGATTGGAATCCCTCTTAGAACATCAGTATTTCAGGCTTTTAAACAAGTCTACTGAATGTAGCTGCAGAATGACTACAGTCCTGTCTACAATCATTTTCATCACAGAAAATAAAACTACCAATGTGTCGTAGTGCTTAGTTAAAACATGACTTCTGATTTGCCTCATCTGTGTTCAGAACTGTTCCAAGACACTTCAAATGCATCCTACCCACATTTGCTTTTAAAATGTCTTATTTTTTTCCTCTGGAAATTTAGGAAAAAGCCAGTGACCACCTGTTTCACTGTTAACAGCTCTCCGATGGAAAGCACTATGTTGGTGCTGTAGAGTAGAACAGGTTTTATACTTAACAATTCCTGAGTGCCACAGCATCTGTTTTGAATAATTGATCTATCCTATGTTATATGAAAATAAAGGGATTTTTAAAATTAATAACATGCAAACTGCAAGGTTTTTTTAAAAAACAAATGAAACAACAACAAAGAAAAAAAAAAACAAAACAGGTATTGCTTCAGAACTTAAAAGCTCCTGTCCAAAAGCTTGGTTGTTTCAAGATGTACACTGTGTGACAGCGGATACTAAACACCAGCATTGTGTTTTCCTCCCACAGGTGACCCCAAAACCTGGCAGAACAAGTCTCTTCCTGGGGATCCAAACTATCTTGTTGGAGCAAACTGTGTCTCAGTCCTAATTGACCACTTCTAAATAAGTTAGCTGATTGAGTAAATAATGTGAAACTGAGATGGACCTTACATATAAACTGAACCACTCTATCAAGTATTAACTGTTCTATAAGTGATAATGGATCTTAGTTTTTAAGCATCTTGCTTTAACTAACAGTGATTTAGCAAGTACACTCTTTGAACCATGGTCACAAAACATGCCACAAGCAGGGAGTGTACAGTGGGAACAAGGAAGGGGTTTGCAGATTCTGTATGCTTTGGTTTGGTTGTTCTTGTGTGGGTTTTTTTTCTTTTTCTTTTTTTTTCTTTTTCTTTTTTTTTTTATTTTGTTAAAGGACACTACTAGTATTTTGTTGTTATCTGAATGAAATTGTACACAGAGGAACAAAATTTGGTTCATACTCCAGTATTGAAACCACAGATTTTTGCCTGCATTTTTATGACTGTGTGTTTTTAACTCACAAGACTACATTTTGGTCTCTAGTTTTTATAAGACTTCTGGTGAACATGTCCAGTGAACAGTCAACTTGGGGTAGCACAGCTTAGGTGTTTCTTCTGCTGAGAAGTAATGCAAACACATCTACCTAATGTATATGGAAACATTGTGCTGAGAACAGAGGGAGGGGAAAAGCATGTGGGATGACTGTGGTTCAGTTGCCTCTGTGGATTTGTAAATTAACAACATTATTACAGACCTATTAACCAGCAGGGATGCCTTACCCTCATGTTTTTAACAGTCTTAGCTCTCATAGTTCTCTGTATTAAGTTCGTATGGCTTTTGTGCTTACCTAGATAATATATCATGAGAGATTGGGGGAGTGGGGGGAACAACAAAAAAACTTGTGAGTTTGGTTTAGAGGACGAGTATTGTTTGTGTTCATCAGCCAGAAGAAAACCAGAAGAAAATGATGGTATGTTTTCTGCTATGCATTTGAAAATTTATAGATGTTATAGACCGCCTGTATATAATGCGTGCATACCACTTTTGTTTTTGGTTTGTAAATTAACTTTTATAAGCTTTACCTTTTTATATATATAAATATATATAAAAACAAACAAAGTTTCTTAAGGATATCTTTGTATTCTCATACCTTTTGAGCCTTGAACTTTGACACCTGCAGCAATAAAGCAGCATTTCTACAATATACAAACGAGGACATTTTTTAAAAATGCACAAAGTTGTTACCTTTTAAAGTGCTGCATTTAAAGAATATAACTCGGAATTCTCTACTTTGATTAAATTCTTGAAAAGTATCCCTACTGTAATTTGTCATAAGGATGCTGTATTATGTGCCCTGAAATGTATTTTTTTACTAATAGACAATTTATTATGGCACAATGGCACTACTACTGTTTAGATAATATACCACTGCATTCTGTTAATGAGTTATTAGCTATTCAGGTGTGGCTGTTTTTTTTTTCTCTGCAGTTATTAAAATTACACATTTCTAAATATACAGAATAAACCTGTTTTTAAAATAATAAAGATGATTGTAGTACCTCATTGTTTCTGAAATGCATTTATGTGAACATGACACAATCCATTTTGATTTTATTTTTTCTACGTAATTGCCTGGATTCTGCCATATGTTCATACATGTAGCAGAGCTCTTTTGTGAAATCAGTTGGAGTTGTCTTCTGAAATTCAGTGGAGCCATTGGAATTAGTCAGTACAAGTAGTGGTAGACCTGTCTCTTGAATCTTTATGTTGGTGCTAGTTTACTGTTACATCTGTTCTTCTAAATACTTTGGTAGTGTTCTAGCATGTAGATTTACACACAGTCTAGCTGTACAATTTTCAAGATATTTCTACAGAATCCCATTATCTCTTTGGAATATTCCATGGCTAACTAGTAACCTGCTATTATTCTACAAGGGAAAACAAGTTCTAGAAAATATTTTTAAATAATGCTGGAAAACTATGCATAATCCTGATGTTTCATTTCTTTATTGCTACTGATGAGTCAGTTTTGTTTCTCAGCCATGACTTATCCCAGAAGATGCATTCGTGACTATTGCTACTTCTCCACATAGCTTATCTCACTCGTTATAAGAGCGTGAGACACTGAAAAGTCCTTGATGTAGGGTAAGCACTACTTATCAACAACTAAAACATCAGTGTTAACAACATTCATGTAATGAAATTCAAAGCGCAACGCAGTACTACTAAGAAGAAAATTGGGTCCCTCCCAGCCAAAATCAGGACCACGTGGAACAAACACTGCCCACAGAGCCAGTCAGTTGGGCTTGAGGTCCCCTGGAGTCACACAGCACGGACTGTTTGCAGTGGTGGTGGTTGCGTCTCGGCCATCCTGAGTAACTGTGCTGTGAGGTGTCACTGTCTGGAGTTGGTTTTACTGTAGTGATCCAGATAACATCTTTCTGATCTGTTTTTTAAAGAGTGTAGGGTAATGCCTTTCTATCAAAAGGAAAAAAAAAAAGACAGCTTTTGCTCTGTCATTTCATAAATGAAATGAGAAAGTTGATGCTGTTCAAAGATACGGCAATTCTCTACTGAAAAGCAGCCTGTTGAAATTCTTTTGCTGTCTGCCTGTAGCAATGTTTATCAAAGTGTCTAATTTAAACCATGTGCATGTCTTCCTTCTCATTAATTAACCCAAACCCCAATGTTTTGGGGTTAAAACATGGCCGTTGAGAGTAACTGGGCTAAAGTAACACGTTTTCTAATTTTAAAATACTGCTGGCTTGGAAATCTTTATTCTTGCAAGATGTTGCCTTCCTTACATATTTTATATAGGTTAGACTCTGCAGCAGGTAAGTTCACCTGCAAAATTTAATATTATATTTTATACTATAATTAATATTATTCTCTGTTTACTGTTTAATATGAACTTCAAAAACTGCACCTCTCAATTTGTCCCATTTGTCTCAGTGATGTACTGGCCAGCTGTGGCCCTGCAAATTGTATAGAAGTTTAAAAATGTAGATCTTAAATCTTGTGTTAATTTTTCACAAATGCCTTCAGTGTTGGAAGCAGACACTCTGTAGGTACACACTTACTGTTCCTCTCTTTGATTCAGGTTCTTGATTAAAAATCTTCTTTTTTTTTTTCAAGAAAAATAATAAGTATTCAGCAACACATACACAAACAGTTATGGTTGTAAAAGCAAATACTGTCAGCCTGGGTTAGGTGAAGCAAATCAATGGTTAGAGTCTGATTGAAGATTCTCTGCTGTCATGTAACCTGGACCAGGTGACAGAAATCAAAGCCATACAGGTTTAGAGAATGGATGTTGCTAAGTATGTCTGAAAAATACGTTCTTAGTATCTAAGTCACTTGAGGAAAGTGTGTGTAGAAGTCTCACCGACTGCTAGTGGTGGTTTGGGTACGTACTGGATTCTCTGTCTACTGGCTTCATCCACTGGCAAGATAAAATGAATGGGTAAAATTATATCCAAATGAACTGTGCCTTATGATCTGAGAATAAATGCACTCACTGTTAGTGAAAGTATATGAGGCTGGCTGTTTGTACACACATATGTAGACATTAATGTTATGTCATAGATTTTTCTATGAGCTTGAATACTCTGGACTACTCTGCTCTATGCCTGTCGTTCTGGTGATGCTCAAGTAATTGTGCTAATCACTGAATTGGTAACCGAGTTTTTACATGGAGTAAAGCAGATTTTGGTGGGTAGCAATGGGGCTATCTAGTTACCTTAATTAAGCTTGGAAAGAGATCACTTCAAATTGCTGTGAAATGGAGATTTAGCACGTACAGCTGTCTGTCAAGGACTTAAGAAGTAAAAGTTCATATGGTGTAAGATGTACAGAACAGCTCCAAAGCAGAACCTCTATGTGCAAGTGCTCACTGCAGGAGTGATAAAGGACCAGAAGAGTCCTTTATCACCTTTAAAAGTGACCAAAGAGAAATGCTTATTTTTGCGTCCTGCTGTGTGACTAGAACTGCTACCACGTGCACTGGGGAAGAGAGCAGAAAGCACAGTTTATGGTAGAATGACTGTCTCAGTTTAACAGGAGTACAACTTTTCAAACCTATGACAATGACAGATTTTAAGCCAACTTTGTCAGTTGTTAATTAACTAATGCTAATTCTGAAACTGCACTAATCTGCTCTATGTACATGAAGTTTCCCATTGAAGTTTATTATACAGCACTAACTGCCTATCGCTCCTCATCTCCAGCATGGACAAAGTGACAGTGGAAGAGTAGAGACAATGCAAAATGTGCAGTGTTCCCTCGGCCTGATTCAAAGAAATCCTTAAAAATATGTAAAGCACACTTTTATTACTGCCTGGGATATATTGGGGGGGGGGGGGGTTTGCCCCCCTCCATGCAGTCCACTGAGTAAAGGAGCACGACAGCTTTTTATACATTTGAAGGAGTGAGTCTCAAAATTGTCTTTCAGATACACTCTTCACAGAGTCTGCCTTATTTAGGTAGACATTTGGTTGCCTAACTCCTATTCTTACTATTATAGTTACATAAATTCTTATTTCCAACAGCATAGGTTTCCCCCACCTCTCTTCTGTCTCCTTTGCGATGTTACATGCTAGAAATCTTTCTCCCTTTCCCTGGCAGTCTCTTTTGTTTACATAAGCAAGCTTTATCTTAATTGCCCACAATTTGGGCAGCAACCTTCTGTCAAGCAGTTACAATTTTGCAAAGTCACGCATAGCTAAATTTTACTAACATAGCTAAATTTTTATTGTATTTTACCTTGTCTTTATTTCAGCCTGGAGAGGCTGACAGTAAGGCAGGTTTGGTCTCTGTCACTGTTGCTGACCAGGGAACAACTATGATTTGTGCTGCATAATTGGACCTCACCAGGTCATCTGTTCTGTGTATTTCATGAAAGTGATAAAAGATCTTACGCTGTTGTATGAGGGAATTAGGTCCTCTGTTTGTGGTCAGGGGTCTGCACTGTTTTGTGGGTACATCTTGGTGTTTTGGTGGTTTTTGGTTTTGTTTGGGGTGTTTTGGGAGGTGTTTTTGTTTGGTTGGTTTTGTTTGGGGTTTTTTTGCACTGTGATGTCCTTCTGTTCTGACCTGATGCCCTGTATACCTGCTCAGTTTATGGGGTGGGGAGGCAGCCGGATGGATGAATGACAGAAATGAGGGATGGGACTTCTGCTCACCTGGGGACAAGTGAAATAAAAGAACTGGGAGGAGTGGAGTGTGTTTCAGAGGTTTAACAGTTTCTGTAAAACATAAATGCTGCAACGATTTTCTGTGTTTAGGAATGTTACTCTTCTCAGCATGACAGAATTTGCTGAGCGTTGTCGCTGTGTTGTTAGAGTAAAGATGTGGATTTGATGCCTGGCAGCAGCTGTTACACACAGAGACTGAAGAAGAGGGGACTTGGGCAGATACACAAACTAGTGGGATCCCTTTAGCTCACATAAAACTTGAAAATAAGTTCTCTTCAATATAGTTAAACATTGTGAACCTCTCTGTGTGCATAAGGTATCCGTTGCAGCAAATCACTCTCACTAGGGAAACCCACAATTCTCTGCTTGCTATCCTAATGTTGACTCTTAACATGTTTGAGGGTCCTTTGTTGACTTTAATGGCAATTAGCTAGACAACTGAAAAAAGAGAGATTCCTAAAGAAATACGCTATTAGTGACTAAGGACACCATCTTTATACTTGGGTGTTGAATGCACATTACATTTTCTTTAAAAATAGTCAAACAAAAGCCCTTGTTGTTCAAATATTCAGCTACTGTACCTTGTCTTTACAGTATTCTACAGCATTTGTCCATTTTATACAAAAGTTGCTGAGCAAAGACTGTGAAAACACTATAAATTACAGTCTGTTAAGGTAAGTGTAGGCTTAAAATGTGTTAGTTAAGGTATTAGTTTCTAAATTATGTTAAAAGCAGTGTTTTCTCAGAAATTATGACCTACTTCCACCCTTCTTCTTTCCAGCTTTTAGGCTTAGAATTTGGGGGAAGACCTAAGTGAGAAACAGGCTGTAGAATTTAAGGAAAATGATGTCTAGTCTTTAGCTGGTAGGTTCTTCTATATCTTGCCTTTAGATTGCCAATGGTGATACTAAGTCTACACAAAAGTCTTGCTAAAGGCTTAGGTGAGGTAACCTTGCCAGAGTGAAACCCTGGCAATGAAAATTATTCTTTGCAGAAAGAAGATGAGAAAAACTTCTTCGCTGGAAGGAACATTCACAATACAGAGCCTGATAGTGACCTTCCAGTAAGGGTGGTGTAACAGTGAAGCTGGCTGAAGTGATTTCCCTCCTAATTATACTTTTGTCCTTCCTGACAAAATGACCAAATATTTCACAGTTCAAAAGGTAGGGTAGAATTAACTAAATTGGTGATACAGGAATTTCTTTATTTGTTCACTGAAGTAGCACCTTAGTAGAGCCAGGGAAGACATCGGGGAAGTCAGCTTAGTGTTCAGGGAATAGTTGCCTTAAAATTAGGGTTTGTGTTGACTGTTTTCAGTTTGTCCAGGTGAAAAGCTGAGGAAAGGCACAAGATGTATGCAGATGCAAACCTTACTGTATAATATATAATGCTGTAAAATCAGCTATATAAGAGATAATCTGCTGCCCCTGGAGAACAGCCAGAGCCTGTGCCAGAAGGAACAGGCAGCCCTTTTCCCGAGACATCGCTGCTGGTGCTGCTGCTATCTGCACCACTTTTTTTTTTTCTCCCAGCAGCACACTGAAGTTTTTTATAGCACTTCGGATGTCTGCTGAGAATGCAGGAGTGACAAGAGTAGGCTTGTGTGTCTTTCAGTTATATATAGACTTTCATTTTTTCTTAATAATTGACTTCTTCATGGTTCTAGGCAGTTTTTAAAAGGTATTTCAGGCATAAGCTATTGCAATAATATCTATGCAGCTATGCTAGTCTTGCCAAAATAAGAAAGTTTGCTTATCTGGTCCCCTAGTCCCACATCCTTACATGGGACTCTGCTGTTATAGAAGCCAAGGGGGGGAAGTTGGTTTGTTTTCCAGAGACTGGGAACTTGTTTTCTGATTTGGTGGCATATAAATGTAATGACCATTATTTAATGGGCATAGATGACGTGGAGCTGTGGCTTGTGATAGTAACAGGTGCCCAGGTTTAAACCATGTCAGTAAGTGGGGAAAGCAGTTTTTCACAAAATGCTGAAAACTGTCACAAAGCAGAAAGTTTCCTGAGAGCCCATAAATAAAGCTGATCGTGCTGCTGTGTTCTGTTCAACACCCCCATCCCCACCTCCAAAAAACCTGCCTAGCAAAATTCCCTGCTGGTGTGGTTTTGATAAATTTCTGTACAGAATGTAAAGATGTCTAGTCTGCAGTGAAGGTGAGGGAGGTTGGCACCACTCTGTGAGCAAGAAGTTCAGAATCTTGCGTGTGAGAGCAGGTGATGAGCAAGCACTGAGGAATAGACACAAAGGCAATGCATTTTATTTAAATTAATAGCAAGAGCTGCTCTGACATAACTTTTGATGTATTTTCTGCTTCTCCTTTCTTTTGGTTGGATAGTTAGAACTTTTCCAGTGACCATGCTGCTCTGGTCTGTAGGCAGCTGAAGTACAGCATGGCAGTGAGCTGTGGGGCCAGCACGCTTTGTGTGTGTGGATTTCAAAGGGCTAAAGAATTCTGAAGGAATTAAGTGCTATTCTTGGTTCCTAGATGTGATCCTTCTTTTTCTTTACAAGCAAAAATACAAAGCAACTAGCTCAGACTTTGTAGTGATGAAGGCATGTATAGAGAATACACCATAATCTCTGCAAATGTGCCTGCATGGGAGTTCAGGTCAAAATGTGACAGAAATGGAACTGGAGGAGTGCAAGTTCTTGTTGTATGCACTGGTCCTTCAATTCAATCCTATTTTAAGAGAAAAAGGGGTTTTTTTTACGGGCAACTAGTTTTACATTTGTGGAAGCTGTCATGAAGGACCACTCTGAAAACCCATTAAGGAAACAGGAAATTAATCTGAATACAAACAAATGAAGCTTACTGGAATTAACCTGCAGGTGTGAAACCTAGAAAACTATGAAAGAAAATAATAGTCATACTTAAATATATAATTACGATACTTCAATTAAAAAGGAGTAATTCAGATTAGCAATTTGTGCTCCATTCCCTTTGTCAGGGAAAGGCTTGTGTGCAATGAGAGCTCTTCAGCAGAACTCCTGTGCAGTGTGTGTATAACACAAATCGGTTAATACAAAATCACATGTAACTTCGGACAGCCTCTTGATTCCTTTTGATTTATCAGGCTTCTTAGTGGCAAGTGTTGCTGTTCTTTTCTGCAGCCTGAACTGTTGCAGCAGTCTTTGAGCTCTCACGTGTGTGACAATAACAGGCAGCCACTGGGGGGGAGTCTTACCATAGGAACAGCAATCGGCTGTAGGGCAGGGGAGATGTGAAGGGCAGCATGTTTATGTTGAGTCCCAAAAGGTGCTCCTTAAATGTGGTGTCCTTCGTTTTTTATTAATTCTCCAAGCACTTTCACATCAGACTGTAGCAGTGTCAAATATTCAAACTTACCAACAAACAGTGCATTGTGTAATTGATCTTTTTCAGATTTGTATGGTCACTGTTAGAATGCTGCGACCTTGCCCCAATTTGCCTCTCTAAGCCCCAGGAGTCTGTTGGAGGCCCTTTGTGGAGCAATGACTGTCCGAGGTCTGTGCTGTAAGGACACGGGTGCCCGGCCGTGTCCCCTCGCCTCGCAGAGATCCCTCCTGAGCTCCTGCCTGTACCAGCTGTGCTCTGACACATGGACACAGTCCTGCCTCAGAGCACCGTGCTCCTCAGAATTGCTTCTCTGTTTTGTAAGCAAAACGCAATAAATACAGACCTTCAGATGTCTTGGCTGTCATTTAAAACTGGTGTCATAGCTCATAAACAAGAGGCATGTTTTTAGAGAAGGCAGCCAAGGGGTAGATACTCAGTATTAATTCAGTCATCTGAAAGCTTGGCTTGGCCTTCAGTTGTGCAGCACTAGGGAGCCCAGAGCTGCTTGTACAGCTAAAGGTTGTCCATGTTCGCTTCAACATCAAGGAAGTTCACTGGCAGAAATGGTCCTTTATCATATTCCTTCTGCAAAGTGGGTTGGCTTAATTTTTTTGAGACTTGCTGCCTCTTTCAGAAAAGAGTGGTTGCTTGAAGGCAGCCTTTGCAGTTACAAAATAGATGTTCTTATTTAGTCAGCTATGAAAGCAAAGGAACTCAGTGCAACAGGAATCTAAAACTCATTATGGTGAGTTGCATTTGTGCCATCTCACTTTGCTTCAGCCCAGTGTTTTCTGCCTTTGACATTTTTCCAGGACTGTGGGTTTTCTTTTTGGGCTGACAGGGGAAATCCCTGAAGGATGCTCTAATGTAATTTATACAGCAAGAGATTATGTATTTCATAGACTTTTTTAGTCTACAGTTAAATAATTTTTCATGTTCTCTTTGCCTGAACTGTTATCTCTTTCAAACCAAATCGGAAACAAATCTTAGGAAAGAATTCAGTGTAGTACAAAGTAATTTTCTAAAGAACGGGCTATGTAAACTGTACTACTATTATTTTTACTATTTCAAGATGTTGGGGGCTTTTCTCATAACGGTATGATGTCTGTATGACAGTCTGAATGGTGTAATCTGGATCAAATTCTAAAAAAGAAGGATTTTTTTTTTTTCCCCACAATTTTTTCTTCCAGAGAAGGAGAGGACCTTTGTGCCGTGGGAATATATAACAAAAATCTTTAGACTGTTGGGTAATTATTTATGTGTATGGAATTAAGAAAACAAAACTGTTAAAGGCTTTCTCAGCATTTGAGACTTTTTAGCTTTAAACAGATGATTCATTAGTAAGCCCTTTTTAACTCCCCATTTTTTAATTGTCTTTAAAAACTAGAGATTTTGGAGTATAGATAATTTTTCTATTAACAAAATAGAAGTTAAATGCCAAATATTCTGTGAATACCTTCCTGTAGCCTCATGGCTGTTGCTAAAGTCTATGTGTAATTTAAAAGAAAATATTATTAATATTGTTTTTCTGAAGAAAGAGTATTTTAATCCAAGAAGATCAAAGATTTATTTATCTCTAGTTTTCTGTCAAAATGTACTGATTTTGGGCGATGAGATCAGATAATATTTTTTGCATCAATCACAGCTGAGTAAGAAATCTTTCTGTTAAGCAAATTTTCCAAAAATTTTTCTGTTCTTGACTAGAATGAACAGATATTTAAAGTGTTTGGTGAGGCAGTGAAATCCAGGGATCCATCTGTGCATCATTTTATTCTTAGTGAATGTCAAGTTCTAAAAATATTTGGAAAAGGATGCTGGGGTTCTGGTGCAGTGTTATGTAAGGATAAACATAACTCTGAAGAATCATACTTACGCTATGTGCAGAAATGCAGCAAGTTCTGCCCCTGTGTTTATGGGCATGGCATTTGCTCAGTAGGCATGTTTGGATGTTCACTTTGCGTTAAGAACAGCCACGTTGTGCCCACTGAAGGAGTAGAGAGACCTAAAAGATAGGTGTCTTAGGTAGCTTTTTCATTCTTTATGTCTTGATAAATAATGAACGTGTATCTAAGGTCACTCTTCATAGAAAAACTTACAATTTGTGGACAAGTTTTCTTACGTGAATCACTTGACGTGTAATTAAAGGTAGAATAAAACACTAATTCCACAGTAAACTCCAAAATAGTCTAGGCCTCACATGTAGTAGCTGCTCAGGGTTTTCTTCTGTGTCATTTCAGATATGCTTCCAGCTATCTTCTCAATGTGTTTGGGAAAGGAAAAACATATGGAAAAGAGGTAGATCAAAAGTGGATCTTGTACAGTCAACTCTTCTTGTACAGTAGTGCTGCAGTGTAGTTAAATGCACAGCTAATTAAGCACAGAAGCAAAACTATGCTAACTTTCAATCCCAGTAACAGTAGGTTATTCATACCTTTATTCTACGTCTGAATTTTTTATTTTTAGTGTGTATTGGTTGTGATTCTAATGTAGAAATTATGTCTTCCTCAGCATTAATAGAAGGCAAATTGTGATAAAAAAAAGTTGCGTTTGGGTACGTGGCTGTGTCCATTGGGCCTCATGAAACGCCTTGAGTCTCTTCATTCTTTTGTACTTTAATATGGTACATGGAAACCTCCCTGCTCTGCTGTGTGTTGCCATGAGACCCCCTTTGGAAGGTCTTGGCAGGAAACACTTCCCATTCTACTCCAGTTCAGATGAGCCAGCAGTGTGCGCTTGCAGCAGATCCATCTCCAGTGGTCTCCTGGGCTGCACTGGGCAAACTGTTGCCAGCTGGTGAAGAAGGGGACCCTTCCCCTTGACTCAGCACTGCTGAGGCCACACGTGGAGAACCGTGTCCAGCTCCTCAGTACAGGAGAGACGTGGATGTGTTGGAGAGAGTCCAGCAGAGGCACAGAGATGGTGAAGGCAGTGGGGCAGCTCTCCTGTGAGTAAAAGCTGAAAAAGCTGGGACAGTTTAGCCTGAGAGGAGAAGGTTTGGGGGGATTTTTTTCTATGTATAAAAACCAATTACCATCAAGGGAGGGTGCACAGAAGGTGGAGCCAGGCTCTTTACAGTGGTGCCCAGTGGCACAACAAGGGAGACAGAGGGCACAGAATGCAACACAGGAGGTTCCTTCTGAATATCACAAACCACTTACTTGCTATGAGATTACCCATGGAGGTTGTGGACTCTGTCTTTGGAGATAGTCAAAAGCCACTTGGATGCAATTGTGGTCAGCTGGCTCTGGGTGACCCTGCTTGAACAGTAGGGGTTGGACAGGGTGATGTCTGCAGGTCCCTTTCAAACTTAACCATCCTACAATTCTGACCAGGTAGCATGATATTCATGCTAGCCCCAGTGAAGCTGTTCCTTCATTTTTAAGAGTCTAGGTGAGTTTTAATCTATAGACTGCTCTGGCCTGCTAATTTCTGGAGAATCTGATTGTGTCCAAAAAAAATGTGGTGACAAAAATACGGTACTTCATAAAGGCTCTTGTGTAAAACACCATCATGGCTTAAAAATCGGTTAAGGAAATAGCTCAGTTGCTGCTATTCCTTCTCTGGCCTGCTGTCATACTGTTGTTTATGGAAGAAGATTGGAATCAAATGTAACAGCTGGTTTTAGCTCAAAATTTCTATTAGTGGGTTATATATTTTTGCTGTTAATTGAACAAAATGTACTTGTAGCTATCCACAGCTCTACTTCAATCTAGCTGAATTGTTTATGCTGATGGAGGTTTCCTGAATTGAATGGCTGCAAAGCTGCCAGAGTATAGTGTGGATGTCGCTGGTAGTGCTTTTGTCCTGTAATGTGATCTTGTAATACTTGAAATTTTCACTCCATAAATGCTGTAAAGCTTTCCTTATTTTACACAGTATTTCTCATCTTTATCAGGTAAATCGACTCGCCTGTATTTGGTGCCCAATGTTAAGAGGCATTAAAAACTCTTATTACTAGAAGTTATCTGGGTTTTGCAGCAGTCGTAGCACTCTGCTGTCTAATCAGTGGTTTGCATCGGGATAAGGTTGTAGCTGCCTCTATCTGTCTTGGAAATCATTGTGCTTGATGCCTGCAAGCAGAAGGGCACTGTGACACAGGGATAGGTGAACAGATACAAACAGAACACCACAGATTGTTCTGCTTTAGCTGCTCCAGTCACGGTAACTTCAGAGTTGAAGCTACAGCTCTATTTTTCTGTGGTATGTGTGTTCCATTGTTCTTTTCACACCCCAGTAGTTTCTCACTGAACATTCCCAAGGAGGTTTCATGTTTGACAAAAAAATTGGTTCTTGATCCCCAATGAACCTCAGCGTACTTCTGAAAATAGAATGAGGGGAATGGAGAAGGTAACACGTTATTGTTACTAGAATCTAAAGCCTCCTTTGTCTCAGTTAAATATTTACAGCCCATGCTTTGTAATTCAGCAGAAGTGTTAGAGGATTCAGACTTGAGTATTTTGCTGTAGTACTTCTAAGATTCAGCTTATGACAAAAAAGTGGTTTTAGCTTCTAGAATATTGCAGCCCATGCCTTATTTATGGACTGTCTGTATCAGGGATGTTAACTCCCACTTTGCTTGCAGTGCAAAAGCTGCAAGGCCAGCTGTTTGATAAAGGAACTTATTTACACATAGGTCTCCAGAGGAGAAACTTTTCCCAATTGTATACAGCTAAAATTTAACTCACCTTTTCAGTTTTTATGTGGGATCGTAATTGTGGACTCTTTGAATTCAAGTGGTGACTGAAGTTGGATTTTATTTGCAGTTCTTAAAGAAATAGTTTTCATTCTGTTTTAGCAAGTGATCTGTATTTTCATTTTAATTATTTCCCCAGCACTTAGGAGGGAAGCTGAGAGCTAATAAATGCCATAGGTGTGTGTTTCTAGCCATAGTTGACTCATTAGTCCATTTAAGTGACAGTTCCTTCCTAACATGTAATAGGCTGCCCAGTGTGTCTGACTGATTAATAATTGTTAATGTGATCCTCTGCTGAAGCAGAGCAGTTGGAATGTGTGTGCACACACTGCTAATGCAGCCTTTGTGCATTGGTGTAATTTCACACCACTCTTGCAGTGATATGTAAGGAGTCATCAGTAAAAGAAAGGAAAATCAGGCTTTGGATTTTTTTCATAACGATCACAGGAAGGTAAATGATCATACTTATTGTCTACAATTTCCAGCCTCAGGTTTCTATCAGGTGCCCAAAACCTACAGCAGAAACCAGCTTTATGTCACTCAATTAAATAAAATGCTCTGTGATTTGTTGAAATAGCCTGTAATAGCTCAGTGTGCTTACATCTGCTTCTTGAAATTCCAAACCCACATTGGCCTAAAGCAGCTAACAGCAAGTCCATCATTACACCACCTGTTTGTGATCTGCAAGGCCTATTAAGTCTATTTATCATTCAGCTGATAAGATGCAGAGAAGGAGGAATGAAGTTTGACTGATTTTCATAGAGGAAAATAGTATTGAATTTCCTAAATCAAAGTTAGTAATGCACAAGCTCCCAGCCTGGTTCTTCCTTGACAATCAAAAGTCTGGTAATTTAATTTGCTGCTTAGATCTTCAAAACTACTTGTGGGTGAGACAAGTGTATTGCCTAAATTTTTCTCTGTATTTAATTTGCCATTTAATTTGAGTGAGGGGATAATATTTCATGAATAAAAGGCAGGTTCCTCTTCAACAGTAGAGAAGTTATGGAAAATCACCTCTTGGACAGAATGAAAATAACTGACATCTCGAAATGTCAGTTTTGGGTTGGCTGGTTTGTGTGAAGCCCAACGTTTGCAGATATAGGAAGCTTATAGACCCTTCTATGTTATGAAAAGTACCTTCAGAGGAGAAAAGCATAAAATGGTTAAGGAGAGGCAGTTTGAATTCTAGAGAAGCATTTTAAATGTTATGTAATTGAAAGATGAAAAGGACTTGGACCACTGATGCTTTACTGAGCTTCATTTCATTTTAGCCTTGCTGACATTTTGTTCCTGTCTTGGGCAGTGTCACAAACATGGAGAGCTGCAAAACCTACGCCAAATAGCTGGGCTGCTCCTTGTGTGCTGGGCTGTTGTACAGGTTGGGACACGTAGGTTAGAACTGGAGTGTTTGGACAGTGGCAAAGCTTTTGGGTCACTGTATACAAATCACCAGTCTCTGCTTTGCTGCCACTCAGCCTCTGATGCAAACGGCAGCATGGCTGGTTTGCTCTGAGTTCCTGTTGCTCAACAATGAGTCCTCTTTTGGGGAATGTGCAATTTTTACACAACCTTTCATAGCATCTACAAAAATGAAAACTTAATTGGCCATGGGGGCACCCAAAGGCACCAGTGCTCCCTGAAGCCAGAAGATGAAAACCTATTTCCTTGACATAAATGAGCTGTAAGAGTGAGACAATTGAGTCCTCCCTATGCACTCAAAAAACTGTAAGATTTGCCTTGTCATTTGGGAAAAGTTCCTCTAGCTAAATAGCGTGATGGAAGACAGAGTTCTCCATGTCAGGAAGATAGAATCAAGCTTTTAAAGTACTATTTGCTCCAGCTCTCCTACTGAGGATAATGGTGTTTTCTGATGTTCTTTAGTATGTTCAGAAAGGAAATGGTTTTGCAACAGGGATACGAAATGAGATAAAATGATGAGAACTAAAATACCTTATCAAATAGTCACTCAGCTTTTGGAATTAAAAAAAAAAAAAAGGGTTTTGAGTACTGTTGAATAAATACAGGCTTTGAAAAGAACTAAACCTGAAAATTTGCTTGAAGAAAACTGAGGAAAATAATATTAGAAAACAGCAAAGAGTTAGTGGAAAAACCTTTGCCTGAAAGAACTTTATTGGATCTGGCACAGAATTGCGCATCAAATGCAGGGGTAGTTCTTTACTTTTCAATGTGAAGTGCCATTTAAATTTTTTCTGCCTTTTTAGGAAAGTTTTGTGCAGTATTAACAGTATTAGAATCTATTCTTCTTTTGAAAGGAAAAGAACCAAAAATTTCTGTCTTTTTGCTATTCCTTCCAAAATTATCATACATAACAGTAAAGAAAGGAATGGAAGTAAAAATAATAGAGTGTGAGGAAAAAATAAAACTTTTGCAATACAGGATTTTTTTTGTCTTCTTGTTTCTTGCAACTTTATAATTTCGGGGGGGTGTTGTGCTATGGATTTGTTCCTCGGTATATCAAATAAAATTCCCCTCTGAAGGTGTGTAGAAAGATGTTTATGAAGTGTGTGGGATAAATGCCCCCAGAATGGAGTTCAATGTGCAGAATCGCTGCTCGAGTGTGTTAGCTGTGTGTCGTGGGTTTGCCTAGGGACAATTTTTTACCACACCCCCCCAACACAACTGCTCTAAGGTGAGAGAAGGTTTATGCAGACAAAAGAGATCTGACTGGGGAGAAATAATATTAGGATTTATTACTAG
>JAWMRA010000016.1:15615546-15627721 GCA_035584735.1 Pseudotriccus pelzelni
CCTCCTGGGATAAGGCTGGGGTTACCCAGGTCCTGTAAGGTCTCCCATGGACTACAAGGGGACACTTACTTTTCCATGGTCTTCACCACATGGTCAAAGGGATAATGGTTTTGAGTCCGCTCCTGTTTCCCATGGGGTCCCTTTCCCACGGGGTACAGTCTTTGATAGACTTCTCCGACGTGGGTCCACCCTGAGGGCAACAGCTCTTCCATTCTCTGCTGTCCTTAAGGGTCACAACTCAGCTGCACCAGCATCGATCCTTCTCTAGGATCACACAGATCTTACCCGGGCCGCCTCGCTAAGAGATCGTAAGATCTCTCTCTGTGGCCACAAATCACCTCAAGACTCTGTTTCATCTGGGCCTCCCACGGAATCCTATCTACTCCTCTGCTCTGGCTTGGGCTGCTTCATGAGCTGCAGAGGGTCATCTTCGCTCCCCAACAACCTTCCACAGGTGGCAGGCATTTTTAGATTTCAGTCTTTTTCCCTGCTGAAGGGAGAGAGAGGGAGGGGGAGAAGGAGCCATCTGCCCCTCTCGCCGCTTCTCTCTCTGGTTGCTGCCGCTGCCAGGTTTGACCTTGGATGCTGCAGCTTTCTCTCAGGCTGGAATTCTTTCTGCAGCAGCCCTATCCAAGTTCTCCTTTAAAGTTTTTTTTCCTTCACTCTGTTACACGTCTGGTCAGGGGGCTTCAGTGCTGTTCTTGCCCCTGGCCCAGGGCCAGGAGAGGAGAGAGACCTGGCCCCCCTCGGGGCCTGCTGTGTCTTCCCTCACACGGCTCCCAATTTCATCTGCGCCACCACCTTCTCTTCCATTTTCTGAAATGTGTAATTGGCAAAGGCATTACCAAAACTTTTGATTTGCTTTGGTCCAGAAATTTACCTGGACAAACCACCTACAGCCTCCAGGGAGGGGGAACCTTTGCAAACCCACGACACTGTATTAGAGCTTGGGTACCTGCTGCAGCAAAAAGCACACTGGTTTCTACTCTCCTGCTGTTTAAATCCTCCTGGGTTTATGGCTGGCTGAGCCAGCTCCATTTGAATAAGAGTTGAAAGGATGCAGTTACGTGAGCTTTGTGTAGACGTACAAAGAACAGAAGTGGTTAACAAATAAAAGCCATAATATTTTCAGTGGACCCTTTCCTGTTATTTTTGCAGTGTGAATTCTGCTCTGGCTTTCCAGGCAGAACTAGCTAAGCATTTCTCAGGATATGAAGTGGGCAAGGTGAAGCACTTGTTAAATGAAAAAAGCTCGAGAACTGGTTTAGTTACAATTCTCTAGTTCTTCAAATTCTAGCGTTGTTGAAAAATAATTAGAATGTTTCCCTAGAGCTTGATCAAAAAAGCAATTTTAATGGGTTTCCGAAGAAAAAAATACTGTGGTGGTCCTTTGAGAGTGCCCTGACAGCCATCCTTCCCTTTGCATTGTGAAAACCAAAGGGTTATAGAGACTTGGGACTTACCCAAGTTCTGAATTACACAGAGGAGGTATCTGTTTTGGATAACTTTTGCTTCCCCAAAAGGGCAACTCCAGTGTAGATTTGAGATTAATTTAGAGCTTATTCTCCTCCAGGATGGCACTGGAGGCTTATAAGCAGTTTCCACAAAAGTATAGGATACATGCTTAATTCTACACTTAACAGCAGTCAAGTGAAAATATAAATATAAATAATAGGTGTGTATACACACACAGAGCAGAGAAGAAAATAGCTAGCAATATAACAGAGGTAAGAAAAGAATTATAGAATGCTGTAAAATCTCATTAAAGATGATATATTTTTCCAGTAGCTTTACCTGGGAGAGGGAATGGGTAACTGTAATTGTCTTTTAATTGCACAGATCATATTGGAAAGGTTATTTAATATCTATATTTCATAATGCTTTTATTTCAGTCCTGTCTTAAGTGAACAACATGCTATTCTATCAGGTTCTGCCTCTACATTGAAAGTAAAAACGTTCCTTATCTTTAATAGCAGCAGAACACTTTCAGTAATGCTTTTCTTAAAAACAGAAACCTCTAAAATTTGAGCAGAGCCTTCACTCACAGGAAGCACATTAGACACAATCTGTCAGACATGGAGCGTGGTGACCCAGTGCAGCAAAGTGCCTGGGGATGGACCTTATTGGCAGTATCTGCAAGTCCTGTGGAAATCAAAGGGATGACTTTCAAACAGGTCCGTCAACCTCTTCAGCCGGTAACGCACAACATCACTGAAGAACAGGGATTGAGGAGTACCCGGAGCCTTCAGCACTGACTGAGTGGCTAATGCTGTAAGAATTCACCAGGCTGAGAAGCAAAAGCAGAATAGCAGCTTTTTCTCCCCATCATTTCTGAATTATTGAAGCTTACAAAGTCACTTTTCCAATCCCAGGAATATTTCACCCTCATAATGGCTAGAGACTAGATGATACTACTCAGAAACAGTTACTGCACCAGAAAATGTGTTCAGACAGTAATCTGATGGAGAACAGGGAGCATTAAGCGGTTGTTAGGTTGAAACAAAATCTTCTGAACTACTGAGTGATAATTAGGTTTTCACTGGGAAAAGAAAAATATGATTTAAAGGCCTTTACTAAACTTGGTTCCTCCTGAGGTGTTTCCCTAACAGCTGTTCTCCCAAGGGACTCTTCTGAATTATTCAGTTTCACAATACAACATAGACTCCTAGTCAGGGAACTGAAATATTCAGAGAAGAACTTGAAATAATAATCCAACTGGTCTCATATTTTCTGTGTAATGGAACAACTGCCTCTGAATTGCCCTTGCTAACTCAGGCCCAGTCCCCTTGGAGCTGCATCACTACATTGCAGATGTGTATGAAATGGTACCAGCACCAGGGAGGGGGGAATCTGGCCCTGCCTGTCTCTGGTGCCAGCAGGAGCAATTCCTGATTGCTGCAGGGTGAAAGAGAGGGCACCCAACAATCTGGCAAACCATAAAATGGCCCCTTGGGAAGAAGTGCTTTAATGAGGGAGATTTGAAAAAACAAAAAAGTATTAAAAGTTGTGCTGAAATACTGGATGAAGTGTAATCCTCACTGTACTCAAGCTGACCTTGTTAATTTTCCTGGTTCTTAGAGAAAGAATCACAAAACCTGAATGAAATTTCTCACTAATTCTTTTGTTTGAAGGGGAGCGAGACAATCTACTTAATTATTTTTGGCAGTCGGTATTAGTTACTATGACAAACTTCTGAAAAACAGACTTGAAGTAATTGCTTTTTCTGTATATACACCACTCTATTTAATGTTTTTGTATTATTGCTTTTTATTATAAATCCTGCAGGGAATTTTTCTCTCTGCCAAACCATTTTATATCATTTGCTTACGTTCTGCCTACATGGGTTTTGCCAGATTTTCCTGTATTAATCTCTGACAACCACTATAATTTAAGAGGGATGTGTAAGATATTCTTCTGTATTTTTTAAATTATCACCAAAGAGATTCCATTTTGAGACATTAAAAAAAAAGAAAGAAAAACAGAGATTGGCAATTGAATACAATTCTTCAGCATATTAAATCCTTCTCATCTTGGCACTGCCAAAACCAAAGAGAGACTTTAACTCCACCTGTCATTTCTACAGACCGC
Source organism: Pseudotriccus pelzelni (assembly GCA_035584735.1). Taxonomy (NCBI): domain Eukaryota; kingdom Metazoa; phylum Chordata; class Aves; order Passeriformes; family Tyrannidae; genus Pseudotriccus; species Pseudotriccus pelzelni. The sequence goes on from JAWMRA010000016.1 coordinate 15,619,135, forward strand.
AGGCCACTGTGGCTGGGGCTGCTGCCAGCACTGTTCCCCAGGCAGTGACAGCAAAGTACACAGCTCATTATGCACTGATATTCCACAGGGATTTTTTTTATTTCCCCTCAGGCCAACAGCAAGCTCTTTTTAAACCAATACTGCCTATATATTTTCAGAAGAACAACTGCCTGTCTTTCAGATAGCAGAAACACTGTATAGAAGTTATAGAAAACATTATTTTCCTTCTGAGGAAACCATCTCCTGGAAGCGTTAGCAGATGCAGTTGTTTGCATAGCTAGCATTTACTGTTTGTAATAAGGGACAGTACCTTGTAAATGCATAAGTAATCAGCTGGAATGGCCAGTGTCTCTCACACTGACTTGGCCATAATGAAGCCTATATTTATAGGCATCCTGCTTGGAGGGATCTGTTCCTTCTGAACTGTAGATCTGCTGAATCGTAAGTCCCCTGGTCTTGTTTGCACCTTCCAACACAAGAGGATTAAATCTGATGGCAATGTAGCCACTTACTTTTTGACCATACAAAAGCTGTTTGCAGGGGTGCCACACAACTGTGTTGAATGAATACCCTCTTTTAAAAGCACTTTGAAGAGCAAAGGAAGCCTTGCATGCTGTTTAAAAACAAAAGCACCCCCAACATTCAGAACACTGTCCAAAATGGAATATTGGATTCTTATGTCACTTTAAGTAGATACTAAGACTAGCTTCCCACATAACAAATGTAATTTCTTGACTTACTGCATACTTAAATTTTTATGCTGGATGGGAGATTATAGTTTTGTGCATAAATAAGCCACTTAGACTTACAACAATACAACTAAAGGTTCTTGGTATATATGGCTAACAAGTTTACAAACTCTTTTTCAAATATTAATTGTTCGGGAATCATAAATATATTAAAAAATAATTATTAAGTTTTCAGGGAGAGATTAGAACTTCTGCAGAAAGTGTAAATTAAGACTTTCTTGACTTCTTTTCATAGTAAATACATATTTATTTCTGCCATTCTATTAAAAAACAAAGTTCATATAATGCATAAGAACTCCATATAGAGCATGGAATTTATTCAGATTAAATATTCTGTGTTGGTGATGCATTTCAGAAGTAGTTTCTGTTAGACGTATTTAAGCAAACAGTGTCCTGTTCTACCTTAATAAAAAACTCTTCTTTCCAGCCAGTATTTTGAAGTTGGAAAAAGAGTTTCTCTGCAATGCCTGGACAGAGAAGAACAGTAATGAAAGTTTGACTTAAAAATAAATCTTGAGCACAAGTGAAAAAAAAAAATAAAAAAGAAACAGCAGCTTAGAGTAGGAAACATAAGAATTGTAAAAAAACCACAGTCTAACATAATTAAAATTCAAAGAAGATTGAAAGAGGCTAACTAATAACTATGAAATGGGGTTTTTCTCTAAACTTTTCAATCCTTAGTCATCCTCAACACAAGATTCAGCTGTACCGTTCTGCAAAGGAAAATGTTATGTGTCTGGTTGACTTTCTTCAGAACGGTGGGGTTTTTAACCTTTTTCAGTTTAGGGCAACTAAATTGTGTTTGATCCTAAATACATCCTGTATTTCAGCAGCAGTTACAACAAATGGATGCTCAAACAAACAAATGGCTGAGAGACATTTTCTTTTTTAAAGTCTTCTGCTTTTAAAATGGACTTGACAAAAAAAAAAAGTGCAAAAAGTTTATAATAGCCTGATAAAATTTCCAGTGTACTCTGCAAGTGTAGATTCCTGGAGAATTATGTAATTTTTCTCACTTTACTCTGCGTGCCGTTGCTCTGAAAACCTAATAGAGAACTCTATTTGGAGTTATTTCGGGAAGGCTAGAGGTATTTAGGAAGATTAGAGAAACATTGACGATCATGGAGGGTGGGTAAGCAAAAAGGAGAGAGAGTTGAATATTCAGTTCCTGTGGAAGTAAAGCTGTGCTGGTGGAAAATGCCAGCGTGGAGAAGAGGGGCCGGACTCCGAGCTGGTGCAGGATGTGCAGGTTTGTGCTGGCAGTCCAGGCCTGCTGGTTGTCTGTGCAGTGAGGGCTCAGCTGCTGCAGCTTCACTCCTGGAGTGGCTGGAGGAGGAGGATGGGTGTGACAGCCCCGGTTCAGAGCTGGCAGGACCCTGCAGCTCTGGTAGGTGTGGCTGGGGGATGCTGGGCAGGGAGTTCAAAGGGGAAGCCCTCAGGGCTGTCCCAACTTAGGCATGCAAGTGTTCCACCAGTGTGACAAAACTGTGCAATTTCTGAGTTGTTTCTCCTTAATACAATCTTTTTGGTATGTCAGTATGCAGTTTAACTCTTTCACACCTGGCTGAAGTGCTACAGTTCGTGTCTAGTCATGGATGGTCAGTTACTGCATAAAATACTAAACTATGACTTGGATTAATTTGAACATTTCAGATACAGACAGCAATTTTTGCCTTCTGATTTTCAGCTGCATGTACAAAGAAAAATCTTGAAAGAATTATCCAGTGTGTTGGAGACTGATTTCATAAGTCTCAGTAGCAACTTCATATGAAATAAATCCTGTTATGGATTTTCATTTAATCTAAGAACCAAAGGTGTTTTAGTCATCTTTAATTTCAGCTCACCTGAGTTTCCATGCTGAATATTCTTCCTGGTCCTTTCAATTATCCAAAATAGAAAAAGCTGTCTTCATCTAGTGTGGGCTTTAGCTATGTTGGCACGAGCAGCTCAGATGACCTTAAAGCCCCATGCTTCTGAACAAAACTGGAATGTCTCTGCCACCAAACAATAATTTCTGGTTCTCAAAAAAATTGTCCTTTTGCCCTGTGTTTACAACTTTTCTTATCTACAGATGACAACTAGAAAGACAATGTGCTTTTAATAAGGCATTTTCCTAGGAAGTGTATCTATTCAGCTAAATAAGAAAGACTTTTTTGTCTTTACATTTTGGTACCATACTTCTTGGTTAATTTGGAAATGAAGCATCAGTTATTGCTGCTTTGTGATAGAAACAGGAAAACTAGGAATCTTATCAGCAGAAAAGCCTGCATAAAAAGAAAAATCAGTAATGACTAGACCTGGAAAGTTTTTTCCTTATATTTTGATGATTTATATTTGGTAGTGATTGGAAACTTGGTGGGTTTTCCCCTTTATCTTTTCAGTCAAGTGTACCTGTCTAAGAAGAATAGGCAGAATTCCACAAGCAGATTGCATGTGCTTTGCTAGAAAAGACATAATCTGAGCAAGATACTTAGGGGAGGGACTTTTGACCTTTTTCATTTGAAACACTTTAAAGTTCTTACCTGTAATTCAAAAAAATTAACTTCTTGAAAGTTTTATTTCTTGAATCATATAGGAAGTTGAGAGGTGTTTTTCTTGGAAAAATAAGTCTTTGACTTATATTTTAAAAAATGTAACTATCATTTTCCTTCCAGTAAACGAAATAAAAACGTACTTACAAATGCTTAAAATGATTCTTCATTTAAAATTACATCTCGATTTTAACAGCTTAGCTGAAAGGTTGATATTGTGCAATATTAAAAATTACTAGTAAAAAATTACTGTAAAGTTTTATGTGGGACTTTCAGCTATTTCATTTGTACAGTAGAAAATATTTTATCCAGTAAACTCTGGCCCTATGAAGTCCAATCATCTGAAGAGAGTATGAACTAATTCTACCACAGTTTGTTACTCTTGGCAAGGGGATCAGTAAGCAATCTATTACTAGTTATGTTATATTTTAAAGTTTTACAGAAGAAGAGTAATATGGTTTAATACACCAAAAAAACCCCACCTCCTATCTAAAACTTCTTGGATGATACTGGATATATATTTTCCTATGTTTTAATTTCTCAGACTTAACTCCTCATTAAGAATAGTTTTCTGTTCAAGCATTAGCAAAGGATAAAATACCAGGTAGTACTTCGGTTCATGCAACTTATTTTTTGAAGTGATTATATTTTCTGCCAGGCCAAGGGTGATCATCTGGGAAAGAAATCTGTCTCGTTTAAAAAAAAAAATCTGAGTTCTAGCTTGCATTTTGTAAAACCACAGGGCAATCTGCTTTTCAGATCCAAGACACGTACCCAGTTTGAACTTTCAAGCAGTCATAAAATGCAGGGCAATTATCTTTATTTCAGTGGTGCCTGTAGCACTCCAGGACATTCATCAGGGCAGACACTCACGTGGAGGGAGTAATTCCAAGGTAGGCATTTCTGAAGAAGAGACCCAGACTATTTTCAGATTAAAGCATGGAAATTGAGGTTTCCTTAATTTTTATCTGCAAAGCTTTCCTATTTAAAACCCCTTTGGCTTGCTTACATATGGAAGCAAATCCTATGGTTTTATACATGCTCAGATTATGTTGTTAAAGGATGCCATTTTTGTAAAACCAACTAATCTCTGATTATCCTCTATATAAAAACATGAGAAACCAGAATAATGGCTGTAAAGTAATGGCAGTTCCTTCTCTTTGTCCCCTCCAGGTCTGCTGACTGGTTGGAGTAACAGACAATAGGTACAAAATGATGCAGAAAATAGCTGATAAGTCCAGGGACCCACACGTAACCCTGAGCCCTTAACAAGGCCAGCGAGGGAATTGTTGCTCTATGCAGTCAGCCCATCAAGGACAGAGTTTTGCAGCCCACAGTGGAGATGTGACAGTTCTTATTCTGTTACCTCTTGGAAGCAGAGTTTGTGTAGGCATTAGTTTGTTAAAAGGCTCTTGATGATCGTGAGGTAGATGCTCTTCATTTTAATACATCCTTTCAAAAAACTTTCATCAATAGGCACTTATGTTTCAAGCACAGAAGTAGGGCTTAGTCCAAGTCCGATGGTCTTTTTTATGTTTTCATTCCTAACATTTCTGTACACAGAATCTGTGCTTTGCAAGCTCTGCAGTCATTCACTTCCACAGAAAAGATGGTGTGAGAGATGGGACTGGTGGTGTTATCGTACATATGATTTGCCAAGTGAAAACTTGTCAGTAAAAAGACAGTAGATACTTTTATTAGTATAAAAGTAGAGAAGTGGAAAGATTACTCTTTTTGAGGTTCATTGATTAGCTACAAGTCTGTCAGGGGCAGTCATGCTGTAGAAAAATGTCGAGTCATCAGGAAGCAAAATAACACCAAAGAGAGCAGTGCCACTGTAAGGGTTTAACAAGTCTACAGGTTTAACTCTCTGATCCCTTCTTATACTTGTGGGCACTGGGATGTATTGTCTTGTTGTCACAATTTGGTATCTGCTAGCAGGAATTAAAAAATATATATTAATATATATTAATATACTAATATATTATAGATTTTTATAATACATAATATATATTGTATATTATATTATATTATATATATTAAATTATAGATTTTTAAACAAGTAAAGCAGGATACTTTCTGCAAGATGCTGATTACAATTGAATGTTGTATATAGATAAAACAATCTTTATTATTTCTGTCTAAAATTTAAGGAAGATTGACTGTCAAGTGCAAGGAAATATAAATTCCTTTTTTAATCTACTGAAATACCAGCTTCTGTTGCCCTTGGAATCAAAAGTCCTTATATGCTTGAAAGTTTACATATGAGAATATGTTGCTCTTCACTTCTGCCAATGCTACAGACTCTATACTTAGGTAATTGTATCCATAAACCAATTCCAGTACTTCTGTAAAAATCAGGTATATTGGGTATGGTTCCTGCTAATCTAAGAGAAGTTGGAGTGCCTTACAAGTTATTTTTAGAACAAGGTGAAGTGTAGCCATGGGAAAAGATAATTCTTATTTTAATACATGTGCCAAGAAATAATGGTATGCTTCAACTGAACTCATCCTGGAGGTTGTGCTCTAGATTCTTGATTCCCTCTGAGGAATGAACAGGGTAGACAAAGGAAGTGGAAATACTACTGCAGGTGTTGTAAGGACCCAGCATCTGAATGGCTGAGAAATTACTCCTTAAGCATTAGAATAATAAAAATATTTAAGTCAAGATATTGAGATGCATGATGAAGGTTGGAGATGGAAGGAGATATTTTAAGTTTTGTTGGGTTTGTATGTGTGGATAAAGTATGTATTTTATTTTTCAGCACTGGTACCACCTCATTTGACCAATTTCCACTCTATCTTTAGGACATACATTGTGTGGGACAGCCTGGTTTGCCAGTGCTTAGTAAGTCCTTAGAGCCACGTGCACAGAGAGAGAGGAGCTGCTTCAAATAATGAGATCATGTAAGGTATGCAAATTTGAGACATACTGTGTCTAAGCGACAGTGGCAGGGCCCTTGGACATATTTTCAATATTTCTATCCTGTAGGGAACCTTCTTAATGGTAGGTGAGGCTTATTGTAATTTGAATTTACTTCTTTTTGCTCATTTTCCAACTCTGTCACACCTGTAAATGTTATTTTCTTCCTTTCAAATAACAATTGAAGTGACAAAGATGCATGAAATTCACTACAGTGGAAAGTGAGTGAGAATAAATGCAAACTCTGATCCCCCAATACAGTCCCTAGTATGAAGCTTTCTGAACTGGCTGGGAGCCAGTAAAGACTGAAGGTGATGAGACAATTACCACAGAAGTGGGATCACTATCTTGCTGGCTTCTGAGTTTTGATGATTTTTAATAGGCTAATAATAAGGTCTGATATGTAGTGCCCTTCTGGCTGCCTTCAGGAAACAATCAGATTATTTGTTAAACTAAAAATTAGTATATTACAGTGTTCACATATAAACAGGGCTATTACCAAGCTTTTGTTGCTGCACTTCTGGAAGAAATTTTAGTACCAGATCCCACTTTGTTACACTTGATGATACAGCACTGAAAAGTACCAGTGCAAGTATTGTTAAAAGATCTGTTTAGCAAACTAACTTCATTTACAGCTGGGGACAATACTACTTTCCAGATTGCTCTGAAATAATTCTTAAACAAATCCAGCAACTAAGGGCCTTCAGAGAAAGCTAAGAAGTGTATCCAGAGGTAACTCACATCTTGAACAGCATCTGTCTACACCTGAATGCTCACAAATATTGGAGAGAACATGATGTGGCCTAAACTCCTGTGGATTCCTACTGGAAGCCAAAGCAACTGTTTTCTGGTAGCCCTTGTTTCCCACATCGGAAGTACTGATTGCCTGAGAGCTTACCCACATATGAAGTTCATGGACAGCAGATGGGCATGTGGATTTGCAGTGCCAGATCCTCCTCTGGACTGCCTAGAAATGTGGATTTTCTTTTTTTTAATTTATTTTATTTTATTTTTTATGTGCCACTTAGAAAGTGCTTGGAAATGAAAGTAAATTGCTTTGTACTTAATGCATACAATAGTATCAGTACAGGAAGTTAGTGAGATGTAAATTAACACCCCAGTGTAATGTGTCCTAATTTCTCCAAGCCCTAAGGCCATCTTATTCCTGATCCAGAGCACCCAGATAGAGGTTTAAATGCAGTTATTAAGGTTTCTAATTGTCCTGCTGTTGAATAACCCTAAGCATTTCTGGCTGGTTGGAGAAGGAGCTGCTTAATCAGGAAGACTGCATAGGTTCAGTTTGCTTCTGGGTTTTGTTTTTGTTTTTCTTTTTGCTAGACCCTTTCACGTTGTTTGGCAGAATATTATAACCTTGACTTTGAAAGGAGTATTTTGAAGTAGTGTTTTCACCGTTGAATACCAATAGTTCTACTTAAATAAAAACAAGTGGAAGTTAGTTTTAGTGTGAACTGATATAAGCAAAAACTCAGGGGGATCTCTAACGATATATCCCCATCTGCCTTCATTTAGCTGTTCCCCCTGGGATTTCAGTAGCACCCCTGTGCCAGCAGTCAATTCAGGAATATCAGCTGGGCTGCGTGTTGGGCCAGGGGTGTGTGTGTGGTGGTGTTTTGTTTTTGGCTGACTCCCATTTCTGTTCATGCCCAGTCTGAGAAACTAAGTTAACTCTTCTATTGTAAGTTAACTCTTCTGATTATGAGTAGCGTTACTGTAGTACAGGTCTGCATTAGAATAAACACCTGCAGCAAAACAGCTGTCTCCCCAGTGTAGAGCTTTGTCAGATGCGTTTTGGATTTGATTAAAATAGGACTTGCACATGTGCTAGAGCAGTATTTCAGCCATGCTGGGGTGACAGCACTGTAGTCTGCTATCCCAACCTGTTTTGTGCCACAGATAGTGATTAAAGTTAAAAACAGCAAGCTTTTCTGTATTATTCTGTCCCAGTAAAACATTCAGATGCTGTATGAAAAAAGATGGGACCTACTCTCTTGACACTTTCCCATCTAAGCACATTTCCTCACTACTACCTACCCAGGAAACTATTTAATGCAAAGAAAAGTTCTTGAAAGAGAAGGGGCCTCAAGTACAAAGATTTAAGCCTGGTTTACATGTGGGGTTTGGTTTTGGGGCTTTGTATGAATATCACAGAATTACAGATACATACACTTCACATAGCAATTCCTGTATAAAAACCCCCCAGTTATACTGTTCAAGCAGATTATGGTGCTACAAACATGTTAACCCTGGAATAGTTCTACAACCTAAACTATCCTGCTATATAGGTGATGTGAGAAATAAATGGAGGGCGGTTTTATTACAAGCAGGAGTTTGATCATGTTGAGAAACTGTGTAGTTTGGGGAAA
>JAWMRA010000016.1:15634528-15653589 GCA_035584735.1 Pseudotriccus pelzelni
AACAAAAAACCAACAACAAAAACAAACAAAAACCCATGATAAACCCTAAACCGTAAGGCTGTTAATAAGTGCCAGTTAAAACCTGTGGCATTGGTGTACAGGAAGAGGTCATGTCTCCATCCTAGAACATAAGGAGAAAGAAGCCTTGGATGCGTTCTCTAGATTTGCTGGAGTCTGTGGTAAGGCAAAGTTGTTGGAACAGGGGATTCATGGTGAAAATATTTCCATATCCTGATAGAATGATGGCACATCAGACAGCTGGATGGAGGTACAGTTAGAAAGATGGCAGTCTTCCTTTTTCATTCTTTGAACTGTGTGTGGTAAAATAACTATTTGTAACTTCCTGAGGATTTGGGGCTCAGTATATATATTTGTTGTCTTCAGTGTACTGGAAAATAGCAGACTTATGGAAGCCAGCATTATTTGTTTCATGGGGCAAATCAGCTTTTACTGCTTCCGAGTATGTTCTGTTGCCTCAGCAAATTAATTTAAAAACTTCCTGTGTTACAGGAAGAAGTATTTGGAGAAAGCGAAGATGATTATGATAAGAAGCAGGAGGTGTCCAGTCAGTAGGGAAGAAATAGCATAATTTTTTTAAAATTCAGTATTATTATAAATTACTTGTGTTCTGAAGTCTTTATTTTCCTTTAGGCAGCCAGACTGCAGAATAAAAATATTATCTTGAGTAAGTCTCTTACTGTTGTCAGCATAAGTTTTTTCGTGTTTTTTTTGTTTGTTTTCTTTTGTTTGTTTGTTTGTTTTTAATGGGAGGAATTATGAGTTGTGAATGGTCATGTTTAATTGGCTGTTGTTTCACAATTCATTTTTCTTCTCACTCCTGTGCCTTCTGGACTCCAAGGGCAGAACAGATAATGGGAGTCTCTAAGATGTGAACTGTCTGAAAAAATGTGACTTAGAGGAGTATAACTATTAGGGTGATGTATTTGAATAAAACCCACTCCTCTAGAAGCAGAATATGTTGTGGTCATTACCCCTTCCCTGTGCAAGTAACCACAGTGCTTTAAAGGAATAGTATGCAAATGTGGCAAAGCTAGGGAATTTATACTTGAGGAGTATTTATACATTTATAGCATCATAACTTGTGTGCAGGCAGTATTTTAGTATCAGAATGCCCCATCGTTGGCAAAGTCACAGACTCCCAGTTTCTTTCCCGTAACCAGAGGCTACAGTCTGTTTTTAAGAACAGTGCGTTGGTAATTCCTTTGAAAGTACTTGATTGTGCTGTTTGAAACTTCAGTCCCTCCCCAGTATATTTTATCATTGTCACTTCTGGTGGTCTTTGGATGTGTCCATGTCATTGTTTTAGTTCTGGTCATTATGTGCTCCCAGCCACTGTACATGCACATCGTGGGGCATTCTCAGAGCACACAGACTTGATTCTTGGGGGATAAAATGAAGCTAAAAGATGTGCTTTAAGAACATAGTAAATGGAGTCTGACTGCTAGGCAGTATTAAGTCTCTGGACCAGACAAGAGCTTGTCTGAAGTAGTTGCCCATCCAGTGTGTGTATAGTGTGGGTGCTTCCTTCTTCAGACTTCTTTTGCAGATTTGCTCTTGTGCCATTTACAGTTTGTTAATTCACGTAGAACCTATAAAACCAATCTGAAAGTTCCTGTTTTGTGCAGAGACTGTGAACTCCCTACAAATTGCTAGTAATCCTTTCTGCTAGGCAGAATTTTACTCCACGCTGGTTACATCTACTGGTTAGTAACTTGGTGCAGGTCTGCAGAGTAAAATAGCCAATTTTGAGGAGCAGATGCCAGTACTCTGTGTGTTACTTTTGAGAGTCTTGAGTATGTGGAATACCTTTGACCTACATTGCAGTAAATAAGAAATACTTGCATTACTGCTACTACATCACTTATATGAGACATTGTTTTTAGACAGATTGTGATTTCAGAAAGGGGGAGGGGAAGGAATAATGTTACAATATTCTGAAAAGTGTAAACTTGCTTGGTTTTATTGGTTTGGTATTCAGATAAAAAGCAATTGAATGTGTGTTTTGCTTAGAGGGGGCAAATGGAATGTAACTTGGATTTCTGATCTTTGCAACAGCTTGGTTTAAACAGGGATAGTTGAAACAGCATTGTGAGTTTAAATTTTTGTGTCTGATTTACGAAGTGAGAATTACTCTATTTGCAAACTTGCTTTCAGTTTTGAATGTGAACTTTCTCCCATTCTAGATGACATCATCACGATTAATTTCTGTTCTGCAAAATAATGTCCTCATTGATAACTATGCGGTTTTGTTATTCTTGTCATGTACAGAGTCCATCTCAGCAGAATTATTTTCATTTGAGGGATGTAATTTACTTATGAGATTGTTTTTGCTACTGTTGTAGCAGAAAAGAGCAAGGCTTTATCTAAAGATTTTAGGTAAGCCTTTAGTGCCAGGCGAGATAAAAACAGGTGGGTTTAAACTGAACACACTTAATCCAGAGGCACCGAGAGATATTAAACATGTAGCTTCAAAATGTCGTTTTTGCATGCACTTTTCAGAGAAGCAACTTGTTTTCTTCTAGGTGAAAAATTGTGAACGCAGCCAGTTTTCAGATTTTTGGTAGATTTTTTGCTTACTACACAAAATAAGACTACTTTTTAGTTTAAAACAAACACAAAGTATTATTTCAGCATTTAAAGTAAAGAGCCAATAGACAATGTAATTTATCAGTAATAAGCACAAGTAATTATCTCACTATTATGTATTCTAGCAGAAAAGTTAAACTCAATGGTAGCAGTGAAAGCATTTGTTGACCAATGCTATTAAAATAGGAGGCTTTCAAGTTCTGGCTCTGTAAAGAATCATCAAGAACTAAGACATGCTCCCTAAAGTGATGCTGTGAACATGTGCTTGGCATCTTGATGGCTGTACCACTCTGAAAATAACAGTGGCAGAAAGTGGGTTTGTCATATATTGAAAGTAGCTGTAGTTCAAACAAATTTTGTCTTTCCAGAGGCTAATTCCAAAGCCTTTTGAAAACTTGTGAAAGATATGACTAAAAAATATGACACACTTGAGTGCAAAGGCTCCAGTGCTGTTTGTGTTGATGTGAAGTGAACTCAGTCTCTTCTAATATCCCAGGCTACCAGACTATTGTCTTGATTTTTTATGTTTTCCTCTTAAACAGAAGTTTTCGAGGGGGCGTAAGACCACTTGTGTGTTCTTATGGCAAGTTTAGTTTTGCTGTTCGTGATTTGAAACTAAAAATACGTTTAGAAAACTCCCAATGAAAAGTGTGGATCTTCAGGTAAAGAATAGTTGTGCTTCCTCTTGGTTGCCTACACAGACATGTTAGCAGCTGAGAAGTGCATGTTTTGTATCTGAAAGGTTATTTTATCTATTGCAAATGGTAATAAATGGAATGGATGCTGTTTTAGTCCTTTCTGCCTTTACAATTGCTTTCCAAAAGAGTAATGTTATTTCAAGATGTGTTAGATTTGAGGTTTTAGTTTGCAGTCATTTTAAACATAATAGAATTTTCATGTAAAATACATTTTCATTACATGTATAGTGTAGAATGGGTCATCAAAGAAGAATATTTCTGAGTTATAGTCACAAATACTTGGTTACAAAGGATACTTGAAAAAAGATGTCTTAGGGAATGGAGGTTTATTTAAATACAACAGAATGTTATAAATAATTTTCATGCTCAAAATAGCATTAAAACCAGAACAGAGTAAGCCACAAAACACAGCTGAGTGGAGGGGTGGAGGGTAGGGGAGCAGAGAAAGAAACATACATGCAAAATAAGAGCTTATGCCCTTGAGAGACATTATCATTGTGTCTGTATCCTAAGAATCTCTTACAGCTGGATCACTTGGTGCCTCTGGTGCACGTCTGACATGTAGAACCCCGCTGCATGTTACAGGAGAGAATAGTGGGGCAGAACAAATGGAGTGGCAGGTGCATGTTCTCCTTCTGAGAACATTGTGCAGATTGGATAAAATGTGAACAGCTTTGCAATGTTGCCTTTCATTCATGAACCAGCAGCGGTTCACAATATTAATCCTTTCAGAAGGACCAGGGTAATGTGTCTATGGCAGGTAGGACTCAGATTTAATATTTAGGCTTAAGTCCTTCGTATTACCAATTCTTCATGCTTGTGCTGGTAGAAGAGGAGACATTAGCCTTTTTAAGGAGTTCTTAATAGATATACCTCTTGTTCTATTTATTCTTGTGTTACGTATAATATTCTGGGCCTAAGGAGTGTAGGAATCATGTAAGTATTACTTCCTTTCCTCTGCTTAAACATGTGCCTTCATTCCTTATGAAATTTTGAATAAACTTCCCTGTCAGACCATACATGAAACATTATTATCACAAGTAGTAATTAGCAACAATTCTAAAGTATTGTTTGTCTGCTTCTGAAGTTCATGTTTATTCAGTAAACATTTTCTTACCTACCTAAGTAGTGTAAATAGTCAGTGCAGCTTTTCCTTGTGGTTTGATGGACTAATTTCTCTTGGTACATAATATTTGCCTTTGGAGTAGAAAAGAACCTTTACTGTGAGAATAATAATGATAGTGCAAATAATAAAGCATTATACAGATAGTAGATATAACCAGTATCTTTGCTGTCCACCAGAGCCCATGTACCCATCTTCCTTAACTTGCTGTGAGTCAAGTGTCTGAAAGCCCGAATACAAAACCAGCTATTAGGACAAAAGGTCCCCAGTGAACCTGACAGAACTTGTCAGTTCTAAATGAGAATTGTCTGAAGTGTTCAGTCATATCCATCATTGGTTTGTGCTTCTGAAATAATTGGAAGGAAAGTAGAAGGCAGCATTTTCATTTCATGACAATTGTACCTTCCTCTGAGCTTTTTGCTTGTAGAACTATAATTCATCACTAGGCAAACTGTGGGTGTTCTTCTACTTGATAGTTCCTTCTTGGGTCCTAAAGGTATAAAAACTTCGCTTACAGTATGATTTTTTGGGGTTAACTTGAGGTTTTGCCTGGATCAGCTGTTTTGGTTCCTAGTCATACAGGTAATTATCTTGTTAACTAACCTGTTTTGAAAAATAGAGAAGAGAAGAAGTAATGTGCAAAAGGGGAATCACTTTGATAGTCACAGTTACTTTTCAAGCTTGAATGTTTCTGGAACAAACAATTTTTTTATTTTTGGAGGTTGGTTACTGGGGTTTTTGTATCCTGAAGATTTCTTCCCTTCATCAGAATGGTATGATTTATATAACATCAATGAATCAAGATAGGTCTGTGAAGAATTCTTCCCATGTAAAACTAAGTCTACATGTACTAACATTTAGAGCTCCTGGAAAATAAGAATTAATTAAATTTTGGGGTTTTTTATAGTTAGGTATGTTTAGGAGAGTGCCCAAACAGTGTATTTCCTTGTGTTCTCTGTAGTTGACTTAATGAGAAGAAAGAATCTGATGCCAGATTGAATAGTAAACTGTAGTAACGGGCTGTAGACAAAATTCTTGAGAACTAGCTCATTTAGAAATTAGAGCAATATTTTAATATCTCCCTAATTCAGAAACATCTAGAAATATTTTGGGTATCTTGCTTCTGTTTGTTAACAGTATAATATCAGTTAAACCAAGACATTTTAACCTCCCTTCCCTGCAGTATAAATGCATCAGGGATCAATTATTTTGATAATTTTAGATAATTCAGCTGTTATTGATTTAATCCTTCTGGAGAGTTTAAGAGGGCACATGGGAACAGTGTTAGGAGTAACCTTTTGCAAAAAAACTTCGGGAAAACCATTACAGAATGCACCAGGGAAACTGTGATCTGTTCCGGTCATTTGACCAGCAAGTTCCACCTTTGAACCAGGAGTCATCCGATGAAACCAGGCAAAAATGGAAACAACAACTTGGGAATCACCAACTGCTGCAAAAGTGAGTCTTACCTGTTGGCAGGTAGATGTTCAACCATACATCTGTTTCTGAGTCATTATTTCAGAACAACCAGGGATAGGTTCTGTGTTGGAGTTATATTTAATCCTACCTTCTAGACAGTCCTGCAGGATGAAACAAAACAGATGGATGTGAAGTTCTGACTAACAGCACAGATCATAGAACATGCCAAAGGTGAATACGATGTAAAAAGCTTGTACTTAAAAATAATATGGTGCTTTGTGAAGTGTTCTGTTTTCTGAAAGCAGAAAATTCGACAGCCCAGTGTAACTATATTTGTTAGATGCCCACAAAAAGCCTGTGGATTAGCAATAATGCACAGTGATTATATTAATCAGTAGGCTCTTGTGGAAATGAGAGCTTTGATGTACAAGTACATATAATGATACTTTGAATGAGATAAAAAATACTTTGTGTGGAGATCAGCCTAAAGAAGGTGAAAAACGATTTTATAATTTTACAAACATAGACTTGCAAAAAAGGATTCTTGTTCTTTTCCAGTTACATTACCAATGAATAAGCTGAAAAAGAAAATTTAGGCTTGTATATTAAAGAAGGTGGTTTCTCTAGCATGAAAAAGATACCTTATGTAGCTATTTTAGATCCTAAAGTTATAGTTGGATGAAGTGTGGTTTACTGGCTTTCTCAGAAGCAGACACTAACTTCAGTGTAAGACAATAAACTGTATTTTTAGTCTAAAACCCAGTGTATTTTGTGTCTGTTAAAGAATGCTTTGGCCACTTAACAGAGAGAAATGTTTGCTCCTCCAGCTGCCAGTTGAAATGCGTGAAGAGTGGGAAGATGAGAATAAGCAAATAGTGTGTTCTCAGACAGGATTCACACCTCCTCAGTCCCAAAGTACTTTCTCAAGAAATGTGCTGTCTGTTCCTTCTGTGTTTAAGCAGCTGACAAGTGATGATCTGTTACTTCAGGAAGCTATAAATACGCAGTACCACTGGATAACAAGGTTGTACAAACGTGCTGAGAGAACTGTAATAAACATCATACTGATGAGTTCTTGCCCTCCTTTTCCTGGGAAATTAAAAGTTTTCTAGCATAACCCCTGTCATTTAAAAATAACCGTAACATGTTGCAGGGACAATGAATTTTGTTGTTTCGATGCCCCAGGGATCTGAGGCAAGGCTTTAGGGAATGGGTTGACAGATAATGCAAGGAACATTTTCATTGAAATCTGGGATTATAACAGTAGCATTAGATGTACAGCTTCACAATTTATAATCTTGTGGAATAGCAAATATATACAAGCAACCCTCTTAAACATAAAAGGAAATTCTCCACGGATATTCACTTTTTTGCTGTTATTGCTGGACTTGATTTGGGTTTTATTGTTGTTTTGTTGTTTCATTTGGGCTTTTTTGTTTTGTCTGGATTTTTTGGTTTTTTTTTTTGTTGTTTGCTGGGGTTTTGTGTTTTGCTTGTTGAGGTTTTTTTATGTATATAAAGGGGATTTCTACAACATAGTGTTGAAACAAACTAGAACAGGGTAAGCTGACAGCTGGTCTTTCAAGAATGCACTGCTCATAGGGGCTTGATTTGTTTGTTTGTTTTCCTTCAAGTTAGCAATTAATTGTTCAGGAAGAAAAACCAGGGAGAGGCAGAAAATGCTCATGCTTGATGAGGGAACAGTCTCCCGGGTCTGGCAGTAACACTTGTGGAGGAGCTGTGAGCTGATGCTTTATCAAGTTGCCTTGGCTCCCGTTAACCTTTGTGTTTGAAAGCAGTTACCAATGTCCCTTCCATCAATAAACTGAACAACTGTCTTTGTTGTGTTCTGTGGACCTGGGATCTCTTCCATTACTCTCTTTTTCATCATTTTGCTCCTTCAGAGAAATTGTTGATCAGACAAAAGTCTGCAGAATCCGATGTGATTGTTTGACTGTTTGATAGTAAAAAATTGTTAAATATGATTCTGTGCCTAGTTTATGCATTCACCATAGGGAAAAAAACCAAAACAAAAAACCTGAGCCAGGAAGTGTTTAGGGAAGAAACATTAGTCATAAAGTTAGTGCATACAGTGTGTGATGAAAAGAACAGACAGGATTCGTTAGAGATCAGAATTGTCTTCTACCAATAGAATTGTTTCCTTCTGCACCAACAGAGATAAAAGGCTGACTTCCAAATGACACAGCTTTGCTAAGGGCATAAAAATAATGTCCTAAATAAAAATGAAACCAAGCTAAAGTAAAAGCACTGTTGAGGTGATATTTGGAGTTTTCTTTGAGTTTGTTCAGTACTGCAGTGGTGGTACCTGGGCTGCGTGGGTTGCTTAAGAGTAAATGCAGATTTGGATTTGGAAGCTGCAAATCACAAGTGTGGTCGGTGGTAAAAGAATTAGGAAAAGGCTGGTTGTATAATCTCACAGAATCTGCCAGCAACTCAAAAGAAATTTTTGAGCACTGATCACATACTAAATAAAATTATCTTCATAGGCTCTCATCCAACTGCCAAAAAATTATCATCCTTTCTGACAGTTTTTTCCATTTGCCTGTTGACCCACAGAAGCAGAATCTCCTTCTGATTCTTATCAAGTAATTTATTTTACAAAAATCAAAACTCACACATCAAAAATAGATGTCATAACAATAAAAACTTACCTACATTGTAGCAAAGCCAGGCCAAAGTAAATTAATGGCAATTAAAAATAGCGTGGACTCTAAAATAGCACCGAAGGCTAATTGTTTTCCTCTCTATATCATTTGGTCATGGACACAAGATATATTGTACTTCATAGACTCAGAGGGTAAGATTTGACTTTTGAGTTTTACTGGTATAAAAATGCATTTTGAGTGCAGGGGTTTGTGTTTCTGTCTTTTTTTTTTTCCTTTTTTTTTTTTTTTTTAATTTTCAGTTCTTCCTACAGGCCAGTGGCCTGCATGAATTAAATACCTAGTGGTGTGTAACTAATTGGGCAGCAGCAGTAGCTTAGCAACATCAGCTAGTGATGATGCCAAAGAACTGTTGGCTTTCATCATTCTAAAATGCCAGCTGGTCCTTTAATAATCTTTCTATATTTAGAGATTAATTGATAATTGTATTTTAGCTTGTAGACCTAGATTGGATTTCACCACCAAATTGTTTGATAAAGAATTTTTGAGGCTCAGAAGTTTTTAACTGTAGGCATTGATATAAGATTTAGGAAGGGCATGGCAGTGACTGTAAACCCCCAAGTGGGATACTGGGTGATGGAGAGTACAAAAAAACCTTGCCTGCTTCCTATTCACTATAAGTGAACAAGGAAAGCTGCTTAAATGTACTAAAGGAGTAGTAAACTGCCTTCTCTGAGAATTACGGTGTTTCTTATATAAACAGTAATGGTCAATAAAATATATCATATTTGTGGCACATATACTTTTGAAAATAAGTTCATATTAAAACATATTCTCTATGTGTATTTATATGAATACAGAGTGAAATGAAACATGAATAATGGGCTTTTGACAAAAATGATAAAATTATAGAAATGTATACCTGGAATGGATCTCAATAGCTCATTCTGTTTTCACAGTGAGATCTATCTACGAATAGCAGTTTCTCTATTTGAGTGTTTAAATAGATGTTCCTAAAGTTAGGTAATAAAAGAAACCTTGTAACCTGTTAGTCAACCTCTTCCAACACTTGCTACTTCTGTGCCAGTTTGAATCTCTTATGCTAACTGTATATATCCTGATATGTAATGTAAATTTTTGCTGTAAGTTAAGCCTCTTTAATTTTTTTTTCTTACGTGTATGTGATGGATACAAACGATTTTGTTGTTATTTATTAGTGGAGGGTTTTTTAACCCACCAGAAAGCTTCCACTATTCTTTAACCTGGTGTCATATTTGTGGGGGCCGGGAGCAATCGATCACTGTGTAGATGTAACCAAAACTGTGTATTCTATACCCTTCAAGTCATTTCTGATGGACTGTTATTAAATGACTAGTTTGCAGCAGCTGCCTGGGGCACACCTGACACATCAGGCTTACTCTTTAGTAAATTGTAACTCTGACTTGTAACTTCTCCTGAGTTGGGTTCATCTCTCCCACTGGATTACTTTTAAACACGCATAGCTGGCTAAACAAAACTAGAATTTGCTAACTTCACTTGTAGGTAATTTGATAAATCTCTTGGCACCTTTATTTCTGACCTGGATTCTCTACAGTGTCTGGCTATGTTTAATGAAATATGATGGCCAAGTTGGGCAGAGTATTCTTGCTGAGAATCTTCAGCAGTGCCTATTGCAGCAGAATGGATACTGTTCAGTTTGTACCTGGAACACTCCTAATTCTTTCCTAGATGCTGCCTGTCATTCACTGTTCCCCTGTCCCTTTTTTATTTGTGTTTTGATTCCTAGTTAAACTAATCCTCAAGTTCTTTTCTTCAGTTTTCCTGTTTTCTAACAGGGCCCCTTCATACTGAAGTGTTAAGATCTTCTTTCTCTTGAGCGTGTTACTTTTCCGCAGTGTTAGAACTTCCTCATTTGCAAGCATTTTTTAGTTTCCTGTTTGAATTACTTTTAATTTACCAAGGTTCTTAGGTGTTTGTATCAGCATGTCTCCCAACTCAGGTCACCTGTGGATGGTTATCTCAGTGTTCCTCTACAATAACGTCTTGGTTTAGATGTGTGGTTTCAAAGTGGATTGTGCCATTGTTCCCACATTGGGCTTTGATTCACCTTAAGGAGCTCTCTGAGCATGCAGACTGGAGAGGACTAAACTGGAAAGCTGTGTCCCAGCAGCACCTCTAATGCTGTCTAACTGCAAATGGGTGTTTAATCCATGGGCTCAGACTAGAGCTAGGTGTTTAAAAAAACCCCAACAAACCAAACAAAAACCACCCCAACAAACAACCAAAAAACCGAACAAGATCCTCCCTCCCTCTCCAAACAAATGAAAACACCCCCATAAACAAACAAAACCAAAACAAACCCACCCACCATCAAGCTCCCCAAGCAAACAGTACTTCTGAATTGTGCATGGTGAGGATGTGAGCTTCCCAACAGCATCTGTTCACTTGGCAGTTCAGTTCCCAGCTCCTTGGCCCACAATACTTGTGGGTTGTTATGAACATGGTGTTTTGGTAAGCTCTACACACTCCCTATCCTAATCTCATATAACAAGTGTTTTGGAGTGCTAGAAACTCTTATGTTAGGTGGTAGCTGGTGGTTAGGGTCCTGCTTGTGCCACTCTCAGGTGTTCTGTGTGTTTCTATAGGCCATGCTCAGTTGAAGGACTCAAATTTATCTCAGTATTTTTTTAAATTCTGATTTGCATTCCTACCCTGGAATTGTTAATAGTATTGAATATCTGGTCATAACTATCTTTTTTGAAAAAAACATCTTCTTTTATAGAAAAGATTGGATTTTTCCAAAAGTTTGGATTTTCATTTTTCATGAAAGAAGCTTTCATATCAGCTAATGGACTGGTATTTTCACTTTGTGTTGATAGGACAAACTTTACATGTCTATCTTCAGCTTTAGTCAGTTTTGTCTTGTTAGTTTAGTCCCTGCATAATCCTATTTCTATGCTGTAATAATCTAACTTTCTCTAGTTCATTAGAGCTGCTCTTCGTGGTAGGTGTAACAGCTGTCACTGAAATTATTTTTTAATAAGTGTGTGGGATGTCTCATGTTTGTAAATCTGCCAGTTATGAACACTTACATGTGTTTTCTGGTTCTGTTCTCTCTCTTATTGTTCCTCAGGGGAATTACTGTACAAATACTTGGAGAAAATTACTTTCTCTTGTGATTATATAACACCACTAACTGCACTGATAAAGTGGAAGATGGCATTATGCAACTTAAGTCATGTTTAACTCAACCTATAGCAAAAAATTACTTTGAATAGTTAATAATGTTCCATTTAAAAGTCTTCTGCTTTGATTTTAAAGATATTTGGTGTGCAACAGAGAACAAATTATAGTTTTTTACTGAAGGGGAAACAGTACTGTAAATTCCTATGTGTATATAGTTTGTCATTTTTGGGATACAGAAAAAGGAAGATTCAAATTTTCAGAATGGTTTAGAAGTATTAATGATGTGATTTCCTTTCAGTGTTGAATCTTATTTCCTTCATCTGCTTCGAAAATGCCAGGCTTTGGCTGTATTCCAACTAATATCAAGGTTTGATAAGTTAGTGGAGTTTTTTCATGCAAAATGGGGAGGTGGATTTTATGGCTTAAAAATGACAAGCCATAACAGCATGCAGAAAGACAGTTTACTTGCCTCTCTGAAGAATCACTAAATGGACAGTAAAAATTACGGGTTTACTTTCCAAATATTGACAGTGGCTTCTAGGAGAGCACTTTGATGTCGTGCACAGACTGACTCACTAAAATGCTTACTGTGAAGGCTTAGCTCAGGCTTTCTTTGCTTTTAAAAGTACTCCTGCAGACTGTAGAGAAATAAGGAAAGGCAAGCAATTGAGGGAAAAAATGTAATTGAGAGGATGAATATTTGGGGAACACAAAACGATGCAAGGAACCGATTGGAGAAAGCTTTGCTTCTTGATCACCTGTCTTGAGGCAGAAAAAGACTGGATTTCTTTGGCTTACCCAATTTGTAAATCAATTTGAGTGAGCTTTTTGAACCAGATTTAAGGAATTTTGTTGTGTCACTATTTACAGAATTGGTTGATAGATTAGAGAGCAATTAAGAATGTGACAAACTGCTTTTATTTAAGTATTTGTAAAGCAGCATTGTTAGGGGTTTTTTCTCCCAGGGTTATAATTGCTAAATAGGAAGCTTACTGCCAATTTCAAAATTGTACATATGATTTTATTAATTTTTTTGAGTACTCATAACCTTTTTGTCAGGGAGACAAGAACTTCAGTGAGTACAAGAGTAACTGTGATAGGGGAACATGAGTACCAGAGACTGGCTTTTAACTCTCTTATGTTTCTGGAAGATATTTTAAAGAAAACAATGACTTTTTATATGAGTTTGCTATCAGTGGGATAGCAAGAAATCATGGGTTCTGGAGCACAATGTATATCATAAAAATAGAACTTCGGTGTAGTGCAGTTTAAACTCTTCTGTCATCTGGGAGTTTTCACCACGGCAAGAGACTTAAAAATAATTTCCCCGGGGTTTTGTTGCTCAATGCTTGTTTTAATTGAGTTTGTGATAACTGTAAGTACTTGTAAACACTGTTCTACCAGAGGACACAGAAGATAATGTGAAAACTGGGTGACCTTGTCAAAAGTCTGTCTGTTCACAGTGTAAGGTTCTGTAAGTGTAACAGTGAGAAATAATGGGAAAACAGATAATATTTCAGGACAGCTACCTAAGTCATTCTGATTATGTTTTGTGTTTGTATGGTATGCCTGCTTTTTAATACTGAAATATTTTCAGTAGTATGGGTATCTGTGTTAGAAGTCTGTTAATCATGTATTTCTGAGGGTGTTTCCCAGGCTGCCTCCAGGGATAGTGCCAAAATGCAGAGGTTTTGTGTTTGCACACATATGAGATTTAGCCTCTGGAAAATTTTCCTGTAGATTTAAAGGTCTGTTGTCACTGACTCTGCCACTCCACCCACCAGATTCTGTACTTGCAGTCCAGCAGAGCAGAGAAGGAATACTTGGTTAATATTTTATCTGTCCTGAAGTGGAAAACGTTGTCGCTGCTTATCTGAAGTTGGCTGGCAGAGCAGATGAGATTTCATTTGGCTTTCACAACTGCAGGGAAGTACCATTTATAACTAGAAGTTATGCTTTCAGATAGCTCTTCCTTTACATTGAAGAAATTGAAATCTTAGGTAGATTGTGTTAATATAGAATACTTCTTTGATTGCTGTAGACTGGAACTGCACTCAAGTCTCAAAAATACATAATTTAAGATTCTAGAAGCTGCTCGTGTTAAAATAAAACCAAACAAAACCCCCTGGAATGTATCATAATAATTTCCAAGCCTACTTCCTCATGCCATGCAGGAAGACAAAACTGATAATCCATTCTTTAATATTCAAGTTGTATTTATTTTTGTTGCCCTTCTTTCAGAGCCTCTCTGTTACTTACACATTCTCAAACAGACATTTGACATTTGGATTCATCAGGGTACATGATTTGTCTTCACAAATAAATTCCTTTTCCTGCATTACATGAATAGTGATATTTCTCTAAAGATAAATGTTGCACATGTGATGTATAAAATGAATAGTTTTGAAAATGAAGTCTTTTGGGTACAAACAATAGAAAGTGGTGTGTGTTGGAACAGTTTATGCTTTACTTTTTCATGGAGCCTGGCAGGAATTCTCCTGTACTGGTGACAGATCTCAAATAGTTACCAAGCAAACAGGTAAGTTATAAGACATGGTAAGATATTTTTCTTTGACATTGTCAGTGTTGTAATTTTGGCACTATGTCTTTGCAAGTCCAGGTACAGGATAATGCCTACACCTGGTTGTAGGAAGGCTGGTGGGAGGGGAGTGAGGACTGTTCACCATGTTTAACATCAGGGATTTAATTTAGATAACCTTTTGCCTCCATAGGTAGTGAAATGTCCAAAAGCATCCTAAAGACAAAAAAATGGCTTATTAGCTTTGAATATGCAGTGGTTGAGCATTTTGACATGTAAATTAAATTTCTGGAATGCCCTTTATTATATGTGTAATGTATAATTACACCTGAGTAATAAACTGTTGTAAATTTTTATCATATCTTGAGATGTAGCGAGGGATTACTTCTGTGTTTTAAGAGCAGCAATGTAGTGATTTTTTTCTCTGCTGAGACAGTAGAATAAGATGTTAATTGGACAGACAGCGGTGCCAGGTTTCACTGAACATGGTCTGCATAACTGCTGGAACAGGAACAAGAAAGTTTCGCAGTCTGCATCACTTGACATAAATTATTCCTCTGTGAATTGTGCATTCTGTCATGCAGAATCTCTGTTGCTTCTCCTTGGTTTCATTGAGCATTCAGACATATTTCTGTAGTTTTCAGAATATATCTACATAAGACATGGCATAGCTTTCATGTCAAATTTCTGGCCTTAAAGGGGATAAATTT
This sequence comes from Pseudotriccus pelzelni, assembly GCA_035584735.1. Classification (NCBI taxonomy): domain Eukaryota; kingdom Metazoa; phylum Chordata; class Aves; order Passeriformes; family Tyrannidae; genus Pseudotriccus; species Pseudotriccus pelzelni. Next base: position 15,649,435 of record JAWMRA010000016.1, read on the forward strand.
TCAGGTATGCAAAAGAATACTTTAAATTTTTTTACAGTCTTTTTTATCTCAAGTACATTATTATTTTTTTGGCTGATTGCTAGAAAAAAAATTGATGCTTTTGGCTGAACTTATATTAATAGTTACAGACTAGCTTTTACTTTTAATAATGTTCTTAATTTGGGTTTTCATTACATTTTTCTGACTTTACCACTGAAGTTTTATGGCTTCACTGCTTTGGTCCTCTGTTTTTTATATCCCCTTTCCCCAGTCCCTGTCTGCTGCAGAACTCACTGTTTAAGCAGCTGTTTGCTTTTGCTCTTTGTGTATGCATGTAAAAGCAAACAAAGACCTACCAAAACCAAACCCTACCATTAACTGACAGTGCTGTGTACCTCCTGTCTTGATAATCCGCTTTGATTCTGCTGCTGTTGATAATTTCCATGTCTCAAGATGGGAAGTAGGCTAGGAAGTCTAGAGGGAAGAGACGGGGGTTTTGTCTATATTTCTTATTATGAACAGCAGTAGCAATTTTACTGCCTCTCCTACAGGTGTACTGTGCTCTGGATGCAGCTGATCTGCAAAATGATCAATAATATTCAACAGTACTGTTTCTTATAAAGCTATATTGGAATTTTAGAGCAACTTGGCTTTGAGATCTTTCTTTGAGATCTTTGAGTAAAATAAAGACTGAAAAAATGAGGGACACTTCCCTGTGTTTCTCACTTGTTTGGTTCTGTTTACCGGTCTATGTATAAAGAAGTTCTCTGTCCTTTATAGCAGTTATAAGCATTGAGAAAAGATAACGAAAGCACATTAGAACATGAGTGAGGGTCCACCTACCACCACCAAATTTCTGCGGCAGTTAAGAGGAATATCAGGATACAGATTAACAACAGTTTTGTGTAACTACAGCTGGGAGGAATTATTAATCTATAAAGGTGTCTTTTCTGAACTTATTTTGAAAAAGTCCAGTAAAACTTGTTTATTACAACGTATTAAGAGCAGTATCTGACATGCTGAGTAAGAAAAAATATGTTCCAAGTTGAATAAATTTTGCAGCATTACAGTGAATTAGTGAGGAGCTATCTTAATTTGCAGAGAGTCTGAAGCATGGAAAGGTGAGACAACCTACTTAAGTGACAAAGATTTGCGGTTTTCAGAATTGGGACACCTACTATTAGCTTTCCAGCTTTTTCCTTTGTATTTTTTCTCTGGTTCTCTCTCTGATTTTTATTCTTTTTTCATATCATTAGACCTTCCAGTAGTTTAAGGGATGTCTTGGGGATGTCTATGAACAGTCATGACTGTTCATAACCCTATGAAACACGGCATGTGGCATTAGGGGGTGTGCTGTTGGTTTTGCCATAGGAGGTTAAAGCAGTGTTTAATGCTGTGTGGTGTTACAAAGAACCTGTACTGTCTGGGAACACTCTTACAGTGAGTAGGAAAGAAGATTTTGAAGGAAGTGGGATGAGAAGACATAGATGAAAGTTCCTTTATATACTGAAATATAAAATTGATTGAGGATATAATGATTTTTTTTTCTACCTCTGGAAACAAAAGTAGTGTCATTTTAAGAGAGTTACTGAAGTTTTTTGCTAGAATTATTTATTGAGAGAATTGTTAAAATGAAGAAGATTCCCAATCCACATTAATATTTATCATTGTCTTTTGTTCCTGACAACCCTCATCATTCTTTACTATTCAGTTTCTTCCTTTTTTTGCAGGGGGTATTTCATGAAGCAGAACCTGTGATTAATTGATGATGTCCATGACATCTTAGAGATCAAACTGAATTTCTGTTACAATTCCCTGTTTCTGCGTGTTCCAGGTCTCTTCTGCTGACCCTTTTGACTCCAGAATCAGCAAAAGTGTATTTTGTTTGGTCTTTGATCCTCTGATCTTATTATCTGGGCTGATCTTGTATCTAGTCCTGCAACTGAGAAGTGCTGATGTTGTTGGACTGGCTTAGGATAGCAAGGCTCTGAATGCAGGCAGATACTGTCCCTCTCTGATTTAGTTTCTCAGCTGAGACTCAAGTGGCTGCAACCTGTTTGGGTTCCTGGGGAATGTACTGGGCCCTTTAAAGTGATTTTGAACTGAGCGACACTTAAAATTTCTTCATGTTCCACTGGCACTCCGTCAGGGTGTGTCCTCAAGACTGACATATTCCAGGTCTAGCGCTTTGGTGCAGTTCACTCATGTTTTGGTTATTTGTTCTTGTGGAGTGAGTCACTTGATATTCACGACTGTGCTGTACTCAGGCCAATTTAGCACTTGTCAGCTTTGCAAAAGGCATTTAACAGAAACTAAATACAAATGCCAAATTATCCGCGTGCACCCGTGGACGGGTTTGAGGCTCATTTATTGGAGTTTTCTGTAGTCTCCTTTTGTACTCTTGTAAAGATAAGAGTCGGGTGAGTTTTTTAAAATTTGATTTACGGATTGCTTTACGGTTGTTACGTTTCCTTCCATCTGCACGAAGATAATTTCCCTGTGACCTCACTCAGTCTGCTGGATAAATAAAGACAAGTTTCAGGGGCAGAATTTCTCAGAATAATGTATTGGACAAGTTACTTGTTTTCTGGCACTCCACTGATGTTGCTGAATGCTGCTTGTTAGGATCTCTGCTTTCCTTTCTGTGGATTAGATTTACAGTGTAACAGTGGTGGTACATAACTTGGCATAAAGTCAGCAAAAGGTTTTTGATGAGATGAACAACTTCACTTTATTGACCTGAGCTCAGAAGTTCTTCTCGCTTCTAAATTTTTCTACTTTTAGATTTGGCAATAATTTCTTTGGTGTAGAAATGCATTTCCTTGAAGTATTAGTTACGATCCTTGTTTTGGTGTTCAACTCCATTATGAAAAGAATATTGTAGTTGTGAATAATTCCCTTTCACTGTAGTCACCTGTTTTCCCTATAGAAAAAGACCTCTGAAAGATTCAATCAGTTTGAGACTAGTAAGTTACCCTAAAATCAATCAAATAAAAGATTGGTTTTGCCTTTGTTAAATTTTTTCTGATTAAAATTAAATTATGTTTCTACTTCTTACTGAAAATCAGAATGAAATATTGAGATTTGAGGACTGACTTGGATGTTTTTGTGGTAATTATACAGGTTTGAGAGATTTTAGGGAACAGTGTTTCTCAGTCATTGAATTTGCCTGCTAAAAGGATCCCCTTTTTTTTTTTTTTCTGAAAAGGTGTCCTTGAGTTCGTGACCAAGTATTCATGAATACTCATCATAGACTATTGAATGAATGAGGACTCAAAAGATAATTGTATTAAAATATTCTATGTATTTTTAGGCATAAACCAGAAAAAGCAATCTTTTCCTTTAGCTGGAACCAGTACATTTATGACTGCATCTATTGTATCCGTTATTTTTTCTTGCAATCTGAACTTTTATGTGTTAGGGCTCACTTAGGTTTGAAGAACTATTCTTTTCTTTTGAAGTGTGAATAACTTAAAGGGAATTATCTAATACTAAGGAAGTAATCCTTTATTTTCATAAATTGTTATTCCTTGTCTCTTTGAGGTTATTTAATGGTTATATTCACATTGAAGATGTCGCCAAAGTTTTCCTTTTGGATGCCTGAAGACATAAAGGCACTGACAGAAAGCAGAAGCCTTGTGTCGGGAGCGTACTGGGCCTGTAACCCAGAGGTCGATGGATCGAAACCATCCTCTGCTACCGTTCCCCCCCTTGCCTCCACAAATCACACTTTCAAGAAAATTTAAACTCTATAATTAGCATACAGCCTTCAACAAACAAATATAATGAAAATCCCTCCACCAAAAATTAAAACAACATCATTATATTACTTAAGTCTATTTCCTGTGCTTTTACTACAACTACAGCACACATTCCCACAATAGGTCAATCTGGTTTTGCCTGCAGACCTCTCTCAGTTATCTCAAAATATTCCTATGGCCATTCTTTACACGGGTGTCGTGGTCTGATCGGGCCTCTGCCTCTCCGGGCAGTCTTCGTCCCTCCAGGCAGTCTTTCTTGCCTGCATTCTCCACCAAAAAATGTTGTGGGTTTGCTTTGGGCCAATTTTCTCCCACCCCCTCCCCACACAATTGCTATAAGTTGAGAGAAGGTTTATGCAGACAAAAGAGATCTGATTGGGGAGAATAATATTCGGATTTTATTACTAGCAAGATA
>JAWMRA010000016.1:15662406-15675473 GCA_035584735.1 Pseudotriccus pelzelni
GGGCAGAGGGTGTGAATGCTCTATTGATAACAGTTTCTGGGAAATGGCATGGAGGGCTATAGAATACACAGGTTTGGATTACACCCATGAATTGGTCCCAGTTGTTCTAACTAGGACAATGGCTTGCTTGTATTTATCTTGGGACGTATGGACCTTTTGGTTCTGTTTAGGCAGTCTGGTGGTACTTGTGCTCTTTCTGCTCATAGTGAGTTACTCCTTAAATAAGAAGGTGGTCCCTGGATTCTGCTGCGTGTTGAGCAGTCAGTTTGCACATCTGCAGGTAAACAGCTGTATTAACTGTTTCAGAAATTCTTTAGCCCATCACTGATTTTTGCAGTGTTTTGAATGTGGTGGAATGGTATGATTTTCAACAGTACCTGCTATTTAGGATGACTTTTTTGAAAGACCATTCCAAAATCATGCCGCTGTTCTGTATTTGTCCAGATAGTCTTCACATGTGTATGTATGTATATAGAAATATGTAATATATAAATAATATATAAAACTTTTTTCCTCCTTATCTTACTTGCTAATACATTCACACCACCCTCACCACAAGAGATCTGCATCCTTACTGCTTTTCCAGGAATTGGAATGGAGAGTAGTATTACTGGTGGATTATTTGAGTCTCTTTTCAGCTAATTCCCATGCTGCACAGTTCTTTCTTATAGCTCTTTCCTAGAGCTTGTGTTTAACTTACCAGCATTTTGCACTAATGGATTGCAGATGCTGCAGAGAGTATTATTACAAGAAGGTTTCGTGCTCTGGTAGTAACACGCTGTGCTTTTATAGTCTCTGAGTATATGATAGTTGTGACATTACTCATGCAATACTTAATAATTGCATTTTGTTAAATAATTATCTACCTGTTACAGAGTCTACTGTAGATTTCACAGAAACATCACCCTTGAAGATATTTCAGCTTTTAATTTAGCCTCTCTGTGAGGCACACCTGGACTTAGGACATCAGTGCTTTTTAGTTGTTTGAGTACAATTGAACTTCACCATTTCTGTAACATTTGAGTTGGCAAAATTAAACCTTGCAGTAGTCTGTGCTCCTGTAGCCCAGAGAGGGGGAACCTTGGGCGGTGTCAGTGGCTTCAGAAGCCTCTGCAGAGGAACAGCTGCTGTTGTGCTTTGCAGACAGAAGGCACCAGTGATGCTGGTTCTGTGCGTCCTGGTGTTTGTCTCCTTTGCTGGAGTGAATTGGGCAGCTCATTTCCTTCCCTGCCCTCTCCACTCAGCAGCCTTGTGCATCTGCCTGGTCCACCTTGGTGGATCTTTGTCTAACGTGTTGTTACAAACAGGCTCTTTGGTTTCTAGGTTATATAGAGGCATTCACAACACACATTTTTGCCATCGTATGCATACTGTATATGCCTATCTGTAAACACATACATTTAGCTCTTAGAAGAGGCCTGAGAAGGAATCTCTGCAATTAATGTGAAGAACTTGTATGCTTATTTTAATCCATTGACTGGAGAATTTGTCTCGTGTTTACAAGCTGAAAAAGTGAGGAACCCATATTTTTGTAGAAAATGACCAGATGACTTGACAGATGTTGTATCAACCTGATCAAGTAAGCACGAATAAGAATAAATACTAAAACTTCGAGTTTCCTGTAACTCGTGTGCTCTAGACTAGAAAAGCATTGCTAAACCCCAAGTTGTACTGAGGAAAAAAAAATTCATTTTATTAAACACATTAATACTTAGACATCAGTAATTTTACATGTCTATAATTTTTTACCTTGATAGTGTTTTACTACATTTTAGGTGTTTTTAAGTAATATTTATATAAATATGCATTTTATTTATTTCAGAAAAAAGCTTAAAGGAAGCATACTAGAGAGTGTTTAATATACAACAATCATTCTGCAGATGAAGACTTGGAAAACACATGGTTTAAGACACATTGAAAGACTGCATCATCTGATCTGTCCCGTGTTTGAAGTCAAAGCCCTGTAGGTTTCTAGAGACTCACTAGAGTGTGGAGGGTTGAAAATGCTGGAAAAGACACCATCAAGGGCAAATCCTTTGTTTACAGTCCCTGTAATGGAAAGTAATTTTACCTTCTGCTTTGGTCCTGCCTCAGTATGTGCCTGTTAAAGTAAATGCATCTTTGTCATGCATGAGCAGCACTTGCATTAGCGATAATGGAGTTTTCATATGCATTTTGAAAGATGTTCATACCCTCTGTTATTGCATGTCTAATGCTGCAGGAGCCAATGCTGATGCATTCTGGTGTTTCCTCTGTGAATCAGCAGTGTTATAGTCAGCAGGTATACACACCTTCAGGAATTCTGCTTAAAAAATCTGGCAAACTTCTGTTTTTGAACACGTTTTTAGTAGCTTGATTTATTTTGATTATGTGCTGGGGAGTTTTGCTACAATTCAGCAGATAGAATTTAGGTCTAAGATAGTAGATAAATGTGCTGTCCATGTTCTGAAATCAAACCATGTTTTCAAACTGAAGTGGGCAAGTTGTTAAAATAATGAAATGCCAATGTGCTTTTTACTTAAGAAAGAAAAAACCTGTGCACAGCATATATATGCTGTAGTGATTTTTGAAAAGCCTGAGAAGATGACTAGATTGCAATGCTGAGGAATGGGTTTTTGGGAAATGGTAATGCTTTAATTACTGGTGTAAAACTAACTCACTTATATTGTGCCTGTGTTTCTTGGTCCTCAGACCTGGGAGACTAAATATGTTTTGCACACTGCTTCAAATGAAGCAAGGAGTGAATATTTGAAGTGATTATTGTAAGATCTTTGGGGCCTGTAAATTACATACTACTTTTCAAATAATTCCTACTTTTGTATATAAACCAAGTGTGGTTCTGCTCACTTTATTCAATGTTAACATTGTATTTATAAGAAGTACAAACTCAAGAGAAAACAAAATGTCAAGGCTGGGTTTTTCTGGTTTGGGAGGTTTTGTGTTTTTAAATTCCTGTTTGTCTTCAATTTCAAGGTAAATCTTCTTTAGCTTTCTATTTAGATAGTCATTTGTTGTATTCTACCAAAATATTGGAGACTAATAGGGTTTGGAAAACTACATGACAGGATTGTTGAGGTGAACTCTTATAATGACAATATTAAAGACACAGGTGGAACACTGAGTTCTAAAGTCAATCATCAGTGCAAGTTCATCAACTGGCCTGACTGTGCTTGACCTTTTGCATGGTGAGCTAGTACAGTGAGTGCCACAAAGCTCTCCTTTTCCAAACAAAAACATATGTACCTCTTTCATCTTGCAAGGCCTCTGTAAAGGTCAAACACAGCTGTAGTTCAGCTGAACAAAAAGGATCAGCTCCATTCTTGCATCTTGTGCAATGCCACAAATAAGTCACACAGAAGGGGGAGAGGTTTAACCTGCGGAAGGGAGTTGGCACAGTAAATGAAAGAAAAGGTTTGCTACTCAGAGGTAATGCACCAGAATATCTTGACTATGAACAGATTACTTGGGACTGAGAAATGAATATAAGGATCTTCTGTATCAATACATGCTCTGTTTTGGAATGCAATTTCTTATTTTTCCTAAAGGGTTTTCTTTAATAACCTCACAATTTCAGCCCCCAGGGTTATTTAATTGAGAGTGTGTTGCTGTCTAGCCTGCAGATAAACTAGCTAACCCTGTCATTTACTTTCCTGACTGCAGTTTCACATTACAGGACTATCAGGCCACACACAAGTTATCATACAGTAATACTAAGCTAACATGGCTGTGTGAGTAAATTTAATTAACTGCAAAGATGGAATTCTCAGCTTTTCCTTCACTTGGCCAACATCCAGAAGTATGGAGCTTCTATGCTGTAGGAAAGGCTGTAGAATACAAAATATGCACATTTGCATGTAAGCATTATCTGCAGTCTTTGATATCCACATCCTGATTTTGGTTCACTTTTACTGTGCATTTGTGCCTTCTCATTTCGTTCATTTGTACTTCACTTAAAAACTAACACAGATTTTGCTAAAAAACTTCATTTGAGGGGTTTTTTAATGGTGTAGCTGCTAAAGAAAACACCAAAAGGTGCCTTTTCCAACGTGTTGTCTTTCTGAATTATGTTTTCAACAGCTGCAGCAGCTGGGATATTTTCAGTTGTGAAATATGTTTGAAATATGCCCACAGTATGAATGTCCACAGACTAGGCTTTGTGAGAGCCTAAAATGAGTGCTCTACAATCCAGCTGCATCAGTAGATGGATTGTTTCCAGCCTGGTTCCCAAGTACAGTGTACATTGCTTCTGTAGTGACTAGTATTAGGCATTCTTATTTATTATGCTCTACTGTTTTTATACCTAAAAGGTTGCTAGGAATAGTGGGTATTGGTGACTAGATGAGTATGTTACTGTTATACAAGTGCTTTGCACAAGAGAAAAAATGACAGTGTGGATTCAGGAAATAAATACATTATGCATTCTTTTCTCTGCATTTCTTTTGTGTTCTACTTTGCTATTTCTTTTCATTAAACGTTCTTATGAAAAGCTTCCTCTCCACCTTTTTAACCGAACCCCAGGGTCAATATCCCTGACCTCATTGCTCCAGTTTCTCTTACTGTTTTTAACTGAGAGAAATGTAAAACTTGCGTGTTATTTTAAAATACTAAAATCAGCTTAGATGTACAAAGGTCTGAATCCTGCTTGCTTTTGGTTTGTAGAGTAATGTATCTGTATGTTAAATACAGGTTTTAAATGAACGTATGGGTCCTTTTTCAATCATGAGATCAAATAAAGAAGTTGTTTGGGTGGATGAAACAGAACAAAAAGATCCTTTTGCTAATTTATCTGGATACTCTGGGTAATTTTCCTGTCATTTCTCCCCTTTTTGAAAGGCTAATTTTCACTGATGCTAAGAAACCACAAGAAAATTTCCCTTAAACATTTATTCTTCTTCAAAGCTGATAACATTTGGGACTGGGAGAGAAGAAGTGGTGTGATCTGATCAGAACTGAGTGGATCTGCCAGCTGGATAGAAATCTCTTTAAAAACAGCTTAGTAGTAGTTCTGTGTATTTTTTATTGAGAGTAAAAGGAAAGCATTACATTTTTAGCACTTGGTTTCCAGCATTCAGGAAATCCACATCATGAATATGTATTAAGCTTCATCTTATTACTTACTGGTTTTTTTAATGACCCCGGTATAAAGCTCATGTCCCTTTAGTGACTCTGCTTTCCCTATTACAGGTACTGTTGTCTGGTTTGATCGGTGTTGTTTCTTGGAAGAGACCACTCTCACTTGTGGTGAGTAACTCCTAGTGATTTTGTCTTTATGTAGCAGCCTGATAGTCACTGGGAATGATTGTCCCGTGCTGTTATGTATCCTAATGTTTATAAATTGTTAGTACAAAAATTTTGTCACTTTGAAGTTGTATTACAGAAAATACCTTGGTGACAATATTAATTTTTCTTCTGTCTGACAAATGGACTATTGGTCTGCCCTTAGCATTTAACCCAATTTTGCTAAAATTGCACCTCAGAGGAATCTTTGTAACAAGTTATCCAGAGGGGAAAAAAGCATATTCCAAATTAGTAGCTCTTTGTCTTCGTCTGCAGAATGATTTTCATGTACCTTGTTATTTCTGTTGTGAGATTCATGTAGTGACTTAGTAATGAAAAGTAATCTATTCTTTATATGTGCATGCTAATAGAGTTTCAGGTAACCTATTAACATAAAGTAGTATTAGATTCAAATCAATCTTATTTAAAAGATGATTGTGTCAATAAGGACATGTTAGCAGGTAAATATTGCCTTTGAAAAAGTGTGCATATGTAAAAGAGTAACAGAAAACATTTGTAACAGTTAATACTAAAGGTAGCCCCCAGGAAAAAAGAATATAACTGAAAGTATAAAATGCAAAGTCCTGTATTATTGAGAATAAGCTTAATCAGAACTTGAAGTGTATCTTTCAGTATTATGAACTAAATCAGCTAGAGCTTACATTGTTAGAATAAACAATATTCGTGCATCAGAAACGTTATTCAAACCTATTGAGACCTGGCTTCTTTGATTCCTGAACACTGCCTCATATATTGTAAGTTCAGCTGGGCTTTTAGGTATCGATCTGCTCAGTGGAATGTAAGTAGGCAGTCATGTTAGCATCACTGGAGGAGATAAAAGGGAAGAAATAGTAAATGGCAACATTAATGCTTGCAGAACAGCTCACCTGCCTCAAATATGCTCTAGGAAATCATTTATTTCCAAGAGGAAGCTTATTTCTCATAACCTAGATCCTGACTTTCTCTTGTATTTCTGTAGTGGCACTTGGTGGTGATACAATAATCAGCTGAAAGAACAGGAGACAGGGATGATGTTTTTCACCTCTATGTGTGATTAAGCTGTGCAAAGCCAGGCTAATAGTTTTGCAGTGGCTACATAATATCTTGTTTTTCTTGTTGAATTGTAAATACCTTTTAGCAGTTGGAGCCCAGGAGTGCAGGGTGACAGTTCTGATTAGCAGTCAGTACTGTATAAGTTTGCAACCTCATATCAACAGGCTAATGAGTCATATTTCTCATGACCTGTTTATACAACACGTATGCCAAATACATAATTGCCTTTTACCTTATTTTATAGTATTATGAACAACTATAGAATTGATTACAATACATTTGGTTTTTGTTGCAATATGTTACAAAGTCTGTCCTTTCCAAAAGCGATTCCAGAAAGATAGATATCTTTATCATTTGAAACTATGAATAAAGTTATATGAAATTAAACCTTACACCATCTGTGACGTCCTGAAAACTGATGAAACTGGGATATTTGAAGGTGACAGTTCTGTGTGTCTTGGATTTGTGGCTAAAGCAGGGTTGATGACAACCCGTGTTTTGACTGTTGCTGAGCAGTACTTGTGCAGTATCAAGGCTCTCTATTGTTCCCACACTGCATCACTTGCTTTGGCTTTTTTCCTTCCTCTTTCATTTGCCTATTAAACTATCTCCTGCCACAAGTTTTTTCACTTAGGGTTTTCTAATTATCTTCCAGTCCTGCTGCAAGGGGCAGAGATTGAGCAGCTGTGTATGTGGTGCTCAACTGCTGACCAGGGTCAGCCCCTCGTGCTGGTGATTCTGATTGACTCATCACTGTCATTGTACAGGTTTTTATTTCAGATGTCTTTTCTTTGCAAATGTATTATTTCCTGCAGGCAAAAAGAGGAAGTTGAAGAAGCATTAAATACAAACAGTAGTTCACTAACCGTTCATTTCTGTCTGTATCGTACCAGAAATGTGTTATGTAGTACTGGGGTAGAAATAAGTGGGATAGTTTAAAACCTTGGAAACAAAGTTAAAACTAAGAATGGTTGTGTATTTACAAGATATTAGTACAAATCTGTATATACTAAAGACACTTTCCTGTGATGTTAATGTGCAGAAATTAATTAGAAAAAAATCTGTGTTGAAAAAAAGAAATGACTAATGATTTTAAATAAATATATCCACATATATGCTTACCCCATAAGGTAAATGAATATGTAAAACTGGACCAAATGTTTTTTCTCATTGATTATCTTCTATCACTTGATATCTATCACATGATATCTTTGCTGGGTCTAGTAGAAATAACCAAGTTTCAGGAAACAGATGAAACATAGAATGAATAGAAATAAATGATGAGGAAGTTTCCTATATTCTTCTTGGTCAGGTGGGGTGTTGACACGTTCCTGGCTGTGCTGCTGAACCTGAAGTCCTGGAGTACCTTAAGTGATGAGACATGTATTTTTAAACTCTCATAAGAGATTTTACGTCTGCCTTTCAGAGGAAATCCGATTGAAATTTTTGAATTAAAGAAATAAAGTGGTTGTCCTCCCTCCAAACTCCATTCTTGCCCCCAGGGAGAGATTTGGTTTTGGTTACTGGAATAAAAGGATGATCTATGTAGTGGAGAGAAAGTGTCAGCATAAATGAGTCAGGAGTGTAGGAGGAAAATGAGTGAAAAAATGCCCTCTGTGGGAGAAGGGCCGAGTCTAAAGGCACCCATCAGTGTGTCATTGGTGACTTGGGTACTTGTGTGATGGTGAGATGAGATGCAGAACATCCCTCTGCTTTAACAGATCCCTTGATCGCTCTATCACTTCGGCATGAGTATTCTTTGAATTTGTTGGTCAAAATGTTCACCTGCTATTAGACACACCCTTGTCTTTGGGGCTGAGTGTTAGTTTGGAGGTTGACAAAACTCATCTTACATAGTAGGATTTTCCAGAGTTTCTGATAAACTAGGAGATGGCTGGATGCTGAGTACTGCTTGCTTTCAAAAAGAAATTTGGAAAGCTGTAGTCACTTCTACTTGGAAAACAAATCCAATGCTGGTTCATAAAGTAGCTCTTCTAGTATAAAGTTGTAAATTTTGCTCAGAGCTAATGTGAATCCAGGCTTTGAAACGGAGAGCGGAGTGTTTTTCTTTGACCTCTTTTCTGGGAGCATGGAAGGAAAATGCTCAAATTTAGAGGAGCTGAATGCTAAATCAAGGGGAAGAGAACTGTGGAGAACTAGGAAAGAAAGGAGGAATTGAATGTGAGTCTGACTACATGAGGGAGACAGAGACCGAGATGAGCAGAGAGGAGTGAATCAAAACCATGTCAACAAGGAATCAAGAATGGAATCTCTGATTTTTCAGTGTGATTTTTAACTACAGCACTACAAGCACCATAAATAATTGACTTGCAATAGATTTGGATTCTAGGTTTGAATGATTTCAGTGACAGAAGTGTAAGCTGTAAATAATATTTTCCTATAGTTGGGACATAGTTAAGTTTTCTTTGCCTCTTCCCTTCCTCTTCTCCCTTCACTGAGGGTTAGTTGTATAAAGCACTTTGGTAACCAAACTAGATCAGCTCTCTGTGCACACTACTGCAGCATGACTGGAGTTGTACCAAAAGTCTGTGAGGCAAGGTCTAAAAAGGAGATTAATGTATGTAGTGATAACTGTATTCCAGGTTACATCAATTTGAAAGCAGATTTAAAATAGGTTTCTATGGCAGCTGCTTCTCTTTTATAGTTATTTCCAGAAGATTCTCAGAGTAGTTAAACTTGAACGATTTTTGGGTTTTGGTAGTAAATTTTCTTTCCTTATTTAAAAATACCCACCCACTAAACCAGGCTAGTGAATCTGGGGGCCTTTTCAGTCACTGGCATTTCATTCCTGCTCCTTCCTTGCTTGCTTCCAAGGATATATGTTCCCTTCCTGCCAGTGGTGTGTGGGACACCTCTTGAGAGAAGTAAGAGAAGTTGCCATTTACCTGGCTGCATTCCACACTTTATGAGAAGTGCATGGCAGAAGCTGCAGATCACTTTTGTGTCTTCTAATGATAAATTTGGGATGGTAAGTGTTCAGATGCTTCAAGAAGGGCAATTTTAATTTACTGAATGCTGTTCTTGGACTGGAGACCTTAGTGGAAAGAGCAGCTGAAGAGGAATAGGAGAGAATAGGAACAGAACTGCAGCTGATCACAGGTCTGCTATAGGCATCTTTAGGTGCATCCTGATTTAGCCATTCCTAATAAAGCTTGCAGATCTTTCTAAATTTTTTTGTTTCCTCTGCTTCTGACAGCAGTTAAAGTGTCAGTAGAAGCAGGACAACCACAGCATTCATGCTTCGTTTTTCATTAGAGTGTTCTTATGTTATAGCATAAATTTTCGGTTCGAAATACTTTAAGAAATAACTAACTGTATGAGAAATGAATGGGGATTTCTTAGGATTTTCTTACACAACATGCCTTCATGGGTAACATAAATAGGTAAAAATAGAAATATTTTATGGACATCTTTAGTGACTAGTTTTGGCTATACTTGTGCTGAGGTTCGTGTTTTGTTTTTCTGTGAAGATTCAAAGGATCAGATTTTACTGAAGCACTTCTCAGAAAGTAGATTCAAAGATACCTGTAAAAGATGGTCATAATTTTAGATGTGCATATGCAGAAACGTGCCTTAGTGATGTTTGCATAGCTATTCAGAAAACAGAAGTTATCTGATCAGCCACACTTACCCAGTCTAATTTGAACTTGATGTTTGTGATCAGTCTGTGGAAATTTATAGCATGGAGTATTTGATTTACTATGCATTAACACAGTGTATTTCTCCAAAACTGGTAGTGCAATTAAAAGCTTGATTTTATTCTTAGGTTAAACCTCTGGAAGCTCTTTCAGATTTTTTCTGATGACTTTCTGAGGCCTTTTCTGGTGCTATGCAGGGATCATAAATGGAGTTTCTTCTAGACAGGAATGACTGAAAAAAAGTCTGTTAAATATGATGAACTTTTCTATCTGAATCCTTTTGATAGAAGTTTGTGCTTTAAATCTGAGGGGTTTGACGGTTCTGTTTTGTTTTCTTTCTAGATGGGGCCTTTTCTGAATTTTTGTTAGTTTAGAGCATGTTTATTGACTAATTTCTTGTTATTTAAGCTGTTGATCTTGCTTTTCTTGTCTTCCTCTGTACTACCAAGTGTATGTCTTGAACTTTAGTGCAGTTTTTGGTTGCAAAACAGAAGAGCTTTTACGTGTCCATACATGTGTGCGTGAAGTGGGTAAGTCAGAGATTGGCTGCAGTTTTCACCTGTGTCTCTGCTCTGAGAGATGCTTTCCCAGTGTCTGAACTGCTGGTTTAGGCCATGAAGTCATGTCTCGTGTTGGATTGAGTAGGGAATCTTCAAAGGTTGCAATTAGAGTGTGTGCAAACTGATGACATTCATGTTCTGTATTTTGTATTTGCAGGTGGATGAACATAAGCATAAACATTTACCTTTTTAAACATTTGCTGTCTTGCCTATTGCTGGTTTGGGTTTTCTTACTGAGACTGCTGGTTCCCTTCTTTCTTCTTTAGTATAATGAAGCAACTGGCAGAAAAACCTATCCCTAGTGCCGTTTTATTAGAATATACCTGACAGAAAAGGAAGAGGGGGTGGAAATGGAGAAGGATTCAGTAAAGCTGTGAACCGGGAGAGAAAGAAATAACACTTGAGATAAAAATAGAGGAAGTGAACCGGGCAAATCTTTGTAATGGTGGAGAAAACATGTCACAGAGTGAAACATTCTGGGACCCTTTTTGCAGCTTAACACTTCTTACAGCTTTTTCCTGCCTAGGTCTCTGCATCTCACTGATACCCTTTTGACAAAGGCTGCCTGTTCCTGGGCCCAGCTGCCACCAGCTGTCACTCATGTGAGAATCTGGACTCCTCTGTTGAGCATCCATCTGCTAGTTAGTTATCCCCAGTTGCAAAGTCTAAAAAGAATCACAAGCAGCTTTTCCTGAAGAGCAGACAAAGCCTGCTGGGTCATAACGCTTGCCCCTTCCTAAACAGGCACGTCTTAATTACCCTTAAAGAGCTCCTTCTCCCCATCTGCTCCCACGCATCTTGTGGCCATGGCAGCAGGTCCTGCCTGTCCCAGTGCCGGGGTCAGGGCTGTTGCTTCTAATGGAGGTGTTGATGGGCTACTCTCGCCTCCCTTCAGTCCATCAGTAATGCCCTTTTTCTTACATGCTTTCTAAATATATCTGCTAATGGTTCTTTCTTTTAGAAATGCAGGCTGCATCCCATCTGGTCCTGGAGTTTTTGGCTGCCTTTGCACGGTGTAATTTCTTCAGCTCTTTCTTGGTGTGAGTCTGGTTTCCTCCAGCATTTCTTCTTCCTCCATGGTAAATTAATCTTGTGTCTGGTATCACTGGAGCTGGGTAGTTTGGCAACATGGAAACTATTTGTCAAACTTCGTATTTTGATTTCAAGTGGTCAGGAAACGGTAGCTGCAAAAAATTATTTTAGACAAAATAAACTGCATTTGAAATATTTTTATTAAAAAGTAGAATAAATACTTGCATGAACTAATATAAAGTGTTTTGGGGGGTGATGGAGTCGGGGATGGATACTTCGTTCTTTGTGCAATCAAAACTCTTGTGACTTCAGTACTGTTTTTGTGACAGATGGAAAGAAATGCACCGTTACCCAAAGAGAATCTAATTATCCTGTGCTTGTTGAAGAAAAATACTTTCAGTGGGATTTGTTTGTCAGGTGAATTGCAGTTTAGATCCTGAGTTAGAGATATCTGTGACTGAGTGTTTGGGGTTCCTTGCTACAAACGCTATAAAATCTCCAACAACATTATGTATTCAGTTCTACTTCAGATGTCTGAGTAAAGGTCTTAGAAATCTTAAAGCTCACGTACTGATGATCTCCATCAAACTATTCTCATGAGTCTTCCTTAGAGGTGTGTGTGCAGTCTTTCTTTAAAAAGTTAAAATTATAATGAGGTTATATTAGAATCAGATTGGGGAAAATCCCTGCCCATGTTGAAGCCTCGCCTCAGAAACTGTCTGATTCTGAAAGTGCTCATGTCCTCTTCTGTAGGTGAGCAGTTCTGGCTCACTGACCTCGCTCTCCTGACAGGAGCCGTCTTCCTCAGCGATGAAAGCGCGAGTGCTGTGGTGTGCTGGGTTTCAGAGAGACAACACAGGTGTTCATTAATGAGAATAATTGCACATGAGTAGTTAATTGCTATTAATATTTTTGGAAAGACAGATGCAAAGTATCAGTGTATCTGACCTTTACAACCTACTTCTCTCTAATTATGTTTCTGCCAGGAAGGGCTGCTTGGGTTTGATGCCTATTCTCATCAGCTAGACAACACGAGCTTTTATTTCCTCAGGGAATTTTGCTACAGATGTTATGGAAGGTTAATTTATATGGAGCAGCATTTCACCGACACTTGCCTGGAGGTGAATCCTTCCAGCAGTGTGACACTTGCAAAAAAGTAATTTGTTGTTAGATGGATGAACCTATTATGCAGTTGCTATGGAAGCATAAATTGAGTCTTACAAGGATTTGTTTTAAAGTTACTGGGCTGCTCACACTTAAAAAAAAATAATAATTTCTACTTACTAGTTTAGCTGGCTGTTTTGTTTAAATAAGGATAGTTTTGTTATATACAAAGCTAATTTAGAAAAATGTTGTCTTTCCTAATGTCCTAAATTGATGCAGAAATAGACGACAGGTTAGCGAAGGCTTACAGAGCTTTCAGCAAACTCCATAAAAGAGTTTGGCAAAACAAACACCTGAAGAAAAGCACAAAGATCAGCGTTTA
>JAWMRA010000016.1:15675725-15695627 GCA_035584735.1 Pseudotriccus pelzelni
GCAGAAAGAATCGCGTCTTGTCGATATCACCTGGGGAGTCTTTCTGCTGTGCCTTTTGCGACTGGACTTGTCTGTCTCACATTGGCCTTTTTAGCCATCAGAGAGCTTGTAGCAAGCGTGGGTAGAGCCCTTCCCAAATCTTCGTTCGCGAAGCCTAGCCATGATGATGATGATGAAATTTCTAATGTCCTCAGTGTCATCTTCCTTTTCCTGTCCTGCTGTTGTCATGGAACATTTTTGAGAAATAATGTTTTATTAGGCAACTTGTTTAAAGTTTCCGTTTTTACTTCCATGGAGAGAATGTTGGAGGGAAAATTAAAGTGGTATGGCTGAGGTAGTTACAAGTTTAAAATATGACTTATGGGGTTAAAAATTCTATTCAGTAAGCATTTATATTTGAAGTGTTTATGATCACACTGGATACCAACTCCACTTTTTTCACCTGAGTGTAGAGCTGGAGCAGTCATTTTGGGAGCATTTCAAATTGACAGGGTTTTGAGTCACATTAAAATAGCTTAGTGCTGCTTGATTTCTTTCTCTTTCAAAATAAGACTTTAACTTACATTTCATGTGCATGGATTTTTTTATTTAGGGAAGCACTGGTGCATAAATGGAAATATACTGATAAAAATTAGACAGCATAAACTACTATAGAAAAACAATCTTTTTGTCAAAATTACTTCTTTTGACTGCCTGCACATATAGTAGAGATTTTCTGATTAGTTTTGTTGCAGTATTAACTACAGATCATTAGAGGATCCTTTTCAGTGCTTATTTTCGTGTAGCAAACTTTGAATGAGGTTCTGGAGTGCACTGCCTGGTTATTCCCCATTGCTCTTTTAATAGAGTATTTGGCAAAACTTCAGCTTGTTCTCTGCTATGAAAATAACGACCATAATAATAAGCAGACTTTGTATTTGCTGCCTGGGCAGCAACCACCAAACCCCCAACTCTGTTATTGTTACTACACAGGGGTACAGGAGGAATCCAAAGGACTACTCCTGGTCTTTCATTAGATGTTATTCTTTGTGATGCAAATGCTGATGAAAACACACCTCTCTGTTGTCACTGTGTGCTGTTATCAACGATGTTCACACAATTGCTTTGAAGATAGACTTTGCTGACTCTTGGTGGAAGCTGATTGCTACTCTGACAGTGGAGTCAGAGAGAGGTATCATTTTTTCCTGTAAATTAAAACCAGTATCATTGTTTATAATCTTAAATAGAATAATATTTGAAGATACAGTTGAGTTTTTTCACAGAAATTTTTTAATGAAAATACAGAAATGAAGATATGAGCAACCAACTAATAACAAATTAATTAAATTCCAAGATCTATTTGAATGAAAACAAGTTAATAGGACCATAGTGTGGTCAGCAAAATCATGTACACCAAGTTTAAGTTCCGAAGTTCTCATCTGAGCTATTTAGCTTTGAAATTAGAAATAGTTGCATGGATTTTTTACACTTAAATTTCAGCTCTCTCTTAAAAAAGTTAAAAAGCCTCATTAGAGCTAGTCAAAAGGAATTTTATCTGGAGAAAATGTAATTTAATTTAATAATGTCTGGGTTTACATAATTTAGGATAAAACAAAATATAATTTATGGTTCTTAACGTAAAAGCCTTAAATTCTTTAACCTGATGCTGTGGCACTCAACAAGGAGTATTTCTACCTATTTAATATAGAACATTGCTTTAGACCTAGAGACAATATTTTCATCCAAACCTTTATTTTAATTTAGGTAAAGGACATGGAATACTGAATTTAAAAGATCTGAAATGCCAACACTTTTTCATTCAATCTGTTCTTGGCAAATGTTGAGAAATAATTTTAAAAGTGTTGTAATTTAATCATGAAAAAGAAATCCATTACGAGGCAAATAAGGGGAAGATAACTTTTGTTGTTTCTTCTATACTTGCAAACCATTAGTCAACAGTGTTGGTTTGAGTGCCATTTCTGTTTAGTAAGTTTTTAAAATGGGCTTTTTAAAAATTATATGTGCATTATGTATTTAATTCTATAATCTGTTAAATTATTTTTATCTTCCAATATATTTTTTTGTTGTACACGTTATAGTTGAATGAATTACGAGGGCAGAAGGCATCAGTAAAATCACGTATCAGGAGCATAAACCAGCCTTGATAAGGAGCTTCAAAACTTACTTTGGAGTTGTGGCATATAGTGCAAAATATTTATTTCAGTATTTTTAAAAATGCTATCTGGTGGTGTCTTTGTGATGCCCACTTCATCATGCTCATAGGTACAATATTCCAGTAGTTAGTAAAGTTTACTAAAAATCCACATTTTAGTCTAAATTTGGCTAGTTTTGGCTTCCCACTGTTACTAATTGCTTATGCTTCTTTTTACTTATCTGAAGAGCTGAATTTTGGGTTTTGTTCATGGTAGCACCTTGTGTCGGCCAGGAATTTGAGGCAGAGCTACGCAGGCGTTTTATTCTAGTGGACTAGGTAGGGCAAAATTTCAGTGTGTTTATTCCAAACTCTTTTTTCCTGGATAAATGACTGGGCAGTAGAGAAAAAAAATTGCATTTAACATATTGAAAAATAAAAAGATCAATTATATAATTAAGATAAAAATAATGGTAATAATTAAAATTATTATAATAGAAATCAAATATAATTACTACAGCTTGATTGAGTTAGAAGTAATCTTGTTTTGAAGGGACTGTTTGGAGTATATGTACAGGCTGTTACTTGTTACTCAGTGTAACAGATCTCAGAGCTTCATACTTACTAATAGGGATGTGATTATTTAGAGGGATAGACAAAAAGCATTAGGCTGAAAGCAGGTAAGGAATGAGTGTGCAGTGCTTTGCCTAGACACACAAATTTCCCTTGACCCCACTATTCACTATAAAAGTGTTTTGTGGCCCTTGGTGAAATGAGAGGAGCTGCTTGGGTGCACTGCAGAGAAAGAGAATGCACGTCTGTTTACGGGGAGACTCTGACTTGGCAGGAAGCTCAGAAATCTTCACATTAAATTCAGCATCTGGCTGATCCAACAGGCAGGCTGTGTCTGTACCCCAGATAATCTTGAATTAAGTTGGTACTGGCACAGTTACTGATCTCACTGTTCATGATGCGTGATGGCCAGAAATGTTTAGATTTGCTTCTGGCTTTACCCTTCTGCATCTCTGTCAGGGAGACTGTAAATTTTCTTGAACAAATGACAGTAAGTTTTGCTCTGTGTATTCCATGTAAGCCAAAGCTTTGTGAGCAAGTTTTTAAATCTACTTATACAGTGGTTTACAGAGACAAGCACATTTACCTCTGCTTCTCAAATCATAAATTTGTGTTAAAATGTATTTATTATAAATCCCATTGAATGTATGCATACATAGTTAATGTGATTGGAAAAAGGCTGTAGTACCTAATGTCAAACTGCAGTGTCTCAAAAAAATGTTTTCTACAGAATTTTTCAATAATGTAAAACTAAGTTCATTCAAGGATGATTTTGTGACTTTTCAGAGAACTGCAGGACAGGGATTAACATGAAAGAACACATAGACACAGTATTACAGGTACAGAGGATTGGCAGATTTGCAGAAGCAAGCTTACCATGGCAATGCCTGTTTTTTCTCCAAGTACACTGCACAGTAGCGCCCAGTAATAGGTTTCATCAGCACAGAAGGTAACATTTTTTCTAAGTGTTAGTGTCTTGACTGTTAAACCACTGAAAACTACTTGTAGTAATAAGTCATTCTTCAAACTATATTTAATATGTGCCATTCCTTTTTACTGTGCTCCTGGTGGATAAATATGCAGTAGTGTCATGGACAAGTTGTTTGGGTCACTTAAAGAATCACCATCAAAGGTACTGGCAAAAAGCAGGGTTTAGTATAAATGTGTAAAAGAGTGACTTAACTGAGTTTGACATCAAGGTTCACTCCATTACTTACTACACAGCTTAAGCATATATAGGAAAATAGAATTAGAATCAATTTAGAATGTTTTACGCAGAGACCAGAGTTGCAAATTATCATTGTAATGAAATTTGAAGTTCTCCAGTTATTAAATTTTTCTCCTTTTGCATAAGGAATTGTGCCATCTTTAACTTACTTTTTCGGAGTAGTCCTGTCACACTGTAGCTTCTGCAATGTGTTTTTTGCTTTTATGTACAACTTCATAGAATCATAGACTAGATTGGGTTGGAAGGGACCTTAAAGGTTATATACGTCCACCCCGTGCCATGGGCAGGGACACGTTCCCCTAAGCCCAGGCTGCTCCAAGCCCCGTCCAACCTGGCCTTGGACACTTCCAGGGATGTAGGGGCAGCCACAGCTTCTCTGGGAAACCTGTGCCAGGATCTCACCACCCTCATAGGGAAGGATTTCTTCCTAATATTTAGGTGGAAGCCATTCCCCCTTGTCATATCACCACATGCACTTGTCCCAAGTCCCTCTCCAGCTCTCTTGGAGCCCCTGAAAGGTGCTCAAAGGTCTCCACAGAGTCTTATCTTTGCCAATCTGAACAGCCACAACTCTCCCCGCCTGTCTCCATGACAGTGGTGCTCCAGCCCTGGGATCATCTCTGTGGCCTCCTCTGGGCTTGCTCCATCAGGTTCACATCCTTCCTGTACGGAGCCCCAGAGCTGGGTGCAGCACTCCAGGTCCTCATGGGAGTGGAGCAGAGGGGCAGAAATCCCTTCCTCCACCTGCTGCCCACACTGCTTGGGCCATAGCCCAGAACGTGGTTGGCTCCTGGGCTGCAAACACACATTGCCAGGTCATGTTGTGCTTCTTATCCACCAGCACCCTGAAGTCCTTCTTCTCAGAGCTGCTCTAACTCCATTTTTTAGTAGAAAGCTCTATATTTACAGAAAATCAAACATTTCAATGTTTTCTGTTGCAAGTCACAAACTCTAGTGTTTGCTAAAGTTGGTTGTTCTTTTATTTTTCCCCCTTTACCTGCTAACAATTCAAGAACAAGTTGTGCAAGACACAGTAAGAGTAAGGATTAAAGATTTCAGGTTTTCAGGTAATACAGTCTTAACTGTGCCTTTGGGAAATAAGATGAAAGGAAGTGTAAAGGTTATTAAAAAAATTGTAAAAACAAAAGAGAATAAATTACTTGAGGGCAGTTGTGAAGAAAAAAGCAATATTGAGAAACAAAAACGGCAGTGGTGGAAAAGAATGGATGGGGAGAATATATTAGCTTTTGTAAATCCCTTTGATTTTTTGGTGGCATCCATAAACTTAAGATTATCTACTTTGGGACATTCTGAAGGCAGGTGTATGGTTGTATCTACATTTAAGAAATATGCAGTAAAAAATGTTCACAAATAATCTGAGAATATTGATTACTTTATACAAGGTCAAGTTTTACTAAAGAGAAAACTACAAATAACTGTCTTTATAGTGGAAAGACAACCTGTTAGGACTAGGGCTTAATTTATTTTTTTTCCCCCCCTAAGGAAGGTCACTTACTTTAGGCTGCCCCTTGTAAAATCATGGGGGAACTGATTTTTTCATTCTGTGCAGATTTGTATGGTGTGATCTCCTCTTCAGCATATTGGGACTGCAAGGATGAAAACTCACTCTTGAGACACTCTGCATAATTATACTTAGAGTAGTTCTCAGAAATGGATTGAAAAGGGGAGCCTTGTGTGGCTCTGCGCTTCCTTAGTTTCTGCCATAGCACAGGACCAGTGCAGCCTTTTTTATGTTGCTGCATTCTGCCAGCTTTCTGAAGAAATAGAGAGGATTCAGTTGAGCAACTCGTTGAATTATAAATTCATTTTGATTCTTCTCCAAAGTTTTGGAAAGTATAACTCTTCCAGCACAGCAGGGAAAAATACCTACTTCAGATGTTCGGGTATAGCCACAGAATAGCTGGGGTTGGATGTAGAGATGTCTTCTAAGAAACTGTGAGATTAAGGATTAAATAGATGTGACTGAGGATTAAATAGAAACTGGTAAGTTTTTTGCTGTTGCCATGTATTCCTGCAATCAGATGTCCATCATCCCTGCCATTCAGGAGTACAACAAATATATTCCATTAAGCCTCAGACCCCCTTTGCATTAGAATTTTTCTTCTCTTGTGGTAGAGAGCTGATGTGAAGACTTGAACTTTAAATAGGGGGTTTTTTTAAAGATTGAAGTTATGGGAAGGGCAGGAGAACCTCTTTCATATAACCTGAACCTCAGAATTATGGAAACAATGAAATAGAAGCCCCAGAGTAAGGGTCATGAAGAGAATTAAGTAGTTTATAATTACAGGTGTAAGATGACATCTCAAATTGTGAGTTGTTACATCATTTTAAATCATTGCATCTGAGCAGAGCTAATTAGTTTTGTAGAATTAGTTTAGGACTATGGTAACATTTAAGTAGGAAGTCCATCAACGTTTCTTCTATAGGGTGCTTTGTGTAGAATATCAGCTGTGACTTCTCCAATTAGTTCTGCTAACACCAGGTCATAATAAATCAATTGGCTGTGCTCTTTGTTCGTGTAGTTATTCTTGGGGACTTTGGGAGCTTAGTGGTATTGATGCCTCTTCCTGAATTCTAGCAATATTTTAACTTGTGTTTAACTAGAAAGGTGAAAAACATACTGTAGTTTTAAAGCAGCATTAGGATGTCATAGCCCTTCAGTACCTGCCACTGAAGTCTGTGTTTTCTTCGGTGGAAGTTTTTCCCCTCGATCGTTGGGTTAACTGCATCGTGCCCTCTTTCCTGGTACCGTCATACTGTTCCTGCCAGGGTGTCGCACCGGCTCTCAGAGCAAACAGTTGGTAGCTTGCTTTCTGAGGAAAATTTTAATGTGGAACTTGGACGTACTTGATTTTATGAATAAATGCGTATCTAACTTCATCTACAGCGTTTCATAGTGTTGCTTCTCCATCATAGTCCACAATAACCACTCTTTCCAAGGGTTGCAGATACATTTATTTTTACTGCGTACGTGTGCCAGTGTGAGAAAAGACTGGTTTGTGATAAAAACATTAAGCACACTGAAGATATTTTTAAATGCTTGTTAATGTGGTGATTGATACTTTTATGCCTCCTTTTCTCTGTTGTGGCTTCCAGTGTGGTGGTGATGTCTCAAGTTGTGATAACAGTGTAACAGCTGTGCCCTAGTCCATCAGTAGAAGGCTTTTTTTGGTATTTATCTGAGAAGCATTAAGGAAGGAGATTGGAAATAATTCTGTTAGGGTCTTTGTGCTTTGCAAAAGGCGAGGTAGTTACAAAACGCTTGCAAAGGAACTGAGTTCTCCCATGCCCAGCTTAGGAAGTTCCCTGGCTGGGACATGGAGAAGTGAGGTGTAAACCAATAAAATTGGGAAGGCAAGTGTGAGAGAGAACTTCAGTCTTTGATATGGGACCATGTGGTGGCTGCCACCTTGAAAGGCAACTTCTATAGAGAACATGATATTTAAACCCACAGAGAGGAGCAGGAATTGTAAGAGCCTGTTCCATGATTTTGGCAGTGCTGGGTTCTTCTCTCTTGTCTTTGCTACTGTCAAGAGGAAGAGGTTACCTTGGCAACTCCAGCAGAGGTTTCTTCATTAATGAATGCTGATACAGAGAATGTTCTGCAAAGATTGATAAACCTGATGTAGGTTGCAGCCCTTGTTGTTAGATGAGCTGCTTGGAAGAATCTGAAGCTGGCAACTAAAACTTTTTAAAATAAATTCGTGACCTTTGGTTAATACTGTGGAGATTACAGGGTTGGGATTTTTGCCCAAAAAAAACCTAAAAACCCCACAACCATTTTGGGTGTAAGGTTGCAAAAAATATTCATAGCACGTGCATTGACACAAGATAACATCTTGTGAGAACAGTGAAGGGTTATAGACTGTGGGCATGCATATGGAAAAAGATGCAACAGAATTTCTTACTAATTTCAGACAATACACTCCTGCTCCTGTTGAGTTATGGCAATGTCAACACTGAATATTTAAGGTGGCCACACACTGGGCACATATTTATTCTTATTGCTTGTGCCATTCCCATTCCTTACAGAGATCTCTTTCTGCCCACACTGGGCCAGGTTTTTTCACATTTAAAGCAATAATATTGTAATTAAGCTGATAAAATCAAGTTAATTATTGTTTTGACATATTTTGAGATGAGTCAAAAGGAGTAATTAACACAATGGGTAATTAATATGGAAGATGCTGCTTAAATTGTAATCGTTGTTTAAATACCAAGTAGTTATATATATCCAGAATTTTATTCACCTTTTCCCCCCAACTTGTAGGAACTCATGATATGTGATATTGATAAATGCTTTTCCCGTTTAGGATACACATATGCTCATCAAAAGGGATTTAAATTGTTTCAAGATTACTTCTGTTTAAAAAACCCTACCTCTTTCAATTTCTGTGTGTTAGCACTGCTCATTAATAAAACCTATTAAGTTTTCAGAGTGTGTTTTAAAAGTAGTAGACAAATGGATTACTTTGAAATGGCTGGAGGAAAGCATCTGACAGTCGAGCCTAGCTTTGATTTAGTTTTCTCCTATAGTGCAAGCCTGACGATGTTGTGAGATTAAATACCCTACTCTAAATTATACAACACGTTGCCATCCATGTAATTGCATGACAGGCTGGAAGTTCTTTACATCTAAATTCTATTTTTCCTTATTTGCCTCTTGCGGTGAATAATAATGGGCTGCTTGTTTTTGTCCCAGATAACCTTTTTCATGCTGCTGTCTGCGGTGTGTGTAATGCTGAACTTGGCCGGCTCCATCCTCTCCTGCCAGAATGCTCAGCTGGTGAAGTCCCTGGAAGGCTGTCAGCTGGTGAGTAATGAAAAATGAGTCTCTTACAAAGGGCATGGGTTTTATTTTGCATTCTTTAGGGTTTTGTACACGTATTCCTTTAATTTCCCAGACATTTAGTAGAGCAATCTGTAGGCATTACAACAGGAAAAATCATTTTGAGGAAAGCTTGAGGGTTGA
This sequence comes from Pseudotriccus pelzelni, assembly GCA_035584735.1. Lineage (NCBI taxonomy): Eukaryota > Metazoa > Chordata > Aves > Passeriformes > Tyrannidae > Pseudotriccus > Pseudotriccus pelzelni. The sequence goes on from JAWMRA010000016.1 coordinate 15,684,651, forward strand.
AGTGTTTTGTCACCTCAAAAAGTAAGTTTTAGTATTAGAAGTACTCGTTTCTTAGTGTCATGGTAACAGTAGTGCTTCTGCAAATAGCTGGAATACAGGGCACACCAGAGCAATGCAATGACTTCCATTTGATGTCAGCAGTATCAGGATTTCATCCAATAGCTCCTTGTAGGGGCAGTGTATTTCACAGATGCACTAAGAGTAGTGTTCTGGTATGTGTATGCTAATATTTTATTTGCCAACCTAAATTAGTCTTTTTTTTTTCAATTTCCAAAGTAAATGTATGTTATTTTTATTAAATAAAATACAGAATAATACAACTTACCACGATGTGGTATGCTATGCTCTGAGTTACTAAAAGTTACAGTTTACCAATAGCCTTTATGTTTTTATCTCAGGAAAAAAGTACCTGTACTTTGAACTCTAACATACTTTATGACTCAAACTTACGAAGGTGTCTACAGACATAAACTCATTACTGAAATCCTTGATTTAAAGTAAATAGTAAAACAATTATCCACCCCTCCAAATTCAGGAAACAAAAGACATTGAACTGTAAGATTGATAAATGGATTGGAGAGTGTTTATAGATGTGCATCAGTGCTGTTTTTATTATAATCTGTTAGTAGACCAGTCAATCTGTTTAAATTGTGTGAGTATGCACTCATAGGACCCATTAAAAATTAGAAAGACGTACACATATGCACACCAAGACATTGATCTGAATGTTAAGTTAAAAAAAGAAGTTTTCTTTTTTAATGCCAACAGATCAGATGACTCCCTGAAATGCTTGTGCACCTCTTCAGTCATCGTTGGATTCCTTGGTTCTAAGGATTTTGTCCATAAAACTCTTCAGAGTTCTGTTTGCACACAATATGTTTAATAAAACCAAGTTCAAATAATACAAAATGTTTCAGCAAATGTTTCAAAAGGCAGGTGATCCAGAGCACCATTTGGGTGTACTCTGTCACCTGCCTTCCCCTTGTTTAGTCAGCTTTTAAGCCTGTATCCATTTTGCCGTTGCTCCTCCTGTGTCAGAGGGCTGCGTTTGCAGCTTCCTCAGCCAGGGAGGCTGGACAGGCTTGGCTGATCTGCTGACAATTGTTCTAAAATTTCTGCTAAGAGTGTTCTGCAGACATTTGCACAATGTCAGTGTTTTCCAGGTGTGATTGGAGTAAAGGCTTTACAGAACCCAGTGGATGGAGCTAGGTAGCTGACTCTGGAAAACCAGCAGTGACCCTAAGAGAGGAAGGGAGAGTTTTCCCTCTAAGCATTTGATGTGGGAAACTCTTGATAAAGTTTCTGTCTCTTGTTTTGGTGGGGTACTAGAGTTGTGCTGCCTAGCTGGAAAAATCAGCTAGTGGAACCTGAAGCTCTGCTGTAAGATGTGTGCTGCACATTGCAGAGCTGTGGAAAAACAGTTCTTATTTTGAGGATTTTGTTGGGGGTTTTGCTGGTGTTGGTTTTCTTTTTTTGGTTGGTTGGTTGGTTGGTTGGGTTTTTTTGTTTTGATTTGTTTGTTTGTTTGTTTTCATTAAAACTGTCACAGGTATTTTTTTGGTGGAAAACCTTTGAAGTGAGTTTTACAAATTTGTATTGGGATCTTTGCTTTGATATTAGGACTGCTTAGAAGTTACTTTGAGGGACTATATTTGTATCAGAACATCAAGACTTACCAAAAAAGCTTTGTATCTGTATGGAAGAAGAAATAAATAGCCTCTCAAAATGAATGTTTTCCTGACTACATAATGCAAGTATGTAACTATATTTTGGGACCTGTGTGCTATAATTTTCAAACACGGTATTTTGACCTGGAGTGTCACTGTAACGAGTCTCACTTTAGTATTGTAGGTCAGTGCATTCCTGCACTGTGTGACTGGATGTACATTATCAAATCTAAATCCTCTGATTCTCTTCTAAGATACAAATGTGCTGTATGGTGGTGCAGCTCTGGGAGTGAAAACCCAGCTTTTGCAGATGTGTGCTTGGAAATGTAGTTAACATCCCATATACCTGCAACAGGAAATTTCCAGGCACAGTGTAGTAAAACAGTCAAATTCAAAGTAAATTCTGGTTTAGTTGTGGTATTTCTGTCACGCTCACTCATGCTGATGTGTGGCTTTAAAAATGATAATAGTAGTTACTGTACTGTGAAGTTTAATTTCAGCAGCATTTCACATGTAGAGTAGATATTTGAAGAGAAAGAACCGGGCGCAATGGTCTTATTTTGCTTTAAACACTGGGGATCTATTGTACATTCCATAATATATATTTTCATGTGGATATGAGAAATGTGCTCACCATATGTTAGCATTTTGAATGTGTAATTTGTGAAGGTAGTGTTTGTGCTCTTTATCCTGCAGCTTAGCAACATACAACACCAAGGAACATAAAAATGCCAGTAGCTTTAATGGCTTTTAAGAGAAATGAATTGGAATTTTTTTCCCATGATTAGCTGCATATCCTGCAGCCATAGCCTCAAGATACTGATTGAAGTCAGTGATAGTAGGACGTGTACAGAGTAGTTTTACACTCAAGCTGTTCATTACTGTGTGTATCAGAAACATTTCTGTATGGGAATTTCTTTTTCAAACAATCGGTCTCTAAAAGTTGTGCATAACATATATGGGTAGAGTAATTAATACATTTTAATTTAAATTCTATTACTGCAAAAGACAGATTATGTTTTACTTCTTTGTCTTTTATTGAGTATACCTGTCTTGTAAGTCACTCATTTGTTTAAAAATAAATGCTCTAGTTTTAGTCAAATGTACAGCTGGTTATTAGTCAGAAAAGTAGTGATAGAGTTAAGCTCTGTATAAAAAGTTTGCTTGTGAATTTTTTTTGTTTGTACAGCTGAAGTGGGCTGGTTGTTATCATAACATATAAAGGGAGGCTCTTTTTCCCCTCAGTTATCGGTAGCTGAAATAGACAAAGCAAGGAACAGCAGAGCAAGGGCAGGTGTGCATAGAGGTGAATGGCACTACCCAGGCCCAAAGATTTCTTTGTATTCCGTTTTATGCTGTACCTCCATTCAGGTCTGTGCATATTGAAAACCAATTTTTAAAATTCCAGGAAAAAATATGCTCTTTTTTTTGTTGCTGTTGGTATGTCAGTTTTTAATCTTCATATTTCCCTACCATGCAACTTTATTACTTACTGGATTTTCCAATTCTTTGCGTAAGTTACTAGAATTCATAGAAGTTCCTTCCCATAAGCACTCCAGTGAGGCTTTCTTGTACTTCAGTGCCTTGTTATCAACTTTGGAACTTTTATATTTTATCTTGAAGTTTTCCTTCCTTTTATGTTCCCTATAAAAAGCCCTAAACTAAGAAAAAGTAAAATCTATTACTACCTTTACTAGAAGACTTGACTTACATTTCTTATAGGGAAATGGTAGAAAATAGTAGGGAAAACAGTGAAGTAACACTAACTTAACCTTTTTGGTGAGAATGTGTGCTCACTCAGAGTCATTTCTTCTTTGTTAAGACACCTCTAATGCCTTGACAGAATTTGATTAATTGATACAGGTGAAAAAAGTAACATAGGACTATGAATGTGTGTGTGTGTACATATTTGTAACGAATGCAGAGGGTCCTGTCATTTTTTTTATCCTCTGCTGCATAGAAGTCAGATTTTAATGGGTTTTATCACTTTAGAAGTAACAGTACTGGTTTTTGGCAGACAAAATAAACTTAGAAGACAATGTATGCATGTAGGCAGCTCAGGCTGCTGTTTGAAATCTTAAACATGAATTGGATGAGAGTGTCCTTTGCAACTGTTATAAATATGAAAGTACACAAACTCTACTATGATTACTGACTGTGCTCACTAGCATGAGTAAGAATCACAATGTGGAACTCAAATATATGCAGGATGATGGGAGTTTGTGCAGGGGATGAAGTGAATCATGCTTTATTCTTGAGCCCTGCCAACCAAATAGAGATTTAAACACAAACAGCTTTGGAGGCACTGCTGATGTAATTGTGTCTGAGGTTGGCAAACGCCAGCCCAGCAGCTGGAACAAGTATTCCCAACTGCTCCCTGTTCCAATGCAGCTTTACTGTTAGTGCCAGTGCTGTTTATGAAGGCACACGTTGAACAGCATTTGAGGTCTGTTATGGACTAAAACCAAATTATTTCTCCCTCCTCCTCCTCCCCAGAAATAAAAAAAAACCCCAGACCTCGTATTAGTTTTGACCCTGTTTAGGGCACAGAGTAGCTGTATGAACTCCTGCACAAGTGTGAGGCAGCAGAGGGGCAGGGCCGAGCACTCTGGAGCAGGGGGGCTCACAAGTGCTCTCAGGTGGTGCCCTGCTGAGGGCACATCTGCAGTGACACCTTCGGCCTTCCTGCTCCCTGTCACAAACACTCACCTCACAAGGATGTCACTTCAGGAACGCTTGAAGGAAAAGGGGCCCGGTAGGGCAGGTTAAAAACTCCAAAAATAGCATCTTCCAGTCTGGTTGTGAATCTGAGGTGGTTTTGAATATGCTGCGATTATTAAGGTTGTTCCTTGTGTTTTGCAGGAACTTTCACTTAAACAATTTGCTTTTAACTAATTTTAAGAATTAAATTAAAAGGAGAGTTAGTGGGCAGTACAAAGTTATGGAACAGCTTTCAGAAGCTTCTCATAAATGGGAAATCTTGACTGAGCCTTTATAGCCTTATTTCTGTGACGCCTGTTTGTTACATGTGACAAAAGTAGACCTAGGACCTATATTTCCTATTAGAAGTGTCAAATACACACCACCGTAAGTCAGTTACTGTCTTTCATTGAACAGGGGCAGCAGGAAGCAGAATAGATGATCTTGCAGTAGAAAGCTTTGCCCATATTCCTCATTATAAAAACTTTTTTGCAGCTGAAGCCTGTATTGATTTGTTCTGTGTCTGGTGCAGCCTTCCGGCCCCTGAACTTGGCCTGGCTCTAAACTCAAAGTCGAAGTGTCAAACTTCATCAGTAGCACTTACCTGGCAGCAGAAGCATTTCAGGAGAGGTTTGGGAGCAAGACCTCCCCCCTGAAGTTTACTGGTTTGATTTTACGTTGACTTAAAGAGCTGAGGTCATCTGATCATAAACTGTGTACTTGGGTTTTCCTCAGATCTTTCACTTTTTGGAAGAAAGTATTAAAAGATTACAGGAATTGGACATAAAATCCCAGTCTGAAATCGTTAAAGCAGCTTTGTGAATTAAATTGTATGCTAATTAGAAATAAACCCCGCAACTATCACAGAGGTGCACAAACTGTAGGTTTTCTTTATTTCTTTTGCAGTGCCTATGGCATAGAGTCTGACCAGTGAGCTGCCATAGACAATGATTGCCAGTGCTGCCTTTGAGAATGTGGGAAATGGTGTCGTTTACATACCCAGGGGTTTGTAACGCATTTTCCAAATTGTGCTGGCTAGAGGGCAATCTGGAGCCTCAGGCACTGAAGTCCCCTGAGGCAGCATCCTGCTGTGAGCACGCCTTCATCACAAGACATGGCAGAGTCATCTGCAGCTCATCTGCAAAGGTTTATTGTGTGTTTTAATTGACTCTCAGTTTTGCACTTCCATGTGCTGTCCTGTCACCAGCATGTAAGGAGAGAGTATTAGATAAGCCTGAGAGTGGTGGCATTAAAACTACATATAATTAAATACATAACTTTTAAGATCATATGAACAATTTAAACATTTATTGAGGTCTTAAGCAGTCAGTAAATACTCTGTTGAAATGATTGTAGTTATAAGGCTGTGCAAGGTAATTCTACAAGGAATGCTGCTATCTGTCTTTGTTCAGGAAATGGTCAGCATCCTTGGGAGAATTAGAATTTAAAATAGTAAACACATACTTGCATTATGAAATTTTTTTGTGGATTTGTGTCTGTAAATGTTAATTTTTTTTAATGTAAAAGAGTGATTCAGATCTCTTGCCACCCAGCCACTGTGCTTCTATCTTTACTTTGAGGAATAAAGAACTGATTGGTGACTCCTTCGTATGTTTTCTAACCTCTTTCTGGTATTTCCCCATTGGGTATGATTTTATGTTTATTCAGTTGAGTTACTCTGGTTTCATCTGCCACTGGAAAGCAAATTTTTTTCAAAATGAGGCATGAAAGGTAGCACTCTTTGATATTGTATCCCCTTTCTGTATTTTACCTGATTTTATATCTTATATTAACCAACGGAAAACATTCTTTTCCAAGATTTCTGCACAGATATTTTTATTTTGCATTTAGTAGTCATTATGGTCACTGTAACTGTAAATACAATTTTTGGGAAGTGTGTTTCCCTTGATTTATACTTTTTCTGTCTTTTTTTTTTTTCCCCACAGATTAAATTTGACAGTGATGGCGTCTGTGTTTGCTGTGAAATGCAGCACCAAACATCAGGCTGCAGTAACCTGGGAGAAACACTGAAACTGAACCCTCTGCAGGAGTGCAATGCAGTGAGGCTGACCCTAAAGGTGAGGCCTAAAGGAGAGGATTAACAGTGTATTGCAAGGCAGCAAGTGTATTTAAGTCAGCAAGGCAGAAGTGTCTGATGAAATAAGTGGCAGTTGGTGTTCTCTGTGTTCATCTACTTTTACATGCAAAAAAAATACCTTCATCCAGCACAATGTAATGCCTCTGTGCGTGATTTTACACACAATATCTGCCTTTGTGTAACTGTTTTGTTAGAGGTTATTTAAGAAACAGAAATTAGAATAGGTTAGGACTGATGCTGGAAGGTGCAAAATATCTTTCACATTGCTGTTCAAGGAAGGTGGAATCTGAGGTGGTGGTGTTTATTAATATTGTGGTAGAACAAAGAAACAAATCATTGGAGAATGATGAACTATTTCATGATGCGCTGCTAACACAGAAGTAGATTACAAAAGGACATTACTTTGGGAGAGGATAGTGAGTGTTCTTTCTGGATAATGCTGGAAACGTGCTTACAGACTGCTGTGCAATAGGAAGTTTAAATCTTGCCTTTTGTGTTACACCTACCCAGGTAAAAAATTGAGAGCAAATATTAAGAATACTGTATATGTGTGTAAAAGCTCAGTGCAACTGCCCACGTCATTGTTTCACTTTGTTGACACCAAACATGGTGTTGTTTTGAAAAATAGTAAGGATTGAGGCAGATATTGATTCATTCTAGGTTTAATTTAGTGATGAACAGAAGTATTCTGCACCTGGGACTCTCAATTTCAAAGTCTGTATTTTAGTAACATTAATAGAAAATAATGGAGTAAAATAGAGAAATTCCATGTGAGAAGGATGTTAGGGAGGTAGTTTATAGGGTGGAGCCTGAAAAAGCTAAGTTATATTGGTATTTGAAGATACAGTTTAAAGTTCAGAATAGGTAGAAATCTTGCAAGAGGTATGTAGTGAATACCTAAATGTTCTTCAGCTTTGTTAAGAAAAAGAAAAAAGCTACCACCGAGTAATAAGGATCGGGTAGAAGTTAAAATATTTTTTTATGGCCCCAAAATTAAGGAAACCTCTGCCTCAAGTTTTAATGAGGATGATACTGGGTAGCAGGAATTTACTAAGTGGAAAAGAAGCATGACTTGACACAGATGGTCAAAACACAATAAAAAAACTGCTACTCAGAATGCTAAATTCAGGGCTATGTTCTGTCAGGCACTCTCAGTGAAATGTGTTACGAGAAGGTAACTTCTCAGAAGGGCATTCCTCAAAATATGACAGATGCAGAAACATGAACCTGTCACTCAGGAAAAGCTGACTTGCTAGTTCCATAAAAATAAAGATTGAGGGAGCATATGGTTGCTTCCTGTAAATATGTCAGTAACTTAAACTTTAATGAGAGAGAAAACAACCATTTATCTTTGAGGACACTGTCACCATACGAAGTGAGTAGAAGTGACAGATGCTGAAAATCAGGGTAAGGTTTCTAATCAATACAGCAGTTGGAATACAAGCAGAGAATATAATGTCTTTTACAGTGTAACTCAGTCATTTATAAAGGGAATTACCACATCTGCTTATGCTAGAAGGGAATGTATTTAAAACCAGGAGTTCCCGTGAACATCACCTGAGTTCACTTTTAATTACGTTTAGAACTTTTCATCTAAGACAGTAGTTAGGAAATAACTTTTTCTGAAAGTTTCTTTAGTCTTTTTCAGTTTTAATTCTAACTTTGCTTTCTGTTTGTCTTAGAGAACTCTCTGTTGCTGTCTGTAAATTTAACTACAGCATTCTGTTAAGCCCATATGAAAGAAAGTTACAACTCATTAGTTACAGAGCTGAGAGTGATAAGGCTCACCCTCTTTAATTACAATTAACAACTGCAGTGTGATTTTAAGGGAACAGATGTTTAGTACCAAAAGCTCAACTGTGTTCATTGTTTGGGGAGCCAGAGGGAGTCAAAATGTAGAGAGTTAAGATTATACACCTTTATGTATAACATTATGTAGGCTTCACGTTCCTTCTCTTTATTGAGGGTGAGGTACAAAACTCATGTTCCCATTAAGTCACCTGTGATTTCTTGGTGGGAGCAGTCATGGGGCTGCATTGTGAAGAGACCAATTGTGCATGTATCGCCTGTCTCATCTTGTTCCCAAGCAGTCAAACAGGACAAGGAAAAACAGCACTGGCTACAGGTGTTGTGTGTGTTAAACTGTGCTGGGATCATGCTCTGTGTGATATTGAGTAGGGGCTTTTATAGCTTTTATATTTGCTTTGAAAAATTTCTAAATTTTTGTTGTTGTTGTTGTTTCTGCTGTGAACCATCTCTTCATGCTCCTTTGTAAATCAGTCCTTCTTCTTTCTTCCTTCCAAACCCTGAATAAGCTACTGAAACCAATATCTGTAGTCACAAATATATACATATGAGTATACATATATCCATAGATATGAGTACTAATTACAAATGCTGACTGATCTGTGAGATGAGTGCTAATTTCTGTGATTGTTTGAGTAGTGGAATTTCAGCACAAAATTATATATTTCAGTAAAATGGACAAAACCACTCTGCCATTTCACTGTTGTAAGAGTTGGGGACTCAACCCATTTCAAGGATGGTGAATTGCTGGGGTAAGGGTTTTATTTATAAGGTATCATTCTTGTAGTCTTGTCTGCACACCTCCAGTAAAGGTAGCGCAGTTGCACAATGTGATGAACTTCTGAGATCTGCGGGCACCCAAGTGGGATCCCTCTGCCCTGCTTTACAGGGGAGGGACTTTATTGTTTTTCACTAGAAGATGTATTTTCTGCAGTTTCCTGCAATTAAGTCGTCCTAAACTGCCCCTGAAAATAAGGTTCCTTGCTCTCCTCCGGATACTCAGGATCAATAATCTGTGCTGCTGAAGAATGTCAGTGTCTCAGTATCTGGATGTTTTACAATAACCACACTTCTAGACCAGTTCTATCATGTGTTAGGAAGTTACTTGCTTTATTTCAAGCCAAATTATGGCAAAAGCAAGTCCTACATATTTACAAAAATAGTTAAAAAGGTTTAATAAGAGTCAGATACACAGAAATGAGGTGATGGCTCAGATGGGATGGCTTTCACTAACATCAACCTAATCTGTTTTTCCACAGTAAATGTGTTGGTTTATGGATGAAGTTTTAAGGAACTGAGTTTTTCTCGTAATGTTAATTAAAGTATGAAGACTTTCTAAACTCTTGTGTTCTGAACTTGTTAAAGACATACATGCAGTATTTTGGGAGGGTGAAGTTAGGTATTTGGAAGTTTCAGTTATTTTGTAATATATTATTGCTGTCTGATACTTGCACGTAGGAGGAGAATGTTATGCTGTTTTGGTTTAGTAATGATCCAACTGAGTCTTTTCAATTACTTGTAACAGCTTACTTAGTCCAGAATACCTGCAGACATTTGCTATTTAAATAATTGCTTTCTCCATTACTTAAAGTGCATCTTCAGGATGGTTTTGTGACTACAGAAGCAAAGAGAAAAGCTGATTCCCTCCTCTGTGTTCAGCATAAATATTTGGTTTGGAGCTGCTAAAATTCAAGTACAATATAAATAGTAAATGCCTTTTCCTCTGACTCTACTCATTAGTTGTAAGCGAGGCATCACTATTAGAGATTTATGTACCTCACAGTTCTTGCAGTCTTCTGTGTGAATCTTCCCTTTCCTCTCCTTTGAATCCAAGTTTATTGTTACTGAGTTTGTTGATAACCAAGCCTACTCATATATTTATTTTTTTTCATTCAGATCATGCTTTCACTTTCACAACAGATGAGGATGACTCCTAACATGTTCTTTAGAGTTATGAGAACAGACTTTCCTCAGATTTACTATATGACCAAATGCAATATTTTAATTTTGCTTAATGATTTACCTGAAAGACTTCATAATCTACTTAAAATTGGATAAAGCTCAGTGTAGAACGAGTAATTTCCTGTCATATCTTTAAATGCTGGACTTGTTTCAAATTGCTTTACAGGTACCTGAAAATACTCCCTACACTCCAGTGTATTTCCCACACTGATACCATCAAGAACAGAGAGCTTCAGCTTTGCAGTCTGAAGAGTTGCGCTACTTTTCCTTCCTCCGAAGGTTTTTTGTTCCTGGTTTGGGTGATGAGTGGACCTGGTTGTGAACCTTTTTCATGGCTGAAAAGCTGCCTCTGTGAATGATTGGAATCTGTTTATTACACCCTTGATATTTTGTGGAACCTTAGTCTCTCAGGAGTCTCCAAGTCTTATGTCTCCAATACTAAATTTAATGCAGACACCTGAGTTCAAAGATATGCAAACTCTTATGCAGGCAGAGCAAACTTTTTGAGTTTACTTTTCTTAAGGAGCAGCTGTGCACTGCTCCCTTAAAGGTGAAATAATGAATTATATTGTACTTTCGTACCTTAAATCTATTTTATTGTGTTGTCTATCTCTCCATTGCGGCACCTTCACCGCCGAGGCCAAGGGTTTGATTCCCAGCCAGGGACACTCCCCGGGCAGGTGGAGCTCGTCAGCCCTGTAAGGCAATCCACCTACGTTCTAAGGACCTCGCTGCCACCGTCCA
>JAWMRA010000016.1:15695727-15717066 GCA_035584735.1 Pseudotriccus pelzelni
TCACCTAAAAAATCCAATGCGCAGGCTGGAAGGTGTAAAGACCTTCCCCGGATCTTCATTCGTGAAGACTGGCCATTACTTTATCTCTCCATTTGCAGTTCAATGTGGGTTTGAGACCTGTGTGGTTCAGAATTGATTCTTGTGTCTTCCCTGTAGTAGAGCAGCTATTTTTTCCTGTGTTTTTCAGACGCATCCAGTGAGACCAACTGAAGTTATAACTTGAGTTAAAGGATTGTTGTCCTTGAATTCATGAATAAAAGAGGTACACTGACACTAATTTCATGGATGAAAAAGCTTTACTGCTCATTATCTCTTCTCAGGATACAGTAGTATGAGAAATGAAGCACCATAATTGAAGTCAATCAAGGAGAAAAGAAATCATCTGACAGACTTGCAGAAGTGAAGCTGGTTGTAGCCACTGATCGGTGTGGATGTTTAGATCCATGTGTTCAGGGCTACTGATTACACAGTGTTCTTTTTACACATCAGCAGGCTTACTTTGCTGCTTTTATTGTATATTGACTGAGGTCTCAAAAGTGCAAAGAACTTAAGAACCTTAAAGATTACAAACCATTTATTTCCACAGGAAAATAATCTATTGAGTCAGCAAAATATGAGTGTGCTGTAAAGGGAGTTGCCAGTTCAATACTGTTGCACAGACTGGAGCTTAGGGATTTATGCTATGTTAACTTGGTTTTTTGGTAATATGAACCTAAGGAGCAGATTTCAGAAAACATAATAAATCTGTTATATGTTCTAAATAAATGTGGAGACAGAGGAGTACATGTGGACAAAAAGCAATTATATGTACTTTATTTCATTCTAGAGCAGAATATGTTTAAATACAGTTTCTGAATTCTCTGTAAGCAGCACAGATGGTTAATTTTCTGTATAATACTTGACAGACTGAATATTTTGTGGTAATAGTGCTTCATCTGTGTGGTAGGGTCTGTATTGGATGTCAAATTCCCTGGTTTGATGTCCATGCGTGTAATTTAATTGACAGCATAGTTCATTGCTATGATATGAAGAAGCAGGGGAGTGATTAAATATTTACCAAAATCTTCATTTGAGTTGTGAAGATGTCCAGAGATTCCTGTTTTAGTTTGGCTTACTTGATGGTTCTGAAAGGCAACTGATTTTAGAGAGGATTCAGTTCTAAGTTTGTTTTCTGAGAAGGAACTCTGTGAGTCTGGCCCACTCTTGGAGTGAATTGATCGTGTTCCAGTTTTGCTTTATATTTGTTGTGACAGGAGGTACAAATTACGTCTTGAAGGGCAAAATTTGAGAGGGGTTAACACACTTGCAGTGGGTGTTCTCTGGTTATAAAGGACCCAGCTCTGCCAGTGGCTAGGAGGACTCAGGCCATTGTCATTTCTCATTTTAGATTCTATCTCATTCCAGAGATTTTCTTTGCTTCTGTCAGGTAATTGCGTGTGCTAACAGCTGTTTTAAATTGCTTTGTTAAATGATTGTTTCTGCAGTGGAGTTATCGAAGTGACAAATCAATCAGCAATTTTTTAACTTATTCCAGTTTAATATCATCTGACTCTCTTATCACCCAGTAGTTTGATGGAAAACAAAGAAAATCAGTGTTAAGGATAAATTGCTTTTTAACTATATTACAATATGGTTTATTTCATATGATGTTCTTACTGAATTATATCCTAAAATTAAATTTTTTAAAATATAAAATAGTAAAAGAAGTATTTCAATTAAACATTAAGATTTTCAAATATACTCAGGTTTTCTATTACAGCTCCTATTTTATTGTATTCTGTAGGCTTTTGGGCTACACATTTAGAGAACAGATTTTTTGTGTATTTATGTATTATTTTAACTGTGCTAAGAAGGAAGAACTTTAAGATGCAGTAGCACAGAAATGGTGTCCAAAGAATAATACTGAAAACAGCTTAAATCAGGAAAAGAAAAAGAAAAACTAGATGTTCTCTCCTGAAGTTATGGGTGGACATAGGAATGAATGATAGTGTGAAGAAGATTTGAGAATTACAGGTGTCCTCTGGAAGCGCAGAATGAGTCAGAGGTGTCTGTTACTGTGGAGGGAAAACATAATGAACGGTTATGTGGATAATGACACAGTTAATGTAGTAACTGTTTAACTGTAATGAGAATGGAATCCTACAACCATGAAATCTTGTTTTGCACGTATCAGAATTAGATTTAAATTTCAGCTTTTGAGATTTACTGAGAGACCTACTTGGGAAAATAACTGGCCACAGAGAAACAGCTCCCAGTGCTGTCTGCCTCTAGTAGGTATGTATCTGGATGGATCTAGGGATGCTTCCAGGCAACTCTGACAGCTGCTTCCACTCTGGAGGGGGTTTGTGTCCTCTGCAGTTAGAGAGTTGAGGTGTATCAAGAAGATTGTGTATGTAACCTGTAGAAAAATAATTCTGTCTAGTACCTTATACCTATCAGAGCATTAATTATCATAAAAACATGCTGAAGAATCAGATTTTTGTCTTAAAAATACAAAAGTACCCAGAAAATTCAATGTAAGAGAAGATTGGTTCAGCCAGTTCTCAGGAGCAAAGGATCATATTTCATACCATTACAGATTCACGTGTTGTGTTTTCTGATTAGTGTTGTTGCAGATGTCAGTCAAAAATCTGTCACTAAATCTCCTTGATTTTGTGTTCAGTATAGATTTCCTGCTCCTTTGGACATCTATAAATGTAGCTGTCTGTGGCCAGGTGCTGTGGAGAATTAAGCTTGTCCCTGCTGTGGTTACTGCTTTTTCAGAGACATTTCCTAAAGGCCATCGTGTCCATTTCTCATTGTGCTTCAGCTGGAGTCTGTGTAAGCACCTGCACTGCCCCTCTGCTGGCATGTCTGGCCATGGAGGGCTTTAGATCTTGAAAGCCTGTTCCTGCTCATTTCTCATCTATAGTTGAATAAATGGGTGTCATGAATTACCTAATTATTTTTTCTACAGGGCGCGGGGAGGAAATTCCCCGAAAATGGTAAAATGCCTGAGGCTGAATAATGTATGCAGGGCGTGTGGGGGGGGAGTGGAGAAGAGAGGAGAAGGGATTGATTGTGGGTTGATTCCTGTTTGAGTTGAAACAGATGTGAGGAAAAGCAGCCGAAACAAATAAAGAAGTACTGTTGCTTTAAGAAATACCTAGTGATGGTGAGGATACCACAATCATTGCTCAGTTATTACATTTTTGGCTGATAGATGTCTCCTCCCTATGGATCTTGGTTTTACTCTGTGCTTTGCAGTCTGTGAGGAAGTAATGACAGGGGGGAATTTTGTCCCTTTTCTCTTTCTATCCATGTAGAATGAATTGGGTTAGATTTATTCCTTATTTTTTATAAATGAAAGATAAGTGTAATTGAGAATGAGGCTTGGTTTTGGCTTTCTCTGATAAAAACAATTATATCTTTATGATATTGCTTCTGTTCTTACCTGGTAGCAGGATAAAGAGGGTAGTATTTCTGTAGGAAAGCTTCTGGGGTTATGTTGGACAAAAATCACTAATGTATTGTTGCAGCAAACCTCATTCACCCCTGCAGGATGTGTAAGCGTGAGTGTAGCTTTTAAGGCACTCAGAATAATCCTTATGCTACAGTCAGCATTTGCAAGGCCTTCAGTTGTGCCCAGTTTAGGATTCTGCATTTGAGGAAAAGTGTGGACTAAGGTGAGTTGAACCAAATGAAATTAATAAAAACGATCAGAGATCTAGGAAGGTGATCTCAGTCAGGGATTGGAGGAAATGAGGTTAATATGTAATGGAGAAAAGGTGGAAAAGACTTAAAGAACTATAATAGAGTTTACAGGTATAAAAGTCTGCTGTGTAAAAGCCTGCTCTGAAAAGCTATAGGAGAAAAGGAGCAATGATTTTCAGCTGTGGGAGGGACATAAGGAGGACACGGATGGTAAAGATAAACACTGGAATAGTGGGATGAAGCTGTGGGATCTTTAGGAACAGATCAAAGAAACATCTGTCATGAGTGTTAGAGGCACAGCTGAGTCTGTCGCGAAGCATGTGAAGTTTTATGAGGATCTTGGAGACACTTCAGACCCTAATTTAGAGCTTTGATGTAGATTTTATTGTTTGGCATAAACGGTATTAAGTTATGCACTCAGATTAGCTAAATCTTTTGCATCTAAATGACTGTATTAGGCAATGAATGAAGTTTCTTCCTGCCAGGAAATAGTCCTATTTCTGCCCTAGATCTTGCCTCTGCCTTGATGTTCTTTATGTAGGCCTGCATATGAACGTCTGAACATGCAGGGTCTCTTTTTGTGCCACGGTTAACTAATTGAATTTCTAGGGATCACCTTGCCTTTTTACCTCCATTTGAGTGCTCTAAGTGACTCTAATATGACTTGGTGTTTGAATGAGGTCTCTGTAGCACCTTCTGTACGTGAGTTAAAGCTGGGCCCTCGCACTGGTTTGCTGTTGATGCGGATTATGCGTTATTCCCTGGCTGAGGGGCTGGCCAAGAAGACACAAGACTACTGACCAGCTGAGCAAGAGCAAATCTGGCTCAGTGTAAGCTGTTAAATGACTGAAACTTGTTGGCCCATTTATTGTCTGCCTGGTTCCCATGGCTGGCATTTCCATCTTCTAATGAAGGTCACTCAAGGAGCTTGCAATTACAGTGGCAGGAGTAAATCTGCACCTTTCTTTCATTTTTTCAGTATTGTTGGAAAAAAGCGAGCAATGCATTGATTTTTATAGCATGGAAGTTATTTATGCACTGGCAGTGACTGAAACACTCTTTTAAACTTAGATCCTACGGAATGTTCTTTACACAATGAGTGTTTTTACTCATGGTATTGTAACAATTTTGATTTTGTTTTTCGTCTGTTCCCTCTGCTGATTTTTCTCAAATGCTTTTACTGGGTGTTCAGAATACTAACTGAGCCACATAATTGCCACAAATACAACAGCTATGCAATTGCTGTACAAGGATTGTAACAGCTTTGAAGTGTAGTCAGCATGCTAAATCAGTGTTTCTTTTCATTGGCTGTTGGGAAAGTAACGACAAATCCAGTGATTGGAAGAGAGGCGGATGTTTTGGTTTGTTTTTAATTATACCATTGCTGTAAAAATGCTTCCATTTTAATTCAAATGTTTCTTTTATTTTATTCTACTTAGTAAACAAATACTGTATGTCCTATTTAAGATGTCTTGGGTTTTTTTAAAAAACACGGTGGCCCTATGTGCTCAATTCATCAGCAGGAGGTGAAATGCACAGGTGTAATCACCACTTTTCTGTACATCTAAAAATGTTTCAGATGCCTGAAGTATCTGGCACAGGATAACAGTCTCTATTTCATACTGAAGTGGAGTTTTTTTTAACATACAATCCTAAGTTGTAGATTTCAACTATTGAAAGCAATGACATTTCTGCATGTTGTTGTTTTTAATCAGATGTCTCCTTCATGGTATCTTTCTTGTGATGGCTGTAGCCTGGAGTCCACTGTGAAAGCAGTAATTTGTGTTTTCTTTCTGGGAACTGGAAAATTGAATATCAGTATTTCTGAGGAAATACCTAATAGCAGAGAAGGGGACGGAAGATGTTTTTTTCTGCAATTGTTCTCTTTGCAGATTGCTTTAACAAAATATTACAGGCTAAATGAGTTCTACATAGTTATTTGAGACCACATTAATTGATAGCAGTTGACAGTGATTATTATCGAATTGCTAAAAGCTCTCTGTGTCCCTCGTGTCCCTGAGCAGAGAGATGATGTTCTGCTGCCTGTCTCTTGCAGGACCTGTTGTTCAGTGTGTGCGCTCTCAATATCATCTCCACCATTGTTTGTGCTTTGGCAACAGCAATGTGTTGCATGCAGATGGTTTCTTCTGATCTTCTGCAAATGGTGAGTACGGGTCAGTGACAACACAGGATGCTGTCCAGCATAACATATTGTCCTTATCTGTCTGTATCCATTTGCACCTACTCTTTGCTTGTAAATTTAAGCTTATTTGTGTGGGTTTTTTTGTCCTGTTAGAACGTGTATGCACATGGGTGTATTTTTTTATCTGCATACATCTGTATAATATAGCATATAGATGTATGCAGTATGAATAGTTGCTGTGTTTTAAATGTTAATGTATTATATTAGAGGGTTATAATCAGGATTTTGCAATTTGGAGTATGCTATTTTTGTTAATGAGGTTATTAACTAGCTTCAGTTGTATATGCATGTTAAATTTTCTGTCATTACTTGTATATGATCTTCAGTCTCCTCACTATCCAGTGCAGTTACTTAGCTCTGAAATATTAGTTTTCACTTCTACCTTGATGTGAGAATTATAGAATATGAAATGTATAAGTTCAAACCTGAACTTTCATAGCCCTGTGCCAATAACAGTGTTTTCATAAGGAAAACATATTCAGCTTCAGAGTAGCACTTGTATTCAAAACGAGGGAAAAGGATCATTAGTCTTCTGCCTAGTCAGCTGCATCACACGCTGTCTTGTTTTGGTTGGACAAAGACAGCTTTCCTATCCCAAATGAGCATTGGAATTTGCAATGTTTCAATGTGATGTTGAGACACAAAAAAAAGACGAAAAATTTAAAATCCTTTGTATTTTGCAGTCCAGCTATACTGCTTCTAACCTCTCTCTCTTGCTGGCTAATCTCGGAAATCATCCTGTTCAGTAAGTGAGGGCAAGCATGCCAACCTGATAGCAGTCACTTGTGCATTGAGTATTTTAAAAGTTTGCATAGATGGAAGACTGGCCCAGCAAGTTATCTTCAAACCATTTAAACAACACAGAAACATTGTATGACCTGCCATGAAAGCACGTGATTGCTTTAAAGATAAATAAATAAATATAAATACAGTGGGTGCCATGGGTATTGATTGACGTGCATGAATTACAGAAACAAGGCTATGCTTTCTAGACACGTGTTTCAGTCACTGGGTTACAAACTCAGTTAAAGAGTATCTTGGGTCTGTGATCTGCTGTTTGCTTCATATAGTGATGGATATAGCAAGTTAAGCACATGTGCCTATATAATGACTACAAATAGTGCATAAATGCATCTTTTCTTACCGCACTCCGTGTGTGCATATTGTGCGTGTTGGTAGAGACCTGTAAACAGTGCTTATTTAGTAACTTTGGTCTGGATATCAAACAAGTGACAGAAAGAAACTTTTCAGCTGATGACACGTACTTTAAATGTTTTTCACATTATTCTGGTATTTTTTCTTTTCATACACTCTCCCCCTCCATATTTGCTGCAAGAATGCCCATTGACTAAAGAACTTCTGCACCTTGCGGTGATGATGAGGAGATGAAGAGATCATCACACCTTCTAGTGTAAAATGGTAGCAGTGGTTCAGAATGTAGCCATACATATCCCAGGAACCTTAGCCCACACTTAATTTAATGGTATTTAGCAGTGTAAGAGGAATAAAAATGTACAGGTAACAATAAACCAAACCCAATGTTAAAGTGCTTCTGAGGGGCATATGCAAGAAGCATTAATCTCAATAGGAAGTTGAATTCCTTAAAAGCACATTATTTTTCTCTCTGCCACCTCATTCTTGACGTCTTTTAAATTCTTTCTTTACCACCTGGCATTATGTTCATTTCCTTTTGCTTCCTATGCTTTGTGCTTCCAGCTTTTCTTCTTCCTGCTTGGTTGTCCATGCTCCCACCCTTTCAGCTCCACTGACCAGAATTTTCTTCCCTCTCCATGGAAGAAGGGAAATATGTGTATATCTTTTTGCTCAATCCTAGTCTTTTCTTGTTTATCAGTTTTTCCCTTTCTTTTTTCAGGTTGCTGAGCCAGATTCCTACCGGGCCTAAGTGAGCGTAACTTCCCTGGGGCTACGCTGACTTAGACCAGCTGAGATTTGACCTGAAGATTTCTTTTTCTTTCAATATTTTCAGCCTGTTGTCCCATGACCTGCAGTTCCCTTTTGTTCTGCTGCACCTAGAAATCTGATTTACTTCCTTTTTTCTTACTTGTTAATGCTTGATTTGTGCTTTTCCCTTTCACTTTTCACTGACGTGTGCATCTTCTCCTACCCCGGTTGTGCCATGCTAGAAGTTTAAGACAAGCAGCAGCAAGAGATACCACCCCCTTAGATGAAAAGGTTTTAATTATTCTGCTGATGCTTTTACTCTTGTTCTGCAGTATTCAAGAGCTAGGAAGGCTCTCCTGTAGTAAAAGCAAGAAGAGGCAATAGGGAACCCCCTCCTTGAACATCACTGGGTTATTGTTAGAGCATCAATTCTGGGGTTCATGTGCTGTGTTGCTGTTCTTCTCTCAGAATTTAATCAGTGAATTTTTGCAAATTTTAAGCTATTTCAATTTATTGCTTAGCAACATAAATTAGGTGTATAATACAATCTCAAGGAAATCCACAGCAGTGATTCTGTGAGTACGTGCTTTGCTGCTGAGTTTTGCACACAGTGAGAGTCTGATTCATACAGGCAAGCTGACAGTGTTTTATTGGAAGCTGCTATCTCTGACATACTGATCTTTAGTAAAAATGTCCTAAAAATGTAAACACATGTCCAGTAGTAAGCACAGATTAAATTTTCCAATGAATTTGGAAAGGGGTTTTTGGTTTAAAAATAATCTTACCTAACAAACATTTGGTTTCAAGTGTTAAGGAACAAATACTGCAAAATACTGCAAACTATTTTTATTGCTTTATATTTTATTTTATATTCTAGATTGTTCCTTATTTGCGTTGACTGTTTCAGAAAGTACCCCAAATTTTTCACTTTACTTTAACCTTTCTCAGTGTGTTTTAAGTATATGCAGTTGCTCAGGCAAAAACCCCATACCAATTGTACTAAAGCTGCAAGAGTAAGCAATGCCACAGTTAAAGACTGAAATAGCATTTGTTACGTGTTTCATTAGACAGTGTGAGGCTGCACTCCATTACAGGGTTTCTCAGAATTGTTTATTCTGTGTACACACCCCTCCAGGAGATAAATGTGAATCAAATGAGATTATATCAAGGTTCTGTAATGTGAAGAAACCTCTCTTAATAACCAAACTGTCACTTCCATGGCATTTAATTTGTTGCCTAAGGCAGTTTCAGTTTGCATTTTGTCTGATGAATGGCTATGGCAAAAATGCAGCCTGCTCTCTTCAAAAGGTAGCTGCCTGAATTAAACAAATAAATACAAGAAATTATGCTCACTCTGGCCAAGCTAAATCATGAAGTAGTGCACCTCTTCCGCTCCTCCTTCCACTCCACATATGTTTATACAGTACTTATCCCAGAAGTACTGACACTGATATACTTGGGTGTGTTCTGATTTTATCACCATCACTGTTAGTAGCTGTTCCTATTACTTGATACCTAAAACCATCTGTTATTTTGTAAAGGAAATAAGGTAATGATGACACATGCAAGCTGTAACATTTAATTACTGTTTTCATCAGTCATAATGATAATTCAGCATGTGATTAACTTAATAGGCTCTAGTTAATATTGCTACTCAAACACCTCACTGAAAGCACCTCTGCATAAGGATAATGTCTTGCCGGTATTGTTTAACCCCTCTATCCTGGTGAAATAGTAATAATGTGAAGCTTCACCCTGAAGGGTTTAAGTAACAATCGATTGTACATTGTTACATATTATTATTTAATCTAATTACATCAAAACCTAAATATTAGGGGGTTCACTTACAGGTAGTGTAAAGCCCAGATGACAGTGCCTTTAGAAATGTGCACTGTGGATTATGTACATCCATAGAAAGATCCTAAATGTAAATATGGTTGGGTAAATATTCCCTTCACATCCACCACAGATAAGATGGTAAAATGCAAACTTTTGGTTCAGGAAACCTTTTGACATCATTAACAAATGTGCCGTTTTTCATTAAACATTTTATTGGTAGAATAAGTATATTTAATATTTAAGACTATTTAAAATATGTTCAGTACTTTGAGAAAGATTATGTTGTCACAGACCAATCCCTCTGAGACTACAGAGCTAATGGTTTGTGATGGTTGTAGGAACAGCAATTGGAAACAGTGGAGCAGAAAAGTATGAATCTGTTTGCCTTATCAAAATACCTGCTGTGTTGCAATTTCCCTTTAAGATCAGAGACAAATTAGAAGAGTCAACAGTGGTCCTTCTACTCTTGCAGACAATTAGAAACTACATTTCCCTTTAGGAGATACTGATTCCAGTATTTCAGAAAAGGAAAACAGCAACCTGTCTAGGAAGAGGACAGTTAATTGAAGACAGAATTATAGACTCAAGTGTATTGCCAAGAGCTTCTACTCAAGATAACATGCCAATATTTAATTATATGCAAGTAAAAAATTTTATTTCGTATTCTCAAGAATTAGCAGATTTTTATAAATGACATATAGAGACTGAAATGAAAATAATGAACCCTGGGCTCTCCAAAGGGTGCATTTCAAAGTTATACAGTCCATTTATTAAATGTGATGTGGAAGGCAGAGGTAATTACATGCAGATATGGGAAATACTCAGGTGAGAAATTTTCTTTAGAGCACTAGTCATGTACTGACGTGTGGCACTTGCTGGTTTAGATAAGTCACAACTGCTGAGCAATGAATCCCAGCAGTGTCATTTCCATGGGGCCAATAGTGCTGATCAGCTGCAGGATATACAGACTAGAGAACGTCTGTGATGTTCAGTGGGGATGTCCCATATCTGGGAATACGGATGAAGAGTTCCTAATCTCACAGATCTTGGGCAGAACGATGTGCCACATGGTATCACATGAGTAACTGTTTCGTTAGAGAATTATATTTACAGGTCTTACCTGCTGTTTCTTCAGCTCCTTAGCTGGGACTCCTCCATCAGCTCTTACTTCAGTGTGCTCAAAATATTCAGAACATAAACAATAAACTCCAATCATTCTGGTCTTTTAGATGACCTGTCAGTGAAGAGCTGGATATTTGGTCTGCCAAAAAGAGATTGAGTTTTTCCAATCTTATTCATATCTATGTAATGGTGTTTATTTCACCCTGACGAGCTGAAAACTGGGCACAGAGTTGTGGAAGTGTGCACAGCACTGCTTTCCTCTCTGGGAAGGGCAGCTGCAGTGTCTTGCTGCAGAGGGGCATCACTGGTGTCCAGCCCCCCATCGTGGTCTGTGTGGAGTTCTCAGTGCTCTAGTACACGGACCTGTGAGCACACCTACATTTTCAAATAACTTTTGCCTATTCTGGAAGTGGGGTATTCTAACATTTGTGTTTCTGATTCTCTGCTTGCTAACAACTTGCTGCTGAGGACTAACTCCTGTTTTAAGTAAGAAGTGGGTACAAACCCACAGTGTTTTGCAGCTTTCTGCAACCAGATGTTTTATCCTTCCCTCATAACTGCAAACCAAATAACAAATTAAGTAGTCCTCATTATCAGAGCTGTTTAAATAGCTGTTCCACTCTCTCCAAGTTAGAGGTGCCCAATTAAATGCACATCATTTAGCACATGCACTGATCTATATAATGGCCTGTTGAGTATCAGACATATTTCACGGACTAAAGTAAGGCCTTCTTTAGTCCAGGGATGAGAAGACACCTGCATGAGTGTAATAGTTTGAATGCCAAGCTTCAAATACAAGGTTAGTGATTTCCTAAAAAAGAGCATGAATTCTAGATCTGTATTTCGTTGCCTGTGAGATTTCTGAAAACTCCCAGCATCCAGCAGCTCTAGGAGGTCAACAGAAATGGTAGAGTCTTAACATTTCCAGAGCTGGGGGCTTCCTATTTATGCCTAGTGAATGTGTTCGAAATATTAATTGGTAACTACAAAGTTTTGCAAAGCTTTTTAACACTGTTGGGTATTTAGTGTTTACCAGTTTTGCTATTTGCTGTTTATCTTTGTCTGCAACCATTTTCTATCAACTGCTGCTGCAGTGGCCATTAGTTTGATCCCAAAAACCTAGCCTGGAGACCTGCTCGTGAGAGTTGTTTCATAGTGTGTGAGTTGTTTCATGGTGAGAGCTGCAGGTTTTGAAATGACATGGAGTGCAACTTGATCTTGTTTGTACTGGTGACTGAACAGGCCACGCCCATTTTCTGTCTGGCAGTTCTTGTTATTGTCTGTCCTACTTGCCATCAGCATCTTGAGGCTGATTATTTAGTTACAGATGTCTTATAATACCAGTGATGTGTCTTTCCTTGTGTAAGTGTTTGTCAGTGTTTCTTCACCTAGTCCAGCTTTCTCAACTGTTTGCATTTTCTTCCTGTGTCTTTTTCTGATCTATGGAATTTGCATCAAGTCTTTGCTGAGCCCCTGCCAGCCTTCACTATTTGAGACTAACCCTTACAGATTTTTAAAATACATTTTATTGCAGAAAGAATAAGCTTTTGCAGGCTTGTAGAGATTAGTAGGTAGGGTAGTGTGGAATAAGATACGATTTAACTCCCACTTAGTAGCTTTCCAATTGTTTTCTCAAGGGTATCTGTTCTTTGTGATAATCCCTTATATTTGCTATTGTTTCATTTCCTGCTAGTTTCCCTCTTACAGCCTTTTTCACTTTAATTTCTGTGCCTTCCAGCAGGATGATATCACACAGGTAAACTGTTGTTTATAAACCCCACTCCCCCCCAACATGTGCATTTTCATGTCCATTCTGCTGCTCATTGTCACTGCTGATCACAGTTCGCTGCCATGGTTTGTATTCCCAGTGGCGGTTCTTGAAAGGGATGCAAATGATCCTGCTCTTCAACTGACCTGCACCTAAACATTGGGTTTTTTCCTTCTGGAACCACAGCCCCTTCTGCCCTGTGTGAAACCTCTCCCTCCTGTCCCATCCCACCAAATGTGTGCCGATGGTTCCCTTGCTGTAGAAGTGCCTGTGTTTAACTGCTGTGTTTTGGCCGGTGTTGAGGGTGTCACTCCCAGTGTGTGGCTGAATGGAACCAGCTCCAGGGAACTCCAGAACAGAAGGGATGGAGCTGCATGTTCTCTGGTGCAGACCAAAGCCTGGGTTCCGTGGCTGTATATGGAAACAGTCTGGGAGAGGGTCAGGAAAGAAAATTGTTTGGTTTCCAGACAGCAAAAATGACCCCAAATTACCAGCTCTTCTAGGAAAATGATTGCAGTCCTGAGTTTGGTGGAATCAAGTTAGGTACAAAATGTGACCCAGAGTATACAGATATTTGTCTTCATTATGATAAATTTTTATACACATTTTCAGTAATTAAGATGGAGATTGTCTTGCTTCCTTTTTTTCCTAAAAGATTCTTCCATGTACTTGGGATACTGGCAGACTGATGATTGCAGAAGTTAGGGCAGAAGTTTGGAGTTTAATGGTTAATTACAGTTTGGGCAATGCCTGTTTCAAGATCAGGTGAGTTTAGACCAAATGACTGCAAGAATGTGTTTTTTTCTGTAAGACAAATATAGAAATGTCTGATAGTACCTGGGATAACAGCATCCCACCTCACATGAAAGATGAAAGAGCATCAGACATTTCATGTAACAAAGAGTAAATCAAGTAGATGTCATGTCTTTTTTCCTATACTGTGCCATCAGGAGAACACAATGGCTGAGAGTCCTTGGTTTGCTGTGAGATGTAATGATATAATATACTCTGCAGGGGAGGTTCTCTATTAATAGTTACGTGTGAAAATGTCTCTGGAGAGCTGATTGGTAAGCAGCTAATAGTTCATTTTCACAAATGGTTGAAATTGGTCCTCCTCACTCGCTGTTGTGCTGGGTTATTACAGCTTTGACCTTTAAAACTCCGTGTATGGAGTTTAATAGAGTTAAGGTGTAACTCAACCTTTTAAACACCAAAGACCAATATCATTTCTTTGGTCATGTAAATTCAGCAGAACTACATAAAGTTAAATTTTAAAAAGTGAACAATGTGGTATTAAAATTGAAGGTAATTTACTTTCTATTTGCTGAATCTCCTAAGTTATTAGCATTTTCCCTTTTGTTTCACTGCTTCCTAAATCTTTATCACAGATTTAAACAAAGAATAACCTAATGATCAAACCAACAAAGACATGTTGTCTTGTTCCAGGATAAAAAAGGAATGTGCCTTCAGCAAAGTTTCTTAGCTGACTTGTTTTAAAAGGCTGGAGATAAAGATCAAGTCAGCTACTGATCCAAGAAAAGTGATATGACAGGAGAAGCTTGCCTGGAGAAAAAAAATTTCTTTTGTGGTTTTGAATTGTCTTTTGATCCTCTGTTATCCTTGGGGACCATAAAGAGCCAGGTCAAGGTGTCTGCGTTCCATGTGATCTGCAGGATAGTCTGTGTTTGATCTTGAATTAGCTTAAGCCTTTCCTGGGACACTTGTTTGCAGTGTTTCTGAGATCAGTGGCTTCCTTAAATCCCTGCTCTGCTAGAAGCTGATGAGGTTGCTGTCACAAATATTGACAGTAATTCTCAGTATTATTAATTTTTATTGTTAGTTGGTTTTAAGATGGAATAAGTGTTTTTCTTACTTTCATACCAGCATTTAAAACCTTTATACCACATTTAAGTGTGCAGTGTATGTATCACCAAACCACAAACAGCTATTAAGTATATATTTTTTTACAAGAATAATAAAGAATAGTTATAAAAGGGAAAAATAGGTGGACTGGTTTTAGTTGTTTTATTCAAAATTCAATGAATATGTGGTAGTCTATTTCTAGTTAGTCTTATTTGGGTTTGTTTTGGGGGGTGGCATTTGGGTTTTTCCCCCTGTAGGTGCAGGGCACTTTCAGATGGGGAAAAAGCCCCGTGTTGTTATTTTAGTAGTTGTTTCTGTTGTTCATCAGTTATGAAAATACAGCTGATTATGGAGTACTATCATAAAATTGTATACAATGTAGAATTATTTTTTTAAAAGCTATTTAATTTTAAATGTCTCTGTTCTGCATCCTAAGAGTGACTGACTTGAAGGCCCAAGGCCTCTCTGTCTTTAGTCAAATCTTGTGCTGTATTTTGGCAATCTGACTTACCCTTCTCAACTGATCCCCAGTATTCTTACGGTTCCAGAAGTGCCTCTTTGATTTCAGTGTGGTTATTAATGAACTTGCATATTGATCAGGGATGGTAATACTGAAATTTTATGGTAATTTTCATTATTAGTGATGATGTTTCTACCATCTGAAGGCACTTGACCTGTTCATTCTCAGTTTCTGCCACAGAGGCCGCATTCCAGCAATGCTGACTGCATGACTCCACACGGCACTGTCCTGCATCAGACCTTGGATTTTGATGAGTTCATACCACCAATACCTCCTCCCCCCTACTACCCCCCAGAGTACACCTGCACACCAGTGACAGAGGCACAGAGGTGATCCTTCTTCCCTTTCTTACATTCATGGTGTAGTTCTGAGACTAAGAAGCAGGCCAGTGGTTCTGCAGGCTAAGATGATCTTTCAAAAGAGTATGAAGGCAAATAATGTCCTTCACTTACATTGAGTGCTTTTTTCCAGAGAGATTACATGTGGGTTTTTGTAGACTTGTCAGGCTACATCTGGAAATATTTGCTGTTAAAGAGAAATGATTGAACTTAGCTAAGATAAGGATAACCATATCTGAACTTAGAGCAGAGATCATCTTATAGGTGATCCTTTGACAATTGTTAACATTATACACTTGAAGTTGAATAGGAGATTTCATTTTTTAAGGAAATAATTGTAGATTCAATGTATTAATGTGGAATTGTGAAGGACGTGAATGATGACAAAACAGGCTGGTAGAGATGGCTGGCATCCTAAATGAAATAGTTTGTAAAGCTACCCTGTGAACTAGGGCTTCATTTTGGTTGTCTAATAAATTTCTTCAGTTTCTTTCTCTGTAGTGTATTGGCTTTGAATTCAAAGAAGGCTTTACATCACTGTGGTGTAGGTAGTAGTTCACCAAACAAATCCAATGCCATTTCTTAATTATTAAGTTTGCTTGTTTGTGTTTTTGTACAGGGGTCTCCATTTGGACTTTCCTCATTCCCCGTTTGGTGCTTTATACGAAGTAACCATTAATAGCCCAGGAATGCTGTATCCAAGTGAGCTGCCCCCTCCTTATGAGGCAGTGGTGGGAGAGATGCCTGCCAGTCAGGTAAGGAAAGCCAAAGGAAATAGTCTGCACATTTTCGTGATGCATATCAATTCCAGATAAATTTTGAGGAACAACCATTAGAAAATATTTATATTCTTTAAAAACATTTTTCAGAGCATTTTCTTTAAAAGGGTTTAACTAACAATTTTTACTTAATGTGTATTTTCCTTATGTTCTTATGCATGATTTCATCCATTAAAAAAGTTGAATGATACTGGACTGTCAGTAACAAAAACCTAGAAGAATGGATTGGAATGACATGGTGATTTTCCTTGTTTGAGAAGATAATGATATTTTAAAATAACATTACACTTCTCAAATCCTATAGGTAGGAATTGATTAGGGAGCAAGCAGGTTTATTTTCTTAAAAACCCTTAAAGTTGTAACCTATTTTTTATTCCAACTCCTGCTAAGATTGGATTTGCCTCACTGTAATATACTACATTTGATGGCAGCTCAGTTACAACAGTGCAGCTTTAGTAAGGAAAAGGATAACTGTGTGTCTTGGGGCATGAAACGCTAATAACTGGTGTTTGTGTTTGTGTGTATAGTGCATAACGCTCATGGAACACTTGGCTTTGCCCTGCGTGTGATCTGAGCCAAGATAATCATGATTTGCCATTTTACACTCAATGTGTAGCTAGAACATGGTCTGGAAAATTCCTAAAAAAAAAAAAAAAAAAAAAAGTCTGTAAATAGCCTCACATTAACACAGTTAACATTTCCAGCTCCCTGCTTTTGTCAGATTTCAGATCATGTGCTGGAAAAATACTGGAAGCATCTGGTAGTGGTATAGATTCTCAAAATGATGTGCTCTGGTGGTGACAGGATGCCTTGAACCCAGTGCCAAATTTATGCTTTAGTAGTTGTAAAGTGGCAAAGATTTGAATGATAAAGAGATAGGGACTTATTCTTCCTATGAAACAGCAGCAAGTAGTTCCCTATTTATTGATTAACCTTTTGACTGTTCCAGCCTCTAATAAACAGCTGTTATGTGGCAGAAATGCTGCTCCTGAGAGTGCAGAACACCTTTATCCTGAACTTGGAGAAAGGATGCAGTATACTTCAGACAAATATTTATATTACACTTTTTGCCTTATTTTATACTGTACAGGATCAACTCAGCTAAAACTGGAATTATAATCTATCTGCATATACAGCCAAAGCTAAATTTGAGCAAAGTTTTGCTTCAAGTGATCTGTGGTAATTGAATCAGCTATCATAAAGGGGAAAATACTTAAAATTGCTTTTAGAAGCTGTAACTTCTTGCAAGCTCCAGGAGTCAGACGCTCTAGAAAATGCTTATCAGTGGTTAATAGTGCACTGTAGGCATACTTATGTTCAAGTTGCCAAATTGCACCCACATTTCAGAGGGGACTACTTTTCCTTTCCCCAAAATATAACGCTGCAAAGTTTGCTAGTGATTTTTTTTCATGGGGGAGAAACCACAATTGAAACTCAAACCAAAAGAAATTATATAAATTTTTACTATTATAAACAAGAAGATTATTAAAATAATTAGGACAAGTATCTGAGAAAAAAGAAGACTGAGATGCAAAGCCCCCAACAAAAATGCAATTAAATCTCTCCAAGATATGCCTAGCTTTATATTATACCCTCCACCTGTCACAATAAACATTGCACTACTTTTCATTTATTTGGCTATAATTAAATGAATCGCCATAAACCGAGTGTGCTCACTGTGAGTGGTGTTCTTTGCTGAACAACAAAATTGGAGTTTCAAGGCCATCTCCTTTCTAAAATATTTTTATCCACATTCCATCCTTTTTCTTCTACAGTAACTTAGATAAACCTGCAAGTCTTGGAGAAATTGGGGGTTTTTTTGGTGATAAAAAGACCTGGCAAAAGTGCTATGAATCATGCATAGTCTGGGGGGAAAGAGAAGGATCATATCTGTGATGAGAGTTCATATGTGGTACAAAGTAAGAATTAGGAAAGTGTCTATTTATAGGTAAGCACAGAAGCATTTTGAGCACTCTCATAATTGAGACTACTACTCTTTGCATGAGCATCAACATCTAGCAGCACAAAAACACCAGCATGTAACAAAAATACAGTTTCACATCAGGAATTGAAAGATGCACAGTCACGCCCTTGCAAGACGAGTTTGAGGCTTAATAAGTAGATGAATTCACTGTTAGGTGTCTGTGGTATCTGGGGTCAGTCTCAGCATCTTGCCTGTTCTTCTCTGGCCACCTGAGTTCCAGGAGTGTTCCAGGCTGCAGAAGCCCTAATGTATTTTTGCAGTTGGTGTCCCAGTTAAGTTGTACATGGAGAATGGAGCCAAAGTCTACGAGAGGAACAAAATGGAGACCTGAATTCTTACATAATAGAAGTGCTCTCATAGAACATGCACCAAGCACAGCACACTATGAAGTGAAATAATGAGATTTATAAATCCCTCAAAGGCAGACTTTGCCATGGAAATCATGGCAGATTTATCTATAAAAGTGCTTCTGGGAACCATTATGTAATAATGTCATAACTGTAAAATCTTTTACTGAGCATCAAGCAATAGGTTTTATTTGTTTTTAAATGGATTGAGGTCCTTAGAATTTTATTAAATTATATCAAATTAGACTCAATAGTTCATTAATTTCACGAGCAACAAATGTCAGTGCTAATTTATGTGATTGCATCAGTCTAAAAACCACTGTTGCCATCTATACTGATTAAGAATTCCCATTCCATGACTATGAAAAAGAGTGTTTTTCACACACAGTTTTCCATGCAAAGTATCAACCAGGATACAGAAAAGGTGACAATGAACAGATCAGAGTTCAGTGACTGTTTTTATGAGGTTTGCTCACCTGGAGGCTCTGCAGGCTTATCAAAAGCACAGGTTTTCTTGTGTTTTCCTGTTGAAAGCTCAGTGAGTGTCTTTACCACCTTTATGTCTGAGGATGTGCAGTCGATAAGGTTTTATTACCCTTGGCTGTGCAGGAGCCTGTCTGAAACCATGTGCTGTCTCTGCGTGAACCACAACTCTGACCTGACTGAAATATTGTCAGTGTTACCTCCTACAATTAAAACTGGGGTTCTCCTTTGCCCCCAAGCAAGAAGGTTAATCAACCAAATGCATATAAAATACATTCAGCAGTTATGCTGAGAGAATCTAGCGTCAATAAATGCTGTACAGTTTATGAAAGCGTGTAGGTTAAGAATTTATGAAAGTGCTTAGAACCCTGAGATTTTTAAAGAGAAACGAACACCCTTTAAACATTGTACTGTTTCTTCTAAAATGCAGTTAGTCTGAATTTCTCCAACAACAAAGAGAATTTGAGAACACTTCTTACTTTTCCAGTTAGTTCCCAGGAACAGTCTGCAACTTGAAGTGACACCAGATTTTACTTTTTACCACTGATGTGATACTCTGCTACAATAACAATCTTTTAGAAATTTCCAAAAGAATTATTTAAAAATATGAGTTGTTACACATTTTCTTCCCAGTCCTCTATCCATCTATTGCTGAGTTTAAGTATTTCTGGCTCTGTTCTTTATTTAGGGTTGTACTTACTCACCCTTAAACTTAAAATCACTTTTAAAAACTAAACTTGTTTCACAAAAAATTTCCTAATCACTTGCTCATAGTAGGCTCTGGATAGATAGACAGATTGGAAAAAATCAAATGTTGAACACAGTAAGTTATGTGTATATATGTGTGCTTTAATCTACACTGGCATGTGGAATGGAAGCTCTTTCCTTAACAGCTAATTTTTAGAAGGCCAGATACAAATCAAGCGCTTGACACAAAGGTGTACACACAAGTGACTGATGCTTTTTTCTAGACCGTCACCAACCATAATAAGCTTTACTAGTTAATTGTGGCCCTACAGACAGAAGGAGATACGATGCTTTCTGTTAAAGATGGTATCAATCTCATTCCTTTCGACCTGTTTTATTGTTACCAGCTATTTATTAGAATAACTTTTTAACAATCGCATTCCCAAAGAACTGCCAAAAACCTCTTGAGATTAGCAACAAGGTCCAATCCAAAGTCTATTTAAATCAACAGAAATAAAATGTCCTAAAGTTCAGGTATTTATGGGTACAATATTTCCAGGAGAACTGATTCTGTATTTTGTTTCCATGGTTCTCAAAAGTGAAGTTACCCACTTGTGTCCATCCCTTCAGAAAAAAGGTGAGTTATCATATTCTCAGCATTCTGGGATAGCTAAAGAGCTCTCTGTACCAGCCCCTTGGGTGGTAACAACCTTGTAGGGCTTAAAAACATACTAGGAGTTAACACCTCCACAAATAACCAAAGCAAAACACTGCTCTTGTGCTTGGTTTTGTGGTTTCTGTTTTCCTCCCTCCTATTTTAGGGTGATAGGATGTGAAAAAACCCCAAACATAATATGCAAAAACGCAGACTGTAGAAACACAATTGCTTGTAATAAACCCATTAGTTTTAAGCATTGCCGACATCAGGTTTGTAGTGTGGGCCTGCAGCTGCCTGTGAATTCAAGATTAATTTACCTTGTAGATTCTGGAAAAATGAAAACTGTGTTGAGTACATTCCTTTGGTTCCTGCATTTGGTTCCTGACCCGAAGATGTTGTAAAATGCTCTACCTTTAAATCGTTTTCACTCTGAATAGCAGCTTATATGGAAGCTATTCAGTGCTGTCAGGTGTGTTCTGCAGAGCAGCAGTGCTGCCTGTGTTTTGGTACAACCCAGGCTAACGTGCTCTTTCACTCACAATGTTCATTCAGGTCTCTGGTACCGCCCAGCAAGTGTCTGGAGCAGCCCTGGGGGAGAGGAGCGTGACCCCGGACTTCAGCACCCAAGGTGATTGTGCACTGCCTTTGTCCACTTAGAGATGGAGTAGGAGTTTTGAGTAGACTTTTCCTTCTCCTTTGCCCTTCCCAGTGGAGAAAGAAGGATCTGCTTTCAGGTTATTCATGGCAAGAAGAACCTTTTCACAGTCAAGAGACTGATGGGCTGGAAATGCAGAGCAGAGTTTGGCTGAACAAAGCGTGGTCTCTGAAGCCCTTCGAGGCAGATACAGAGACTGTCCTTTCTCTTTGAAGAGTCCTGCCCATACCTGCAGCTTGTTTCTCATTGTCAGCAGCCACAGGTGCCTTCCTGATAGTCCCCCCAAGGCCTTCTCCATATAGTAGTTTCCTACATGGCTTCCAGAAGCCTGAATAGGAAGCTTGCTGCCTGAAGCATAGATGTTGGGAATGCCAAGTAGATGAGCAGTAGCAGTACAGAGCCTGTTTGTGTAAAGTTTCAAAGTGTCTCAGTTTAAATGAGACACAGGTAAGATTGAATTATGTCCAGGAAGGAATAACAGCCCTTTATTAAAAGTAT
>JAWMRA010000016.1:15720863-15733125 GCA_035584735.1 Pseudotriccus pelzelni
GTGGGCAGGCCCTGGCACAGGTTGCCCAGAGAAGCTGTGGCTGCCCCAGCCCTGGAAGTGTCCAAGGCCAGGTTGGATGGAATTCTGAGCAACCTGATGTAGTGGAAGGGAGTTGGAACCAGGCAATCTTTAAGGTCCCTTCTGACCCAAGCTGTTCTATGATTCTACATAAAAAACCTAATTCATAATCTTTGTTAGGGGTGAAAAAAGAGAACTGAAAAATAAACAGCTGAATGTGTTCTTAAACATTAAAGGATCAAGTGTCATGTTTAAGAGTAGGTATATTCACTCGAGGTAAATAAGCCATAGGGAATAAGGACTGGGTAAAGGCCTGTTCCAGTCCTGCCAAGTTCATGCTTTCAGCAATCTGGCTTCAGTTTGAAAGAGGTCCAGAATGGTTCCACCTCATGCCAAGATTCTTGAGGCATATATGTGTCATTTATGTGCCAATCTGCTCGACTAAGGGCAGGGGTCATCTAATCCAGGATGAATGAACAATCTGACATCCCAGAAATTAATTCTGATTTCAGAGATTCTCTGTGTGACTGATGTTATCTAAATAAATTGAATTCCATTGACTTACATCCTCTGACTCAAAGACATGGCAAATCATCTTGTACTGCTTCTTTCCTTCCTGGGCCCCCGGTGTGGTTTCGATGCAGTCCTGGGAGGCCGACCTTGGCATGCGGCGCCGCGCCATGAGCACCACGATGTTGCCAATGTCGGCGATGTAGGAGATGGTGCGCAGCGCGTGGTCCATCATCGTTTCCTGCGAGGACAGAGAGAGCAGGTTTTCTGCTGTTCTACAAGTACTGCATCTTCCCTCTCCTTGGTGGCCCGTTGCCTGACAATGACAAAAGCTTCAGAAGTGCTTTCTGGGGGCCCAGACCTGACATGCCCTGCGCAGTCGATGGGCTCGAACTCCCCATGGAAGCCTGTTCATGGTTTCAGTGGAAGTGTTGCCCGAGGAAATAGAGTGTGGCTGTTACTATAAAGCAATAATGAAGAGCTACACTAATGTTTTGTTAATATTTTCATGCTGTTGGAAAACTCTGTTTTCCTTTTTTATTGGTTTTGCTGAATGAAACAGATGCATGTCACAATGACAGAACAAGTTTTACAAAAATCATAGGGATAAGAGAAGATGTTATAATGTCCTGGGGTTTCAAAATCATATCCTGTAATAGCAGCGATATCTAAGGTAACATTTGCTCATATAAAGCGAAGCAATACTTCCTTTGTAAAGAGCTATGAAGGCAGTATTTCACCTTCTCTGTAGGCAGAACTCTTGACACTTTTTTCGGCTCCCTGTGTGTCTCAGACCCATTTGGAGGGAACTGCTCTAATGTCTTGGCTCACAGTCAAAATGCTATTGCAGTTACTGTCCTTATGCTGCCCATTTGGGTGTGTTGAGAGAACTCAACTCAGAAGAGCCATTGCCTGTGAGAATGCTTTTAAGTGAAAACCTCTCTAAGCTTTATCCTAATGAACATTTCTCATCTAAGTACACCTAAAGAGTACTAAATTTAAAAAAGCTTCTCAAATCCCTGAGCTCTGCATCTTCTAAATTACTTTAGCCTTTTAAACTCTTAATTTCTGCTATTAGCAGGGAAATCCCAACCTCCAACTTTCAAATGTTTTCTCCTGGGAATATATCATTATTCAGTGGCTTTGACTGAGTTGCCTTGGACAGTGAAAACTTGAGTGCTTATCTGTAGTCAGATAATCCAGTTTAGTTGTGACTAAACTCATTTTGTTCCAGCTATTACTATTTCATCCTTTGTTTCTATCTCCAGTTCATGCTTCTATCAATGGTTTCTTATATAAAAAAGCAATGGAGTCTGAGAAGGAAGAACCTTCAAGGACATTTTGTAACAGTTTCTGTGCTCTACTGAGTATAAACTTGTAGTAAGTTTTATTATTTCTGAACTCAGAATTATGAATAAATTAATGTGGCTCAACAGCTAGCAGTGTCATTTTCGTTAAAAGGTTTCTATATATAAAATAATGTTATTTTAATAAAACAATTTATGTGACATTGCTACAGTGATCATTTCAAAGGATGTATTTAAGACTGCAAAGACAGAATTAAATACTTGTCTGCATCAATGTTTTAGACAATTATTTGTACCTTCAGAGAGGGTTTTTTTTGAGATACTGTATAAACAACCTGGTTTCTCCTTTAGTTTAAATAAAAATTAATTAAAAGGTACAGCTTCTCAAAGTTTCCCAAAAAGTGTGCTGTAAAAGGAGAGTTTTAGAAATGCTTATACAATCCAGAAATCTGATTGACTGCGTTTCCTTTCAGTGCCTTGAAGAAAAGCAGTGTTACTGAAGTCTGTGTCTGATTCTGGAAGAAGAAAAGTTTCTAGGGAAGAAGGTAATATGGCTTATGTTAGTAATGCTTGTGTGGCAGATATTTTGAAAATTTAGATAAAATGTTAGAAAAGGTTATAAGGTATAAGGACCCCTGGAAGCCATAAAGTAGCATTTGAAGGCAGTGAGGATTTACATTTTTTCCTGAGGAGACACTCCTGAACTGTATGTTTTCTTCACTATGTGACAGTGCTGTCCCTCCCCACTCCAAATCCTTATGCTAAGTACTTTGTTGCACTAGAAAGCTTTATCTTAATTGAACTAAGACCAGGAAAGTGCCTCCAAACCGTGGCATTTACCTTTGTTTTCTATCATTTCTTAACATATTTTGCCCTTGTAAAGATGAACTGTTCCTTAAAAAAAAAAAAAAAAAAAGAGCCCATCTGAAAATTGCTCCTTGGTGGGGTTCCTGGTCAGTTTGGAGAGTTTTTCCAGACTTTTATGTAATGCGCAAATTAGAAACAACCAGAAGCATAGTAGTTTTGTTGGCCAAACGTGCTGCGGGTATGTCCTGAACATCACTGTCCCTCACCCTGAACACTTAAGAACATCTGCCAAATTCTGCATGAATTTGAATTAAAAATGTTGTACAAGATAATTCACGGTTTTTAATAATCTATCGAAGCAGCAGCATTCTTTATGTAAACAGTAACTGTTTTAAGAATTTCAGTACAGTTTAACTTGACAGAGAAAAATACAAATTACCGTTGTTTCTTGCATCCACCTGTCTTACTGAAGATAATCACTACCCATAAAATGATCGTAATGGTTCTTCTCAGGCTTGACATAAAATGTCCTGTGCTTATCCCTAAAGTATGAAAAGCTGGTTAAGAGATGGTTTGGGGAGTGTCTCTAAGGGTTGCAGGGGCTCAGGAGGATTTCCAGCACTTGTGTCAGTACGGAGAAATGTTCTATGACGGACAGCTCTCAGCAGCATCTTGGCAGCACTGCAGAGATAACTGCCTTTCAGCAGGGTGCACTAAGGCTCATGTAAGGGTGTAATCACACCTGCAGTGTGCAAAGAGTGGGTGGACTGGGAAAATGAAGGCATTTAATCTCACCTGCCAAGACAGTCTTTCTGCCTGTATCATCACACAGAAGTTACTCAAAAAGATTTGTTTCTTTTTCCCTCTGTTGGGGTGAAAGTAATCATTCCCCCAACACTCCCACATTTTTCCTGTCTAGTGCAATTACAATTAGGAATGAGGCAAATATTATCTAGTGACTGTAAACATGTGTTTACTTTTGAGTTCCTTGTGACTTGACTTTTTCCTTTCTCACCCCATATTCCATTATACACACTTTTTCATTACCAA
This sequence comes from Pseudotriccus pelzelni, assembly GCA_035584735.1. Taxonomy (NCBI): domain Eukaryota; kingdom Metazoa; phylum Chordata; class Aves; order Passeriformes; family Tyrannidae; genus Pseudotriccus; species Pseudotriccus pelzelni. The sequence goes on from JAWMRA010000016.1 coordinate 15,724,556, forward strand.
TCTCTCTTTTTCACCCTCTGTCCTTTATTACTTTCCCATGAATCCCTCCATCTCTGCCCATTTGCTTCTCTGTTCTTTCCCTCATCCCTTTTCTAGACCCATCCATTCCATCCTCATGTGCCCCATAAGGGTATATTTGTCCTTAGAAATTCGGATTCTAATCTCAGCCTATTTCAAAACCACCGTTCTGTTTTCCTGTCTGGATTCCCCTTTCTCCCTGAATCTCCATTTTTTTCTAAGGAATTCTTTTAGAATCCTGTTTGTTGCATCTCTTGAAACCCAAAGAACGCCTGAAGGAGGAAACCTCAGCATTCTCCCAAGCTTTCAAGTGATGTAGTCCCGTGGGAGTGTGACTTAGACAGCCTAATGACTCACACAGTTTTATGGAACCAATTACCTACCAGAGGCTCTGCACACACGCATTTGTGACCTCTAGATCTTTCTTTTCCTTTGCTAGTTTTCCCAGTTGCTTCACTCCCAGCTTCTCTTCACTGAATGAGCTGGGAGAGGCTGCTGTGAAAATCCTGCAGGGTTTGTGCAGAGCCCGCAAAGCTGTGGCACAGCGAGCAACTCCTGACAAAGAAGGCATGTGGCCAGACCTAAAGCTGCTCCTACTACATGTACCCTGAACAGGTACTCCACTTGGGCTGACTATATTCAGCAACTAAATGCATAAGCAACCAAGAAGTGGCAGGGGTGCCATTTCCTGGGGCTGCTGAGGGGAACAGAATCATCACCACTGGCTCTGTTCCAGCCTGGCAGGGCACCTTACTGGTGCTACCAGCATTGTGAACCCTGCTCCACGTCCTTTTTAAAAGAGAATTTCAGATTTTGAATCAGCTGTTACCTCATGTGAGCTATACAACACTACAGATAGATTAAAACACGTTTGGCACACTGCAGAAATAGGTTTTATATAATTGATAAAGCCATGAAAGTACAGATTGTGTCTGCCAGCTGCCACACCAGCTGAAATAATCTATGATAATTACACCAGTCAGGAAACTTCACCAGCACTGAAAAATGTGATCAAGCCAAAAATGCTAAAAAGCCATGGGAATAAGTTTGTTACAGCACTGAAAGATGCACTGTAAAAAAACCCAACCAACCAAAAACCCCCCAACAACAACAACAAAAAACCAAAACAAACCACCCCAAAGAACCCAACATAAACCAAAAAAAACCAACCAGGGCAAACACCAGAGAGCTTGGAATTATAACAATTTCCAATGTTACTATTTTCATCTAGTTGAACAGCTCATCTTAAGACAGTATTCCTCGCCATGCATTGCATTTTGCATCACTAGAAATCGCAGGGATTCAGAAGAATAAGGTGAGAGTTTCTTTGACAATGTTTATGGTCTACCTCAAAGGACTTTTCTTTTTTATTTTTAAAAGGATTGGTGTCCAGGTGAAATGTTGAACTATTAAAAGAAGTCAGAAGAGTGACTTCCAGCAAGACTAAGCCTTACTCAACAAAAACAACTTCCTTATTTACTGCCATACATTCTAGCTGTAAACTGTAGCTGTTCGTTTATCAATAATCGTCTGCAATCATCTTTAAACTGATTAGCATTTTATTTTCTGCTAATGCTAATATCCTTTCTGATTATGCATATTTACCACAAGGTCAAAACAAGGCTGAGCCATAACAAATAGTGGTGTTGCTTTTCATGGATGAAATTCAATATCAGATGATTTATGGATGGCAGACTGGAAATATTGCTGCCCATGTCAGATGGGATATTCTACTGTTCATCTGGCTTTTTCTCTTGGGAGTTCTAGTGGCATGTTAAGGACATCTGCTTATGCTGGAAGAAAAATAATCCATTTCCTAGAGAAACTATCATTACCCTCACATTCAAGGACAGTAATGCTCTTCTACATTTCAGGAAGAAGTAAGTGCTTTCCTCAGAAAAACAAATTATATACTAATTGAAAACAAAACAAAATCCTAAATGTAGAGTGCTGCATTTATTTTTATTCAAGTATCTCTTATAGTTTCAGCTCATTTCTTCGGTTAGCTATATTTCTGAACTCTGATCTTACACACCAAGACACAAGTTCAATAACAATTTCTCTTTCCATCTTCCAAGTTGTTTATGAAAATATTGAATATTGAATTTCTTAAGAAGTGTGCTTGTGTTCTTCTTCTCTTTATATTGCCACATAAATGGCAATATATAAGACATAACTACACAGAAATTATTTAGCCTGCTTCTATCTCTTGTATCTAGATCATATAATCTAGAAAATATTATATGGGATAAAAGCCTTATTTAAGTCAAGAGGTGGTAGGTGCTGCTCCTGTGCCAGGGACAAATATACTTCCCATCACAAAAGAAAATATTGATTTGGCATGATTTACTTCTCTGCTGACTCTTGTTCATCTCCACTCACACAAAGCATTTGTTTGTTTTGGTATCTTTCTGATATTTACACTTATTTACTGTAATCCTATTTTACTACTAGAAAAAAAACCAAACCGAAATAACTTCCTAATTCTGGAAGAGTGCATTAAAAGGACAATGTAAGGTCACTCAAACCAGTTTTCCAAATAATACAAGATGAATTTTCTAATTTGGCTGTATCTATACCCTACATGGTTTGTTCTTTAGTGTAACTTCAGGTATAAACATTTTTCAACTGCGTACAATGGAGTTTCTTTGTGAAAACTAAAGAAAAAGACTCACTAAAATTTCCCTTTTCAATACCTCTCACAAGAAGGAGACTTTAAAGACTTCGGAGAAATATGATCAAAGTCTAAGAGATCTTGTGAGATTATTATATTCGGATCTTTCTACAAATTATACGTATTTAATTGTAAATTATATATCACCTCTTGTGGAATACAGAAGTATTCCTAGAAGGTAAGACTGATCACTGCCGTGGTTTGCCAGATGCTGCTTTTATATGAACAACTAATGATTTACCTTAAGCAGGAGGATGATGTCTCAGATGTGATTTATGGGGGGAAAAAAAGAGATTAAATGTTAAAAATGGCAAGATATAAATGGCTTAGTCAAAGCAGCAAATGACTTCCCTGTTGGGCTGTAAATCTGCGTTCTGAAACTGCTTCAGAGGAACAGTGTACATGCATTCTGAAAGACTTCTGAATCTTTTTCTAAATTGAATTACAGCTCTCAGCAACATGCAGACATCTTCCAGTACATCAAATAAGCAAAACTGGAGGCAGTATTACTATATTGGCAAGTGTTACAACAAAAGGAGCTCTTTCTGAATACTCTCATGGCAGGGAATTTATCCAAATTTAGGAAGGTGCATATACTGAGTCTAACTCAACCTTATTCTTGAAGAGTTTTAATCACAACTTACCTGTGTGTCTGCATTTAAAACTTTGATTCTCTGTGTGGAGATGAACAGATCCACTTCAGTCAAGGCCTGGGAATCTCCCTCTGAAGTCTAAAAGACAGATGCTTTGTTACAAGGGGACTTTATAATTCTCTCTTTAGAATGACAAATTCACTGATTGCTTCAAGCATAATGTGATGTGAGGCAACTGCACTTTAAACCACTAGAGAGATGGCTATTCAGAGGTGTTTCTAAATACATGCAAAGAGTACATTTATTGCATAGAAGGAGTGAAGCATACTCTGATTTTCTGAGAAAGAGGGAATTTTTGGAGCCTCTGTGACTGACAGCTCAAGTATTAAAATTCTCTATAGCCAGAACAGGAGGAAAAGTATGGCTGTTTTTTCCCCATTTTCTCACTGATGCTGTTCAGTACTTGAGGCACCAGAATTAAGAAAGTAGGAGAACTGAGAAGGGGACTTAGTCCCCACCAGCTGCTTAGCTCTTGTCATCTCAGTGAGCTCACCAAGAACAAGAGCAATCTGATGCTCAGTGCTGGGTGGGAGCGGTTTAGGTCCTTTCTTTCTTTAAGATTTTTAGTTTACTTTTTTCCTAGAAAATAAAGAATCAAGGACTGAACTAGTATTTCTTTCATATCACAGAAAGCCATCATCTGACTTCTAGTCCTCAACCTCTGCGCACTGCTTACAAGGGAAACAATTCCATATCCCATTAGAGAACGTGGTCACAGAGCAGGGGGGCATCAGCCTCCAGGTCAGAGACTGGTTCTTTCACAGCTCAAGGAAGAACAATGCTGTTCTTTTTTTGAGTTATAAAGTCTTAGCTATGCCTATAATTAATTCAGATTAATTTTATTTCAATTTTCATCCAGCAAAATACACGGCAAGCACGTACTTTGGCAGAGATTACTTGTATTGCTCCCATCCTTTTAGTGATATTTTTGTCAGCTACTTTTAGTTAACTGAAGTATTGTTTTGAACTGAGTGAAATGTTTCCTGTACGAATTGTTACAGCTGCTATGTGGTACATTTATTTTGTTTTTAAATATCAACAGGAATAAACATACAGTAAGTCACAGGCACAGGAAATACATCTTCCTGCTTTGGTTAGTAAAATCAAACTAAGCATTACATTCAGAAAAATCTCCCAGATAACAGTGGCTGTATAGCTGGATTAAACAAACCACAGGTATTCAACAGAAGAAGGGCAGCAGACAGGCACTGCAGCAAACCAACAATGAAGAAAATGAGTTCATTTTACTCCATTCACTATTCTACTGCTTAACAAAGAAGAAACAAACCAAAATGACAACTTTATGGGGATCCATAATGAAAGACGTAACACTCCATGGAAAACAACAAAAATGTAAGTAAACATTAGCATTCAAGAAAAACAGTTTACACACCGCTTTTTTCTTGATTTTAGCCGCCTTTTGCATCCTCTGAGGAGTAGCATAAAAAAAGAATGCAGACAGATGTACACACAAGGAAAGAGAAAAGACAGTGTGGGAAGTCAGGGAAACCTTTTGGCTATGAATCCAGGCTGCTGGAAATTTAAAAATTGGGGGCAGCGGTAGAAGAATGTGCAAGACAGAAAGATTTGCTTATACCTTATGCAGTTCTCAAGATAATTGGGTTTAATGGCATTATGCATTGTTGTCAATTGATTACAAAAAAATTGGTACTAAAGGGTTGTCTGTTAACAGCTGCTCTTCACACTTATCCTGCTAAATTTACAGCAGTGGAAAACGGCAGTACCTGCCAGGGTTTTCTATCCATTTTGATCACAGGTCTACATGTAACTGTTGAACAAAACATAACTCAAGCTTTTTCCACAACTATCTAAAGTAGTCAAGTACCCCTGACAGATCAGGGTTAGTAATAACATACAAAAAAGTTCTTAGGGATTTAACTGCAATCAACAATTACTTACTGCAGCATGAGACATCACAATATGCTAAACAGAAACTCAAAGGTTTGGAAAGTTTAAAGAACTGGACGTTTCCTGCATTCCATTTGTTTTAATCATCAATCATGATGTATCTCTTACTAAGTAAGTGAGTTTTTTGAAATCGTTTTCCTTCAAAAACATGCAATTTTTAGCAACTAAATATTTTATTGACTAAGCATATACTTTTTCTCTTAACATTTAAGCATGCCTCTTTCTAACCACGTATTATTCAGGTGAGGCATTTACAGCAGAGTCACAGAAAATTGTAAAATAAAAATATCCTACTGGGATTATCCACCAAAAAAATACTTTCTATATACAGCTGTGTGAAGCAGTCTATGCTACATTATTTACAAAGGAATTGTTCACTGTAAATAACACCAAATACAAACACAACAGTAAGGAATGTTCTTGTCCTAAAAAATTAGTAGTTCAATATATTGAGAGCAATCTTCTCAATTTGTAGTACATTAAAGGAATTAATGACCTGAGTAAAACCGCAATCAAACAAATATCCTGTGCTTTGCCGTTGAAATATTTTCTAATTGCAGCCTGCGACTTGTCTTTAATGATTGATTGAGTTTGTCAAACAGCTTCCAAAGAATTCTGAATAGACTCTGGAATAATTTCTGTTTTGCTCCTTAGAGATGCTGTATGTATTTTCATGCCAAGCATGGGAAACTAATGGTATCTACAGAACCAGATCTGTACTCATGTACAGATACACCGAGAGATTGGAGGGCTATCTCTGCACTTGGGGAGAGCTGCAGACCCTGCCCAGGCAGGGGGCAGCTGGTACAGCAGCAGAGGCTGCTCTGCAGAGCAGGGAAGGGCCCACCTTCACCCGACTGACGGCCTCCTGCGCCTGCATCATGCGGATGTTCTTGGAGGGGTTGCGCTCAGAGAGCAGCTGAGTGGAGCCCAGGTAATTGGCTGCAAAGATGATTCCATCGATCAGGTCTTCGGGCTCACAAGGTCCTGGAACTGACAGGAGACATGTATTGTTACTGCCTTTCAAAGGAGTGCAGGAAGATGAGAAACTGACTAAGGGACATTGCAGCTTCAACAACCTTTTTAATACCTTTTTTAACATGAAACAGGCAAAGAAATCTAGTTCAAAGTAAATTCCATTCTTCTCTATAATTATTCCCCCACAAAACCCCAGCATATTAACCGAACATACAGTATTTATAACATTGCACAGTGGTTTGACCATGGAATTCTATAGGCAAATAAATGGAAAATTCTTGCTGTCTTGCACTGCTAAACAAATTAGAATTATTTACAAGTTTCAGAAATGCTAATAGGTACCTCTACCATACCTTTCTTACTATTTATAACTGTTACACGGCATGAGCTAAACCTCTGTTTGAATAGAGATTTGTGTTTTCACTTTTTTTCTTTTTTGTTTTTGAGATGTTTGTAAAAGTACACAGTCCCTAAGCCTCACCTCTGGCAAAAATACTCATGAACAATGGCACAGAAGTGTATTTTGCTTCAGCAAAAGCCCACTGTGAAACTGAACAGTTAAGATAGTTCAGGAAAAAAGCAAAGCAGGCCTCTTGATGCTGTTTAGTCATGTGTAAGGCCTGAATTCAGAGAACATTTTGTTTTAGCCTTCATTCAACAAATAGTATTAATTACATTGTGACTTTGATGAAATTCTAACATTATCTTGCATTTTGCAAGTTGTTTCTTACAAAGGATTCAAAAGGGGGTAGAATAAAATCTAGTATTTATATCATACTGGGACTGTGCACATCATCCTCTTTATTAAGCTGTTAAGCTTTCCATCTAACTTGATTAGATCAATAAAAAAGAGTCATTCCAGACTTTGGCTGAAATCTCTTGATAGTGAATAATTTTTGTTCCTCAACAGTTTTATAAAAGAAATTTGCTTTGAGCTAGATCAACTTGCCAACCTCCTAAGACAGTTTTTGAAGTATATTAATCTTGTGTGAGGAGAAAAATGACACCAAAAGGGAATATTAATTTTTAAAAAAGCTTTATTGTTCAGCATTCAATTTATTTATAATCGGTTCAATGTGGAAGACTATTATGCAGAGAAGGAAGAATTTATCGCATGCTATTGCTGATTAAATGTACCCAAAAAGTGGTTTGCACATGTGACTTTCAGTCAGCATTCCTATCCTTCATTTTCCCATTCCAATTTAGCAGAACTCTTCCAACAGAAAATAAACATGATTAAAAGAAGTGACTTTCCTCTTCAAGCAATACCTCCCTGCAGTTCACTGAATGAAATCATAATGAAAATTCCACAAGAACTCCATTCCTCTATCTCTGTTCCCCTTTTCTTACACCTCTGTACCATTCCATTTGCCAGCACATGGATGGTGTATTTGATATGGTACCTCATCTGATGGAGTTAGTCATATGTCTTCTCAGGCCTACAACAGTCTCAGACATCTCTACTTGATACTGACATCTTCTTTCAAGGGTACCAGATAGTGTAATTAATTAAAGATGTGAATTTAATGTTAAGTTAGCAAAACCTCAGTAGATACCTGCATCAACACGCTCATTCAAAATTAAAGTGTCTTTATTTCCTTCACTCACTTCAGGCTAAGTAAATCAGGCTAAATTGAATCCAGATTTCTTTAACTCTGAAATATGCTTTCCCCTGTAATGTTTAAATCAATTGAAGTAAACTCCTTTAGCAGGTAATTTATATTAATTTTCTGGAAATACTTTGTGTCTGAAGACAAGTAAAATTCAATTCTTGGTGCAAATTCTAATACGACATCATTACTACATCAAGCAAAGACCAAAACTCTAAGAGTCTGCAGGATTTGTCAACAAAAAAGTTGTGCTGGCTATTTGAAATATATCCGTCTCTTCATCTAATTTCTTTCCATCCCAAAACCTCTGGATGAAACCAGGAAAGTTTGTTTTCTTTCTGTGATTCTGTTTTCTCTTCAATTATTTCCAAGTATGCTGAATTTGGCCCACTTGTGGTATATCTGTGCTTTGCATATCTTTAAGCAAGACATTTTTGTCTCGGTTTCCAAGTCATTGATAGGCTACACAACAATTTTTTCTCAAGTCTTGGCTGTTTGGTGACAGCAGTGGTGCTTTTAACTAATTTGTATGAAAAACTTCTTGAACATGGAAGTAAAACTAAGATGTTAAGCAATTTTATAATCCTAATGTTATTTATTGGAATTCTTTAAAGTAAAGTAAGTAAGTAACGGCCAGTCTTCGTGAACGAAGATCCGGGGAAGGTCTTTACGCCTTCGAGCCTGCGCATTGGATTTTTTAGGTGAGAC
>JAWMRA010000016.1:15733225-15744102 GCA_035584735.1 Pseudotriccus pelzelni
AGGTGGATTGCCTTACAGGGCTAACGAGCTCCACCTGCCCGGGGAGTGTCCCTGGCTGGGAATAGAACCCTTGGCCTCGGCGGTGAAAGCGCCGCATTCTAACTACTAGACCACCAGGGGCTCCCCCCAATTCTTTAAAAACTGAGGGTTTTTTGGATGTTTCATCATTTCTTCATAGCATTAGAAAGTGTTTTTTTGTGGAATCATCATATGAGCAACAATGTCTGCTACATCATGTACAGATCAACAGCATGTATAAAATGCTTATAGCAATAAATAATACAGAAAAAAAAACCACAAAAAAATCCATGTTGGGCAGAAAACACTTCCAACATATATTTCCCATCCTGAAGGCAATGTAAGCAGTCGTCAGGTAAAATAAGACATCTGTGGGTAGGATGGAATGGTACTGAAAATTGCCAGGGTCAAACTGGGTTACCTGAGTGTTTTCTTCCCTTATCTCTCTCTGCTTTAAATAATGCAAAAATGCAGACTTGGCTGAGGTCCCAGCTCATCAGAGCACTTAAGCACGACCTTGACTGCAAGCATGTGTAAGGCTTACTGATGAGGAAGGGAAGGAGGAATAGATTTCAAACTTGAAGGTTCATTTGATGTGAGCAAAGACTGGAATTTGATGTTGAGTATTGGTGCTTTAAACATCAGGTAACTATTTCTGAAAAATCTGAATTTCTGCACCATCTTGTCAATGCAACAAAGATTACTTGGTTTTCTGCTGATCTATTAATGCAACGTATTTCTAAACTAAGTAGAATAGGTGTAAACATTTTTAAATTAACTTTTGTATTCATAAAATAAGAAAAATACTCATTCCATAATTCAGTATAACTGAATTTAATAATCATTTAATATACATTTTTATATCGATCTAAAATCACGTGTAACCCAAGGATTCAGACAGTATTTAGAGATTGCACTCAGAACACTGAAGCACCTTCAACTTCCTGCTGAACTATCATAGTCCATGAAGTCACTGAGACCTTGGGATATGTGGCACTGCAGCACATCTTGCATAAGGAGTAAATGGACACAGGGCAGAAGTCACCTTTCAGAATGCCTATCTACAACTTCCAGATTTTGGCTGATTACTTCATCATGCTTGTTACTGTGCAGGGGTGACTTATGGTGATACAACAGAGGGCAGAAAAGCCAGAACCACTGAACATGGAGCTAATTACCACTACAAGCACATGGCTTGTAGTATTACTACTGAAAAAATTCCAACAGCAAACACATTTCCAAAACACATTTCCAACATTTTGGGGCCTACTATCTATTTTTTTTTATGTTCCCATGCATATGAAAGACATTATGTATTAATAAAGACACGGATATAGGTACTGTAGTTCAGGAGTCATGCTGTAAGTGCTTTAAAACCGAATATCAATATAACCAGAACATGGGTGTGGTATCACTATCAAAGCTCAGAGAAGAACAGCAGTGTTAGCTGGCAGAATCTTTTCTTATGTGCAGAAAGGTCCTGTTCTTTTTGGGACTCTAGAATAAATATATATAAAAATATATTATAGCTAATAATAAAAACTGTGGTTTTCCTTGAATTCAGAGAGCAGTCATGTAAGCTATCATAAGCTCCTAGTGGGCCATGTATTTATTTGTATTAGACAATGCAATATAATACCTGCAATAGAGAAAGCCTAACAGACAGCTTATTTTCACACACTGTGCAACTACGGGAAAAATCAGAGAAAGCAAAATGATTGAACTAAAAAGAAAAGCATTATGCTGTGTAAAAGGGTATCCTGACCCCTTTCCAACAGAATTTTGGGATGACTGGTATGGAAAGAAAAAGAAAGTTTTTATGCAAACAAAATTAAAAGGTGCAGTTGTATCTGCCTTTGCATTATGTTTGTCCACCAGACAACCAGCAGACACTTCTTACAAAGTGCCAGCCTGCTTTCTTGGCTCTGCCCCCCGTGAAGAATGCATTTAAATTTACCTCTATTTAGGGCCTGTTAGCCAGTACATGCCAAGTGTTCCATGTAATGTCCCTCAGATGTCAATCTTGAGGGACAATCTCTGATCTTTCCATTTGTTCTAGCTCTTTAAGGAAATTACTGAAAACAGAAGATGAATGTCAAGCTGGTGAGATCAGGGAATAAAAGAAAAATTTACTGGACATTCTAATATTATTCTAAATTGCATTTTTTCCTGATTTGAGAAATGCATTAAAAATTAAGGTTTTAACAATCTTTTATGGTCTTTATTGTGTGTGGTCATGGCAGATCTATGGGGTCAGATCCTTGGAAGTCTCCTACTGTTGTTTCTCACTTTACAGTGTAGGCATTTCCTCTGCAGGAAGAGCTGTATGCATTTTCCCCATAAAATGTTCTTCAGCTGTCTGTGAATCAGAGTGTGATAATGTTTTTCAGTACAACATTATTTTATTTCTGTCCACCTTCTTGTGTTAATAAATTGACTTAAATTTCTTCCAACAGAATATAGGAGTGCAAAGGAGAAAAAACATGTAAAAGTGTTGCTTTCCTGAACACAGGACTGAATTACTGGGTTTTTGTCAGTTCAGGAGAACCTGACTGTTTGTGCTGACAACTGAGATTCCCAGAGTGCAACAATGGGCCATAAAGAACACAGGGCTCCTGCATGTTCATAAATCTCCAGCCTGCTGGGGCCCACTGTTACCACCTTTTCTAACCCCTGCCAGATTTGTAGTTGTCTCCATCTTCACCTGAATTTTTCTGCTCCTCCCTTTTATCACCACTATGCTCTCATTGCCATGGGGAAGCATTAAAATGTTAAATGCTTCCATACCTCAACTTTTCAGTTTTCTGAAAAGTTTTCTCTTCGGTTTGACTGGTTTCTAGAACTGTGATCTTTACTATATATTAAAGTTTTTGCTTCCACTTTGTCCTACTGTAACTGTGGATGATATCAAACTTACCATCAACAAAGCTTGGAAAGGAAGACACTTTCTTTGTCTGTTGAAAAATAAAAATGGTATAGTTGTAACCAAATAACTTTCACAAAATGAAGTGAATTCATATTATATTTAAACAGCTGACCACTGCCACACAACCACTATTCAGCACAGTGAAGCTCATTTACATCACAGTCATGAACCCAACCTAAGTGTTACACAGTGTACCTGGAATCTCAGAGTATTTTAAGCAGATGTCAACACACAGAAAAATAAGGGAGGCAGGGGAAGACCATGAAAATGATCTAGGAAGTCAGCTGTCAAATGAGCAATACAAACCAGCAATTCCCAGTCCAATAATTTGTCCATTAGATCACATTGCCTATTAATGATACATCAATTTTCCAATTAAGAACATTTAACAAAGCAAGATTCTGGGTCAGTGAATAAAAAGAACTGTCCCTGACTGCACAGTATACAGCATTACACTTGATCCTAGCAAGTAGTTTTACTCTACTGTCTCTATTCTTAATAAACAAATACAGTCCTTCCATTCCTCATCTTTTGCCAGTGTCCCCAGTCATTCCTGTTTCCAGGAAAGAGGCTCATTTCTCCATTATGGGAAAAGGCTTCAGAAATGTGTCTCTTCATTAATATAACAGGCTACAGGCTAAATATGTTACGTTTTCAGACAGCAGACTTCTGCTTTTAAGTCTGAATATCATTCAGTCTCGCCTCAAGCATAACTCATTCTGCATCTCAGATGTCTTCTTTGCTCCAGCCTTCAGTGACAAGAGCAGGTCTGTCTATCACTGCATCTCTTCACAGCTGACTAAGCCAGGAATGACACTGGGAGTGGAGTGGGGGAGGAAGAGAAGACAATTTCTTTTTGATGCTATTTTGCTCTCCAATAATCCATAAAGAGAACTTCTGAACTGTTCTCCCTATGTCATCAGAAAACTTCAGGCTTGAGTACATGCCATGCACAGACACATAAAATGAATGAGGCAGCAAAAATTCATGGGTATAGTTCAAAGACTTTTCAGAGTAGGCAGACCTGGTATTTACTGTCAGTTCAGGAAAGGAAACAGAGCCTAAGTGTGGGGGTGTGAGAGGGAGAAAGCTGACCATCTGCTGCCTGCTTTCCCTCGGGGAATGCTCAGCAGACAGACAGGAAGGCCTGGCAGCCCAGGGTACCTACCTCAGGTGTGTTATTGTTGTCAACTGGCCCATTGAGGTCTGAACGCTGCTGCTTCCTGGGCTGCTCTAAACCATTGCACATCTGAGAGAAAAAGGAAACGATTTCAGATCCTTTGGTTTTCTGAAAAGCTTCAAAACAAAGTGGAAGTCAATGGTGCAAAGATAATAAAAAAATTCTCAACAGACTAAATTAAATTTACTTTAAAAATCACAAAACATTAACATATGAAACTCTACTTAGTGTGTTCTCTATTACTTATCTGTAGTTACTTAGGTACAATCAATATTCATTACTGGTACAGAAATAGGAAAATGTGATATAACCGAATTTCTTATTGTAATTTAGCAAATATCAGTTTCATACAAAAATGTTGTGTTTAATTAAAATATCTACTTTGATGTAAATGATAAGACATTTCAATTATCATTAAGTAGCAGTTATACTACTGATTTAAATTTAAATTGTTTCATTTCCATGCAAATTTTTCACATGAAATTGAGCCAAATGCTGACATGTTCAAATTATTCAGAAATCAAAATCAGAATTTTTACACGTGCTCATTCTTAGTACTGGACATAACCAAAATAGTCCTGACAGCCATCTGAAAAACAGAATTCTAGCCCTGAGTATAGGATCCTGTGTTTGTGGGAGATACTTCTTGGCATCTCCTTCCTTTTGGGGCAAGCAAATCTACAGGATGCTGGCAGCACAGCTTCAAGCTTCTGAAGAAATGTAGAAGAGAAAATACACAAAGAAAATACTGAGTTTTTTAAACGACAGAACACTCCTTTTTTTTTTTTTTCTAAGTTCCAATAGCCACAGGGGCAGAATTTCTTCTCCAGACAGACACAAGTCACAGAACACCAGCACCTGACACAGGGAGTGCCTGTGTCCCACACGTACCAAGACAATGAAGTTTTCATGACTCAGATTTGCAGTGTTAGAAATCTGGAAAACCAAGGTGATTTCTGGAACAAATTTGTATGGTTTGGGATATTTCATCTCCCTTTTTTCTTAGTTTCTCCATTATCTGTAAAATTGAGTGCCTAAATGTTGTTGTAGAGCTGCACAAATAAAAACTTGTATTAACAACTGTGCAAATGGAAAACACTGAGCCCACGTGATCTCAAAGGGTCAGTCTGAACATTAAATGTGAATGTAACTCCCTGTCTTCTGACTTTCAAATGCAGTATATAGCTGTAGCAGAAGAAAGTCTTTATGTTCATCTCTACACAAAGTACTCCCTTCATAATGGTAACTCTCAGGTAACACAACACACACAAATCAAGTAGTAAGCAGGATTTTAAGAAAGAAAACATCATCTGAGATACACACAGAGCACCAAGACTCAGGAACCCACGGACTAGTGCCTGTCTACGTGGCTGTAATAGCTGAGAACATTCCCATATCCCTGCCTACAACCATTATTCTGTTTGAGACAAGACAAATCTAATGACATTACATGGCTAAACTGATATGGAGCAATCTGTGTTGATGTGCAGTGAAATGTATTAATGAGGTAAACAAATATGTAGAGGGCTTTAAAACAACAAGCATAATCATCATACATTATTCCCTAAAATAGTAGGATTTAGATTAAGTATCCTTTAACCAGGGATTATGACATGGCCACAATGAAGATACATTACTGTAAACACTGACAGCAAACATATTAACTCCAGTATGTACAACAGAATGGTAATACTTCTAAAGCTCTGACAGTTTTCTGATTAGCACACACTTGACTGAACTGAAAATGCACCTGCATATAACGAAAAAATGGGTTATCTGCTTTTGTAAGCCTCGCCTGTGTGCTGTAACATCACTGCAACACGTCTGTCACAGATCTGACATGCTGATGGACTCATTCAGCCCTGGGGATCATAACACCAATCATGCTCCTTGGTAGCTGTTGCATGTATAATTCCATCCAGTCCTAATACAAACGTGACTAAACACTCAGAGGGCATTTCAGCTTTGATTTAGACATAGCTGTAATTTACTGGAGCTCCTATTTTCAGGATTTTAGGAATATAAACAAGCCTTATTTGTTTATTGTCTCCTAGACACATATGTAGTAGGTATGTTGTTACCATGTATTGTCTGGTTCCAAAGAGAAGTCTGCGGAGTGCATGATGAGTTGGAATCAATGACACTACCTCAACAAGGAACATAATAAAAGTTTTTTCATACTATTTGGTGTCTGAAAATGAACGCCATTTTTCTCCCCAGACTTTTGCCTGTGTTTAGGAGCTCCAGACTAATTACACAGCATCTCTGGTACAATAACACAATTATCTATGATAATACCCTTATAAGGTATTATAAATAATTTATACCTTGACTTGCAAATTAGAATAGGACCTAAAGCTAAACTAGAAATCTGGAATTGACTGCAAATTAACACAGAGGTACAGCTATGTTAAAAGTTTCTCATGCTAGGATAAGATTCTGATAAAAGATTCTGCAAAGGAAAGATATAAAAATATTAAAGGTGTAGTGTTATTAATACTTTTGCTTCTGAGCAATACTGAGACTGCCTAAGTATCATGTGAAGAAACATGAAGCAGCAGAAAATGCCATTGTTAGGCTGAGAGGAAAATCAGACTCTGCTTCTTTGAAAGCACTGAAGAATCTATGGAAATCTTTGCACAGCACTCATGGAGCTCCAGCCCTGCCCTGGCTGATGGTTAATTACCAGGTCCGGGGCTGCTTGGGGCCTCCTCCTCCCACCAATCCTGCAGGCACCCAGACCACCTTTATAACCCTTCCTTAGTGCAGCATGAAGCCCCTCTTAGCTGGAGGCTGCGACTGAGTTCTCTGTTTCTCCACGCGCTTGGTTGTTTGCTCCAGTGTGTTCAGCTTGGCAGTGAAAAGCTCATCTCCACACCACTGGTCCTTCTCAAAGCCGCCAGCGGTGATCCTGAATGCTGCTGTGATGCTCAGCACTTTCCTACTGCAGCGCATTCTTCTGGAAAGCAGCACGTTAGTCCCTTTCTTGATTTATTCAGAATCTGTCTCAGAGAGCAGCGCAAAGGTGTGGTAAGGTTTTATTACTATGCTTAAACCTTTGAATAATGAGGCTTATGATCCACACCTGCCCATCTCTTTAGTAGCAACCCCGTTTAATATTATCAAATGATGTGTTCGGAGATTGGTGTACTGGCTTACATATTCTGAAACTCATCGTGGAGACAACTAAGCTTTTTGGAAAACCTGTGGTAGGTTGCCATTGAAAAAGGTTCCTTGTGGTAGGCTTTAACAACAAAAGCCCAACCTTCTTGGGAAAGAGAAGTTTTGTGATACATTAACTAGATTCTTAAGTTACTTCTTGCACAAGGAAACCAATAACCCTACTTGTCTCATCATCCAGGTCTGCTGTCACTCTCTAGAACAAAATTAAAGCAATATTAACTTTGCCACTTAAGGACAAAACTTCAGTTTCTAGGTACTGTGATGTTATGT
This sequence comes from Pseudotriccus pelzelni, assembly GCA_035584735.1. Taxonomy (NCBI): domain Eukaryota; kingdom Metazoa; phylum Chordata; class Aves; order Passeriformes; family Tyrannidae; genus Pseudotriccus; species Pseudotriccus pelzelni. The sequence goes on from JAWMRA010000016.1 coordinate 15,740,803, forward strand.
TGCTTTCTGAAGACAGTTTATCGTCCTGGTGTTTAACCAGTCGTATGTTCACAGGAATGCATCAAGGTGCATCTAAACCATCTGAATGAAGAGATGGTAGCCCAGGAACAAGTCTATTATGGCAGTACTATTTCAATGAAACTACACAAGTGAAATAACTTCTCCCATAAATGCTGATTATGTGTAATGCTTTACTGAGCTGCTGCCTCAATTATCCTCAACATCAGTAACACACTATTGCAGCAGGAGCAATTTGGCCCAGCAGGATACACTTACAAGATAGACTCTGAATGAGTCAGTTCTTGACTAGCTGAAGGATTTCCGATTGTGATAACAGGAAAAGAGGTCAGACCTCACACTCTGTTCTCTCACAAAGATTCCATTACTTACGTGCTAATTTAGCAGTTGTGCTAGCACATGTCAGAAATGAACAGAAAAACATTTGTAAGGAGTAGTTCCAAGTAAACAAGTCAAGTTACAGTACAAACTGCCACTATGAAAAGAGGAGTCAGAGTAAGTTGAGAGATCTAAGCATTCCACAAAATTATTTCAGTACTCTATCAAATGTCAATGATCTTTAAAATAACTGCCAATTTATTTTTATCATCTCAAGGAACCAAGTTTTTTTTTTTGCTTTGTCCTTGCATATATTCAAAACTGAGAACCAGCCATGATAAGTTTCAGAGAAATAGCTCTATCGAATGGTGCATTATTATGTAGGTGTAATTTGGAGTGCATGCTGTCCTCTGCTTTAAACTTCCCAAAGAGTCTGTCACTAGTGCATCTTCAGGTAACAGAGATATACACCCGTTTGTGTTTGCTACAAATTCTATCAAATGCATCCCATAATATTCAAACTGAGTTCCAGTAAGACATTCCTAAAATACAGGTCTTTTTAAACTATCATCTGAGCTGCTTCAGACTGTTCAAAGGGGGAAATTTCTTAGGGACAAAAGACTCTTGGAAAAACAGAACAAAACACACAAAAAAGGACGATTTTTAACATTTTCTTTCAATAATTATTTTAGTAGTATTTTATCTGCCTTTGGATGTCTGTGTTGAAGTATTATATGGAAACTGTGAAAGGAGGCTCAACATTGCAGAAGCTTGTGGTGCTCCTACCAGGGAAGTTTGTATAAGCATATTTGGTTTGGTTCTCAAATGTATGTCAGTGATATGAAAGTGTGAGTCAAAAATGAGAAGCAATAAGCTTCACGTCCCACAGGCAGCATCATGAAGAAGCAGACATCCCTCTAAGGTCCTCCTTCTTACTGGTGATAATGGCAAATCCCTGCTTCTTCCAAGGGATAGAGGTGGGGTAGGGTGTTGGTGCTATTAAAAACATCTTTTATTGTTGGTAAATAGATCTGTTTGAATAGGGTAGGAGGGAACACACATTCTCAGGAGTCTGAAATCTACCTAGAGGAGACATTAAGAACAAAGGGTTATTAAATGGTCAGCGCTCAAGTGTTGAGTCTCACAGTTTAGTCCCCACTGACCAGAAGCAGCTCTCAGCCATGCCAGTGCCAGTATTTCACAGAGGTATGACTAGTTGGAATGAACAGACTGAACTCTGCCACATGAGGTTCTAGAGAGGAGCAATTATTTCACTGAAGTGTGTTAGTGCAAAAGACGTCTTCCATTGGTATTATTTCAGGTGCTGTCCAATGTTTTGCTAACTCTCTTTTCTTCACTGCCTCTAGCATTCTTCAATTATGCTGCCTGACTGTATAGGTTATTAGCATTACCTTAGTATTAGTAAAATAGGCAATGCCATCATTCTTTGCATGTACAACAGGAGAAACTCAGGTTCCAAATGCTGTCAGGGGGTGGAGGATGGGCCTGGGCCTTCCCCGTGCTATCCTGCTTGGTGGGGAGGAAGCAGACAGGGTATGTTGCACTGAGCTGACCTGGGGAAAGCTTTTCGTGGTTCAGGCTTTGGTTTAGACCAGGCCCTTGCTCATATTTAGTGCACTACAAGCGCTCATCTGCAAAAGCAGATTACTCTCATTTTTCACTGAGTTCCTAGGTTGATTATTAGTGTGCCAAACCAACAATATTCCAGCTAACCTTGAAGCTGTGCAAATGTAACAGCATTCCAAAAAGGAAAAAAGCTTAAGTGAACAGCAACTACTTTTGCACAGGAATACCACATACACTTAAAATTTCTGGTCATACTGTATGCTAGTGCCAGCTGAATGAGCCACTCAGTTCCTCTTCTTTCAGCCAAAGACAAGAGACTTGTCTCTTAATTTATGCTTATGTAACAATAAAAACTGTGTTAATTCAGGATATTTACATTAGTAGGTTGCCTGACCATACTGAACTTCTCCACTAAAGGTAAAACGTATAAAATTAAACTAGAAACAAAAAAAAGAAAATTTCTTCATGCGGCAGATATTTAACAATTGATGACCAAGATGTCAAAGGGCTATGGGGAAACCTCCTAGCTTGGGAAGTTGTTAAATTTGAGTTGTCAGAAAACACCCATAGCAGGCAGTTTCAACTTCCGAGATGGAATGCCTTTCTTTAATAACACAAGCATGGAAAACTGCAAGAAACAAGGAGTTGTGCTAAGCAGAGATTTAGAGCAAATATACACACTGAATGTATCCTAAGTTTCCCTCACATTTGTCTAGTGCTAATCATCTGCTTCCGCCCTTCCCTGGAGGTATTACAAAGAAAGGCTCAAAGGAGCCAAGCTCATCGATCACCGCAGTTTTCAAGGCTGAGCATATCTACTTAAGACCGGAGACCGACCCACACCCCAAGTCAAATGAGATGCTTACTTTGTTTTTCAGTCTCTGTAGATTGTTGGGTCTTTCTTAAAAGTGACTACTGTTCTCTGGTGCAAACCCAGTGACTGGAACCTTTAAAACTGCATTTGTTTACTGGTTATTTAGGAAATGTCTTGCATACAAAATGTTAGCATTTCTCATGTGCTAAGAATTAATAGCTACTTATTTTAAAGGAATTTAAATAGGTATTATACATCAATTACTGTTAACTAACCTGAAATTTTACACAGTACTAGTACTACCTATGTGAGGCAGGAAAGGAGGAGAGAAGAAACAGGAAAAAGCTAAGGACAGCAGACTGTGCATAAAGCAACAAAATGCACCTTCCTGTTTGCTCATATTTTACAAAAACTGACATACACACAGTGTGAGAAATAAATGGAGAGCGATTTTATTACAAGCAGGACTTTGATCATGTTAAGAAACTGTGTAGTTTGGGGAAACTGGAGGGTTATTTAATAATGAGCATTGCTGTTTCTGCTTACTGCCATCTGCAAGTCTA
>JAWMRA010000016.1:15744202-15759549 GCA_035584735.1 Pseudotriccus pelzelni
CCCCCCCCCCCCCCCCCCCCCCCCCCCCCCCCCCCCCCCCCCCCCCCCCCCCCCCCCGCGACATGCCCTCTTGCATCCAGTGCACTGTCAATAAAATTCTTTGTTCCATTTTATTTGGCCGTCTTCAAATTTTATTCAGAGATATTTCTCACATTCCTCTTCTCTTTTGTTCTGCAAATATTTTAAAAACTTGCAAGCAGCCATTCTCCCAGTAGCAGCTGTTCATGTACTGTGCTAGAAAGACCATCACTAGTCTAAAACATGCTAACTCAATCTCTCTGCTCCTGGCCATTACCTAGTAACTATTCAAACAATTCAAGATCATCAGGTTTATTCACACAGGAACTTCTATGCTGACAGTAGGGCCCTGAATATAGTAAGTTATAGCAGTTGGTAATAATTATACTGCTGAAAATAGACTGTAAAATTAATATTAAAAACCTGCTGTAGATAATAGGCAATCAGAAAATATCCCCCTAAGATTTTTTTTGTTCACAGTTATAATAAAGGTCGACCAGTTTGATCAGCATATACTTGAACATTTCATTTCCTTTTTAGCATTTTCTGGATGAATTAACATTTTAATGTCTGTTTTTAATGAAATCACCTAGATTAAATTGTTGAACTGTAGGGCACTTCACTATAGAAAACTGCATGTACAGATTTGATAAAGCTGAAAGAGAAAACTTAGGCATCTGAAGCTTAATAAAGCATTTTAATTAAAGATAAGGCAAAATAATTCACTTACTCTTACTAATATCTCATCTAAATACAGGTCATATTTTACCTCTTTTAGGTAGATCTCTCTTCATTGCAGAAAATAACTAATATTCAGCTGCATGTACCTTTGGAGATGCAAAGTCAAAGCTTTAAACTGACCTTAGGTCTCTCTAAGGAAGTTAACATATTCAATTGGAAACTTCAGGGGAAAACAGTCTCACCTCTGTTCCTTTAGAAAAGCTTTAGTTTCATTCTCAGACTCTCTTTTTCTGGCACCCAGCATTAGAACAAGAAAAGATTATGCGCAATTTAAATTAACTCCTACTTCAGTCCTGTGATAAAACTGCTTAAAAGCATTTTTAGTACAAGTAAAGCTCCTATTTAGTCCTTCTTGTCAAGGTCAAGATACGTCCAACTGGGAAAAAAACCCACAGCAATATACAGGCACTCCTTGTAGTTGCTTTTAACACAGGCAGTATCCAGCCTTGACATATGTTCTAATGAAAACAAAAGTAATCACCCACTGGTACCCAGTGGTACAGGAAAATGGAAAAATATTCAATTATTTCAATGTTGACCCGAGTTTTCAATTTCTCTAGTGTGCCAGTGCAGAATGAAAACAGAGCAAACAAACTGGTTTTGCCCTGTGCAACTGGAATACCTTTGTTTACCTAGAATTGTCTGTTCTCTGTGCAAAACCTCTTTGTTAGTTCTCTGTGTATACTGATTACATTCAGCACCTTTTTCTAAACACACAAGGTGATTATGTGGCTGTGAATGCAATAACAGTAAAAGTAAAAATATTGCTTATATATATATTATAATATCTTTATAAAATATTGGTTATATAGAATGATATCTTTATAAATATATAAAAACATTGCTAATATATAAAAATGTCACTAATTTGGTTTGGAATAATTAATATAACACTTGCCTAATGTCTCTGACAATCTGGTTAAACAGAGCACTTCATACCTGCTCTTGGGGCCACTTCTGTCTGTCCTCTGGGGTTCTTGACTTGGCTTTAAATCCTCGGTGCACATCTCCACTGTGCTTAGAGGCAGACGGGATATTCAGTGATTTTGGCCTCCCTTCATGCCTGTTAGCACTGTGAACAGCTTCTCCCTTTGGACAAGTCTCTTTGTAGTCACATGCCACGTTTTCAGTCCCCGTGTGCTCTGGACTCATTTCTGTTGTACTATTAATACTGCTCATGCTCATACTCATTTTGATTTCTGCTACAATCTGGTCAATGTCCTCTTCCTGCTCTTCCAGCTCTGCATCCTCTTTTCTGGAATGGTATGGTGACATTCCCTGTGAATTGCCATTAGCCTCTGCTGGATAATAGTCCAGAAAGTCACCTTCACTTTGACAGTACTGTATGTTTTCTTCTTGATCTTGAATCTCCAAAGATGATGCTTCATCCTCCAAAATCTGGATGCTGTTATCTTGACCTTCCTGCCACTCTTGCCTGTCCATCGCCTCGCTTCCATCCTGGTGCTGAATTTTACCTTCAGCCCATTCTTCTACAGCTTCCTGACATTCATCTGTTTCAGCGTGGTGTTCCTCGTGGGGAACATATTCCTCGCCATTGCAGTCCATTCCTTCCAGGTAACTGTCATCCTCTGGACAGTATCTAATGTAGTATGTGATCCCCTCCTCTTCCTCTGGCAAGCCTTCATCATAGTCCTCCTCCTCGGAGGTGTTATTGACGTAGTCAGAGCTGGAGTCCCCATCTCCACTGTGGTCATTGCACTCATGTTCCACGGGGGGAGGACTGCCTTGTCTGACAGTTGCCAGTTGTGCCTCTTTTGCTGCATAATCTTCAATAGGAAGGTCACTTTCTTCATTTTCAGGCTCCCTGCCCTGAGATGAAGTAGGGCAAGCTCTCGCTCTGTGATCCAGCATGCTGGCTGCAGTGCTTTGATGTTTCCTGTTTGCCATAGCCAACTCCTTATACGACAATCATTTCTAAGCAATTACTGCAGGGAAGATGGAAAAACACATTTAGGAAAAGGTCATCAGTAGAGCTCAGTGATGTTAATAGGAAGCAAACTGATAGATTCATTTGCTAATAAGCATGTGTTTGTAGATATTTAAACCCGATTCAGACAGCTAACTTTTCAAATGCTTGTGTTGTGGAACCATGAAATCAAAGTAATAACTTGCACACTGAAGGGAACAGATCAAGAGAAGGTTTTACATTTATGCTAAATGTATTCTAGTGTAGGCTCTCTTCTGTCAATTTGACAGAGAATTAATCCTGAACCTTGAAATTAGTTTTCAGTTTCTTTTTCTTGCCAGTTAGGGGTCATGCTTTGATCGCTATGCAGTAAACAGGAGTTCTCTTCGCTTTTCAGCTCCAGCATTTCTTTAATGTGTACTGAAAGCAAGCATTTAGCTTGACCTGCTCTTACCAAAACTAAAGGAGAATAATTCTATTAACCTGACAGACACATATGGCACTAAAAGGTAATGCACTGGTATTAAAAGCATTATTTTTAAAAAAAGTACTCACTATTAGCCCTTACTAGCTGGATGCCATGGAGTATTTCCCATTCTTAAACCAAATCTTGGTTGTAGAAGAGATTACTTCAGTTGAAGGGACCTACAATGATTACCTAGTCCAACTGCCAGACCAGTTCAGGGCTGACCAAGTTAAAGCACGTTTTAAGGGCCTTGTCCAAATGCCTCAGAAAACGCTGCCAGGCCTGGGGCACTGACCACAGTTGTAAGCCTGTTACAGGGTCCGACCACCCTCTTGGTAAATGTCTTCCTCTTTCTACTGTCCAGTCTGAAGCCATCATGACACAGCTCTGAACCATTCCTGCACATGCTGGCACTGGATACCCTCTCCTGGGAGAAGAGCTCAGCACCTCTCTCTCCACTTCCCCTCCTCAGGATGCTGTGGAGAGCAATGAGGTCACCCCTCAACTTCCCTGTCCACAAACCAGACATCCACAAAGCCCTCAGCCACCCCTCACAGGGCACTCCTTCCAGCCCTTTCACCAGTTTTGCTGCCTTCCTCTGGACATGCACAAGAATCTTCACATCCTTCTAAAATTATGGGGCCCAGAACTGCACAGAGTACCCCAGGAGAGGCCACACCAATGCTGAATGCAGCAGGGCATTTTATTTAGAAAAAGAGCTCACTAATTCTTCCTGCTAAACACTTTAAAATACCTATTTTTATCTAAATACTGGATTCTAAATAAATAAACTGTATCAAACTGTATCAAAAATAGCCAAAATAAAATAGCCAAAATAAAAAAACCCAGCTAATTCTAGGGAGGCTTGTTAAGAATGATCTGCTGTGTGTGATTTGGAAGGGAAAAACAATGTATTTTTAGTGTTATGTTTCTCTGTGTTTCATTGTTGTATCCTTATGATAAGCTTGACCTGTGCAGCTACTTCATTGGGGTGAACTGGGCTCAGGCTTCTGACTTGTATCACATAACTTCATGTTTTCCTTATGCACCAAACAATGACGTATCAGCCAACCACATGATAACATAACCAGCTTCCTGAGTCCTGTGTGCACACACAGAGCAATAAAATTAGCATGCATTCAGAGGATTAGAGTAGCTATGTAGAGAGGAATTTCTTAGGCATTATGAAATTGTGAAAAAAACCCTGTCACTGTAACCTAAAACCTTCTAGATATCCCTGTAGAATTTCTGATACCACAAGAAAAACTCCAAACCTTCATTTGAGACAAAACCAGGGATCTGATATATCTGTGGATTATTGCAGTGACATCACGTGGCAAATCTATCCTAAAACATGGATTCTAGATTCTGGGATACAAAGCTGAGATGCATGTTAGTTGCAGGAGGAGACATGAAAGGAACCCTGCATGTGAAGCTCTTTTTTAGTTATTGATACCTTGCAGAATTAGTCCTGACAGAAAGCTTTAAAGTAAATAGAGTATCTGAAGAAAAGTTTAAAGGAGAAAATCAGAGCAGAAGGCAAAACTTTCTCAGTGATTACCTGCCCCTTCTCACTGCTAGAAGAACTAGCAGACTTGCAAGGTTTCTAATATGATCTGTATGCCCACCATGATGGGATAAACTTTAATAAACTAGGGATCCATTTTAACTGGGGAGTCAGTTATAAGAACCTCAGGCCACCAAGCAATCCATCCACTAGGGTTGCCTCTCGTTTCATCAGCTCCACTGACTGCAAACTAAGGATGCTCCCATACTGGGACTGCAGTATTAACAAAACTTAGTTCACACTGGATCAAAACAGCATCTAGTCACAACACTGCAATGCTCTGCACAGACTGCAAAAAACTGCCCACAAGCAAGACAGGCTGCCTGTAAGAGCAGATCAGGCACAAATAAGCACACTACACAAGCATGTCTAAAACCAGGTACGACAGAGTGCTACAAATAATAGCTTTGAATGGCATTGCAAGGAAACTACAGAGATCTCATGTCTTAACCAAAAATTATTCCTTGTCAAGAACAGACCAAATTAATGTCTCCTGGGGAAAGAACAGTTCTCATCTGCAAAGGCTTCAGTCTTCCAGTAGTTGGAAATGTTCTCCGTATTATGTAGAACATAGAGAGTGCAGTCAACCCTGACACAAGTCACCCCCATGTTGCTGAAGAAACAGAAGCACAGAGCGTGTGCTTGAAACTCATGACTCAGATTTTCCTAAAGCATATGGAGACAAGAACCCTTTTTTTAGCCAGTGTAATGGAGTTTTTCCACCCACATCTAAGAATCTTCACTTCGTATCCAGGCCCTGGTATCACTACAGTGATAGCCTTTTATAAATTCCAGTAGGGAATGCTCACAGATGTTACTTACCTGCAGGGAAATCCACGGCACTCCAGGTGTTGTGTAACAGTGCATGTCACAGGAAGCTGTTTGAATGTGCTCTGAGAGCCAAAAGCAGGTGGACAAGACAGGGCAGAGGCAGGGATGGCTGGGGTGTGGCAGCTCCTCCAGCAGCTGTGGGCAAAGGGCTCTGAGGAAAGGGGCAGCATCAGCGACAGCAGCTGCAGCTCTGCCTCCCCAGCTGACTCTAAAATGCAGCATAGGCACTATGGGAGGGAGTGGAAAGGAGGAACTTGGGAAAACAGTGGCAGGCTGGAAAGTTTTTAGAGCATTGGTCATAAGAAGTAGAGAAAATAATTATTCTCAAGCACTGACATTCGAGGACATGGGAAATGGGTTTTCAGTAAATTCAGTCTGAAGCAATGGCTGAAGACAGTGCTTTACCCCTGTATGCTGGAACTGAGGCAAAATAAGCCTGATTTTTTGGTGAGAGGCAAGGCTGATCTTAATGCTATGGAAACTGAAGTTGCAAAGCAATCTCTGCACAACAAATACAGCTCTAGTTGGCCTCCTCTGTAATCTTCTCAGTCAGGCACTACTTTTTAGGGAACAAAGTACTGAAATAAAAAGGCAGCATTTGTTATTTTGAGCCCATGAACTGCACACTGAATGTGCACTGATTATACCATCTTCAACTATGAAATGTAACTTCTACAACTGTATGGACACATTGGAATTACTGAACAGAGTTTTCAAACACAAGTCTGAGAAATGCTCTTTATAGAGCTGCACATACATTTCTGTCAAGGAAACAAACAGCTGTATTTTAAGTATTAAGTATTCCAAGTATTAAAACAGGCAAGGCAACCTAGTTTTCTTCAAAATATCTCTCAAGCTTCCCAAAAAAATATTTTAGTCATAAATTAGGTTTAGCATAACCTAAATATTTTAAAACCTTAAAGTCTTTTAGGCGTTTTCTAAGCTGTCTTATGTCACAGAGCAAAGTTACTGAGGAGCACAGGTCTGAACTCTCCTGTCCCCTCAGCTACAGAAGCATTAGTTTACCTAGTGAGAAGTGGATGATAATTAACTGAATTCCACATATTCAGTTTTAAAAGTATAAAACTAGAATTTGGATTTTTTTTTTTTTTTAGAAATGCAATAGATACCCAATTTTTGCCAAATGCTCTACTATTCAGACTACTTTGCAAAGCCTTCTGAGTCACTGCAGAGAGTAATACTTTTTGTAATTTTTTCAAGATACCTCTGCTGTTACAAGTCTACACTGTAACTGATGTGTGAATATTAACTAACGTACTCTTGAAATTGGAGAAAATACTGCATTTCTATCCAATACTACTCCAGTGTCTAAGTGAAGAAAGGAGCAATGATTTGCTGCATCCAGCAACACTTTATCAAGAAAGGCTTCAATTAAGTCAACAGATCATTTCTGCTTGCTGTAAGATTCCCTCCTACCTCTTGTCTCTCACCTCCCTCCTCAATGGCAGAGAGTTAGGTCAGACTTCTGCATCACTCCAAGGGCATTTCTCAGCTTCTGGATGAGGGTGGAAAGAATAATTCCTGGGAACACAGGAGGGTCAATGATGTATCCTTCTTTACCTTCCTTAGGATTTAGTAATTTTATCTTGCTGAGACAAGCAAACCCCAATTTCAGTCGTACAGTACATCACTGAATCTCATCAGTGTTGTTAAGATCAGCGGTTAAGGGTCCTAATGGTTCTCTATAAAAATGTTTTTCTTTCAATAATGGTTTTGCTTTTTCTTAATTTTCCCTGCTTCAGCTCAATGTTGAAAAGAAAATCAACCTGCAGAATTTCTATGTAGCAGTAAAGTAGAGTATGCATAGGGGAACCAATTTCTTCTGCTCCCAGAATCAGAAGTACTGGCTTACAGCTGGAATTTGTTCTAATCAGTGCTCACTGTAGTCATTAGCTTTCTCCTGAGTTCTTTGCACCTAGCCCCAAACAGCTGTAGTGAGGGGTTTATGGACTTTAACACTTCTACATCTTTTCACCTGTGTAGAAAAATACCTTTACTTTCTTCCCAATGGAAGAAGCTAATTAAACTAGCATTAAAAATGGGAAATGGCATGCAATTGTAAGCCTGGTGATAAAATGAGATACTCAGAATAGTATTCCTGGCTGTGATTAAAGATGTGCTTTACATCCATACTTGATTCACAAACTGAATAGCATTTTAGTGGGAACAAAAAAAGCACTTAAGTGATCTGAGGGGTTGGGGACCATTATTAGGTTCCTCATGGCAACAAGCATACTATTGCATGCTTATCTACAGCCAAATGATTTGTGAGCCCTGCTGTTGCAACTTACAGGTGAACCTAAGGGTTTTACTGGCCTCAATTTGATATACTCACTTTATTTTGCAAGGCCTCTTTCCTGTGTTTACTCCTTTCCAGGTTCCTTTCCTCATCTACTTTTCAGTCTCCTGTCTCCCACACTTCAAATATCTGCTCCCTTTGTCAGTTTTGACAAAAGTCACAGTCCAAGTTTTGCTTCCCTGAAGCTGCTCCATACCTCCTATTCAATACCTCCCCAGCCAGCCAGTGCAGTCGAGCTGCTATCAAGATGGCTCTAAAAAGATATAACTCTACCCTTTGTAAGTCAGCTTCAGGTGCAAACAATTCACCGACACGTGGGATCATAGCACGTCTGGCATACGGGCTGCTCCTCTGCTGCTGAGCTGGGTTTGGATGCATTGCAGACTGAAGCTATTCCATATGTCAGCCCTATAAATTCATAATTCAGAAATGCTGTAAAAAAAGAAAAAATAATGCCCAACCCCTTAACACAGACATATGCTTAGAACTGCTGCATTTATCAAGTTACTCATACATCTGTAACTGAGACAACAGTATTTTTCAACAGAACTGCATCAGAAAATTCATGAGTGCAGGGCTTTACACTAATTCTACCAGTTTCTTCTTAAAGAGATAAGTTAAAGTGGAAAAAATCTACCTTCAATGCCTTCAGAACAATTTAAATATCAAACTAGTAGTATATCTCAGTAGGCTTTAATTACAGAAGAAATACTTAATACTCCCATCTGCTAAGCTGGTTGAGAGGAATTGTGAGTGAACCTAGACTGGGAACTAGAATTTTTAATAAGCAGATAACAGAACATGAGTCTGCCGTGACTGTCAGATTCTGCAGTCATTTGATTCCCCAAAGCCAAACTGCATTACCTTCGTTTTTCAGTGCAGCTGACTCTCCAGACTGCAAGAATTCATCAGGCAGAAGCAGAGTGCAGGATCACCCACCAGCTCTTCTAAAAGCAGGTATAAATGGGATCCTTACTCCCCTAGGAGTTCTAATGTGCCTGTGTCAGTGACAGCAGACCGAGCATGTGAGCAGGGCTGTCAGGAGGAGCACAGTGTCTCTAACTCAGGACAGGCACAAGGACACACAGCACACGAGGCCTGGGCGTGCTGGTCCCCCATGCACAGAGTGGAACACTGATCTGTATATACACCCTGTATATACCCAGAGCACAATCAGGACTACCACAACACAATTAAATTAAGGTCATACTGTGCCAATCTGACTGCCATCTCAATGTTATTGAAGTTGGGGAGAGTTTCTCTGTGTAAGGCTGGCAATACCTGACACTAATTATTAGTCAGGTCAGTTACAAAACGTCTCTTATTTTTTCTCTGAAACCTTTGAATTTAAAACAAAAAAACCTCAACAAAACGACAACCCATTATTTTAGGGAAGGGAAAGACCTAGGACAGAAGTTTCATGTATTAGGACATAAGCAAACTGGTATTGTATGTCTGGGATGTCAGATCTGCATATGCAGTAACCACATGCAAATACAAATACGTGCATGTCTTTTCCTCAGTGCAAGCTCAGCAGGTCCAACATATCCCAAAACACTGATTTCTTTGGGATTTTTGTGGCCATAGATGATTCAGGGTTCCTGTTTGAACCTGCATGTCTTAGAGATGGCCTATTTCCTCAGTTTCCTCCCCCCAAAAAATAAACCCTAGGGAGGGGGAAAAAATCACCTGAGAAATCCAGATAAGTGCTAAGCCCTTGACTTTGTGATTTGATGTCTCACTTGGAGTTGGTTTGTTGCTTATAAAATGATGAAATGCTCTTTTTCCCCTATTTGTGAAAATATACCATAAAAAATACTCTGAAGTAAAAAAGTGTCTAGGTACAAAACCTATTAATTTTTAGCAGCTTAGATCTGATTTTTTTTTTTTTACTGGGAAACTTGAGATTGAAAACTGAGGTCTAGCATTTGTTTGCAAATTCGAGTACCAACAGCCTAAGCCAGCAGTGGAGTTGGTCTTGGGAATGCCACTTGTGCCTTTTACAGTGTGTGCTGGTTGTCTTGGATCAGAAAGCTTTCTGCATGCTTTATTAAAACCTTCCTGAACTATTTAGGTGAGCACACTAATGCCCCTTTGCAGACACATGGCACTGCTCAACAGTGCTACTGGGACTTAGAAGAAGTCCAACTCAGAGACACTGCATTTATGGGGAATATGTATTTCTTTCTAGGGGTTGTCATGTACAAACAATGCATCTGAGAACAAATTTTTTAATTACTAAGATGAATTTCTGCAGAAAGACTGATGGAAAATAGTCAAAAGCTATTTGGAAAAGAAGCGTCAACAAAGAGATTGTATGTATGAAATAAATCTGAAGAGTATGTCAGTGCTATTGGTAATTTAGGTTATTCCCAGGAAGTTTAAAACTTACCTAGATTGGAATTTCCAGTTTGTTGGTTCTTGCTAAATGACCTAAACAATCCTTTCTATTTCTTCCTTCATCCAAAAGAATTTTTTTCTCAACCCTCAACAGGAATGAGAGAGCTGACAGAAGTCAAACAAGTCTTAAATGAGCTCTCTAGCTATTTATTTTAAGATATTTCTACTCTCACATCCTTGACCTCTTCTAGATAGTGGTATAAAAATAAGAGTAGGAAACATAAAACGTGGATAAGAGCAACTTGCTATCTGAGTTTTCCACCCTTTTCCTTTATTTAAAATCAAATCCAACAAACGTCAAGTAAGAAAATACATTTTAAAACACTGTTATTTGCGCCTTTTGGGATTCAGAAATGTATTTTCTTTAGTCCTGTGAAATTCCAGTCCAAATTATTTTAATCTGACTCTTTCCATTTTCCATAAGTGCCTTCAGAAAATGATGCCAATTTGTCAAAAAACCAACACTGTGGTCAGATGTCCTTTGGAGTTTCTTTTTGCCTGTCTCAGCTGGGCTGATGTTAGGCTGAGGTTCCTCCAAGTCCAAAGAAAGAAAGCACTTTACACGCTCTGAATAAACAGGCCAGAAAACCACCAAAGACATCTTTTGTGACCTAGGGGGAGAAAGAGAGGATGGTCTGTGTTCCCCCAGTGCTCTGATTACACAGTAACTGCCCCGAGGGGGACACCAAGCTCACTTGCAGAGGCTGAGAGCAGCTGGAATTCACCGAGCACTGACCCTGCATCCAGGTGTACACAATCCCTTGTTTTCAGTAAGGACAAAAAAGGGCAGGAAGTTACAAATCAAAAATAGAAACGAAAGTTATTTAAATCTTTTAATTGTTGCAACAACATGTTAAGTTTCAGATTCAAGACCTTCCTTTTAACCCTGATTTCTCATCCTCACACAGTGTACAAATGTGTTATCATTCCAGCACAGCTGGAATAGGCCAGAAGGAAAAACAGCTAAAGGCAACTATAAATTTGGTGCTATTCAGTGTTTCAGAGCATCAACTGATCCTCTAAATATCATTTTAATATGCTTAATATAATTGAAACATAGAAAATAAGGTATTTGCATGGGAAGCCGAGAAAGAATGATTCTTAAAGAAACGAGGGAAGTGTGTGTGGCGAAGTGAAAATGAGCAGCATCTAAAAATAGATGGCATTAAAATACATTACTTGCTAGTTATCTCAAGAGTAGCCACTGGGGTCTTCCTGTGTGGCTAAGGCCAAAAGAATTCCCTTATCATTCTCTGCTTACTCAACTGTGTCTGAGGCAGTCACCAAAGATAATATTTTGGGGGGGACAAAAAAATCACTGAACAGACAAACATGAAAGAAAATTTTATGTGCACTCTTTGTCACCTTTATGCTTATTTTATTAGTTTAAGAACTGACAGTAGAGTGAGAAATTAAAGTTCTGAGATAACAAATGCACATTTCTGTATGTGAGGATTATTTCAGTTGCAGTCATGCAGAAATTCTTCTTAAAGCTACAACAGCTGCAGTAAATTAGATACTGCAAAGTACCCCTTGCTGTGTCCACAGGCAGCGCTTTTCAAGCGGAGCAGACTGTCCCGAGGCACTGCCCTGCTGCACCAATGCTGGCAGCACACAGGTTGCATTCTCAGTGCAGTATGAGCTGTGTGTGCACACACTGAGGAGATGGACAGCACACACCGAGCAGTCACACACAATGCACAGCTCCTGGCCCTGAAACTACAAAGAAATAATAGATAATTTGCAATGGAATGTCTTCTGCTGCTGTTAAACCACATCAGCTTGGTGAACAACTGTTTGAGATCTTCAATTACCTCACATGAGAGTGAAATTTTTACAATTACTTTTGTCTGGGCCAGAAAACCTTCCTTTTGTACTACTTACCACATGATATCAAGAGGTTTCTGAGATGACTTAACTATTTTTCCTATTTTTAAAAGACTTTACATTCTGAGTTGTGCTCTTGAATTTCTTTGCATGGTATACAATATTTGTTCCATTTGGTTTAATCTAATAAGCTTTAAAAATCCAGTAACTATGTTGTAAAAGCCATTCTAAAAGTACTCTATACTTAGAACCCACCAACAGAAATTAAAAGTAGAGCAGACAAAGAAATGCTGAAGACAGTGTTAAATCCAACGGCACTGCAGAGCCGGTGTACTCGAACATACATCCCAACTGAATGCAGCTTTTATAGTTAAAAAGGTTTGCTGTTTCCTGCAGCAGTAATAAAAATATGTGTGATCACATATTTAATTATCATTTATTGTTGGTGTGGCTTTAATCATTCTCTAGGGTTTAATTCCATGGCTCAGAGTGATCCTAAACCCATCCAATGAGTTGTGCGAGTAAGGATTTTGGGACTAGTATCAGTTTTGCAGTGCTAAAACTGCTATAGAGAAATATATATATCATTAAACATATCTTAAACAGAGGGAAGGACAGAAGCAGAATATTTATATTCAGCAGAATAAGATGTGATTCCAAATTTAAGGCAGCAAGATTTTATGGCCTATTCTTGGGACTGCTCTGCTCCAAGAATAAGTTTCAAACAATGAAAAAGTACCCCTCAGGCACTCAGATGTTCCAGTGATAGTTATGCAGAGGCGTCAACTTTAAATTTCATTCCTTAATAAATATATATTTTAGTATCTTCTTATGATTATAGTATTTCCTAATTCACTGAGAGTAAGGGAAAAGTATAGGATGTATAGGAATAAGGGAAGGAAATCCAGGAATAAGGGGAAAGTATACCATATATTAACATTATTATGTATAAAGAATATATGCCATTCAATTAAAACATGTTTAGCCACTGTGAGACAACTTGCAATCCACCCACAGCTCCAGCAGAATTTTTAGTCTGTCCTAGAATGGATTATACCGAGCTGTACAATGTTTCACAGAGGACCTTTCTGCTGCCTATGGAGGCTACTCAGAAGTCTGGTAAACTGCTTTTGATTGTTCCCTGGAAACACTAAAGGAAAACTTACTCATTGGGCCTCTAATGTAGCTATAATTACTATTTTAGTAATGAAACTAAATTATTCCACCTAAAATGTCTATTAATACATGAAATTCTTCCTTTTTGTCTACAATAATCCAGTGTTTCGAACAGACTGAACAATGACTGGAAATTTTATTGTGTAGTCAGGAATGTTGTACAAGGGTGAGACAAAATTTACTTTGTCTAAAATATTCAAAAAATGTTAGTTCACCGTGGCACATTCCTAGAAGAACCTTTTAAGCCATCAGACCTATACAGCGACCAGTGACTTGGGGATACAGGTGATAGGATTTGGGGACTTCCTTCAACATCAGGGATTAGTACTTCTGACAAGAGGTGTAAATTCCAAAATTTCATGTTTTTAGAGGAAAAAATGATATTGCAAAAAAGGGGTCATCCCAGTAGGAGGAAACGTAACATCGGTTGGTTCCTTGGGATTCTCTTCCCCAGGAATGCCAACCCAAGTCGTGTATTTGACCGTTTCTCTGGCGCAGAGAAGTCCCTGTGGTTGAGGTGCAGCCACACAGCCTGACTGCTCAGGGGATCTGCCCTGTTCCTGGCTCACCCTACAGTGAAAACAGGCCTTACCGCACGGGACAAGAGTAGGAAAGGAAAGCAGTTTAGTTCTATTTCAGCTGTTTGAGAAACTTTGCACTCTGTTGCTGTCACAGATGTAAAATAACTCAATGGGTGTTTGCTAAGTAGGTTTACACACACGCAGGAATAATTTTAGCTCATCACGACTTTGAAACCTTCAGTTTTTGAAACTGTGTGTCAGACACCCAGTTCTACCCTCCCACTTTCTTCAAAGGAAAATAAGCCTTCTCTAACAGGTCATGCATGTTATACTTGCCTGTATTTTTGTTGTGTATCTCTTATATACGTAGGTATAGCATTAATATCTACATAGGTATGAGTAGTAAATGTATAATTTTATCTCCTTCATTCCCTGTTCCTACTACAAAAAAAGACCAGGAGTCTCTCTAGAAAAGTTATGGGGCTATTCTGATCTTAAAATAATTTGGAAAGATTAACTATCTTATCAGAGATTACTTTTTTGGCTTTGAGGAATGCCAAGATAGTCCTGTCCCAACCCATATTCCTTTCTTCCAAAACTGTGATCTTGCCACTTAAATGTCATAATTTAAGTACATTGAGGACTTATATAATGGAATAAATTTATCTGTTAAAAATATCAGATAACCATAAGGTAGAGTGAGTTAATTCAACTTCATCAAATATCCATAACAAAAATGTTGCACTTTGGTGGCATCCAGTTCCCCCCTGAAATGCAGCAACCACACATATTCCTGTGACTTTTGTATCTCAAATCAGTTTTTTCTTTACAGTTTTTGAAAACTATGGCTATTTAAAAATTAGCTCCTCAGGGTGGATGCAAGGATCACAAAAGCACAGTGGCAACACTTTGCATCTTCAATAGACAAGTGGCTTTTAAGAGCTGTTACACCAGACTTGGTGCACGGGAGCTACACATTAATAAAACATAACAATCTTCCCAACACAGTATTGCACTCCCTTTGCTCTTTGCTGTGATTTCACAGAACTGCTGCTAACTCCCACTCTGGCTCACCTTCATTTACAGACAGGCTACTTTATTATTTTAATACTACAGAATTATGCCTTTAACATGTTTTTAACCATTTTGGTTTTATTGCCATCAGCTTTCTTTGTTGAAATAAATTTTGTCCTTTTTCCATTAAGAAGAAAGAGAAATTCTTAAACTGATACTTTTCTGAAAATGCATGGTGTACAAGCAATTAATGTTCAGAACTTACTTATTAGCATTTTATGCTTTAGTTCGCCATTTACCAAAAAAAGATCCTTGTTTTTCGTTTGGTTTTTTTTTTTTTTTGCATTATGCATCTCTCAAATTTTTAACACAATAACACTGGAAACACTTTCCACAGGCAGTTACTTAATCATTGCAATATGATTTCATGTATGTGATTACCCAGTGTGAGAAATGAATGGAGGCGGTTTTACTACAAGCAGGAGTTTACTCATGTGAAGATGCTTGGAAGCTGTATAGTTTGGGGGAGCTGGAGAGTT
>JAWMRA010000016.1:15761664-15797632 GCA_035584735.1 Pseudotriccus pelzelni
TATAGATATTGTAAAGTGTAATTGTCAAGATGGCTGCGAGAGTCCTAACTAGAACAAAAGGAACTTTGTGCCAAGAAAAAGGCAGGGTTTGATAAGGTAAATAATAATCTCATTCTGACCACATACCTGTTATAAACCATTTAAAAGTGTATTTGTAATGTATGTTTACATCTGGACAGAACCCTGTAACCAACCGTATGCATCTGGTCACGGGACACTGTGTGAAGACACTATAAAAAGGCACAACTCTTTTAATAAAGCGGACATTTTGCTGATCTCATAGGTTGTATGCATTATGTACCTGAGCCCCTCCGTCAATAGTGCTGTTCAAAACAGGCCCCAGGCCAGTGATTTAAGGTTTGGTAACACACAGCTAATGAGAACTGGTGGCTCAAGGTAAATCCTACCTGTTGCATGCCTTAACTATTCTGTGCCTGGATTAGTTAGTTTACAGATCAAAACTATTAATCTATAATGCATCTATAAATTTACAGAATGTTGTACAAGTGGATAAAATTTGCTCCTGACTCACCTAGAAAATGTGTTTACTAATTCATTTACATGAAGTGGCAAAGCAGCAAATGCATTCAGGGTTTGCTGTCTGTTGCTGAGAGCAATGTCTGGAAAACCTCAGACGTTATACCTCAGCTTTTACCAAACATCTGTCTTTATTTTTTTAATTATGTTACTTAGAAGGATTTCAGTTAAACAAAACAATAAGTAAATCTGTGGCTATTACAAGTGCCACCCTGTAAGAATATTGTAACCAAAAAGGATTAGCAAAAATTATTCCTCCAGTGTGTTCAGTTTATCTTTGCAGCTTTGGATCTGTTCATCAAGTTCATTATTTCCAAAGCAGATGCAATCTCTGCTTGGTCTTTCATACAGTTTCTAAGAGGAGAATATCACTGGGGGCAGGGGAAGCAAGGCAGCTACATGTTCAAACTACAAAGGTGGCAGAATAAGAATAAACTTGATTACTTTCAGATTATTTTAATTTTATTTTTTTTATTAGCTCTCAAGCTTCTTTCCTTTTACTGTTTTCAAAATATTTTCCAAACATGCATCCAAATACTCTATGCTTTTCTGTATCTACTTTCAGGAGTAATCTTGCTCAGGATGTCTGTCCTCCTCAGTCATAACCACTTCCCCTGGACATCTGCTGAAGGAACATTTGAATTTCCCTAGATAAACACAACACATGTGCTCTTAGAGCAGGTACTGCTGAACGAAATTCACATGTGCATCTAAAAAACACTTAAAAAGAAATTAGAAATACAAATAAAATCAGAAATTTATTACTCAACTGAAATTCCAGTTTAAAATTTTAGCCACAGCAGTAATTTTCTATGTTCTTGGATATATAAAATATCACTGGTGAAAAAAAGGCATTTCCAATTTAATGTTGTTTCTCAATTTATATTATTTAAATCCTGCGTGTCCCACTTTCCCAGCCCTGTCTCTGTGCATGAATTCATGCCTGTGCTCCAGGAAGCTGCAGATACCTCCAGTCAGTTTTCAGGAGTCAGGCACAAGTTCTGCTGTGGCAGCTTACACCTACAGCCAGGGCTTTGGGAGCTGTGCTGAGCCACTTCTGTACCTCCTTGCTAAGGCTCTCTGCAGGATAGTCACAGCGTTGCCAGCAATTAAGGTGTGTGTATATTAAATATTCTGTTATTCACAAACCACGCTTTAATTTGTCCGTTATTGGCCCAAATTGAAAGAAAACACAGAATACTGTATGAGAATCAGTTATCTTACACAATTCACCTATGAGGGTGATCAGCCAACAAAATACAGATAAAATTAAAGCATTCTTTTTTCTGAACAAAAGGGCAGAAATTCTTACCTGCCTTGCAAAGTACAGTAATAAGTAATATTAAAATGCTCAAAACAGAAAAAAAAAAAAGGCCAAACGTAGAAATCACAGTATTTATCTTTCATTTGATCAGTTTTTAAATAAAATGATCATTCAAGGCAATAAAAGAAACAATTACTTGTAATAAATGAACAGTGTCAGAATCCATATCCTTATTGTTCATATTCTGGGGAGCAAGTAAGAGTTGGTTGGGGGAGCAAATTAAACTTTCTAAAGAGACACTAGGGCCTAGTTATAAAACTGTCTAACACATCTTGTAGGTGTAAGCATCCCAACATTAAGTGGAAGGAAATTCATACTGACTTTACCCCTTTGCCAAGCAAAGGGGGCTTTTTTCCCTTGGTGAGGAAGGGGCAGGAAGAATTAAATGAGCTTTCTGTCAGGTAAACAGTTCTGACCCCAACTGACACGTGATAGTCAATAAATACTGTTATTAAAGTTAAAACCATACAAAACTACCTACATATGGCAGCAACCAGTACTCCGAAACAATGTACATCTGAAATACATTAACTAAACAAGTAGATCTATACTTCATCTGCAGACTACACATCTAGAAAGAGTCCTGATCATTTTGCTTCCAAACCCTCCCTGGACATTGGCATCCATTCTCAAAAGCATTTCCAGCTTCTTAAATGTTGAGGATAATGCACCTAGTCTCTGCATTAACTCAGTTTTAAAGTTTTGGTTTGGATGCCTTTAATTTATTTTGCTGATGCAAATACAAATGCTTTTAATTTGAATGCTATCTACAACTAAATCAAAGTAAATAAAACTTCCCTTCAGTGTTAATTTTAAAAAAAGCAATCTGCTTTTATCTCTTATTTCCTTTAATTTATCCACAGCAAAAACATTTAGTTTTTTGAAGCTCAGGCAAAATACATGTCTAATGCCTTTAAAAGCCTTGTTATTACTTACAGCTGATAAGTGGTTTAACTGGTAATGCCAACCACGAGACAACACTGACAGCTAGGAAAGGAGGCTCTTTACTACCAAATGTGTGCTCCAGCAGAGTGTTAACCAGCTGTAGGCATGGTCCTTGGTCTTGCACACATTGCCTGGCAGCCACAACTATTTCCCAGAGTAGCAGTTTATTTTTAATTTTTAAAATTTTAATTATCTGCAAGGGCTACTTGAAAACAACATGTGCAAGAAGAACTGGAGAAGTATGTTCCCATTGTAGGAGGTGGGAGAGAGGGCTTGTTCTCATCTAGCTCATGAACCTGAGCAGCTATGAGGCTGCTTAATACAAACTGCAGAAATCCTTGATGAGTCAGGATCTTGTTAAATAAGAATCTTTGTATTAAAACAAAAATAAATCAAAGTTGTTTCCTTTTCCTATTTAATGCAGTCATCCATAAACATTGTATAGTCCTAATGAGGAAATATTCTTTTGAGGAGAAAAGGGAAAAATAGTTTCTGCATTTATAGGCTGCCACGGTAGCACTTTAACATGTGACTTTAAGTCACAAATGGTGCTGAGCACACACTGAATGCCTTCTACTTTTGTTTCTCCACATCAAAACGATTTTTTCCTGCTGAAAACACACTACAGTAATCAGTGCTGTGGTGTGTCAGACAAACCCAAGCAACGTGGGCTTCCCATGGCTGCAGATATTCTGTCAGTGATGAGCTGTCCTGAATGAACAGCAAACCCAGAGCATCCCCAGGTCACATCTGCCTGCAAAGTTCAGCCACATCTTTAGGTGGCATAACAGAATGTAATATCACTGGCTTCAGAAAATCAATATAAAAACGTACCAAGGAAAAACCTGTCCAAAACTGAGCTATTTCAAGATAGTCAAAGCAGAAACTGCCTCCTTCTTCTAATAATATTTATTTTTTTAATCTTTACTAACAATCTGCATCATACACCTACAACATTATGAACGGAGGCAGGGAGCAAAAGCACACAACGTAAATTAGGTTGTGTTTGAACAACAGTTTAATATCATGTGACTGGCAACTTGACCTGCTAACAGAGCACACTGACAGCAGACTTTTTTCTAATGGTTGCTGTAATTAACAGAGTCTATATGAGAAAGAACACTGCATAGTGACTCCGGGAGCATTAAGGAGCTCCAGATCACCAAGGACAACGAAAAGCAGGAAATTAAAGACACTCCTTGTATTGTTCCATCTTACAATGGATTTTGCTTCATAGTTGTACTGGATTTGGATGTACTTAAACAGGTATTTTTGCCATGCTTTTATATTACAGTTTCATAATTGCCAGTGTAAATTGCAAGATACTTTAGAAAAGTGAATTCCTTTTCTCAGCATTCCTATAATTTGACATCAGTGACTCAAGAATGTATTTCCACACGTACTCCCACATATGAACAAATACATATAGTCTCTACATAAAAACTTAAATCTGCACATAAAATTTAACCTTTAAATTTCTTGTTCAGCTTTTTGCCTCTTTTCCCCTTTTTAAAACAAGATGCATAGAATTTAATGTAATTAATACCTAGTGACTCTAAGGGAAGAATACAACTTTTTCCTTTCAAAATCAGGGTATTTTAAGTGGTGCTGAAAGAAAATGTCTTCAACTAACACTGGATTCCTTTGCCATCATACTTTTTATTATGAGATGTCCTCACATAGGAATCCTTTTGGACAGCTTCCTGTATGTCTACAGAGACACACATATCTGTGTATAAGCATACAAACAGTGAAAAATGAATGCATTTTCCTTTCTTTTTAGAGAGCAGGCATAGATTCTTTGTCAGCAGCTACAGGATATAAAATTTCAACTTCTGAATAGTTCAGGATTCAACAAAAAGAGATGAGTTCAACAAGCTCAAAGATCACAATTTTAAAACCCCTGAGTCTGAAAAAGAGAAGTCCAGAATGAAAGTCCTTCTCACCTTAAGCACAGTAGGCTGTCATGTTGGATTGGTGGCAGAACTAAACCCCAGCCATTTGCAGAGACAAATAGGTTGTGTTTATTTCAAATCAAGAATTCTTTTTAAGGACATTTCCTGACATTTTCTGTCAAACTGATGTTTTTACTGGGAATTAGTGCATTTTATTTTTATGCCTGTGCGGGTCAGTAAAGAATTCTCCCCCAGGTTAGAATAACAAAGGATTTCCGTTCCCTTTCTGATTTCCTAGAAAAGAATCCACTTCTCTGCTCCCCTTGCTCCTGTCATTTAGAAAATTCTCTAGGATGCTGGCCATCCCTTTGATTTCCCATCTCTTAGGAGCACTTTATAATTTACGTATTTTGATTAGTTTGTCCTATAAGATTTATGCTGTTACCAAAAACTACTTTGTGGTTGCTAGTACAGGGTTGGTCTCTAGATGGTTGTATGAATAAATGCCAAGCAGACTTGCTGCAGAAGATCTAAGTGAAAAAGGTGATCCCTTCCATCCTGTTCAGGAACACAAACTGTATTCCAGAAGAAAAGTTCAGATCCTCCTTCATAAGCCTCCAGTGCTCTCACTGTTCAGCCTCAGCAAACCATGGAATTATCAGTGGGGAGAAGAGCTCAGGGTTTTCTCCTGCACCATACGCTCAAGTCATCTACAGGATGATTCTAAGCTACTGAGAATTCCCTTCAGCACACTTTACTTTTCCCGCATAATCACTACTAAGCTTCACTTGCAGAATTGTTTATTGGTTTAGGTGGTCTTTGATTTAATCTTTGGAGCATTATAAATTGCTCAGTTTTTCTTTCCTAACGAGCTGCTCCCTTCCCTGTTCCCCAGTGAAGACACAACTGCTCCAGTAGGCACCATACACACCTCCAGCATGCACAGCATCTAAACAGACAGGGGGGGGGATAAAATGCAAGAAAGCAGAGAAAAACTTGTCCGAAGTCTGCTTGATCTTTAGCAAGCCATTACCAAAACAAAAGGCTTTCATTCTCCCAATTAATCTTTGAAAACATGTTTTACACCAAGTACTCTCCCACTGAAACAGTTATTGAAAAATACTTCTTCCCAAGAAGTTCAGTGTCAGATGTGAGCAGCTTGCTCCGGGTTGCGTGGGCAATCTGAGAACACTGCAGAAGTGTCAGTGCAGAAGTGACACAGAAGTGCATGAATAATGTCTTACTGATTTAACTGTGAAATATGTTCTTTTGGCATTCATCATTAGGGGCAGAACAGATGGTGAAAGCTTAATATGTCCATTAAAATAAATTATGTTGCCAGTGTTTCCCTAGTCTATAAAACTTTGATTGGGTTGGGTATTTCAGGTTGGTATTTTTCGTTCTCCTTGGAGTGGTTCCTGTACATATGTTGGAGAGTATTTGTATTTTGTATTGCAACTGCAGCAGGAAAAAAAGAAAGAATGGCATGGGGAATTCTGTCCAAGACTAGCAACAGTTTTAAATAGAAGAACTCTGATTTTCCTCTTCCTGCCTAACAATCTTTCTTCTTTGCTAAAAGAAGGCCTAGGTGTATTCTCCTTACTCTTTCAGCGTGTCGAAGTCTTGGAAACAACACGTTTCTTTGTTTCCTTCTTCCAATGATCAGCAAAACCAAAGGTCTATTCCATGCATTGCTGAATTTCATCTCTGAAGTAGAGCATGCAAATTTTCTGATGCATACATGTGTTAACCATTTGTAGGAAGAACTACTGCTACTGTCGGCCATAGCTTTCTGTCATGGAACAGAAGACAAGAAAGACACTTTATTTTTGGTGTGCTCCCATGAGCAGTTCAGAGCCACAAGTAAAACCTTGGCTTACTGGCAGAGACTACCACAGCACCTGAGGTGAGCACTGAGGTGTAGGATTCACTCCAGGATGCACTCACAGAAGTGCCTCCCTTGTGAAGAAACACATGGTATTACCTGTATGTCCCCAAAGCAGTCACTGCCAACAGACCCTGCAGCAGTCCTGGTTATCTGAGAGCAACTCCACGGCCGCTTTTAGCCTGCAGTGGAATTGCTGCCAGTCAAGATCAGTGGGTAAACACTGCAGTAAAGCCAGAGCAGAGATGAAGAGGTGCACAGAACTCTCTGGCTGGCAAACACTGCCTGGAAAGCACTGCCTGGTCATGGGATTTGCAATGTTCCACTTGTAGCAATAGTGTTCCACTGGAAATGCAGCCAGAGTGTAGAAAGGCTGGATGCCAAGTAAGTTTGTCAGAGACCACTTATCAAGGCATTTGGGGCTGCATTCAAAGCCTCCTAGAGGCTGGTCTTTACTGCTCTGCTCCTCCCCAAAACAGACCTCTCTTATCAAAAGCACCCCCTATATTAAGCTAATAGGTGTTATTGAATCCTGTTGAGAATCTAATAAACTCCATGAAGTTATAAATGAAGTTACATGTGTCAACTGCCATTTCTGCCTTTAAAATCCTTCAGTCTTTGCCATCTTTGCCCTTTTTCCACTGCTTGAAGACTTGCTGCTCCTCTTATCTCTCTGCACGCCTGTGTTGTGCCTGATAAAAACATTCTGCTGTGTGAAATGCAGATTAGTTCACTGCTTGCATTAATAGTAACCATCACTACATTCTAAAATAACCTTTCCCCTAAAAATCAACCAGGGAAAATACTTCTTTACACATCACATGAATATTACACTATAAGATATATTTAAAAATAGACTAAAACTTAATAAATTATATTACATATTCAAAACTGAAATAGCATAGCCAGATATA
Source organism: Pseudotriccus pelzelni (assembly GCA_035584735.1). Classification (NCBI taxonomy): domain Eukaryota; kingdom Metazoa; phylum Chordata; class Aves; order Passeriformes; family Tyrannidae; genus Pseudotriccus; species Pseudotriccus pelzelni. The sequence continues at coordinate 15,769,165 of JAWMRA010000016.1, forward strand.
TATTAAAAAGAGTAAATAATCTCTGACTATAAGAAGAAAAGCAAAGAGAAAATAAAGTGTGGTTCCATTTCAAAAGATCCTGCACCAACAGAAGTATCAGGAATCAAGAACTGAGGTTGGACTAAAGTCATCAAAAGCAAGTATTTGATTGCTATGAGCAACAACCCTTTTCTGCATTAGAATCCCCAAAGAAGTTCCATTATAGTTTCATCACTGCAGAATGACCTCTAAGAGATTGCTCTGTTAGTGGGAAAGCAATCAACTAGTTAGAAACCGTAATATCTTTCAAAATTCTTTTCAAATCTCATACTTAAGCCTAACTAAAATTTCCATTCCAAGTCAATTCTTCAGTAAGGATATAGCAGGTAAACAGCGGGACTTTTACTGGGAGGCTGCAAATTCAGAATTTAAACTACCGTGACCTCTGGGAGATGAAGTGACAGTAACGGGAATGGGAAAATGAGAGCACAGTACGTGTAAGAGTTCAAGGGGATGTAGTCTGTCTGCACTGCACAGCCACTGACTGGGACAGTCTGTGCATCTTCTGGTGTTATTTCAAAGAGTAAGAACAATTTAGGAATTAAAGGCTCTATCTCAGACACCAAGTTGAAGGGGCTCAGTTTTCATCTCCATCTTAGATTTGCTTTACACTCTTGAGCAAGTCTTGGTGCCTGTCCATTAATAACCTTCAGATGTGCAGAGGCTCAGCTTCAGTTTTCAAAAGAAGAGCAAGCAATTTTATACAGATGTACATGAAATAGCACAGGAAAATGGATCTTGATACAGTTTTTACTATCTCATTGTTAGACCCATTAATTTTCATACTACTGTCAACTGGAATACTGTAGCAGAAAAGCCAGAAGGCAGAAGTACTATAAACTGAACTCTTTTCACAGAGCTGGGAGGAAAACTGAGCAGTGGGAAGCTAGAATTGTATTTGCATTGTACATTATTCTAGAGTTACAACTTCAGTTCACGTCCTTCAGTAGGATCACTCAGATTTGAAGATCTTTTTCAAATTGTTACTTCAGTAAAAGTTTCTGAACAGTTAAATTTGAATGAATCTCAGCCGCAGATCAAAGCATTCATGCTGCTTTAGCTTTGGTTCTAGGCTGCATTATTATACTATGCAAGGAAATTTTTGTCACTATTAAAACATTTCAATGTAAAGACTGTAATTCACGTCAGTTTGGTATCCTCAAGCAGCTACAGTAGTTGGGAAACCATTACTGAATTAGAAAAACATGAGTTCACAAATCAAGCCAATTAGTGTAGGCTAATTTCAATCTCGGTGTATTTCATAAAGCAGCATTTATTAAGCAGGATACCCCTCACCTTCTCCATCAACCTATTAAAAAAAGAATATCACCAACAACTTCCATTATATGGTCATTATGTTTTAGATCAAACCAACAGAACATGTGCTTTGGGAGATGCATGGCAGGGAGGCAGAAAATGAGACCAGAGAATGTTCTCAGATACCTCTTTGCATCTCAGATAAATAGGACCTGAATCATTCAGAACAATTATAGATATGTATGATATAGTTTTCCACACCTATTAATTTCAATAGAAAATTCACTTTTAAGGTGAAACATTCATTCCTCTCTTAAAAAAACAAAACAAAACAAAACAAACCCAAACAACAACTACTGCAAAAAACCACACTAAACTTTTGAAGTGAATGCAACTAATAAATGAAAATCAAGCAAGTATTTTGAAGAAAATTCAGGTTTTTGTGTCTCAAGCTATGTCTCAAGAAATAGTCAGTACACTCCTTAATGTACTATTGATTTGTCGGGTGAAGTGAAATCTGCTTCAGGAAACATGGCACCTTCTCAACTGCAGGCCTCTAAGGATCCTACAGTATCTGAAAAGTGGTACACTGATGTACACTCTTCAGAAATGTGAAGAAGTTCTTCCTGATGTTCAGGTGGAACTTTCTGTGCTTCAGTTTTTGACTGTGGCCTCTTGCCCTAAGGAAAAGGGTGCATTGGGATAAGCTGGTACAGACGAGGATGTGGCAAGAGCCTATCAAGTCCTGCTTCTTTCTCAGGCTTTGTAGAATTAATACTGCTGCATTTTTCATGGCTCTGTTGTCTGCACATTTGCCTCAGGACCCCTCTAATACTGTATGCTTATCAAATCCTGGCCCTGTAAGATTTTAAAGGTTTCAGGATTATTCTACAGTCATTCTTCAACAGCATTATCTCATTCTTCAACTTTGTTTTCACACCTCAGCTGAAATTTGTCCGAACAGCTGAGCACAAAATGTACCTAAGAACAGGAAAAACCAAAGTACACAGTAATTTCCTTCAAATGTCTCTTCAGCTTTACAGGAACTTCAGAATCTGTAAACTAGTAATACATCATTTGAAAAGACAATATAGATAGGAAGGGGCCTTAAGCAGTTTCTCTTGCACTGTTTTTCCACAACTGAGCTTCATCTTATGTTGGTCACGGGTACTGAATCATGATGGAGCTTTTATAAGATGATTCTCCATAGTATTATTTCACAAATGAAAGAAATGTGTATTCACCAGAGGCCTAAAGTCCTCCCAGGAGTGTCACAAAAAGGAAAATAATGCTCCAAGTGTTGGCTTTTGCTTTCGGATCACTGGTTGAGCTGATGGGTGTGAACACTCATGTACTGTATAGTAAGTTATTGGCTGCAGTTCTAAGAGTGAATAAATTATTTTAAGCTTTATTTTATGCTCACAAAATATATAAGGGTACCATCTATTCAAATCCAATACAAAATTCTGTTCATTTGATAATAAATTGCTCACTTTTGATACAGCTGTGTCATTGGTGAATATTCCTAATATTGAAGTCCTACAGAAACAGAAACCTACCTTTTCTGAAAAATGGCAAATCACCTAGGCCTATAGGTAGAGGAAAACATAATTAACAATTCTGGAATAGTACATGGGTAGAAATTTTAATTCTTAATGGGCGAAAAATGAAAAAGAAGGAAAAAAAGTTAGTAAAACCACCACTTTGTAAAATCTGAATAGCTTCACGTTATCTCACCTGTTCTCCAGAAATCTTAAAACTCAGAATAAGCCAGGTATCTTGCACCAGGAAACACAGGCAGTCTCTATGCTCAGCTTATTTAATTTCCATGTTTCTAATAAAAGCCTTGACTAACTTCGGAAGTTCTCCTTCATCTCCCTAGAGACCATACAGTTGTACCTCCACAGTCATTTTAAACAGGTTACTGCAATGGACATGATGTGCATACAGAATCTGAAAATTTGCAATAGAATCTGGTTTTCATATTTTTTTGTTTTATAGCTTGTCTATGGAATTATCTAGAAATAACTAATTTCTGCTGCCTTCTAGAGGAAGTGGGATCATTTCCTATACTCCATAAACATTTTTACTAGTTCTTTCTGGAAAGAGATAGGAGTTTAGTTTAAATAACATGTTATTTAAACAAAAGAAATTATTAGTATAATAAAAATTGACAAGAATGACCTGAAGTCGATTTGGTGAAGAGCTATAACATACTTCTCTCTCTTCTCCCTCATGAGAAGGGTGGGGAATCGATGCATTCCTCCTCCCTGTGCTGGTAGTTTGTTGAGTCAGATGAAATCAGTTGAGTCTACTAAGGTTTACTATTCAAATTACAAAGTACAAGACATAATAGCTCAGTGGATAATCAGACATAGAACAGTTAGGTTTTCCATGTCTGAAATTCAGCTCCAAAGTCAGAGCCAATGGACTCCTGCAAAGGAGAAAATAAACACACTGACACAAGGTCAATCACAATAAGCACCAGTATTTGCACTTCAGTTGCCTCTGCCTTTTTTTGGGGGGGGTGGGTAGGTAGTAGAGGAAAATAAAATTTTCAGAATTCATTTTTGGGATATAGATAAAGCTTTTCAAGTGTTTCATAACACCTTCGTGCAAGAGCCAGCATGGAAATAGGCCTAACATGCTTACTAGAAAAAGTAATAAATGGGTGATGAAAGTCCTGTACCTCTTGGTTGTTGGATAGTAAATAAAATAAGAGAGGAAGAACTTCGAAGGTTTTCACTTGAACAACCAGATTTTTTAAAATAATAATTATTGTTAATGGAAAGAGGATGCAGTGCCAACAAGACAATAGGTGATGTGGTCACACCAGAGGTGTGAGAAAATGATCCTTGTGTGGTAACCTGAGCGGCTCTAAGAGAAGAGAAATTGCATTCACTGACGTCAGAGAAAACATTACAGAAATTAGATATTATTAAACTAGAATTTATAAAATAAGATTACTTACATGGATATGATACAGATAAATATGCTATATTTAAGAAGGCATATGAAAAGGGACATGCTGTTTGCAGGCCTGAATGATAAATAAAAAAATGCTGTCTACAGTGACAGAGGAAGAAAGTAACAGGAGTACTGGGTAGAAAGACTTCTGGTTCAGAGGTGTTTTGCTCAGATATTTCTGTTTTAGGAATACTAGGAACATCTAAAATCCTGAACAAAAACAATGTCTGGAATGGAGGTGCAAGTACAAATTGTCAGTCAACTGAATATGAGATTACTGAGGCAAAAGGTATGGAGAGAAATAAGACAGAACAATGGACACTGTCTCACAGAGTTCTGAAGGACAAGAAAGACTCCCTGGGAAGGTATCCTGAAAAAATATTTAGGGCCACAGAAAACAATACAGCCATGAAAGGCTGACAGGAGTGCACAGTTTCAAGAATAAAATCCTGCTGACAGTGTCAAAGACCCTTGAGAAAAGAGCAATAATTTTGACCTCTGATCATCAGAATAAAAAGTCTCAAATCAAAAAAGCAGCTCTACAGCAATGTCATTTGAAGGCTGTAGTTTGGTCTCACAGCTCAAAGAAGTGAGAGGAATAGAACTGGGTTGGAAGGGACCTTGAAGATCATCTAGTTCCAACCCCCTGCCACTGGCAAGGACACCTTCCACTAAACCAGCTTGCTCAAAGCCCCCCATTACAAAAAAAAAGGATGTGACAAAGCGGTTTGGCAGACTAAATTAAGTACTTCTATTTGCAATGCTACTTTTAATCTAAGTTTTCCATGCATAGTTCCCTTTTTGGTTAGTAGCTTATATTAGGAGTTATGTAGCAATCTGAATTTTTTTTTCTATTTTTTAAGATTTAGACCAGACTGTTCTAAGATGCTCTCTGCAGAAAGGCACCAGAAGCACCGCAGATCAGGGGAACACAGACTGTTTCTGCACAAGCTGGATAAGATTATAAAGAAATTTCACCTAGAGTAAGTGATATGATGGATATTCTAAGTTCTCTGTGGATAATCATGCACCTCCCACCACGCACACTGCTGAATAACCTCACTCCACAGAGCTACTCCTCCCTGAGGGAAGCGGCTTCTCAGTCGCAGTGTGGCCATCCCGGCCGTTCCTGCCATGCTCCTCTCCGGAGCTGCAGCAGTGCAGGGACACCTGTGTGCTTCCAGCACATCCTGCTGGGATCCTCCCAGCCCTCAGGGAGACTGAGCAACCTCCAGGGCTTTGCTGGAGCTATTCCAGTGTGCAGGTGCTGCCCTGCCTGAGCAGCAGTGAGTGAGCACGGACAGGGCTGTGTTTGGACGTGGCCGAGGTGACCTGACCCCAGACTGTGTAGCAGAGATGGCAATTCTCACTAAGACCCAGAAAACTTTTCCAACTTGTTTTGTAGCTCTGTTGAACCCTTCAGCTCTGCAGGGGAAAAAAGCTTTTTCTTTTTTTCTTCCTCTGCTAGTCTTGCAAAGAGATAGAACACTCCTCAAAAAATGGTGAAATGGGCTACAAAGGTCCATCAAACCAGTGCTACTTCTCTCTATTATCACACACTACAAACAACTTGAAGTTAACTTTGAACTTTTTGTAATGAAAATAGCCGCAATTATTGCAGCAGGAAGTAACAAAACTGAAGTTCTCTGTATTTCAGTGAGTTTGTTTATTCTCACTGCAAATTTTGTAATATTGGTCTGCCTTCTGCAACTGCTGCTGCAGTCATGCAAATAAAGAGGTTCTTAAAGAACTAAAATAAGTAACTAAAGTCTTCTAAAAATTTTAGAAGTGGTTTGGTTTTAGACATAGAACAATTTCTAGTGCTGTGTTTAAAACTGGAAATTTTTAATAGCTAATATTCTATTTAATTATTTTGCTTTAAGATACGCAGTCTTTTATAACACACTCAGTAAATTATCTGTCCAGTTATTAAAAGTCTGTGAAAGAAAGCTACAGCTAATACAGCACGTTTCCTAGAAGCTGTACTCAAGATATTAATGATTCCTTCTGAAGTAATTTAAATAGGCCTCTGAGGTCAATCATGTCTAATTGATCCTGCTGTATTAACTTGGTTCCACAGCATTCCAAACACATTCTCTCCACTTACTGAGATGCATTTCTTGTAAAACAGAATTACAAAATTTGCCATTTGTATTTCACTGTACATTTTTGTATTACTATATTATTTTATTGTAATGTCCTTGAGATCTACAGTTCAAGATCAGTTAATTTTCTCAAGTCCTTTGCACAGTAGGGCTTGAAAGTACTGCAAAACTTGGCTGTGGTAAGATTCAGCTCTTGGGATTAATGCCAAAGGTGGCAGTGAGCTGATGTACCACTGCATCATACTGCAGCACTTTTCCTGGGCTAACCCACAAACCCATGGATGCACTCGGAATGAATAAGCAGCATTTCAACGCCAGCATTTACAGAAATACTTCAGGTTCCCTCGCAAATCTGATCTGAGGAACAACCCCACAGATTTCACTCAAATAAAGCAAGTATGTGTGTATTTTAAAGGTCAAGGAGATAATAACTTCCCTTTCAGAAGAAGAAGGGCCTGTGCTGTACTGTTTTAGCAGCAAATAACTGTTCATCCTCATTTTGAGGCAAGAAGTTATAAAGGAACCACCAAAATAGAGGACTAATGCTCCTACAAATAGGAGGCTAACAGAGAGCAAATAGAGGCTACTTCACCAAGATGCTCCACAAGGGACATACTCTTCTAAAAGACTAAAAAAATCTGTATCTCCTGGATAATAACAGTAATGAGGATGTGGTACTTTTTCTTTAAAAAAACCCATCTTCAGAGCTTATACAGCAGTACTGAGTAAGCTGGAACTCATACAACAAATATATCTCAAGTTGTTTAAGAGTAATAAATTATGGGTTTACTATTGTGATTAATTTGGGGAGCAGAGGGCTTCTGGAAGAGACAGCTTGTTGCTTAGTTATTGTATAGAAAGCGCAAAATTTCTGATCTTTTACTCCACTGGAGCTGAAAGATGGAACACAAAACCAAAGCATACTTTTAAGACTTCATGAATTATGGGATTATGGGAGTCCTGAGTTGTTCACTGGAATATGCTTCCCAAAAAAATTAAAACATCTCTGTTTTCCTATTTCAATTCATCTTAAAGTATTTCAGATGACTGGCTTGACTTTTATGTTCATATGTAATTATTTAATTGAAGTACTGCACTCTGAGGTCTCAGATGCTAAATAAAACAAAGCATCAAAATTTTGGTTGTGCCAATTGCAGTATTCTGTTTTAGGAAGAAAAAAAATTTTAGATAAGTGAAAATAAGGACAATTAACCATTTTGCAACGCTGCTGGGGTGATTAATTAACCAATATCTGCACAGTGCTGTGAAGATGAAGAACTCCTAGTCTTACTGTCACCATATGCTTCATCCATTTTATCAGCTGAAGCAGGGAGAATAAAATCAATAGTCTGTACAGTATCTAGGCACTTAGGACTTCAGCAAATAAAACATTTAAAATCTAAAAAGCGAAGTAAGACCCCCTACAAAAAAAGGCTACAGATATATGACACAATTCCTAGGAAGGGTTCATCCTTATTCCACCATTGGCATATTTACTTGAGTGATGAGGACTGATTTTCTCCAAGTTATTAGAGAAATTACTGGACTTAATTTGAATTTACAGTGAATGAGTATACACTTCATTAGTTAAGTTCCCAATTATTTTTTTCATTTCACTGCAATTTTTTGGAGATACATTTCAGCAGGGACTCGGCCATAAAACATTGTCAGTAAGACACACACAGGAACAAAGAAACCAAAAATGAACACTGTACACTCTAGTGGACACTGTGTCTACTAGATGACATGCTGGTAATGATAACCTGTATTTTAGCTATTGTTAGGAAAAGCAATTTGTGGCTTGACTTACATCCATTCTAGGCAGTAAGCTAAAGTAAATTTTTAACTGTACACAAATCCTGATCAATCTCTTAATTTCTCTGATTACTACACTTAGATATTTGTTACACTACTGGAGAACACATCTACTAGAGAACTGTATTTCCTCAATAAAACTGCTATTTTCCACTACATAAAGCATTTAGACAATGTCTGGAGACTGTTAAGAATATAATTTAATAATAACATAACCCTTAATTCTCTTACCTAGGATTCTTAAAAATACCAGTAGCATAAAAACATTTGAGGAATACGTGTTTTTCCATAAACTCTTTTTCTTACCTGAACATTTTTAACTGTAGAATCACAAGACTTTAATTTCAAGGTGACATAGTTGGAACCTTAAGTACTCTTCAAACTCCTTAGGGAGCTAGCTAGTGCCACTTACTGCAGTTTACAGCCAGCTTTATTCTCACTTTCTAAATACCTTAGTATTTTTCTTACAAAATCATGGACTCCACTGCCCCGTGGTTAGCACAGCAGTCTGATACAGAGAGCCTTGCCTGCTCCTGAGAGCTCGTAATTCATTTTTCCGAGGGCAATTCATACATTCAAGTATCAGTAAGTAAATAATGCCCATGTACATTATGTGGAAGAACAGATGTTAACCTGGAGATCCTCAAATTTTGTTTTGAATAGCTCTGAATGCATCACCAGTTGTTGGCAGCCTATTAGGATTACGCCGTCTCTCAAAATCCCTTCCAAAATGTCCTGTTTGCCTCTAATATATATTACTGTAGTCACTGCAAATTTTAAAAGGCTAGACAAAGATAACTCAGTTTCATCAGTTTAACTTGAAATGATAATGACAAGCTATCCTTATTTATTTCCATTTTTCTATTCAGCCCCAACTGCAGCCCAAATACATCACCGTAAACTGTGAAGCAGGAGTCTGGGGAACAAACATTTCATAGGTCTGTACAAAAGGAACAGAGCACCTTGTTAAAAATAAATCCTAGTGCTTCAGTCACAAGAAAGCCCAAGCCTGCAAATGCTTAACTGTATGAGCAGCATCACCTTTATTTCATAAGCAGTGAAACTTGAAGGTTCTAAAATGGCTCAAAGGGCTGATAACCAGGACCTAAGTAGGTCTTAAACTATCAAACCCAGTGTTTTCTATTCTTGAATTGTTAGCTGCCATCTTGAGAAAGATTTTCTTTGCATCCAGAAAAACATTTATGGCTAGCAATTAGAAAGACATAAAACAGCTGCTGCTCTGCATAGAAAATCACTGCATATCACCAGTTACAGACAATAAATGAAACACTGGCAAAAATCTACTACATTATACTCCAGACTACTACTGTTTACACTCTGTGCAGGGTAAAAATAATTGTTGACACCTAATCATTGTCGTGCAGGTCTGCAAATCTGCATCTGATTTGATGATGCTACATGACAAACGAGAATGCTATTTCCAATTCTCAGCCAGCCTGACAGACTACAACTACACTCTTGCAGCCCTGCAGCCTCTAGACAGCAAACGTTGTTTGTTCGAGACAAGCCTGATCTAAATGACTTTTTTTTCCTGTACTTTTTCACCTTTCATTTAAAGCTCAAGTGAATTTAAGACTTTTCCTGACCACTGAAATCCTAACACGATGCAGAGGAATTAGGTGACTAACCCAATGAAGACACTTCCTAACATGACCGCTTTATTTTGCATCTGTACAGAGCACTGAGGTCTGGGGGAAATTAAGGAAGGAGACTTAGAGCAACTGATTAAAGAGAGGCAAAAATGGAGCATGTGTACAAACAGCATATCAACAAAACAGGTAGCTGTGTCTTTAAAACATATTTGCAACAGATCAATTAAGGAATAAATGGCTTTCTGTGGAATTAGGAAGCAAAGATAACTGACTAGAAATTATAGGACACAAAAGGACAAACAGCAGTACAAAGTACCAATGCACAAAAAATATGTTCCAAAGCAGGAACCTAATTCCTATTCTGACTATAAATTAAAGTGTACGTTAAGGAGATCTGTAATTAGTGGAGTTGTCCGTGAAAATAACAGTAAATGAAAACTAGCCAGAAGAGTGGTAAGTGAAAGATGGTCGTTCCTGTCTACTTCAAACGTTAAGGATAATAAAAATGTTCCCATGCCAAAGTAAAGCAATATGGGCTGTTTCGTTAAAGGGAGATGCAAAATCATGCAGGAGAGTCCACAGCTCTTCTCCTGTCTCTCTGAGAATTAAAGGACTCTTTCCTTTAAAAGTAGAGGTGTCTCTACAATAACAGTACTAAATGCTATTTCATATCTGGTCTGAATCCACCGATCTACACATGAATCCTAAGGGGTGGAACAATGCCAAAAGGAAAGCCCAACTTGCACACTGCTTTGTGAATCAACTATAGCATTTTATCCCTCCTGAGACTGCAGGAGGCATGCCTATTCTTTTCGTAAGTACTGTTCACCTGGATAAGGTTTCAGTTTAGTACTCCTGAATCACTGAATTCCTAAATAATTCTATGTATTGGTTTTTTTCAATATTCTTCATAGTATTTCTCCCACAGGTAGAAGACTCCAAGAATAGGCTTAGCTAAACATGATGGCAGTGAAACTGGATTAAAGGACTGCATCAAAACCTGTCAGGGTTCTTTGCCATCACCTCTATTAGATCCACAATGTCTGACAGAGGTTTGTAGAATTAACTACTGGCTGTGTGCACACCTCATCCCAAAGCTAACAGCGAATCCTAATCAACACTGTCCTTATCACAAGTGTGTGGCTGCTGCAGACATGGGTTAGGGATGCCACATTTCACACGGCTGTGTATGGCCCTGTGCCACTTCACCCACCCCCAAGATTCCTTCATCTGTGGGGTTTGTCTACGTGCTCAAAAGAGCACATTGTTGTGTTTCTCTAGACTGCATTTGATAACTATATACCAGGTAATTATTGTAATTCATGAATATTGCTTCTGGTGTTTTTCAGAAGCTTCTTCCCAGGTGGCAGGACCTCATTATTCTTAGGATGATCATTGGACACAATTGCTCCTAAAAGTCACTCACAGCTATCATGGTATTATTTCAGACGTACTTGCTGGCTGCAGTTACTGGGCTCCCTTTCCTCTTCTTTTTAGTGTAGAATAAATTATAAGTTTGTTTTGTTTTAAATCAGAGTCGAAAACAGCATAATAAGATATGACAGGTTATAGCAGAAGTCAACTCTTGAGAATTCTTTTATTTCCCCATGCCAAACCTGAAGAGCCATAAACTCAAATCTTCTATGCCAGTCATAAAATTTTAATTAGCTAAGCTAAAAATACTGGTGTGATTTACCACAGTTCTTATTTCTTTCTCAAACTGCTAGATTTAACACTACAGAAATAGGCTGCAGATTGCAAAGGCCATCACTAGTATATTAACACTCTGCTTCAGCACACACGTGAGCATTCTGTTCGGCTTCATTATAATTAATCATTAATCTGGTCTCCTGTTTCTCACTGCCAAATGATAAATTAACTACTAGCTACATTCATGGATGGAATATTTATTTATACAATGCCCTAGGGGTACTTCTGTACGTAGTACAAGACGCCTCATGAAGAGGTCTCATTCAAAGCTTCAGTAGAACTATGAAACAAAACAGTAAATCTAGTCTGGATCAGCTGCAGCTGTATGAAAACTGGAGAGATCTGTATCAGCAATGTTAGTAACCACCACTGAAATATAAAACATTACATTTAGACATCACCTGGAATAATGAGTCTTCTCTTAATGCAAACAGTCAAGCACCTTTCCATGCAGAGCATATTCAGAAGGTTTGTGAGAACGCTTTCACTTTCCCAAGGTCAGATCATGTTCTCAGTGTACACACCGTGTGCCTGTTGTGTAACGGGGAAATTTGCCAATTCTAGGAGGGAAGTGTTTTTTTTTCCCCAGTTGCTCTGCAATATCTGCTGAAGCTTCCCACTACACACATGAGGACAGCAGATGGATCCAGAGGTTCTGCCTCTGGCCTTGCCTGTTATAACATTCTTTATATGCTGCAGGCTTTATCTTGCAGCACTTTGCAGCTCTCTAGTGCATAAAAATGACCTTGGCACAGATGCAGAAAGGATATGCAACTATTTGCCTCTTTTGTAGCCTTCTTTCAGGTTTATCTTCATTTTTCTAGCCTTTGAATGCCAGAGAAGACAGAGAAAGTACTATTTTTTAACACAGGGAGAAAGAAATTGCATTAAATACTAATGATCTGGGGTCACTTGGCAGTACCAAAATATGCTTAAGATGCATTGTTTTGCAAAAATTACAGTATAATAGGGTACACATTTTTTATTTAGTAGAAATGACAATATAATAAAACTTAAAAGGGGAAATTCTGTCCTCTGTTGGTTTTTCACAGTCCAAAGAAAACTGAATACAGGATGAGCTGTTGGTAGAATCACAGGGCTGATTGCAGCCTCTCTGTAAAATGTTAGACTGCATTTTGGTATCTCACAGCATCCCAGCCCAGAGTGAGCAAATAAAGGCATCTGGTCATTTGACTACAAACTGCTTGAGCTTTGAGCCTCTCAGCAATCCAGAATGGCTCTCACAGCACAAGGAACATAGCACAGGCAAATGCTTGCCAAGAATAGGATGAAAACCACTGAGAAAGAAACAGGGTTATGTTCAAATTTCTGTCATAATATTATTAATTATTATGAAGCTTTCTCTCATAGGAATTTTTTAATTTCTTTCTCGTTGTGAAGTCAATCACTGCAGCATACATAAAATAATTTCAAGCTTTAATTATAAAAGAATAGGCAATATGCTTTGAAAGCAGCACAGAGATTTAGCTAATTCAGACATTTCAAGCAAGGCTCACATTTTCATTTCACCTTGTGTTCTTGCATTTTAATGTTCAAGCATCCTGCTTTATGAGAAGGTTATCACTTATTGCTTGGCAAATCTCAGCCAGCTCCTGCTCTCTCTGGACCTGACACTTGTGCCCCTGGTACAATCTGATGGGCAGTGGCTGAACGGGGCAGGGGGAGCAGCCCCAGCACTGCCTGCCAGGCTGTGCAGCTGGAACACTGCTTGGAAGGGAAGTGCTGGAATCTCAACACCTACACTGCTCCAGGGAATGAAGGGCTTACATATCAAAACACTGGGTTTGGTATGCTTTGGAGCTGCTCCTGCGGCAGTATGAGTGGCCTGTGGGCATGGAGTGCAAGACTGTATGAGCCACCACAGCCATCACAGTCACTTACCTGAGCTAGCAGCAGCTTGACAGAAAACTCAGTCACATCTTTATTTACCACCTCTGCCACGGGTTGGGGACCTCACACAGACACATAGAGCACAGGTTTGACTTCTTCATTCCAGATGCAAGGTTTTCGGAAAGAAAACAAATTGGCTAAGTGCTTTTGAGCTTCAGCTGTTGTCCTATTGGAAGGCTAATCACCGAATTTATCAGTAGAGGGCACGAGAAAACTGCAGTCCTCATCAAACACGTATCGAACTAAGGGAGGGCTCCCAAGGTGACTCCTCCTCAACAAGCTACTAGGTTAGCATTACCTATTCTGTTTAACTTTAAAAACAAAAACCAAAACCCTGGACCTACCATATATAATGTTGGTTGAATAAGCACTATTAGTTCATCCGAGATAAAATCTGTGATAATAATAACTGCAGGATGTTTCAAATATCCAGCTATCTGAAAACCTGAATGTCTGAAAATGAGAATTTATTAATTGCAAATGAAAGAACTAGTCCCTAGTGATACCAGGCAAATGAACAGCATGTTGGTAGATACTAAATCCTAAGCACAAATAATCTCCTTAACCCTACATCTGTGAAACCCAACAGTGAACTTATAAAAATATCTGTCCCTTATGCTCAACAGAAAATAATTTAAACAAAAGATGAAAAAACAAGGTGGCCAAAATGCTCTTCACTATTGGGGTTGTTGGATACAGAGGACCTTGGTGGAACTGACATGACTCAGTTGAAGCGAAAACCAGCCCACCATCCTACAATTTGCAACTCAAATTTGAGCACATTATTTAATGCCATTAAAGAAAAAGCAGCTATGGATGGATCATCCACAGTAACCAATATATTTTAAGTGAGGATATCATCTTTTATCCTCAATTAGGGCGGGTGGAGTTTTGCATTTAGAATGTTGCAGTTCCTTTGAACTCTGGTTCTCACAGCTCAGTTTCGATGTTGTACAGAGAGATCTTTTGGTTTCCAAAAACTTACCAAGCACTTACATAAATGCTCTGTAAATTGAAGGACTAAGATCTTAGTTAATTAGTAAGCTGAATATTTAGCAAAAGCCTATTTCCAGTTCTATTTAAGGATTTATTTCCAGATGTTAAGTACCAGGCTAGGAAAGATGTAAATGAGGTTGATCCAGACTGTTTTCTGAGATGCAAACTGTCTCTACTGTTGTGTTATCAGCACAAAGAATGAAATTTGAAGAGTCTTCACCAAGTCAGTCAAAAACTTAACACAAAATTTGTTACCTAATTTGCCCATTTCATTTGTAATTGTTTGTAACACCCTGTCTTTGGTTTTGTGTGATTTATGTACTTGCATCTTCCACTTCCATCATTTCACTTTAGAGGAACCAAAGAGGTTATTTGCTGTACCAGCTGCCACAGATGGATGGCATTACAGGTGTTTTTTTCCGGTATCTCGCTGAAGAACAGGAATACATTTATGTCTGTATTTCTGTTCCCTAGATCCAGGAAGGCAGCTACATTTATATGCAAGGAGGTAACCCTATTCTTGGTTACTCAGGCACTCCCCCAATTATGTAAAGAGCTTTGAGCAGATAAACAAGTTATTAGTCTACGCAGACTTCTACCTATGAAATTGCAATACCAAAGACAGTTCTTTTATTTTGGAGAATAGAGCTAATATTTTTCCTTTTTCCCTCCTCAATATCTTGACTGCCTAAACAGAAGATTCCAAACTTTTGATTCTTTTCTGATAATACCCAGAGCACCAACAACATTCACCCTAGATGAAATAAAACATGCAATTAGCCTGCAGTTAAAGGACTTTTGTAAAAAAATATGACTTTGGCTATCTCAACTGCCTACTCTGCTCTGAAAGTTTTTAAGTAAAGGTGGAGAAATCCATTTCAAGAAATCTGCAAGCAATGTTCAAGTGAAATCCTTGACAGAACAGACATTCCTCTGCTGAAACTGTAGATACTAACTCTGTTGTTTAAAACACTTCACTTATAGCAGGAAGTCAGGCATCATTAGCTGCCTAGGCTCTGATGCACAAGTCTTATCTTATCAGCTCCTAACAGCCTGTAAAGGAGAAAGGACGCATGAGGATCTTGTCTAGTTGGAGAAATTCAAAATTGAAGAACTAAGGCTTTCTCAGACAAAGCGGGGCAACAAAACACTGGTTTACTCCGTGTCTTGGGTGGGTCTGGCGAAAAGGAAGGGATTGAATATTTATTGAAGTCTCTGACTGCGTTTGGAAAAAGGCACCTTGATTTTATGTGATTTCTGTAACAATGCCACGGAATCTGTATGATTCAAGTCTGTTGCTGGGAGATAAAACCCCACAAATTAATTACGTGAGCATAACTCCCCTTACAACATCCGCATGCTGAAAGTCTGAGGAAGCATTCATTTTCTTTTGGACTTCCATGATGAGAACTGAATGTTTACCTCACTTTTGCCAAGTCATTATAGGAAGAGCAACTGTTTCAAACTAGAGACTGTAGTCTTACCCTCTACAGGTGTGTGATAAAGCTGAAATATTTTTGTTATGAAAATAAAAGTAAACACAAATAAAATTAAACACAATCAAAGTAAACACAAATAAATATTAGAACAGAAATGGCAGAACAGTTTGACATGAGCCTTTGGCAGTTCATACTATGCTCTTTACATCTTTTCGGACTCCTGAATAGTCTTTGACTGTATGCATGTCACTCCTCCATGCTCACTAACTTCAGGAAAGCACAGGAGACAATAGCTGGCTCTCTCTCCTTTGTCTTCTCTGCCATTCTATGCTCTGCTAGAGATGGAAACACTGAGAGTTCTAATGATCCATCAAAATCCTAACTACTCAGAAACGTTAAGCCTAGGGTTTGGGTTCATTTTCTTTCTTTTTCTTCACACACGGGTAGATAGATTTCCCCTATCAGTAACTGGCAGGCTAAGGAGGCAACAGTGCAGCACACTGAAAGAACCCTGAAAACTCACTGTTAGGCAATATTCCAAAAAGCATTAATACAGCTTCAGCCATTCCCAGGAAGGAAGTGCATCCTGATGCGGTGCCATGAGGGTTAACTGGATCTACAGATGGCCTCAACAAGTGATTTGGTTAGGAATGACTATAGCTGGATTAGCATGTCAAATAACAGTATCACACAGAAAAAAACCCTATGTAATAGATGTATTGGAGAAAAGGCATTATCCCTGCAGTGCAAGGCTGCTGTGCCCAAAGGTTATAGCTGGGCAGCAGCATGGAAGACATTTACACACAGGACGCCCGATGCTCCATATCTGCCTAGTACCTTATTTGTGTCATATTGGCTATCTAGGGGAATATTAATGAAGCTTTAGAAATAGATAGGTAAAAAAGCTAGTGTGAGGACAAGAATTTCCCCTGCATTTTATTTCATTTGTTGTAAGATAGGCACATTTTGCATAATGCATTTAAGTAAACATCCATTGCCTAAGTTCTCAGTAAAGGTACCTGTGCTCTTGGATAACACTTCCAGGAATTAACATTTTTCCTTCCAAACTGCAGTAGTTGACAAATCACTGAGACATCATGTTGGTACACTGTAGGTCAGTCTGGTTTGCAGTTATCTATGATCTTCCAGTTCAGTGCTCTTACATGCCTTAGCACTACTCACATGCAGTGAGTAGCTACTGAGGCAAGAACGGAAACCACAGAATCACAGGATGTTCTGAGCTGGAAGGGGCCCACAAGGATAATCGAGCCCAACTCTTCAGGGAATGGCCCATAGGGGGATCAAGCCCATGACCTTGGTGTTATTGGCACTGTGCTCTAACACCCTGAGCTGATCTCAGTATGGGTCTTGCCAAGACTTCATTCTTCAGTGACTTCATTACTTGTTTGTAAATAGATGGGTTTGTCTTCACCTGATGCTCAGGGCAGTATGTATATAAATTTTGGTATCAGGTTTAAGGCAAGTAATACCTTGTTTGCAGTTGCATATGTATACATATATATGTATATATGTGTGTGTGTGTGTGTGACAACAAGTATTGTGGCTGGCAGAATATGATCCCTAGAGGCTCCTACTTATTATAAGCTGTTGTGCTTATTGGGAAAGTCAAATGTAGACTAATTACTCTGACAATTGGAACAATTCCTAATTTTCTATCATTAAGTCAACTTGGTGTCATCTTCTAAGCTTAATTACTATGGTGTGAACAACAACCCCATGACAGTCTCCTAGCGGTAACCAGAACTCCCTAGGTTGCAGAGACAGGCAACTCTAGTCCTGCTGGGGCTGGTGGGACGTTCCAGGGGGCAGGAGCACTGCAGGGAACACTGTAGCTTGTAGCAAAATTGAAGTCTTGGAAGACGTTGAGCTGCACTCAGTTCACATCAAAGATTCCAAACACTTCAGTTGCAAAGATATGCCCCAGTCCCTTAAAAACAGAAGCTGCCAACACTGTAAAACAACCACCACCTAACACTGTGCACCCCTTTCCTGGGGTTTCCCAATGCATTTGCTCAGGCACCTAAAAGGCTTCCCTGCAGGATACAACTCTGTACCAACATATGCAGCCTAGCATTGCAAGGCTATAATCAACTTTTGAGCCCTTTGATATCCCTTTACCAGATGCAAGCCTTGAAAAGTCACATTTTATTTTCTTTTCCATTTAATTCTTTATCTTGTATTTGCTATTGTAACAACTTGCAGCTGGAGGCAAATAAATCCTAAATTATGTGTGTTGTGGAAAAGTCCATTAGCCAAGATTTCATTATGTTAAGTGTTCTCCGGACATTCCTGCCACAAAGAGCTTAAAAATCTGTAACTAAGTCTAAGCTGACAAATTAATAAAGTAGACTTTGGGGAGTTTGTTTAAAAACCAAACACACATACTCCACACACAGTGACACAGCACTGGTAAAGAAAACAACAGTGAAAATAGTGTGATAACTGCAAAGCCATCCTTTTGTAGTCTCCACAGCAGAGAACTTCTTATCCACATGTTATTCATACTTAAATAGGCAAAATATTTAATATGTTTATTTATAAAGGTAATTATTTTTATCTTCATACTTTAACCCAACAAGAAGGTTAAAGCAACATCCAACTAAATAGCAAAATCAAGTCAAGATTTTCCAGTTAGTTTTCAGTAAATGTTTGGGCTGTGCATTATTGATTAAAACCAATGTTTCACAACCTTTTGCTACCATAAAATGAGGTTATATTGGCTCTGTGCCACTTTTCTACATTCTTACACTATTCTTTTCCTCTGTAGACTAATGTATACAGAAGACACCAAACCATCAAATCTATTTACATAGGTCAGTCTTTTGAGCAACAACAGTTTACTGCTGTCTTTCTAAAAATGCCAACCACCAAGAAGCTCCACACTTAGCTGGCTCATGGGCTGCACTACAAGAAAGATTGATATATTTTTTTTGCAATCACCTTAATTTCATTCAGGATGCTGCTGTGTTGTTTAGCTAAGTTCCACATGGACAGTAAACTTCAAACTGTACTGTTTATAAGTTTCTGTTTGAATTTCCCCCGTGGCCTGTCTTCACGAGACATGAGGGTCTCTCAGGATGACTCCTGTGCCCAGGAGCCTGGAATGCAGCTCAGGAAGAGAACCCTTCCTGCTGAGCCTCTGAGGATCCCAGCATGGGCTGAAGGAAGGAGCAGCAAGGACTGCCCCAAGTCCATCCTGAGCAGCTGACAGTGTGTCAGTGGGCCCAACATGGTACAAGCTGTAACCAGCCAGCCAAGGCCAACCTTAGCTGTCAGCCACAGTCAGCCACAAGTTTATCCAGTGATGTGAGGCAGCATCTTAAAGGCAGGATGGATTTCATCCTGCCACAAGACAAGACTCATTGTGCCAAAGCATGGGGAGAGCAGCGATATACGGCTTTCAGGTTTCCTAATCCTGAGATGGTGTTTATCTGTAGTAGAGTAGGTTACTGCCATTACCTTAATTACTACTTTAATTTAATTGGGATTATCATTACTCATAGGAAAATATGTAACTCTGGATGGCATTTGGCTTGTTTATATTTATTATGAATGGTTATAAAAATGTTAATTACCATCAGAAAGAAAACCAGTAACTCAAGCTTAGCTCATTCAAACAGATGCTGATTAATATTAAGAAACTTATTTCTACTACAACTGCTGTAGCAGTGCCAATGACAAAAATTCCAAAACTACTTAAAGGTATCATATTGTCCACAGACATCTGAAGTACACATTCACACTTTCTTCATTCCTGGAGCCTAGATGAAATAAAGCTCAAAGCTGTGATTCTCACACACCAACACCTGGAGCCTCAACTAAACCATGAAATATCCTAGGACTCCCAACACCAAAAAGTGTTAACAAATCTAAACTAAAAACCAACGTCAGCTCAAGAATAAGACAGATAGTTTACTAAATTGTGATCAAAAACTTTAAAAACAAATTAGGTAAATGTACAGCAAAGAAAATTAACACTGTCACAAAGGGCTAATAGTGCTGTATAGATAAACAACAAAGCAACCAAACACCCAAACACACACCAATACAACTGACTTTAAGGCACATTCCTGATACTACACAGATATTTTCATGGCAAGTCTTCCATCAAGGAAGCAGCTAGTCATTAACTATGAATGAAGAATTCTCCTACCAACAACCTTCATAATGCTGGAATCAGAAATACAATGCCAATCAGTATTTACTAGGAAGTGTTCCCCTCCACTGCTCATTTTATGTCTCTAATGCAGCACTGGGCGTGGAATTTCTAGTCACCAACAGAATTCCTTCTCTTTCATTCATCTAGTATGCAACAGCTCTTATCTCCTGGGCCATAACATGTCAAATACTTCTACATAATTAAAGCCACACTGATTGACTGGCTAAGAATACCATAGGGATAAGTTTCTTTTTAAAGCTGCCTTATCTCTAATCAAGAGCTGTCTTCCAGTAACACAAGATTTTGTGCCTAAAGGACATTTTATATATATCTATATATATCTATATAGATATATATAAAACACTCCTTTGTCCTCCACAATACAGCAATAACAAGAAAATATCATTGTACTCTGATACCCCTTCATGGTAAATCAGAGACTATGAGGACAGCAAGAGGCACTTAGTGAAGCAGACAAAATGCACAGTTTTGTTAAGTATGGAAACTATAATTAACATTCGTTCCTTGATATAAACCTTTATTGCATTCCCAGACAGAACTTTTCCCTATCTCACTGGTTCATTCATATCTGAGATTTGTTGTGATGGTGGGGTTTATTTAGGAAAGAAAAGAAAAATCTGTCACAAATCAGTGACAAGGCTTACATCTTGTCATGTTATTTTATATTTTACTGTACTGTTAACATTCTTTTTACTGTTCATTCTTTTAAAATACAAATCTGTTAAGGGTAAATTTAAACATCAAGGCAAGCAATCTGGTAGCATGGCAACGTGTTTTGCTGCATAGTAAGAACAGGAACCACACAAGCCTCTTCTTTGTATACTGGATCAGTTTATAAGAGTAGAAATATTTCTGTTCTTTGTGTAATTGCCTTTGTGATTATTCTCCTAATAGTAATTGTAGTTGTCTTTAAAACTCAAGACAGCACAGCAACCCTGTGAAACTTGGTATCAGTCAGGATGGCCATCCTTAATCGACAGAAAAGCTGCAGATTAGAAGAAAACATTAAAGGTTTTATTCCCAGGAGGGAGATTTGGTATGGATTTGAGGAGCACAGTGGCCCTGAAGCAATCTTGCTTCTGTACGAGAAGCAAGCAATCCCATCTCCGTGCACTTCCCATGATGTGTTGAAAAGTCATCTCTTGGCTTCCAGAGCGAGTTTCAAGACCAGTTTACAATCCTACGTCATTCTAGAACAGAATCTGCTCTGTGCAACACCCATTCTCTTCAGTTAATCCAGTAACCCAGGAATATATTACCATTTTGTTCGGGCAGGAAAAGGCAAAGTTAAGTAGCACTTCTAATCTTCTGACCTTGTCACTGGGTGACAGCAAGTCCACCCAAGCACCTTTGTTTCTCAATAGTGCATGAAAGGCAGTAAACAGCTGAAGGGCATTGTAGGAATATTATTTTTGTTATTATTTCTTTTTTCTTTCACACAAAAATAAGCCTTTTCACTGAATCTGAACACTGAATGCCAAACAGAGCTACTCTTTCTGGGAGTTTCTTATAATATTGTTTAGATAGGTGCTGTCCCTTTTGGAACTTGTGCTTCTCACCCTGTATTATGGCTTGTATAGTGGGGGAGAGATGCTGTTTAAAAATATTTGTTTGGAGGGTTTTGGAACAACTGAGCACCAAAACAGACAGACACAGAACCTGAATTTTTTTGTTGCTTGGTAGTTTTTTGTCCTCATTTAGTGCAGACTAATGATTCCATAAACTTGTGTTTTAGACAATTTGAGGCAGGTATCACCTTGATTTTGGAACCGCAGCTTATGCTTCATTTTGGCTCCCTAATTCTACCTAAACATTCACTTGTTGGAAGCCTACAGTTCAAATACTCTTCTTTCTTCCTCTCCTTCCTTTGAGAATTTTCATATACAGATATACCACTATCACCACCAACAATACAGACGGTGTCATTTCACCTCTTTCTTTCCTTCCTGCCTTTCTCCCACGTTCTCTCGCTTTCCAATATGCTAATTTTATTTCTCCGATCAGTTTAATCTCCTAAAGTAAGTCAGCACTTAACGGTGTCCAAGTCTCTCCCTTATGCAGATGAGTTTTCTCTGTGTTTCATTAACATAATCACTTCAAAAGTCCCTTCTCTATCACAAATGCTTCGTGACAACAAGAGTTGGTTCCACAAGGGTTTTGATGCACTTTGCTTCTTCCTCAGCATGAAATGCTGCAACGACTAGATCTTTGATCTTAATCTGTGATTGAGGATCTGTGGGTGCTACAGGTCATTTGCCTGCGACCAGTGGTCTTTTGCACGGCAGGATGCCTTGAGGAGCCCCTTCCAGAGCCCCGTAAGAGATCTGTCCATGTGATTCTCCCACACATAGGCACAGTACTTTTGTGAAGAACTGAGGTGACATTGTCACTGCTGTCTGCTGCTAGTTTATACACAGCTAAGGTGTACCTGAAGATATGCAAGGTCTTCTACATTTATTCCTGTCCTTCCTTCTTCAGCTGCTTATCCAGAGGACCAGACCACACAGTGATCCCAGGAGATCATTCTGATGTCACTCCTAAAATCTCAGCTAAATGAAACTCTTTCTGTAGACTAAGGCTCTTAACACAGTGAGATGGAATGATGAAAGTCTATACATAAGAATATGAATTCTCCATCACTGTTTATCCACTAAAATATCAATTTTCTGTTCAGTTTTTACTGGAATTACTATCTCACTAAATCCCCCAGAGAACCCTGCAGTGTCATGCTAAGATAATCAGCTGGCTGTCACTCACAACGAATCCAAAGCAGAACAACTGGAAAGCAGAGATGACTCTTCTACAGTCACTGCAAGGAAAATATCTTACCGGAGAAAATGTAAGTGAACTCAAAAAGTCCTGTGTTCCCATGCTAGGTCACATTACTCAGCATTCTGGACTCCTCTGGTCAAGCATTTAGACCTACAAGATCCCCAGGACTGTGTCGCCACTCATGGTTAGTGTTACTAAGCTATTATGTTGGGCTGTGAGCTGTTTCTTGTTGGGTTTTTTTAAGATGCTGCTATATTCAGGAGGAAGTGAACGTGCCCACTGTGACCACATCACAAATTCTTAGCTAAATCTAAGCTCTGTAATCAGGTGAAAGAGTTTCACTAAATCTTCACAGATCAGATCCTGTGAACCTTTAACACGAAGGCGGATGATGTACACAAGAAAAACTTGCAAGGCCAGGCCTCTCTCTTGGAGAAATGTTTCAAGTATAAAACCAGATTTCCCTCTTTGAAAATAATCAGGGTTACTGTACTTGGGGAGAGGAACTTCTGCAAAGGTTGTAGCTGACAAGTGCGTCCATGAGGGGGATCTCTCAGAAAAGGAAAGAGAGAAATCTGGAAAGAATGCTAGTTAGTAATATGCTCACAAATATTCCTAATGTCAATGTACAAAACAAAGTTCAAAACTGACTTCATTCAATTAACAGAATGGAAATATTCAAACTGCCTTTTAAGTAATAAAGCAGTAACAAGTTACTCCCTTGTGGCTGAATCTTCATTACTAAGCCTGTAACTAGAAGGGCTATTTTCGGAAGGAAACTCTATCTCAGACAACTGTCCCAAGATACTCCTCTGTGCAGCTCCCACTGGCAGCCCAGGCTGGTATCAGTGGATGTCTGCACTGCAGAAGTACTATTTGAAAATCCTTATCTCAACTCCAAACCTCACACTGGTTATAAGTGACATATTTTGTACACCTTTTTGCCAACTTTCCTTTCCTTTTCATTTACTTCTATTTCAAAAGAAAATGATCCCTTCATGCATGACTATACTTCAGAGTATGCATCTCCAGCAGTATTTCATGTAACTTCATCATCTGAGAAGAATGACACTTTTCCCTTTTCATCCCTACCTACAGGGCTTCTAGTCCTTCCTCTTTTGCTTAGGTGGAAGCACCTGTGAATCCCGGAGTTTTCCAGATTCCAGTCTTTGCTCAGCTCTAACTTACTCCTCTTGAAGTGCAAATCACCTTCCTCTGCTGCAGCACATGAATGAAGACAGTAAGTACTGCAACAAAAAGGAAAGGAATGTCATGTACTCAAATGACAGTGCATTTACCTACCAGCATCAGAAACAAACCGTTCATTCTAAATATTTTACCACTTGTGTAAGACCTTTATTCTGAAAAACAGTATCATTAGCCAAGATAAGACAAGTTCAGACAAAACTGAGAATTGGAATGAAAGCCCTCTTCTCATGGATGCCAGGGCAAAGCCTAACTGCTGCATGTTCAGCTCCTGCAGACAACACAAGCCTAAAGTACTGAACAATTCAATAATCACATGGTGCTTTCTTGTGCTGCTTTTCATACTTCTCTCATGGGAAAATGGGTCCTTAGGAAAAAAGGAGAAATCTTACATGTAATACTCTTCCCAGTAGGCTAAAAGCATTTGCAAGCATCTAAAGTACTTATAATGAGCATTTGACTCAGCAACTGCAAGTTTTTTTGAGTGTTTAAAAACCAGTGAATTCTGATTCGGCTTTCAGCTCTTCCTCTTAACTTGTAAAGTGCATGTGACTGCATCAGTGCTTTATTTTCTCCAGCTAGAACTGCCATTATGTCTCTTGCACTAATGCTGCAAAGCTTTAATTGCCTCACAGGAGTGCCAAGAGATACCAGATAGGAAAGCTCTTGATTGCAAGTAGTATGTTCTTCTTTATGTTTGTATCTACATTGAAATAAAAATATTTCAAGCAAATATCTCTTCCTTGGAAGGCTTGTAGTAAGGTATCAGTTTGTACTAATAGCAATTTACTGTTACACAGATAATAGAAGCCAATGATATTACACTCCATCTTTACTGAGATGTATGGATTAGTCCTGGAATGAAAGCTTTAGTTCTTTCTAAAAAAAATCTGACCTGTGGAAACACATCTGATTCTTGTGTCACATATGGATAGGCACAAGCATGCAGCTGCTCATAGGATCATAACAATTCATGTGCCAAAGAAAGTCAGAGGTCTCTTGTCCAACATTCTGCTCAAACCAGGGTCATCAGTGAGGTCTGAGCAGTTTGCTCAGGGAATTATCCAGCCTGGTCTTAAAAACCTTCAAGCACAAGAGACCACACCACAAAACCTCTCTGGGCTACCTTGTCCCCATGTATGACTATGCTTATGGGGCCAGAGATTTTGCTTTCATCCAGTCTGGACCTCTCATTTCAACATGGCTTTTGCCTCTCATTCTCTGCCACAAAGCACCGTGTTGAGTCTGGTTCCACTTCCCTGAAGATCTCTCTATAAGTACTGGAAGGTGCTGTTATGCCCCCCAAAGCCTCCTTTTCTGCAGACTGAGCAAGCCCCACTTCCGCACCCTCTCCTCATAGAGCCTGGCCTTCAGCCCCAGCCACTTCAGTGGCCTCCACAGAGCCCCAGATCACTCATATCTTGTGCTGTGGGGACCAAAACTGGACCCAAGATTATGAATGCAGTCTAGTGAATGCTGAGCAGAGGGGAATAATGACTTCCCTTGACCTCCTGGCTGCATGGTTGTTCATACAGACCATGATGCTCTTGGCTGCCTTTGCTGCCAGGAGAAGTGGCTGGTTCATGTGCAGATTGCTGTTTACCAGGACCTCTGGGCCTTCTTGGCAGGGCTGCTCCCCAGCCTCTACCAGTGCAGTAGCTTAAAGCATGAAATAATTGCCTTGTCTATTTAAACACAGATTACAAGGGGGATGGATATAAAAAGTCTACAGAAGCACCTGAACATTGATGTGTTCAAAGGCCACAACCAAGATCTTCTTCTGAACAAAACCAGCATCTTCCATATTCTTCTCTCTGAGTGTCTGAGCTAGCAGCCTGAAACAGATCACATGCTAATTTCTATATCCTCAGCACAGGAATATAAACTGGAAGAAGTTTAAACCATGGCATTTTCACATATTATTTCTTAGCAAATATTCTTATCAAAACAGCTGGAGACATGACAAAATTATGCTACTTGAAGTGGTTTCTCATGTTCACAGCCTTAAGTAAGGGTCACTTTTTAAAGACCTAGCTCTTGTTCAAATTCATGTCCAGTCTCCAACCCAAAGATTAATCAAGTAACTGCACAAAACACGGTTTTTGAGATTCTTCCTTAGAATCATAACACTTTGACCAAAAGAACTGAGCACCTGCAGCCTTTGCAAGAACACTTGACCATCAGAGGATCAAGAGGAAGCAATAATGCAGCTACTGATCAGAGGCAACACTGTATTTTTAAAAACAGGTTTAGATCTTTCCAAGTGCA
This sequence comes from Pseudotriccus pelzelni, assembly GCA_035584735.1. Lineage (NCBI taxonomy): Eukaryota > Metazoa > Chordata > Aves > Passeriformes > Tyrannidae > Pseudotriccus > Pseudotriccus pelzelni. The sequence continues at coordinate 15,795,464 of JAWMRA010000016.1, forward strand.
GATAAGGGCTAAACTATGAGAGAATTTAGGAATCCTTACAATCAAGGTTTATAAGGACAGTTCTGCAGCCTGAAATCCTATGAGCCCCAAGCAGAATAAGGACAATGGCTTTCACTTTAGCAATTTAGTATTCATAGAACGGCATATGAAAGAAAAGCTCTCTCTTCCCTGTTCCATATGGAGTAGAATCAGGACTATATAGTGATAAATTGCCATCTTATGCTGTGACATAAACTTCAGTCTTTTGCTTTTCAGCTGTTAACCAGCATATACTGTATTTTAAGTGGCAGTAAAGAATTACACTAAAATACCTCCCTTTTAAAGTTACCTTATTTTAGAAATACTGTGGTTTAAACAAACCACATAAAACTACTATAGCGGTTGTTTCTGTTTTTCAGTTCTGCTTGTTAAGTAATGAGGGATTCTTGGGTAACAGGCATAACAGATGAAAAACCTTTCCTGCAAACCAGTTTCTCAGCCCCTCCTGGGAGATTATAGGATGGCCTTGGCCAGGTAATACACTTGAAACGCTATTTGAATTTTTCACACAAACTGCTCACAGTAATTTCAGACTTTTCTTAAGCATCACTGCAATGCATGTTATCTCTCTGCAATGAACACTGAATGATCTCTTGTCTTTATTTAAATTTTATTTTGTATGTCCTCACTAGGATGCAACGACCGTCAAAACGACACTAAGGAGGCAAAGCAGGTAAATCTGAAAGCACAGACTGTCAGTTGAGGTAAAATAAGCCAGTCTTTCTTTGACTTTCCAAGATGCAGCTCCAAACGCAGCATTCCCTTTCCCCCACCCCCATCCCTTTTGTTACGGCAATACAAGTCACCAACATACATATTCAAAAACCTGTTCAAAAAGAGCCAAACAGATCCTGCTATAATGCCTCATGATGTTTATCCCAACAAAAATCAAGTATTTGTAAGGAGCAGCTTTTTCCCTCCAGACCTCATGATGAAGGGAACGGGAAAAGAGCGGATCAAAGGCTCTGATGCCTTTGCTACAGTGGAGGCATGAAATCAGAAACGCATACAAACTCCGAGCGGTGCTGCATTATAGGAGGGCTCCTCTCGCATTTCTTTTGACTGGCGTTAAGGGGCTGAAGCCTCCCGCCCTCCCGCAGAACACCGACACGATGCGGATGTTGCACGGCCGGTCCCTCCGGCATGGGGCGGCCGGGCCGAGCCCGGGGCCCGGAGTCGTCCGCGGGCACCGAGCCGGGCCGCAGCTCGGCCCTCCATCGCCTGCCGGAGCCGTGCGGGCACCCCTCGGGCCGGAGCCCTGCGTCCTCCACCCCGGCCCCGGCCCCGACCGCGGCCGCTCCGCCGTGCCCCGGGCTCCCCCGCACCCCGGCTCCCCGTCCGCCCGCGGGCAGCTCGGTTGCCAGGGGTTTGGAAATGGGGATGGGGACGGGTATGGAGATAGGGATGGGAATGGGGATGGGTATGGAAATGGAGATGGAGATGGGGATGGGGATAAGGATGGAGATGGGGATGGGGATAAGGATGGAGATGGGGATGGGGATGAGGATGGAGATGTGGATGAGGATGGAGATGGGGATGATGGGGATGGAGATGGGGATGGGGATGAGGCAGGAGCAGCCGCTCGTGGTGGGGGCAGCCCCCAGCCCCAGTTCAAGGCTGGCGCGGGGCGGGGGTGCTGCTGGGCCACCCCCGACGGAGCCGCCGCTGTCCGCGCCGACCCCGACCGGTCCCTCTCCCCGCGCCCCCGGTGCCGGTGCTTACCGGGGAGCCGGAGCCGGTGCCGGTGCCGATGCCGATGCCGGTGCCGGTGCCGATCCCGATCCCGATCCCGATCCCGATTCCGATCCCGCCGCAGCCGCTCTTTTGTGTGGTGTGCGAGCACCGCACACCGCGCCGGGCCCGCCCGGGAACCTGCCTGCGCCGCCGCCCCGGAACCTGCATGGCCAACAGCGCCGCGCTGCTCTCGGCGAGGGTGCGGGGCTGTGCGGGGTGTGAGGGCTGTGCGGGGTGCGGGGCTGTGCGGGGTGCGGGGCTGTGCGGGGTGTGAGGGCTGTGCGGGGTGTGAGGGCTGTGCGGGGTGCGGGGCTGTGCGGGGTGTCTGACTCCTCTCTTGCTCTGAGGGAGACTCTTGCCAGCAGAAGACCAGCTGAGCCACTCTGGCTGGTAAGC
>JAWMRA010000016.1:15797732-15813002 GCA_035584735.1 Pseudotriccus pelzelni
GGGGGGGGGGGGGGGTGGGGGGGGGGTGGGCTGTGCGGGGTGTGCGGGCGGTGCGGGGTGTGCGGGCTGTGCGGGGTGTGAGGCTGTGCGGTGTGTGAGGGCTGTGCAGGGCTGTGCGGTCAGTGAAGGCGGTGCAGTCCGGGCTCCGCACAGAAGGGCCCAAAATGCAGGTGCAGACTGACCTCCAAATCCCCGCTTGCACTGGGCTGGAGGCCCCGCGCTGTGCCAGCCCCACACACCACACTCCTGAGTGGTGCCACACTACCCAGTGGCACTCTGTGACACGAAGGGGAACAGTGGCCATGAACTAAAACTCAACAGGTTTCACCTCAACATGAGGAAGAACTGCTTTACACTGAGAGTCCCAGGGAGGCCATGGAGTCTCACTCCCTGGAGATGTTCAAACCCCACCTGGACACGTTCCTGTGCTATCTGCTCCAGGTCACCCTGCCTTGGCAGAGGCTTGGACTGGGTGACTCTAGAGGGCCCTTCCAACCCCAACTCTTCTGGGATTCCGTGCCCATGGAGGTGCTGGCCCAGACTCAGGCCCTGAGCAGAGGTGGCTGCAGCCCCTGCTCCCTTCCCGAGCCCCTGGGCAGGGATGTTTGCTGGAAGATCCATCCTGCAGTGACAAGGCCACACTGTACCACAGCTCTGGGCTCCCAGGGCTGGGGTTCCTGAGAGCCTCCACTGCATTTGTCCATCAAACGCATTCGTGAATGCCAGCTGTGGAATCCTACTGGGTAATGACCTCACCGTTCCCTGTTGTTCGAGGTGCCCCAGTGCAACAAAAATCAAATTAAACACCAAAGGTTTGAGCATTACAGCCGGGGACAGTACTGGACTCAGTCACATTGCATCATGCGGCCAGATTTATGAGATCAAATCATGATTTTGTGCAGATATTTCATAGCTCCACCCCCAAAGATTAAAATTGCAAGATTCAATGTGTAATATTTAAAAGCTCACTCAAGTGGGTTTCTCCAAGAACACTTTTTATTGTGAATGATAAACATCGTTGCTTCCTGAGGCCTCTTATTAGAAAGCACTAGATTTTTCTATGGCACCAAGGGGATAGTGATTACTTTGTATATACAGGAACACATATCTTAGCCCAATTATGACAGGACTTGCTCTTAAGTATGCAAATTTGAGACTGTAGCTATTTTTAAGTGTAAAAAGTAATCTTTCTCCTGCTAGCAAAAGTGAGTAGCTGTCCCAATGTAACTATACTGCATTCCAATCAGCTAGAGATCAGTGTTCACTGCAGTAGCTATACCAGCTGCTGAGCATCAACTCACATTCCACGGACATGAAGAGGAAACACCATTTTGTGGGGTTTTTTAGTCTTATTTTTTTTTCAGTTGTTAAGATTTCTGTTAAGACTGACTAACACCAGAGTAGCCATTTTCTACTGCAATTTTCTGTCATGATTTTGTATGGTGACTTTTCCCATCTGTCCTTTTCTATATCCCAACTACTTGACTAAATTTTGGTTTTCTTTTGGAGATAATGAGAACTCAAACATTACCTAAACTGTAATGCATGTATGTTTTACACAGAACTACAGCATATCTATGGATACAAGCTGTAGCTGGATTGTTTAAACATTTGGCAAAACCCGTTTTAATTCATATTATTAATTCCCCAAATTGTTAACCTGATGAGATAGCTTCATAAACATAAGGAAGTTTCACTTTCTCAATCAATATACCAGAAGCAGTATTTCCAGCTCGATAGGGCGGGTGTATGTTGGAGTTACTGCAGCTGCAAGTATTGTACTACAACTGACCTCCCAAAGACTGCAGGGGTACCAAAGGGAGAAGGGGTATATTTTTTTTAACCTCTTAAATTTAAGTTTCTAACAAACATTCTTCCTCCACCTCATTTTGGAGACAGTGTCTCACATAGATGGTTATTACAGAAAACTACATAGCAAAATGGAAAGTAAAAATCGGTGCATGATACCAAAATGCACCTCTCTGTTACTCTTCAATTTCTGGAAATAATCTTTCCCATACATGCCAGCCATGGATGCAGAGTTGGGTACTCCCCCTATTTAATGCAAATTATGCATCATCACATAAGCCTTCAGAGTACCTGCAGCTACAAGTTACTTCAGAACTTTTGCTTTAAGTCATTTTGAACGTCTTTATTACTGAAAAAAATGCAATGTTAAAAATAAGTAAAAATCTTTGTTGAAGATTAACTTCATAGAAGATTTTAGTACCTATTTGCTATTTTTATGGTAGCAAAGCATAACAGTTAGAAGGCCACTTTAGATTACATCTAGAAAAGTCATGGAATGCTTCAAACTGTATCATTACTTTAAAATGTATGAGAACTCTTCTTCATTTGTTAATCTATGCTATAAATTTTGCAGTTAACAATGCTCCTTAACAATATGCAAGATAGTGCAAATGAACATTAAAGCAGTTGACATAATTTTACATATATTTAAGGATTATCCCATCACAGGATACAAACATCCCCCCTTCATAATAAGATATAAGAAAAATAAGATAAATAAGATAAATTTTACATTTCATAAAATGTTCTAAGTGCTTTGAAAATGCTTATTCTGCATTCCTAAGGGGGTGAGGTCTTCCACTAAAAATGCCAACACTGGGTTATTAATTTACACATTGTTGGTAGTTTTCATTTTCATATTACTTAATTGGTTGGACTCATTGATCTTCTTATTCTGTTTCACGGTCTAATAATTTGGCCAACATGGCACCTGCTTTGGTAAATTAATTGAGTATTGAAACAATTAACTCTTGAGTTTTTGTCTTAATTAAGGGTTCTTAAGTCCAACAAACCCAAGTCAGATTACTACAGAAGGAATTTCTTCCAAGGATGAGAGCTCCTACTGTAAGTACCTCAAGTAGATAATGTAAACACCTTCATGTTTCATGGTCTTTCTGTGAGACTTCAGATTTGCAAACCTGAAAGATTAGCTTTTAAAAGGCATGAAGTTAGCTCTTCTTTTAGCTTTTTGCTTCTAGGTTTGTCTCATCACAGGGAATTCTTCTCTCACCTAGAAGTGACTCGAGGACTGCATAGAGGAAGTTAAAAAAGATATTTTGCATCATTTAATTATGAGCCCTTTAACTACCTGAATAATGTTGATGGAGTCCAGAAATATGTGTCTTGTCTACCTTAGGCAGGATAAAATGGGAACATGCTTGATCTCAGAGGGGAAAAAAGGCATGTGGAAAGATTGGATCAGGGAACTTGCACTTGACTGATGACCCAAGCATGAGAAAATTAACTAGCAAAATATTAACTCTGCCTCCTCTGAGAAGCCTGGCATTATCAGAAAAGGATTCACTGTAACTTTTTAAAAACCAACCAACCAAAACAAAAAAAAACAAACAAAAAACAAAGGAAAAAAACCCATTGTCAAAGCCTATTTCCCTTCCGAGCTAATCAGGATTATTTCAATCATCATTCTTCCCAGAAGTTGTATTCTGGTGCAACAGGGCTGTGTCATTAAGTGTCCCTCCACTGACAAAAGCAAATCAGTTCATTATTTCTCCAGTTTCCATCCCCGAATTTCCACTGCTTTTCTTGATGTTACTCCCCTTTTATAATCGTGGCAATGCCAAAAGGAAAGCCTGATGTCTAATGCCCAGCCCAACCCCCTGGTGAATACAACAACAGTGACTCTGGGGGGCTGTCTGATTTCACGGGAAGGACTACACGGTTTTTACAGACATAGCGGCTGATCCTGTCCCCACTGAAGTCTATGGGAGTTCAGCTTATGAACTGGAAACTTCTCTGTCTTACTGTAATCAGATTCTGGAGCTGTCCAGCTCCCTTGGCTATTCCTTTCAAGTCTATAGCTCCAGAGGTGGAAATTCTCCTATCTTCTAGTGTATACAGGGGGTCAGATCCCACCCAGTGGTAAGAGCGTTAATAAGCATGATCCAATTTGGGGCACTGACTAATTTGCAGACCTAAACTCTTTTTGGGGAGGGTTGGGGTTTTTCTGATAATATCTTGACTTCCACCTTGGGAGGAGTCCGATGAAATGTATAAATTGTGATAAAAGCATGACTTAGGATGAACAGAATACATCAGCTGAGTTAGAGCTAGGTACCCACAGATCAGACAGCCAGGGAAATTGCTGGTTACCAGCTAAAAAGCATGACAAGCCTCTCCCTGCTAATAAGACAGGGAGCACAGTCAGGCAAGTGGAGTAAGTGTTGTTTACTCAGAATCTCTGTTCCCTAGTACTACATCAAGCTGCTACTCTGAGTCTATTGATAGATGTCATACACAAAAGTCCATCTCCTTCAGACAGGACAAAGAAATGGAGAATGAACCAAGAGGGCACTGCCCTGTTTTCTGTTGCACCAAACTAAGGGTATTAAATTCAAAGAGTGGTGTTCAATTCCCTTGACATGTAACCAGTGAGGCTTCTAGTCTTGGCATTCCTGTGCTACTTTTGCAGAAAAGATGCCTCCCTGTCTTCGACAGAATGGAAAGACAAAAGCAGCTCTGCTCACAGAATGTCTCCTAGAATGGCAGAATTATATTTCAGGAATATTAACTCATTTTGCATTTCCAACGTGAGCCTTAGGATTTCTAAATTCAAACAGTTTAGAATTTAGATCACAAACTACCCTCTAAACAGTGATTTGATGAAACACAGGGACACTGTGGAAGGCTGTGTTTTTCTCAAAATATGACAGAAGGAGTATTTATTTTCAGTACAAAATAGTTTAATTAAAAAAAAAAGAGCATGGCTTTGTAGAGATTTTTTCAGAAGTAAGATTCATGAGGAAGCATCAATGTCTTTAGAGCCCTGTTTAAATCTCAGGTCAACATTATACTTGTATTTTGTTGCAGCAAACATGACACACATCACAAATAATTCCACTCCATTAATGAAAAACTCTCCTAGACTAAAATGAACTTACTTCATATCGAGCTGAAGCTTCCTACTGTACAAGCAACCATGTAGGAAAATATAAAATTGAGACTGTGATTTAGCTAGGGAAAATTATGACTTTTTAAGGATTAAGAAAACTAGAGACAAACAGTAAGTCTTTAATTTCTACAGCTAACATATAAAAGAAAGTATCAGGACAAAGACTGCTTGGGTAATGTCCACCAATAAAGTGAAGTCTGTCCATAAATAAGTCAACAAACTGTGGCTGCAGCCTGTGACACAAGCGCACTGGATGTTCTTTAATGTTCAGGACACTCTACAGAACCAAGACTTAGGTGGCATGTGTTTTCCACTGATTTTATAAGTGCTCTTGCACAGAAAAACCTTATCTGTAAAGTAAGTGAAAAGATTAATCACTGCTTTTTCATATGTCTCCCACATACCCTTCTATGGATAAAGCTTTAAAAAAAAATTCAATAACTGAAAAAACTAAAATGTGACAAGTACATTACAGTTTGAGATATACGTCAGGCAAATAATTTTTCAGGTACTCTTCTGGCATTTCCTGCATATCTAGAGTTCATAAAACAACTAAATGATGATTTATGCATGGTAACTTCCTTGGCAGTAATTGTTATGCCAAGAAAAACTTATTTACTGATTGCAGACACCCATACAATAACAGACGGATTTTTTTATTCATGAACCAATCAATCAGTGTGAGGCACAGATGGTGAATGGTGAAAGCAGAAAATAAAAGGTTCATTTTTCCTTCATTTCTAAAGGGAATGTCTAAGTTATATTGTTGTCACTGAGAAGTGGGTCTCTGCTCTGAAATGTAGAACAAAATAATGTGGGTTGACCTAGAAACTGTATGGTTTCTGTGGTTACAGAGGTAAAATCATGTTGCAAACAGGCAACAAAACACAAATTTCTATGGTACATATGTAACTTGACTCATGTGTCTTGAGAACCAGAGAATTCAAGAAATGCCAACATATTAATTCTGAAAATCAGGTCAGCAACAACAACAACAAAAAAATTACCCTAAATCTGTAGCACTATTTCAGTACTCAAAAGCTGTACTTCATCTGTGGGAACTACAAAGAACTTATAAAGACTGAATACCACATCAATATTCCCAGCAGCAGCTCAGGAACTTCACAACTATTCCACTGTTTTATTTATGAATATTACAGCTCAAGCTTGCTCAAGTTCCACAAGGACTCCATGGCAATCTTTAGGGTGTAGAAATATCACAGGTTTGCCATGTGCACCTATTTTTGGCTCTTCACTCAGTATTCGCATCTGTTTTTTCTTCAGTTCTGTCATGGCCGCTTTTATGTCATCAACCTTTTAAAAAAATACAGTTCACACAAATTAACATCTGACACTGTATTATGCGGATTTTATGCTGAGGAGCAATAATGTAATTCCTTACTAAAATGTTACTTCTAAATTCTAATATAATTCTGAAAATAAATTAAACTATAATACCATTTTAAAACATCTACTCTTAAAAATAAAAATAATACAGAAGTTTGTTATTTGAACATTTTACAAAATACTGTTTAAATAGATCATTATATTTAAGAAATTAATAAACTAAAATCACTCATGCACAAAGATCATTGATTTTTTTTATGTTGTTACTTTATGAGCATTCCATAAATAATCTAAACTCTTCATAACTATTACTAGGAAGATCATATTGCTCTCGAATTATCAATAACTAAAGAAAAATGCCTCCCCTTCTAACTGATGACAGAACGCTGACTCATGAGATGCTGGTGAAAAGGCAGGGCAATGAGCAGAAGGGAAAAGGAAAGGTCCTTTTAGATTTATATATCCTCCTTCTGAGAAGGTTAAGGTTCATAAAATTTCCTAAGGAAAAAAGCTCGGAATTATCAAAAATATACCCAGAATAGGACCTGGTCTTTCCATTGAACTTAACTAATAATAATAGCTATTAATATTTCAGTACAGTTTCCTACAGAAATACATAATTAACAAAAACATGCCTACGCTGTGTAGTGTGATCTGAAGTCTGATGTCATGTCATCCAATGAAATTTGAATTTTCTGAAACCTTAAATGCATTCATTCTTTTAAATAATAAAATTAACACTCATTATAGCAAATCCAATAATCAATAAAGACCTGGAACTGAAATAACAGCATTGCTATTTTTCACAACTGAGGTGTCTGGACAGAATTCGGCGAATAAACTCTCATGATGCCATTGCAAGGAAGAAGGAAACACCTGGCTTTCATTCAGAGGAACAGCCATCACCTAATTCCTCCTCTTTTGCGGCAGCTTTGTTTCCGAATATTCTACGCTCCCTTCAGTTCTTCCCACACACACCTACACCGCTGAAGCCAAAGACCAAAGGGCTGTCAGGATTTACCTGCCCTGGAGTGGCCCATGTGCTGTGAGCCACGGCCCCTCCTGGGGGTCCTGCCCCGCAGGGATGGCCTGGCAGGAGCTGCTGCATCCCCGGGGAGTGGCCACAAGGAATCCTGCACAGCCTGGGGGTGTCCATGGCAGGACAGCGTCAGGCTTGCATTTCTCTCTTCCTCTACTAAGTGTCCAGCATGCTTTTCACTGCAGGTGTTCAATTATGACTAGTCAGGAATAATTTCATTTCTTCTTAAATACTTTTAACTTGTATGAAACAAGTTCCCTATCCAACATCTATCTAAATTTTCCTTTGTACAAGATAGAAGAAATTAAGAGTGTTTTGATAAACTTGTTAGGCTTCCTCTCCAGTATGGAAAGGATATTTTCAATTCAGCTTTTTGCAATAAAACTGTTCATAGAAAGATATTTCTACTAAATATTTTTTTTCATTTCAAATGAACAATCAATTGACAGTGAAGTTCTTTAATAGTTTTTATTAAAACCATTTCTGTTCAACTTATAAGACTACTTACCTTTGAAATTGTAAGATTTTCCATTCTGAGAATGGGAAATTGGAGGAGGGAGGTTAACACCTTTATGACTGACAATGCTAGGGACCAGATTTGTTTTTCAGACCCATTTAAATAGCAGTTTAACGCTGGATAGTTTTTCTCTCTGTGTGAATTAGTCTGTAATTTCCATTTGTTTTTACATGGAGGCAAACACTGCTGACTCAGGACAATCTTTTTCTTAATTTTTAAACATTATTATTATTTCTGTGTAGAGATTATATTAATGAGTTACAAAACTTCTTTTAGGAAAATCTGAGTGCCTATAGCACTAGTTGCATGTAGCACTGGAAACTATCTGTTACATTATGACTCCTGGCTTGCTTGACCTACTGTACAGTTATAAATTTTAACAGAAGATTCTACATTGTCCAACACAATGCCTTTCCAGTTATTTTGCCAAAAGGAAAAAGAAAAGGCAAACTTAAATGTAGCAAGTTGTGTTTGCAATGCTTCTTGTCTCCTGTCTCCTCTGAGGCTGGTTGTGTCATCTGTTACTGTTTGAAATGAGTGCTGGGCTCTCCTTGACAGGGTTGCTCCACTTGGTGTTAAATGCCTCACTGGCTTTTTTTTAACATTTCCAGTACAGGTAACAGATAAATGACCTTTTTGTCCCCTTCTCCTCAATTTTCTCAAGTAAAGTGAGAAGTAAATTACTTCCCTTGATAACCATCTTTGGTTCATCTGCAAGATCATCTCTCATACAAAATGGAGATCTACATACAACAATTCCAGCTGGTAACACATATTTAAAACTTCTTGACACACTTGAAACCTTTGGGAGCTTTGAGCTCTTTTTGCAGAGAAATGCCTACAATTTCTTTCTCTTGTACCTGCAAGTGAGAACCACTTCTACATTCCCATTTCATAACAATCAGGGTCAATTTAAACAGAATTAATTTTCCTTTGCAATTAAGCAAACTCAGTGCAAGAAAAGTTGCAACGATGCAAAATTTCTTAAGTCCCAACGAGAACACACAACTGCAAACACTGGTCTTTACAAATGTATTCTGAAAACAATTTTTACTCACATCAGGAATCCTATTACTTTTTAATATTACACTTTGCATAAGTACAGCTGGAAATAATAGTTTGCAAGACGGAGCTCTGTAAAATATTTAAAACATATAGGCAGCAGCATAAAATTTTGCATCAAATAGGTACACTAAAACATAAGTATACTAAATCAGTATTTTACCCAGCACCTTTACATCTCTTCCAGACCTATCTCTCTTTGCTGGGCAGGGAAGAACAGGACAGAAGGCACTCTGGAGGCTTTACTGCTGTTTGGTAAGCACAGCTGACAAGCTCTTTTGACTTCTGCATATAATTATCAACTAAATATCAAACAGGAAGAAATTTCCTAAAATCTAACTTATGCCTCAGCTTAAACCTACAACTCTCTTTTCCCACTGTATGTCCTCCTGTGTCAGGAGGTTGACACCTGTCCAACACTGTTCACAAGCCCTTGGGGGGGTTCTCCTCCCATAGTGGCTACTTAACCCTTCCTTCCCCAATTTCGCCTTTATAGCACAAAAGAGGAAAAAATGATCACGTAGCTCATGACATTGAACTGTGATTTCCAAAACAGAAAAAAAGGCATGTTTAAAGACTTCTTCTTGTGAAATAAAAATTTTCACAAATATGACACCCTTATGTATTTGTTCTTGACACAGGTCAAACCAATGAAAAAATAAGCATACTTTAATGTACCTCATTATGTAATATATTGTGTTAAAATACCTCAATGCAGATATGATGCATTCCTCCAGTCTTGTTTTTTTGCAGAAAACTTGCAATGGGACTTTTCTCTCCCAAAGGATGTAGAAGTTCCAGCTTGGTATTTCCCAGCTCCACAAAAACAGTGTAGACACCATGTTCAGGAAGAGCAACAGTCTCGCTCACCTGGGCTCCTAACACATCTCTGTACAAGCACTGAGCTTTCTCCAGATCAGGTACTGCAATGGCCACATGGTTAAGTCGGCCCAGCTTCCACAAACAGCTTGGAATGTTCTGTGAAAAGGACTTTGATGATGACAGAGTTCTCACTGTGGGAGCTGAGGTCTGCAGTCTGGTAAGAAGCCCTGAAAAAGAGTGACCAGCACTGAGACACTGGTTTTGGGAAAGTATCAGTACCTGTTCATTCCCCTTTAAGGGCCTACAGGACAGCAATGCCACTTAGCTCAGTGAACAATTTTTTCAGAGACTAAGTAAATATTCAGAAGTATAAAAAAAACCACCAAAACCCCAAACCAGACTCAAATCTGGTGTAAATCCTTACTATGCCTGTTAAAAAGAGGAATACATGACTAAACATAACAGTCCACTGCAGAATGTGCTCAACAGTGACTTTGGAATTTTTCAGAACTTCTTACAAAATATGAGAAATTAGGATATGCCTATACATCTCAAAATTATAGCAAACAAACAAGAAAACCCAGATGAAACCCTGGATAGAACTGATACTGCAAGATTCAAAAGATAAAAGACTTTAGCTCTCAGCTGTGAGGACTAACTCCAGCAAGGAATTAAATGTCATGTTACATCTGAGGCTTAAGGAATCCTAAAATTTCCTGAGCTTGATTTTTTATCTTTCTTCAGTTATTAAGTCACTTGCCCTTCTTACTTTCCACATGCCACACAGGTCTTATACTTTGCTTCACTGATCTATTTTAAGATGCTTAGAAATGTTTCAATTCTAAGTACTTTGCACAACATCATGTCCAACTGACCAATAATAATTTAGTATCTTTAAAGGCCAAAATCATAAGTTTGCTTAATTTAACTAGTACCACTGCCTTCAGTGTGACTTAGTAAGGAAAAAGAATATGATCTGGCTCATCATAAATGAAAAGTTAATTATAAGAAAATACTGGATGACCATGTGACACAAGGGTTAGGGCTAACAAGGAGAAAAAGATGAAGTCATGAAAAACACAGTGTCATCAAAAAGGGCTTAGATTCTATTTCCAGAACTCTTCAAAGACTGCTCTGACAAGGCAATGCTGATCTTTGCCCTGTGTCACATTGCTGGGTTGGTCACAAGTAGTTATAGGGTTGCTTGTTTTATTAAAAAAATCACAACAGCCCCTCCCCAACATATAAACCAAGGATATTTACAAAGGAATTACGTTAAAGATTAATGTGTCAGAGTACTAGAATGTGGGGAAGGTGGGGAGGAATTGTGATCCTATCAGTTTTTTCCTGCGCCAGAATTACAGTAAGATGAAAGCCTATATTCACAGAAGCCACCCCTGAGCTTCAAGCCAGTTTGCTTTAGGCCAAGTCAGAGTTCCTGATGCCTCCAGGCCAAGCCAGAGGCATTGCAGCATTCTGGAACTCTTTGAGGCATTTAAATGCACAGATGTGCTACTTTGCTAAGAGATTGTGCCAGGCCTGCCCTGAGACTCTGGCTGCCTCGCAACACACCGAGGGTAGCCTGCCCTGATCCTGGTACTCTGGGAGGGCAGTAGCAGCTGTAATAAATCAGCTTAGCTTCACTGTATGAAATTTAGAACTGCCATTCCAAGGGAATTCAAGACTCAACAGCTATCAGTTCATCTTTCTTCCCAAAGACAACTGATGCAATCCTTTAAGCCTTTCTGAGCATTGTGCTGTGATGGAAGAAGAAATGTTTGTGTGTATTTGACCCTTAAAATTACAGCATGCAAAGCACAGGTTACCAAGCACTTAGTATCACAAAAGTAAGTCTATTCAGAATCTTTTGGTTATACTAAATCAACAGCCTACATTAAGTATTTCCAGAAGTTTGTCCAGTTCTGCAAGTCACTGCCCTGGACTATTTCTTGCCAGACTTTCACACAGTCCATTCCTGTCATCTCCTTCGTCACAGCCAGAAGTTCTGGACAATTCTTTTTCACTTGTTATCTTTAGGCTCTCTACTGGTATAGTACAGCAACTACTTTCCAACTATTTACGTGTTCAAAAAATCCCCTAGCAACCTCTACACAGAAGAAAAATTCTTGGTTTTGAGACGCCTATGCTGAAACTATTTTGTAGATAGACTTGCCATCTAAATGCATCTGGACAAGGGGTGATCGAAGTAATTCCCTGAGGAAGCAATACTATGCAATGTCTATAATGTACAAGATAACAAACTTGCAGTGTCTAGGTGACATGATTAGAAGCACGGATAATTAACTAGAGTTTGACCAGATCAACAGAGTAAATAATGTGTTAAAAAGAGGGAAAAAACCCCAAGTCTTTTATATCCATCTAAGCTTCTACTGAAGCAGCTCAGTTCCTACAGTAATTTCTTAAGACCTGATTCGATTCTTGCTGAAAAGAAATTCTTCCACTTGGAGAAGGGAAGTATTCTCCAAATGAGAAAAATCATTTGAAAGAGAAAGATCCCTTACTATACCATTTGTTATGTTTCCCAGAGCCCTTTATGGTTTTATTCTTTCTTCCAAATATGACCAGACCACAGTTCAATAGAAATACTACTGATATAGGGTTTTTTCTAAGCAATCTTTAGTAATAAGAAATATTAGGATTTTCCCATTCTTTATTATATCTCCCATCTGTAATTCTTGCTGCACTTCACTCATGTGTAGTTGTTATAGTTTAATTTGTATTTTTTCTATTTTCAAGTAAATTGACAGAGATAGATTGTTACTCAGCTATTACTGAAGCAGTACAAAAATAGCAACAGAAAATGTTCTTTCTGTTGGGTTCTGCCCAAGAAATATTTTATTTTTTTGGTGTTTCCTGGAAAGACAATAAATAGAAAAAGTGAAGTATATTTCTAGGATTCTTGTAAAGTCAAAGATACTTAAATGCCCACTTATATGGACATTTATTCTATGAAGTCTTGTGAATTTACCCTAGCATATGCGTATAGAGCATTAATTTTAAACCCATAATTGAATTGACTGAGATTAAACAAAAAGCATTTGCATTTTTCTTGCATTATCTAGATTAGTAACTATATAGATTACTTAAAAGTCTAATCTTCTTCTAATCCAATAATCAAAAAATGACCCTGCAGTGAAAAAGAAAGCTTTTCATCAAACTTCAGACTGAAAACCCATTACTTCCATGTTTCAGGAAAAAAAAACACTTATATTTATGTATGTGTCACACAGCTAGTCCTATTAACTGTTGTGGCTAATTTCTTCAATCAGAAAAGCATTTCTCCACTGACATACAGCATTATTCAAGTAATTACTAACTTTCTCCAGTTTTTAAAAAAACGTTACTTTCTGTGAGTCTTTTGAAGCTAGCAGACATGACTGAAGCATCCATCCAAGTATCTGTCCTGCCTGAAAAACCTTCATATGCCGACCCAAATGACAGATGACGTTGCTTCTCCTGGTGTACACAGCATTTGCTCCCACTGTTTTTTGGTTTTTAATACCTCATTTCTCAAACACTGACAACCAAATCTGATTTTCACTCACTCTTTTGTCCTTTAGAGAAGATCCAACTGACCCTGCTCTCATAGATGATTGCTGGCTTCCTAGCTTCAGTGATACTGCAGAATATATGGAACCTTTTCCAGCTTCATTTAAAGAACATTTTTAAATTGGTCTATTTGGGTTTTATTCTGTTCATGGTTGACTGATCTACTAGTATTATGTACATCAGAGTTAAAATGTAGTTATGCCAGGTGAGGGCTACATCCTGTGACAGAGCAGATTATGAACATGAAATAACAAGTCTGAAATACCCCATAAACTGAGATCCCTATCCCTCAAATGTTGATTCATAGGCTTGGTGCTTCTAACATGGGGCAGTGTTCACTGACTTACATGGCTAAGGGATCAAACACAAGCCAAAGCCAACTGAACTGAGTCAGGTTCTCTGCGGGGAGGTTTTACAACAGCGGGTTGCAGCGAGAACCTTGTCACTGGTACTGCTCTACTGTCAGCCATTTCCGAGGGAGAAGAGCTCCCAGGCATGGAGAGGATGCTCTCACCACAGGGAGCCTGGCACACAGGGGCTATGTGTTGTTAGCCCTCTGGACCAGACAGAGCAAGGGCACAGTTCGGCCATCCTTAAATCGCAGCAGTTTCAAGGCGGCAGGAGCATCTTAGGAACTCAGCCAACTAAGCTTAGGTCATCCACAGTGCCGCTCTGCTGGGAGCTGGAGGGGGCTTTTGGGAATCAGAGGGGCTCCACGGGTCGTAAAAACTGAGTCTCACTGTACTGCAGCTCCAGTTTCTTCCATCAAAGCGCAGTTACTCTAAAGTGTTTTCTTTCCCAGTATCCTACTGATCAATCACTGACAGCGCACTTTTCTCTTGCTGTCTATGGCTACCAAGTAAAATAGTGTAGTTCAGGTATGGCGAGTTTAACCTACCCTTACTTACTACCAAGAGCGAAAACGGTCAAGGTTATTATAACGAACGGGAACTGATGTTGAAATTCACCTCCAAAAATGACAAGGTCCACCTTAAAAAATCCAAGCTCCTCCTCGCGCCTCGAGTTCGGAGTTCGATGCATAAATTTACTCTAAGCCAACTAACGCCAGTTGTTAATACGCCCGTGAACTGGACCGGGAGACCTTGTTTCTATGGAAGAAGCGGTGGTTTCGTCTGGCCTGGGAGGCGCTCACGGAGATCGCCCTGGCAGCCCCGGCACGGAGAGGGGCTGGGGCTCCGGCCGGGCGAGCTCCTTCCCGGCCCCGTTGCCGGCCGCCCCGTTCCCGTTCCCGGCCCTGCCCGCCCCGTTCCCGCTCCCCGCCGTTGCCGTTGCCGTTCCCGCCCCGTCCCCGCCGTTCCCGTGCCCGGCCCGTTACCGGCCGCCCCGCGCCGCAGCACCGCCGCCATGCCAGCCGGTATGGGCGCGGCGAGGGGCCGGCTCGGCGAGGGGCCGTGCCCGCAGCTCCGCGCCCATTGGGCCCGCGCCGCGCTGTGAGGGAAGCGCCGTGCCTGCCGCTGGGCGCTGCGCTGAGCTGAGGGAGAGCTGCCAAAGGGGCCGAAGATGGCGAGGAACATCTGCGGGCAGAGCGCTTCTGACCAAATCACACGGGATCACATGCTCGATGAGGCTGGAAAAGACCTCTGAGACCATGGAGTACAACCTATGATGGAACACCACCTTGTTAGCCAGACCGTGGCACTCAGTGCCACGTCCACTGTTTCCTTAAACACCTCCAGGGAAGGTGACTCCACCGCCTTCCGGGCAGCCCATTCCAATGTCTGATCACCCTTCCTGAGAAGAAATTCTTCCTTAATGTCCAGCCTAAACCTCCCCCGGCACAGCTTAACTGTCCTCTTGTCCCGTCCCATGTTCCCTGGGAGAGAGAGCCCCCCACCTGGCTCCGCTCTCCTCTCAGGGGGTTGATGAGAACAATACGGTGTGGGGGGGGGGGGGGGGGGGGGGGGGGGGGGGGGGGGGGGGGGGGGGGGGGGGGGGGGGGGGGGGGGGGGGGGG
>JAWMRA010000016.1:15813102-15875371 GCA_035584735.1 Pseudotriccus pelzelni
CAGGGGGGGTTTTTTAAAAATACGGGGTGTGCCCGGCCCCCCCCCCCCCCCCCGAGCGTCCTTGTCGCCAGGCTGAGCACCCCCAGCTCAGCCGCTCCTCATCAGAGCTCCAGCACCTCAGTGTCCTTCCTGAACTGAAGGGCCCAGAACTGACCCCAGGACTGAAGGGGTGGCCTCACCAGTGCTGAGTACAGGGCAAGAATCACTCGGCCATGCTATTCCTGGTACAGGCCGGGATGCCATAAAGCACTGTGCCAAAGAGACACTGCCCACTGAGCAGGCTGGCTGCTGCATTCCTGCTGTGTCAAGTATAGCACACTGCAGGCTGCTGAGATACATCCGAAATATACATACAGCCATTTCAAATCTGGTAATACGTGAAGAATTAAAAGTGCAGATCAAAGTCAGCAGTCAAAATGGGTATTTAAAAGTCCCGATACCTGACACTTCCCAATCCACCCCAGGCTGTACAATGTTGGGTGTGTTTCTAATGTGCAGAGCATTGCTGGCACAGGTCTCACTGTGCTGGCTGGGCCCTGCTTCACACAGTGTTTTGTTGAAGGTGCAAAGTGACGAGAGGACACAGAAGTGCCATTGCAGGGCGTTGTCTTCTGTGCACTGAAAAGACAGATGTTGGTAGGAAGGGAACATGAAAGCAGCAGAGGCAGTACCAGTGCTGGAGTCAGAAGGTTGGTCACAGTTGCTGAAAGTGATCAAGGGCCGCAGGTGGCTGGAACCACACGGGTCAGGGAGTGTAGGGCTTACATTGACTTTTTAAGATAAACTTTAAGGACACTGTGTGATGTAACAAAGCAGTTGAAGAGCAGTGGGCAGTGCTGTGCTGATGATGTAGGGGTGTGAGTGCATTCCATGTTAACCTGAGCCAGCTAACGTCAGGCGTTTTGCTCACAGAATGAGCTGGAAACGTGCACATCAAAAATAGCCCTTGTATCTGGGTCAGAGACTCCAAACTGTGAGGTAGGATGACTGTATCGGCTATATTTAGAGCAAGTTTTTCAGTGCCGATGAACATCCCAGTCTATGGCAATCCTGCACCCTTCACAGGCGAAACAGACCGCCCTCGCGACTGCAATCCCTGCGGGCGGCTCAGGGGCTTCTGCGAGCCGGCCCGGGCGGCGGGAATGCCACGGCCCGGGAACCGGGAATGCCAGGCCCGGGGAGCGGGAATGCCAGGCCCGGGCGGCGGGGTGGGGCGGAGCTCCGCGGGCGGAACTGTTGTGCGCGGAACGTCGGGCGGCGGCCGCGGGAGGTGCTCGGCCCACCCGGCGCCGGCGCAGGGGGCGGTGCCAGCCCGCACGTGTCGGCGGAGCGATGGCGGCGGGGTCGGTGCAGGGCAGCCTGGGCATCCAGGGCATCCAGACGGGCCTCAGGGTAACGGGAGCGGCCGCCGCGCACCCCGAGCGCTTCCTCAGGTACGCGAGGCGGCGGGGGGAAGCGTTGGTAGCGCTAGAGAAAAATCCGGAGGAGACAGCCCAGTGTAAAGGCCGAGGAGGGAGGCAGTCACCGCTGAGGATCAGGCTGTGGAGGGAGGCACTCACCGCTGAGGATGAGGCTGTGAGGGGAGGCACTCACCGCTTCAGAACCAAGGGTCTGGATCTCGGGTGTTTGAGGTGTTTGGTGCTGTACTGTTTACTCCTGGAGCGCTTAAATACGATCGACATATTGTAAGATGCAGCTAGAGAAAGGGTGGAGTGTTCTGTACAGCTGCTGCTTCATACACAAGGTGTACTGAAGCTGGAAAGAGTAGGAATTGTGTCTCTATTTCTAGGAGTGTGTAGGCAGTACTCCAGGAGGTGTGTAGAAGGTTAAGCCACCCCAGTCGTTGTTGAGAGCTGCTGTTGTGTAGCACCAGAATGCCTAAGCAGACGTGACCATGTGATAACTTCATGGAAGGTATAAAACGAATCAAAGCTGGTGAAATCTAGAAAGTAAAAAACTAATACGAACTTGTGGGTTTAAGTCTTTTTTTTCCCCTGCCTTTAGTGTGCAAGAGGGACTGGCTGCCAACTTCAGAGCATTGACAAAGACTCTCTATGATTTGAATAAAGGAAACAACATCGTTCCTGGGGGTCCTCTGAAAGAGCTGGTGATCGAAAACTTTGATGAGGAACAGATTTGGCAACAATTGGAGCTCCGGAACAGTGCAGTTCTCGATTTCTTCAGGAAATCCATTGCCAGGGATGCTAAGGATGACGATCTTTGCCTTCTCTCGGACCAGGAAGAGGATGGCTCTGATGCAGAGCCCAGCAGTGAGGAGGAATTGGAAGACAACATAATGGAAGCAGAATCTGAACAGAAGGGTGTTTATACAAAAGTTATAACTAAAGCTAAAGAAAAGCAAAGTAAACTCAGAGAAAGCATAATGCAGAAATACAGTGATGAGGATTCTGATATTGACTTTGATATTGAAGCACTGGAACAACAAACTAAAACGGCCAAGGAAACCATACTGAAAAAAGTAGGAAGAAAATCTGTAGTGGATGACAAGTTTTTCAAGCTGGCTGAGATGGAAGCTTTTTTAGAACAGGCAGAGAAGGAAGATGAGGAGGAGGAAGATGATATTAATTATTTTGAAGACATTTTCTCAGATGATGAGGAAGAAGAGTCAAAAGATGCTAGAGTCAAAGTAAGAACATCAGTAAAACAATTTTCTAGTATCTCTTTTGCTTTAAATCAAGATCTGGTATCTGTTAGGGTAACTATAAACTGTTGAAGTCCAAGTAGAAACTACCCAGTTAAATTTGATTAGGTGACTAATGACTCCTTCTGAAGCTTTACTTTAACAATGTATTTGACATGATTATCTCGTAAGAAAATATCCTAATGTGGAAGGCTATAGCATTCTGCTGTCCCAGTCACTCCTTAGATGGGTCTTGGATCTTTTGCTTAAGTAAAGGAAGAGATAGTATGTGACAAGAAATAAACCACCTTGCAGAACTGGAGACCCAACAATGAAAAAGATTTGTCACTCAGCATTGGCAGCTGGCACGTAGAGATCACTAGGGTGACTGATGCAGAGCAAAGGCCTTTTTCTAGGGGCATGGCTTTGTAACTCTGACATGGCCTAAGCTGATGAGTAATTGTTTGAAAAATAAATCTTTTGTTATTTAGTATTACGAGAGATTCTCACCAGAAGTAAGAAATGTACCCAGGGAATTTTTGTGCATTCCAACACGTATTTGGCAAAATCTAGCAGTCCTTGACTTCTGTATATTCAAGTGATAGAGTATTTTAAATACTTGTAAAAGAAATAAGTTGACTGAGATGCCCCAGCACAGGTCAGTGCCGTTCAGTTAATTCACTAAACTGAATTACTGTTCCACCAGTAGTGCCATTCCCCAGGCACTAAAGGCTTCAGAAGAGAGGGTACCCTTTGATGTGTCAGTCTTAACAGCTGCTGTTTGTTGTCTGGATTTTTCCCTTTCTTACCTTTTTAGCCAATTAAAAGTTCTAGAGATGTGACATACGAAGATTTCTTTGATCCAGTTGACGATGATGATGGTGAATTAGTAGCTAATGATGTTGAAGATGGTCAGGAAGAGGAGGCAGACAGTGCTATTGAAGAGCAAAATGAAAATAACATGTCTGAGTAAGTATTTGCATTATTTGCACTTGAAAATGCTCTCGTAATTTTACACTGAAGTGAAGCAGAAAAACCAGTGGGAATGCCAGACTGACCTTCATGGTTTGCCATTCTCAGTTAACTGTTGTATGTGCATGGTTTGCATTGTCACTTTATTTCAGATTAGTTTATTTACTTTTTTTTGGAGGATTGTCTCTTGATATTTATCTGCATAAAGCCCTTAAGAGCTGTAACCTTGTTTTTTTTGAAGTTATTTTCATTATCTAGACATTTCCCTGGTGTCCCCTACCTTTAGGAGGGATCTTTGAAACCTGTTGTATTTCTGAACTGTGAGTTGTAACAGATGATGTCTAAGGGCTGAAATATCTTCATGTAAAAAATTATAGACACTTTTCATCCTTTATTTGTTCTTAAATTTTGTTGTTACAGTTTTGAGGACATGGATGAAATGATGGAGAATATGAGAAATAAAGAAGCATCTAAAAAAGTTACTTTTAGTTTGCCAGATGACAGTGACACAGAAGATGTGACTGAAATACAATTAGAGAAGGGCATTGAGCCCGGGGAAACAAAGTCATCTTTTGAGAAGAGGCAGGAGAAGGTAACTGGGTGTCAATTTCCATTGGGTTTTTTCAAAACAGTGCCAAATATTGTTTTTACTGGTTGTGTACTTTGTTCAGTCTGGCAAGTATGGAGAGGGTATTTACAATGTAAGGAAAAAAAAAGGCAGTTTATCTACATCAGATATATATGCAATCATATATTCCTTCTTTTTTATATGAAGAGGGGTTAGAAGTACCTAAAATAAATATTAATTTCTTGCCTTGAATTTATTAGGGAGCTCTGTTTTAAACTTCTTAGGAAATTGTGTTTTTCAGATGAGCAAGAAAATAAAAACTTTAGAAGAAGAGTTGTTAGAGGAGAAACCTTGGCAGCTTAAAGGAGAAGTGACTGGACAAAAGCGCCCTGAGAACAGCCTGCTGGAGGAAACAGTCCTCTTTGACCATGCAGTCCGGATGGGTGAGTCGAGGGGAGGGCTCTCCTGGAAGCACGCTGAACACCACGTTGGGTGTTCTTCCCTTTGGCCTTGCTGAAAACACCTGTGACTCCAGAGCAGGGTAACAAAACACCAAGTTAAACTTCCTCATGGGATTTTGAGGTGGTGCATTTTCACAGGGGAAACCACAGGGAACTGTAGTATTTTTTTGTTAATTTTTAATTGTACTGAAAGTTCATTAATTCAGTGGCAGATTTAGTAATTTACAAGCCTTACATAATGTGATTTCTGCTTATATTTACTTATTTCTCCTTCAATTATTACATTTTTATAAAGATTTTACTTCCTTTTTCTGTTGTTTTTTTCTTTACAGAACAAAAGGTATTTCTTACTGGAGAAACACTAATCTTAAAATTCTTCTCTTTCTCCTTTCAGCACCTGTGATCACAGAAGAAACTACTTTTCAGCTTGAAGATATCATTAAACAGAGAATATTGGATGAGGTCAGTATTACCTGACTTGTTCCTTCCTATTTTGTTCATAGATTTCATTCACAGGGCACATTCCAAGGATAAAGCACTTCCAATGCCAGGTGTAGAATTATCTGAAATTCTGCAATTGGCTGTTTTATTCTTCTGCCTTGGTGAATGTGTCTTTAGATTTCTAGGAAGCCCTATTTTTACATCCCCGCTATATGCCAGATTTTGGGTGTGCTTCAAAAAATGAGTGCAGATAAAACTGTAAGGAGTTTATTAGGAATATAATACTAGTCTGTAAGTTTTGGCTGTTACCATCTGTAGTGCTCTGAGCATTCTGAATATTGACCAAAACTCAGTTGTTTACTTTATTCCTTTTAAAAGCCACTGATAAAAAATTTGTATGTCACAGCTTGTTGAGCCTCGCTGTTAGTTGAATTGGTACATATGGGGGAGAGTTTTTAAGTACTTAAGAAAATGGCACATTTGTTGTTGTGCTCCAATTCACTAAAAACAGGGACACAGGCTAGAGTTATAACTTTTATTACTTTTTTGGTTTTTCAAGTGGAAGTGTGAAACTTCCTGAGTTCTGGGAAGCCACATGCATAAAGCAGTTGATGTGCCAGATAAGTCATTGAAAAATGTTCCAGATAAGCTGTACCACCTGATATTTGACTGTAGTTGCATTTGGTCATTACTTTGTCGCTTTCTCAGGCGTGGGATGATGTGGTACCAAAAGAAAAACCAAAAGAGGAGGCTTTTGAATACAAGAAACGTATCACTTTGGATCATGAAAAGAGTAAGCTGAGTCTTGCTGAAATCTATGAGCAAGAATACATGAAACTTCACCAGGTAACAGTGCCTTTCCTTCAGATTTGAGGTTCACACCACATAATCTTGAATGTTCATTTGTACACTGCTAACTCTGCTTTCAGAGTTTTCATGTTTCTCTTAGTGTTCACCAGTGAAATGGCTCCTAGTTGTATGTTGTGCTGTTATCAGTCTTGCTAAAGTAAAATACCTTTATGAATGGTGTTGCAGTAACATTGCATTATTAATGCAGCAAAAGACTGAAGAGGAAGAAAATCCTGAACACAAAGAAATTCAGGAAATGATGGATTCACTCTTCCTGAAGCTGGATGCACTCTGTAACTTCCACTTCACACCCAAACCAGTAAGTACATAAGTTCGGCAAAGTTGGGTATCCCCCCCATTTTTTAAACTGGATACTTCAAAATACATTGCAGAAACGGAAAGGAAAGTAATCATTGATGTTTACTGAGCTCATTCTTACTTCACATTAAATGCACTGTGATTGCCTCTAAACAAACCCAAACACTGGGTATCTTCAGTTAGTGTAAGCTGCTGTGCTCAGGCTTGAATGTGTCTCCTTATTTCCAGCCAGTACCAGAAGTTAAAATAGTTTCCAACCTTCCAGCCATCAGTATGGAAGAAGTGGCCCCTGTTGCTGTCAGTGATGCTGCTCTCTTAGCACCAGAGGAGATCAAGGTAAGTGTCAAACTGCATAAGGCTGGAGAGAGGATCTGTGTTGTTTACAGAAGGATGTTACTGCCAGATCAGTGGGAATTCTGCCCTTCCCACCCTGGTGGGTGGTTCTTCACCTTGTGGACCTTCTTGTCGAGCATTTTAGTGTTGGTTGTTGTTGGGGTTTTTTTGGGGTGAGGTTTTTTTTGCTAATTGAGAGGTGGGGAAAGAGTTCATTTTATTTGATGCTATAATGTTGTGCTATGTTTTTGATCTTGACTATTATGTGATGCTAACTGTTTTCCCAACATATGTATGGGTATTTGGAAGGCAAAAGCAAAGTGGCAGTACAGAAGAGCAATTAGCATGTACTCAATTAGTTGTACAAATCTCATTTCCCAGCTTTTCCCAGTTTTTGGCTTAATCCAGCCTTGCCTTGAGCTGGCACTCACTTGAAGTAATGAGACAGATTTGACAGATTCGAGTGCTGTGAAGTGAGTCTGGTCTTTTGCATGCTTATGGATCTAGGGATCTTGTTCTCTCTAGGAAAAGAACAAAGCTGGAGATGTAAAAACAGATGCAGAAAAGACTCCCACAGACAAAAAACGAGAACTAAGAAGGAAAAAGCTCCGCAAACGTATGAGGCGAAGGGAGAGGGAGAAACATCAGAAGCTTCTTGAAAAGATGAAACCAGAGCAAGGCACAAAACTCAGCAGAAAAGCTGCTGCAGCAAAGTTAAAACGGCTCACAAAAGAAGGCAAAGCATCTCTGCTCAAGGTAAGACAGTCTAAGTTGGAGCTTCCCTGCTAAAGAATATTAAGATCCCAAGGATAGACAATTTTAGCTAGAGTGAAGAAAGGTAACTGTATCCCAAAGAATTACAAAGTATAGGGTTTGTTCCCCTCTCATCCTTCTTGTCACAGAGATCTTCCTTCATCCCCTCAAAAAATCTTGCACAAGGATAGAATCTGTGCTTACTACCCAAACCTTGTTACCTTATGTGTCAGCTAATAACAAGGGTAAGTGTAGCTGCTGCAGAGAAAGAGAGAGGCAGGCACAGAAGGGGCAGATGCATATTCCTTTATTTATTTATCTTTTTTTTTTATTCCTCCTCCTTACTTTCCCTTGTGTTCTTGTGAACTAATTTTTCTAATTGTAACTGTCTTATGCAAAGTAGGGTTGAGTGCCTTTTAGTCCTGATTTTGTTAGTTATCCTGACAGCATGATGTCAGTATTGAGGCTTGAAAAAATACAGCTCTTGTTGCACTTTGCAGTGACCCCCTTGTTAAAAATGCATATTTATGTAGATGGTACTGCTTTAGAACCTTTAGAAGTTTACTTGGAGTATGGAATATATTTGAATTTGTAAGCAGCTTAATATTTAGATATGCAAAACTATGAAAAAGCTCTGTGACACAATTACTTTATGTGAAAGTATGTTCATAAAGCAGAAATGATTTTGTGTGAGGTACTACTTTTTGTGGTGTTCCTGCAAGTAAGACATGCTCTTTATTTCCTGCACTTAAACCATTCCACTTGATTAAGTGGGACTACTTGAATGCACAATTGAGATTGAGGTTTCTGTGTTCTTTCTAAGATTTGAGTAACTGAAGCTGTGGTGTAATAGAATATTCCTGGTTAACTTTGTCCTTTTTGTGGAGCCTTCCCTATAATCTCATCAGATTGATTTTGTTTTGCATGCTGTAAAACAGTAAACTTGTGCACCACCTATGATGCCTTATAACTTAAATGTTAAAAATCACTGAAATTTTGAAGTATTAGAAATTAACAGGAAAAACAACTTGGTTACTCCTAAATGTGCATACCTTTTCAGAAGACAAGCAGAACACAAAACACAGACGTCCTGTGTAGTTCATGATGTGCAAGGATTTGTTCTTGATGCCTGCTCTTTCCTATCGTGCCAATTGCTATGTAGAATGGGAATGTAAACGTTAGATAGTAGGAGTGGAATAAAAATGTGGGGGAAAATAACCTCTGAAAATGAGTTACCTGATTTTTTTTTTAAGTCCAAATCCATTATATGTGAGTAACTAGTAAGTAATACAGTGGCATTGTTTGTACATTTCTTGGTTATAACAGATGTTTTATCCATTGACAGGATGAAGGTAAAGACAAGGCCTTGAAATCATCCCAGGCCTTCTTTTCTCAACTGCAAGATCAAGTAAAAATGCAAATAAAAGATGCAAGCAAATTAAAGAAGAAACAGAAGAAGGAGAAGACACTCTCTGTTCATAAATTGAAGTTGTAATTTACCTTTTTGTATATGTTGCATCTTGTATATATTAAAATGTTTCTTCATCAGTGCTGAATTTGACAAAGTTTTGTTCTGTGCTAATCTTTAAAATATTCTGTGAACTTTTCAGGTGATATAAAGATGCTTTCCTGTAGGTTTTACTTTAATTTTCTACTATAGAACTCTGCTTCTTGCCAGGGGCAGATACACAACCATGTAAAATATTTGACATGTGCTGTGTGTGACTGTACAGTCTCTTTAATCTGTAGCCCCTAGGTTTGTACCTGTATCTACTGCAAGAGTAACTGCATTTATTGAAGAATTTAAGATGTATCCACATAGTTAATTTTGAAATTATGTTCTGAAATAGTGAGTACCAAACAGAACACAAGAGATTTTTAAGCTTGTAGTATTTCAGAGTCAGGAAATGGCTTCTCTTAACTTAAGAGTCACACAGTAGGTCAGGTTGAAGGGTCCACTGGGTCAGTTGGTCCTGCCTCTCAGCTCAGGCAGGTCCCTCCGAGAGCACAGGGCAGCGGATTGTGGTCAGATGGTTCTGGGATATCTCCATGAGGAGACTCCACACCCTCTCTGGGCAGCCTGTTCAGCGCTTGGGTCACTGCCCAACAAAGACGTTCTTCCTCATGTCCAGGTGGAACTTGCTGGGCATCAGTTCCTGCCCGTTCCTCCTGTGCCGTTGCTGGGCCCCCCGAGCAGAGCCTGGTCAGTCAGGGATGGGGCCCCTCCGTGCCTTCCTCTAAGGCTTCCTTTTACAGCTCCGAGGAACATCCTCCCATACCAGGCCTGTTCTCCGAGTCCACATTAACCGTATTTCTCAAGATGGAAATATTTCACTATTTGCTCTTTCCTCGGCTGAACAAAGAAAAGAGAAGCCTCCAGCGGGTGTCCCTGTGGACCTCCACTGTTCTCCACCCGTTGTTGTCAAAGGAGATGTTCAAAGCAAGCAGGGCCGCGTCGGTGGGGTTGGAGCGCGGGAGCCGCCACCGGGGCCGCCATCGGCGCTGCGCTGCTCAGGCCTGGCGGGGGCGGGAGCGGAGCGGTCCCGCCCGGCCCCGCACACACGGCCTGGTCCCGCACACACGGCCCTGACCCGCACACACGGCCCGGCCCCGCACACACGGCTCTGACCCGCAGACACGGCCCCTCATGGCCCAACACGGCTCCGGGAGCGACGCGCGGCTGCGGCGCCGGTGCGCGGGGGGGCCGGGCAGGGCCGGGTGGGTTCCCGGGAGGGTTCCCGGGAGGCTCCCGGGCGGACGGGGGACGGCTGGGTGCTCGGGGAGGGCGCGGGCGCCGGGCCGGCGAGGGGCAGGCACGGCCGGGCAGAGCGCTGGGAAGGGGCGGGGGCGCCGGGGGGACACGCCGGGAGCGGCCGGAGGTGTCGCAGCGGCCGTGCCCGACAGCCCCGGAGAGCACGGCCCGGCCCGGGGCAGCCGCAGCAGCCGGGGGCTGCGCTGGACAGGCGGGTGCTTGGCACCGAAAATTGTCTGGACAGCAAACGAGATGATAATGACGGAATGTGCCCTGCGACAGGACAGGGAGCAATGGCCCTAAACTAAAACACAAGGAGTTCCACCTCAACAGGAGGGAGAACTTCTTTGCACTGCGGGTGGCAGAGCCTGAACAGCTGTCCAGGGAGGCCGTGGAGTCTGCTCTTTGGAGACGTTCAAACCCTCCTGGACGTGTCCCTGTGTCCCCTGCTCCAGGTGACCCTGCCTGGGCAGGGGCTGCACCGGGTGACTCCAGAGGGCCCTTCCAACCCTGACTGTTCTGGGATTCTGCGAAAATTAGAGGACTTGACTATTTAAATGCCAGGTTCACTTGATGATGTAAATGAAAAGTTGAGATTGATTTCCATGTATTGAACTGTTGAAGGCCAGCTGCAGTGCTCAGCATGGCAGTTTTGGTGTGTCTGGTAAGGCAGGCTAAAGGACACTAACACTGTAACAGTTAAGGACTGCTAGACTTCACTTGTAGGCTTTAATGTTTTCTTCTCTGCTGTTCATCTTGGTTGAACCTTGGCTTGGTACCTTACAAGGTCATTAATTCAATATCTTTTTTTTTTTTCATGAAGACACATCAGAGGATTATAGATGGAAAATGCAAAGCCATGGAAAGCCTTCTCAGTATTATAGAATAAGGAAATACAGCTCGAATGGAGTTGTCCGTGCTGTGTAAATGCTGTGAAGTCTTGTAATGGCAGAAGTTAGGTCTTCAGGAATCAAAAGATCCCAAATAAGTTTGTCACTCAGTAAAAGTAAGAAGAAAAAAGGAACACCATCCATACCTTCATCATCCTCCTCTATTACTTCCTTTTTTAATAATGTTCCTCCTGCCAAAATTAGCTGTCCCATATGTGGGCAATTGGTGCCAAGGTATGGAATAAATGAGCACATGGATGAAACATGTCAGAGAAACCATGGTGAGATTGGTGCCATTGGTGCTACACTGGACCCTCAGAAGAAGGAGAGTCCCCCACCTGCAAACGTGACCAATAATTCCAGCTCATACTTCTCAAAAAACATCTTAAATCTAGAAACACGTCCTTCCAAAAGCAATTCATTGAAAGCAGAAGGTGGTGCAGCACAGCAAATTAGTCCTTATTTTAGCAATAATAGCTCACTTATTAATGTTAACAATGAATCACAGGCTCAAACAGTTAAAATAGTCTCTTTGGGAAGCTTGTCATCAAAACTGTCCAGAAGACGTTGTGCCCAGAGAGGAAAACAGGTCGTGTATAAAGAGATTGACTCTTCACCTCCGACTGTTCACAGTCTGTGTAGAAATGCTGCAGCACAGGATGATGATGATATTTATGCTGGGCACAGTTCTCAGAAAGAAAATCAGCTTGCACAGAGAGAGCACCAGGAACAAAATTTTTCAAAGAGGAAACCTGAATTTCGAGAAGAAATAAACCAATGTAATCAAGAAGACCTCGTGGATATAGTTCAGGTATCTTTACCAGCTGATAATAATGGCAAAGGATTCCCAAGTGGTACAAGGAGCACCAAAACAGAAAGCAGGTCTGAAGGTGTGACACTTAGTCCTGATAAATTTGAAACACCTCTAGCCATTTATACTTCACCAGAGCTGGCCAGTAACTTGGAAGTCAAGAATCAGCCTCACACCCAGGTTATTCCTTCTTCCAAAACAGAAGTGAAGCGTGATACACAAAATTGCTGTAGCGAGGGTGATGAACAGGTACTTCCTGTGGAAGTTCTTGAAGATTTTAAGGAAGAGATGAATTATACTATGTTAGAAACTATGGGAAAAGTAGAATTTCAGGATTCCACTGGGGACATTTTAAAGAAAACAGGTGAGGCTCAGTCTGTGCCCAGCTCTCCTGGTCACCCGTACTACCTCCAGAATTTTTTACTCGTGCTGCAAGAAGTCCTAGAGAATGAAGATGATGTCAGACTATTTGATGAGCAAGATATGAACATTATAAGCAAGTTCTACAAATTATCAGGTACCTTTTTTTAAAAAATACATTCCCACATTACTGTTGCATAGTTTTACGTGAGTTTTATCAATGGGCAACTTAACTTGATGAGTTCCTTGAAGGAAGAAGCTCCTTTTTCTCAGGAGCCTTGTCCCTCAGCTTCTTGTAGTAAACTCTCCTAATGTTGTTTAAATGGAAGGTATTGATAAAAAGCAAAGACTTATAAGGAAGGTCTGCGGGCAAGTCTGTGGTGACAGAGGGGTGAAGCCAAGTCAGTGAGGTGTCTGGCTGGGCACTGCCATGCCACAGCAGAGCTCAGGCCACCAGTCTGGGCTTAGGTACAGCTAAGAGAGGATGGAGGGGGCCCTGACAAAGCCTCATTCAGCCCGCCCGGCAGCCTGAGCTCAGCTTGCACGCTTGCGCAGGTCCGAGATGGCCTTGGACACAAGCAGCCAAACCTCTGGGGGCTGGGGTGCGGCTGCAGAGCCTGTGGGTGCACTCCAGGCCATGAGAATGTCACAATAGTAACATCTTGGGGCTTGATAATGCTGTGTTTATGTTGTGATGGTTAAAGGGGGAATATATAAAGGCAGGAACAGAAGCAATAAAACTGTTATTATTGGCTCTCCAAGGCAAGCAGTAGATGCACATCATCTGCATCCAAAGATCTGGGCATAAACTCACAGGTGGGTCAGGAGTGTGTGCAGGCTTTGGTTACTTGGACAAATACTAAAAGAGGTGTTCAGGACACAGGTTCCTCATTTCCACACTTTCTTCTCTGGATGGGTACCACTGTTTAGTAACAGGAGCTTGTTCTCTTAAATAAAGGAAGTGCTTGTTTATCTATCTGAAGTCTGTGATTTCAGAATTCCCTTCTCACAGGAGTTTGGAATACAGAAATAATTACTGCAGAGTGGTTCTGGTAAATCCATGTATGCACTGAATGCCAGGGGACAGATAAAACAATCTTTCTTTGCAGGGTAGGAAAAACACAAGGATTGAGCTATGAGAAGTGCTTGGATAGCATTAACTCAATAGATAACAAATTCTGGACAACTGACAGATGGATGTCTTTGCCTTGAAGAAATACCAGACAGAATACTTTAAAAGGTCAGGTAGATGTGTTTTCTGTCCCACGTTAGAAGTTTCTAACCAAGCAGGTGTTGTCTTTCAGTTATCAAAACACAAAAAACCCAACACATGTGCCTAGTACTATGGAGTTGCTTCAATATAGGTATTTTCGAATATTTCATTATTTTCTGCTGAAATGTCTACCATTCTTCCGTGAGAGATCTCTAACTCACTGAAATTATGAAGATTATTATGAAAGTTTGTGAACTTATTATGAAATGTAAAGGACTGCCAATTTTTTAAGTGCCAGAAACAGTCAGATGAAAGTAGGGAAAAGCAGAGGTGAATCCGTAACAAGTAATCTGTAGTGCAATGTCAGGCTTTGTGCTCAAGACTGTCTGAAATTAGGTGTAATATTAAAAACATGATTTTTGTATTCTCCATGTTTAATTTTGCTACAAGGTGCAGCTGCAAGAATTTAAATGCAAGTTCATAGTTCTAGTGACACTAACCTAATACACTCAGTGAAATCCTCCTTTCAGCTTTCATACAGTAGAAATACTGTATCTGAAAAGCACTGATTTATAGTTACCAGTGGAACTGAGGTACAGAAAACAATTTTTGTCTGTTGTATTTTGATGAATCACAGAGGGTGAACTTTTCCAAGATCTTCTGCATCTTTTTGCTGATAATATTTCAACTTAGAGCAAAATTTTTATTTCATTAATATACATAAAACTTTCTTAAGAACCACAAAAGAAAAAACATCTCCCAAACCTCCAAAGGCAGTGAATGCACTTCAGAACAGGATGCTTAAGAAGCAATTAATTACTTGCACTATGTCTTTACATTCCTCTCTTTGTCACTCAGAGGCTTTAGAGAAGAAGCAGTCCTCACATGCCCTTGCTGAATTACAGCCCTGGTTTGGTCAGGTCCAAGGTCTGGGGAAAGGATGTTCATGTGTTAACCTTCTTCCTTTCTCCGGAGCTGTAAAAACTGGGAACCGTCTTCAAAGGAGTTATAATCCCAGAGAGAAAACACCAGGCTCATATGTCTAAATATAGTTCTCCCAGTGAATTGATTCTGGAAACATTCCTTTAAAAAAAAGGCTGAAAAAGTCTTTTAAGGGCAGGAGAATTGTTAAATAAACACGTCAAGGTTATCTGCTGCTTCTTGAGTATCTCTGGGTCTGGTAGTGTTTCAGTGTCTGTTTTTATTGAATATCAGTTTCACTTAAGCAGCAGACAGGGATAAAAAATTCAGAAGTTAATGAGGGTTGAATTAAGTATTCAAAAGGCTGTTGAATGTAGGAACAATAGCTGAACTATTTTCAGCTAAAATTTAACAAGCTATTTTGTTGAATTTCACCACTGTTAGTATTTAAAAACTCTCTTTAAAGGGTACTTTAAAAGAACACTTCCCTGATAAAATTAATAGCAGGGGTTTTTTCTATTGTTTTCAGTAGATACATTAGTAAAATTAGGCTTATCTTTGAAAAAATAAGAGTCTGAAGACTGCTAGATAGAGAGGTATTCTGTGATTATGAAATTATTCTGTCAGACTGCAGCATCTTTTGTTCCCTAGCATGAAATATTGGTTATTGAATGACTGTTCAAGAAAGCAAAAGGGCCTATTGAATATCACAATATACAGAGTTGAAAAATGAAGTTGTCTTTTCCTATAAAATACAAATTATTTCTTAACGGATAAGCACGTCAAAATGCATTTTAGCAATGTTCAATACCCACAAAATACACTGTAATACTTTTGTACCTACCAAATTTAAATATTCTAATGAGTTCATTAATTACTTGAAAAGGTAAGTTTGATATTGTACCAAGTCTGCTTGTAGAACATTGGGAGATGTAACGTGTTTTAGAGGATACCTGCATCAAAGTAATTTTTCTGGTTAAGGCAGTGATTTTGCATAGCGCCGTGTTTAACTCTTCATTTTATCCTTCCCTGCTTTAACTCCAATTTGCAGTTGCTGGGCAGAAGTTGTATGTGAGACTTTTTCAACGCAAGCTGAACTGGTTAAAGGTGAACAAAATAGAGTATGGGGAGATAAGTGTGGATTTATCACCAATGATTGAAGAACTGGCTGAAGCCAGGTTTCTGCAGACAGGTAAGGCCAGCACCGATAAATCTTAAAAACACTACGTATACAATCTGCAGTTGGGTCATGTTAGAGTTCAGTGCACTAGAGACTTGTCTGTGCCTTGGGAAGAGTACTTGAGGAACAGAATAAAGACTTCAGGTAGATGAGTTGTGTTGTGAATAATAAAAATAGTGCAAATTAGGTAATAGGGGAGACAGCATTTCTGAGCAGTGTTTTTTTGTAACTCAGCAGAATTTTTTTTTTTGCTTCTGTTTTGGAGTTGTAAAGGATGTTTTTTTCTGATTCTTCCATACCTTCCACCTGGACCTGTGCAGAGCTCGGGAAGAAGGTCCAGAAGAATTTCAGAGTGAACCAGAGAACACTGACAGTACATTTTAAATCATTAGATTAGTACCAGGCTATATGAATGTACTATGACCAGTCGCTTGAGTGTGCATATGTAATACACAGTCAATGGATCGGATCATTTTGCTTGTAGAATCTGAGCTGGAAGACTTGTGCGAAGGTTTGGATTTGCTTTCAGCCCCTGAACTAAAAGCGTTGGCAAAGATCTTTCACTTGCCAAACCCGAATGGTCAGAAACAGCAACTTGTGGATGATTTTCTGAGGTTGGCAAAACAGCGTTCAGTCTTCAGCAGGAGTCAGGCTGGTGTTGGGACAGTGATCTTAAAAAGGTAAATGTTTATCGTTAAATTTTGCACTGCAACAGAGTGGAATCTAGATGCCTTTTCAAGAGAGGAATGCATTTGGTAAATTTATTAGTAAAAAAGGAAGCATTATGTTTTGATTCACAGCAAGTCAAACAGAAGGGTAAATACTAGACTTTTTTTTAAAACTATGTCATGCTTTCAGCTGAGGGCATGATTATCTGTCTGCAAAATTACTTGGTTACAGAAAGAAACATCTCCGAATTTTGTAAAGCACAGTCAGTGCAGAGAAACATGCAGGAAGGTATGGGAGAGGTCACTGCCTTTTAAACAGCCATCTGATGTTCGTTTGTTCTGTGAGCTCTTTTGGTAGAATTAGAGGAGACCAATAGTCTGGTTTTGGAGATTGACTGAGTACTTTAGCATAGAGCCTCCTTCTGGCAATATTTTAAAGGCAAAAGTATGTTTACCTCAGAAAGTGTTCTTTCTGTCCTGTGGATGTTTTCAGTGTGGCTGTCACAGCTGTGTGTATCAGATGCCCTTGTCTTCCAGGTCTCCTGGGTCCAGGTTCAAGTTTAAGATGTTGTGCTGCCCTAATAGGAGTGATTAGTGTCTGAACCCAGTACCTGTGGAATCCTTTCTGTATACAATTTGGGTTGGATAGAAAGCTGGCAGAAGTCAGTATGTGCTGCATTTGCTATACTAACAGTTTTTATTTCCTGTGGCATTCTTTCTCAAATGAGAGAGATATAAAGTTTTGTCAAGTTTTGCATAGCTATGTTTATTGGACAAATATTCCTCCTCCCCCCCTAAATCTATCATGTGATTGTCCATAAAATTCCTTGTATTAGAAGGGGCCTAGTATTGGAAGAAGAACTTGAAAATCATTGCTCCATGAAGAATTACTATGCCACGAATCATTCAGGTCTCCTTTCCTTATTTTGTGGTTGTTTCCTCATTCTAATCCAGGCATAGAAAACTTCAGTATGAAAATCCTTAGATTTAATTTTTCCTCTTTCATACTAGACTTTTGAACTATGTGATGATGCATGATACACAGTTTATATAAATATCTCTAACAGAAACAAAATTGGTTTTGGACTAGTGTCTTAGAGAAAGCCTAGAAGGATGGAAAGGAACCTGAGGAAATCAGTTACACTCCAAAAAAGTGCTCGGTGCTGTCTTACTCCCTACTTCAAGAACAGAGGCTGGTAGTTACTTGCTCAACCCCCCCAGCTGTGGGAACACATTGCCCTTGGCTGTAGATGACAGCTGAGACACTGTTTATCCCAGGAGGTCACAGAAAATCCGGTTTTAAATCTCTGCTGTCCAGCGGACAAGCAACAGAAGTTTTCTCTTCTATGAAAAGGCTGGTTGAAAACAGGCTACTGGAGGTTCCCTAAAACAATGGATCTCAAATTAGGACCTGTAAATATTCTCTAACAGCCAACCATGTCTTGCTGATTTATGGTACTGGCTGGCACAGCAACAGGAGTGACTGGACCCAAAGGGCAGTTAGTTCTGCTTCTGGAAGTTTGGCCCTTAAACTTTTTGTTAGTGAATGCATTTGGTTGGATTTTCACTAGAGGTTCCACGTCCTGTGTAGTATCTCTGCTTCTTTCAAAGAAAATCAATTTTATGCATTATGGGCTTAAGAAAAATTTTTTCTCATACTTCACTCAGTATAATTTAGTTTTTATAAGCAACAGTAAAAATCATTTGTTGTAACAATTTTATTTGTCCTTCCAGAGTGAAGGAGCTGGCCGGAAAGTGCGTGAGGGTGTGTGAAAGCCCTCGGGCCGTGTTCTCCCGAGCGCTGCTGCTGTTCTCGCTGCCCGGGGCAGGGGAGGAGGAGGAGGGCAGCGCCGGGCAGGGCCAGCTCTCGGCCCTACTCATGGCCAGCATGGGTCGCACTCTGTTCCCCCGCTACGCCGTGAGCAGGAGCACCCGGCTCTTCCAGGACAGAGACGACCTCATCAGGTAGGGAGAGCTTTGGCTGCTTGCAGATCCCTTTCTGTCTAGAAAAGCTTTGCTGCAGCACTGGTGTAGGCAAGGAAAAATACAGCGTGGGGAACTTCAGATGGAAGTACATAGAAATGCTTTCGTAATGATTTGAAATGCGTTTTTGTATCCAGGTAGGACTTGTAATTCACAGTGGCTTGCCTTTGGATCCCAAATAGCCTATTTATTTGCTTCAGGATCATCTGCTGATGAAAAGCTGTTTCTTCATGTGCTGTGCTGATTATTGGAAGTGGACTCTAAGCTAAACAAAAAATACGTTCTCTAGTTTGTAAGTTTAAACATAATGTGCCCTCCTAGTTCAAACTCTGCTAATCCTACAAGATTAAGGATAGAGATGGCTGCATGATTCAAAGTCTTTGGAGACTGGAAGGGAAGGAATTGATTTCTTTTAACTGTAGATGCTTTTTTGAGCCTAAGCTTTTGTGTTTTTTTCCCTCAGGTATGCAACTGCTGCTCATCTGTCAAATGATATAGCCACTGCAATGGTAAATGGGCACTGGGAAGAAGCTCATAATCTATATTTGTGTGCTAAACAAACCTGGAGCGAACTGAAAAATCACCCCTCTTTAAGGTAATGAACTGGAAACAAGACTAGTGCTCACAGGAAACTATTAAGTGTATTATCTTACTTTTGGTACTTTACCTTTTGAGAGAGGCTTATAGACTAAGCCTGATAAATTTAGAGGCTTCAATATTCTTGAAAGCTTTGATCTTCCTGATTGTTTGTTTAGCTTTTAAGTGATAGTATGAAAATTATAAAACCTTGGGAATTAATCGCTAGGCATTGATAAAGCATTAAAACATTTCTGGTTTATGTGCCATGCAGGAGAACAAAAGCCTTATTTATGCCTTGTCATGATTTGTGTTTATGGCTTTCAGACAAATGGCAATAAGGAGAATTTAAAATTCACTGTGAACAAAAGGATGTTGCAAACATTATGGGAACACATACTGGATTATTCATGTCTTTAGACTTCCAAGTGGGGTCATTTAGGAAATGTTACTGAATATCTGAAAGCTGAAATAAAATGTGTTGGTTTTGAAGCATTCTTCATCAGTTTTTCTTTTAATTATTTTGTTTTCTGGCTTAATGATACACCAGAAGTTAAAGCCTTATGTTTGGCATTATATTCAATTCCACGGCAACTGATTTAAAGTAGTATAACCCTTCATAGAGGGTCATTTGGAAGTCTGTTCCATTTCACACTGAAGACAGTGGAAAAATCTATTTTGATTTTAATAAGGCATTCAGAAGACTTAGTCTTGAAAAATAGAGTTGCCTACTGAAAAGATGTTAGTCTTCTTTTTATGGCAGGAAATTCCTGTTCCAGACTTTTCCTTTTGTTCAGCTATGTTTCCAAAGATAAATTTCTATGAGAATGATTGGCAGTAACAACACATGATGTAATAAGTTACTGGTTTGCATCTTATGTAAAACTGATTAACTAAAAATTCCACTGCTGTGGCATCTAAAACACACTGAGCACGAGCAGATTGCTCCCTAAGCTCAACTACTGCTTTACCTTTGGATTGTTGATGTGGCAGCTGCCATGCTTGAGGTACAACTTGAAGAATCCAAATTGCCATATTAAATGATCTGAGCTGCTCTTACTTTTCAGCTATCACAGAGGTTTGCCCAAGTATCTGCGACGTTTCACGGTGGGCTGGGTGTATACGAGAATCCTTTCTCACGGGGTTGAAATTCTGCAGAGACTTCACATGTATAAGGTAAAGTGGTGAATAGGAATCTGTGTTTGATGGAGCATTGTACAACAATTTACTTTTCTGATGTGGCTGCAGAATAGGGACAGTGTTTGCCAGGGGTTGCTATAGTTCTAGGAACAAGTTACTTTTAAAGGAAAAGAGCCTTTTTCTGTGCTGCTGCTTTATTAAGTTTTAAATTGTTTTGATTTCTGCTTATGCTTTGAAGATTTACCATCTCTAGTACACCATAAGACTGTTGCTGAGATATGCTTGTTTAATTATTTAAAGATACCTGTGTTTCACTAGATTTGGTTATTGTTTTTAAGTAAGAAAAATCTCAGAAGAGAAGTCTTCTGAAATCCCTGCCTCTTCACCTTGGGAGGTTGCATTCCCAAAGGTCTCTGACTTATACGTTAAAGCAAATCAGATTATTCTGAAAAAGACTTTGCTTCTGCAAAAAGGCAGCTAGTGGTACTCAGATATTTGTTGTATAAAGTAAGGAATACAGAAAGAATAAAAATACTAAAGTTTTGGCAGTTAACCTTTAGGTTTACATAAAAAGATCTCTATTCTAGAGTTTTTAAGATGAATCTCTGCACCTGAATTGAGTATATTGGGTAGTGGAGTAAAAAGCAGGTTTGAATCGTGCAGAGACAAAGTTTTATAGTATGCATAGACTAGAAGGGAAAGGGACAAGCTAACCTGCACCTGGCTGTGGAATCAATCAGTGACCAACCTGTGCCGTTGTGCAGGAGGCAGTGCAGGAGCTGCAGACCCTCCTGTCGCAGGATGTGTATTGTGCTGACAGCAGAGGGAGATGGTGGGATCGGCTGGCTCTCAATCTACATCAGCACCTGAAAAACACTAAGAAGGTATCTCTGTAGAGCTGGAAACTCACTGTCTGAAAATATGTTTTAAAAATACATCTTATGAAAAGAACCGTGGAGTAGGATCTCCTAACAATGTCGATATCAGTAGGAATGCCAAGGTCAAGGCATTCATTTTCTCCGAAGAAAATGAATATTGAGTGTACCTCATCCTCACTTGGCCTTGTATGCTGGTTTTTACATTTACGTTTTTGTGCTCCTTCAGTCAGTTGTCCTTGAGCAGACAGGTGTCCGTGGGTCTTGCTAAACTGCTGCTGGTTCCCTTGCTCTTTGGCAGGCCGTGGGCTGCATTAGGAAGGGGCTGGCAGACCCCTCTGTCCGCACTGGGCACCGTCTGTCCCTCTACCTGCGGGCGCTGCGCATCAGAGACTCGCCCAGCTGCAGGCAGGTCCGGGGCCTGCTGCAGGATCTGCCAGCCATCACTGTGGAGGATGTGACACATGTAAGTGAGGGTGCTGCTGCTCTCTGGGAAATAACAACTCATGAGGCCTTTTTTACTCTTGACAAGAGAAGATAACCTGGGGGGAGTCTTGTTACATGCTGTGCACCAGCCTCTGACTGACTTGTGCTGCAGCAAAACGAATACAAATGTCTTTCTAAAACAAAAGCCTCTTGTAATCAAATACTTCTCTATTGGTCAGCTTCTTAAAGTTAGTCAGCTGTACACTGGTTAAATTTGAATTGCTTTATTTGTGTTATGAGTCTGATCAGCTGTAAACTGTAACAGTACACTCTCAGAGCCTTTCTGAGCAGGTCAGTGCATTGTATCTGGTGTCTGCAGGCCAAGGACTTTCTGTGCGAGAAAAAGTGATAGTAACCTCCTTAGCATGTTGTCAGCATTAGATTAATGGCTAAAAAAATGCCAGTGTTCTTTTAGTAGCCTTTGGAAGGTGTGCACTCTAAATATGTACTATGCAAATATTCAGTGGGGTACACCTGCATCGCATTGGAATGGATTTTTTTAACTTTCTTTTCCGTGCCATCGTAAAGATAATTCTGTCTGGTCAAAGTCAGAGCAGAGCCTCACTTGTTCTCTCTCCTCACCATATCTCTCCCTGCAGGCCTGCTTTGTGTCAGTCCGGAATCAGTCTCCTCAGCCTTCTGTATTCTTTCCTCCTGGCCCTGCATAGAGAAAGGCTATGTTGCCACCTGCCCAGGATTTTTGCTAAACATTTTTTTTCCTGAAAAATTTGCCAGTTTCTAAAAACTAAACAGAATGATTGTACAAGTTATGGCAGGTTAAATTTTATTCAGTGGATTTTTGGAAACAAGTCTAGTTCTGACTTTAAGAAAACTGAAAAGGAGGAATGTGTATTTTAGGCAAGATCCGAATACTTAGGCAAAAGCTTTTTAAATGTGATGCTGGAAAGTAACCAGATGTTTTAATGTGTTCAGGTTACAATCAGTGGAAAGATGTGTCCTCAGATGGGAATGGGGAAATCTGTATTTCTCCTGGAGGATATTGGCGATGAAGAAGGAGGCGAAGGCTGCAGTGTATCCACAGTCATGTGCTCAGTTGAGGAGCTGGCATTAACTCATTACAGGAGGAATGGTTTTGATCAGGGTAACAGTACCATTTGTTTGGGCATTTTACAGTAAAATAACTGTGGGAGTAAAGAACCTATTTCCTAAGCAGTTTAGTTAATAGATTACTTTTAGCTGATTTCATTAGACTAGCTTTTAGTCTGATTCTGTTTCCTTCCCTAATACCTCTAACACATCATTTCCTTACCAAAATGCTCTAACATGTATTTGCAAACCAACCTGCTTCCTGGCCTTTAATTATTTGCTGTCTTCAGGTACCAAAGGTGTTTTTGAAATGTGCATTTCTTCTTTATCTTCATAGAAAATCACTTACTTTGCCTTTCTTACCAGTGAACAGCTATTTTATCTTTAGGGGTAAAATGTTGTTTAAGGGGGTGTCACTAAGGAAAACTGATTTTTGGTACTAGATGAACATGAAAACAGTTGTACCACTAGCAAGACACTTGGCAATTTTTTTGAAGGCTCTATTAGTAGTTGTTCCTATACTTTTACAACTTAAGAGCTGGGAAAAGCCATGGACAAGTAAGAATATATAGACCTGTTTTACAGG
This sequence comes from Pseudotriccus pelzelni, assembly GCA_035584735.1. Lineage (NCBI taxonomy): Eukaryota > Metazoa > Chordata > Aves > Passeriformes > Tyrannidae > Pseudotriccus > Pseudotriccus pelzelni. The sequence continues at coordinate 15,835,927 of JAWMRA010000016.1, forward strand.
AAAAAAAGCAATATGCAAACAGGTAGGCAGGCTATTTTTTAAGATAATATTTTTATCTTTATATAAAATAGATATTTTAATATAGTTTTATATTATGGATATGTTCAAAAATACTGTTGCAGGAAAAGTGGCCGTATCAGAAAAGGGTAAATGAGAAGGTGACAGTATTTAGAATTGAGAAGAGTTGTGCTGAAATCCCCTCTCAGTTCCTCACTCCATCAATCTCTGTGGCTCAGCACAATTTGAGCACACAGTGTGGGATTTAGTGCTGGGCCTGGTGACCCAGAGTGCCCAGTGCAGCCCTAAACACAGCCCGGCACACACGTGGTCTCCTTTCTCTCGTGTGTATGATGTGTCAGACACGTATAATCCACGGACACTGTGTATGATACAGCACAGACAACTCCTGTATTCTGTGATCTGTGAAACACAATGTCATAGGTAAAATATTGTACTAATAGAATAAGAACAGAGCACACTTCAAGAACTGAGCTTGAGGTTGGCAGGGAGCTCAGGGAGCTGCCTTCTCCAACCCTCTGCTCGAGAGCCGGCTGCCCTGGACCATGTCCAGCTTTTGAGTATCCGCAAGGATGGTGACTCCACAGGCTCTCCTGGCAACCTATGTCAGTGCTTTGTTACCTTCACAGTGAAAAATGGTTTCCTTATGTTTATATAAATATATATATGTGTGTATCTGTATGTTTTATATATATATATATATATATATTTATACATATATGTGTCTCCCTGTGTTTAATAAGTGACAGGGATGAAAAAAAGAAAGATGATGGAAAAGCAGTCAGCTCTACCAGGCTAATGCTCAACCAGTATTACTCAAAAATGTTATATATTGAGAAAAAAATGTTCTATAAGAATAGGGTATATTACATATATACACATATGTGTACATAGACATACACACATGTATACAGGTACAGGTATGTATATGTGTGTATATTTAGGTAAATGTAATGAAACCAGTTTTATATATCCAAACGTTTGGTTTTTACATGTATTGCATTGTATGTTCTCTGGCTGGGCATTGCTCTGCTGGTGAGTGCTTTTTCCAGCACACGTATATGTACATATGGATGAGCACATGTCTGCACACTGGATGTGCACAGCTCCATGGATGTGTGTGTGTGCACACCTGTGTGCGTGTAACATATAGCATTGCTAGCTATACAACCTTTTGGTGTCAAGATACTGCTTTTTAATGTTACAAAAGTTGTGTATTTCAAAATTGTCCAAGTAAGCCTTGTTGTGGAAGGGCAGTGACGCAGCCCTGGGCTGTGACTGAAGGTGCTGGCAGGGGGGGGCAGGAATAAAGTGCATTTGCAGTGTTCTGCTGTAATGGGAACATGTGCTGCCTTCAGCTGGGCATCAGCCTGAATGTGGCTGCTGCTTTGGGTCGTAGGGGTTTCATACTTCCTCAGATTGCTGTAGAAATTGATGTTTCCATTTTTATTGAATTTTGCCCTTTAGGTATTCATGGGGAAGGCTCAACGTTTCTTACACTGTATGGGATTCTAATGTGGGATATCATTTTCATGGATGACATACCCGATGTTTTCAGAAATTCCTATCAGGTAACTTCGAAAGGCTTTCTTTAGTTGCTGTATTTACCCGTTGCTGTAGACTCAGTAACCACGTTAAAATTTTACGTGGGATTGGATTAGCATTTTATTCTGCAGGAATTTCCAGGCAGATCTTGGTGTTTCCTTCATTTTATTATTTGTTATGTTGGGTTTATTACTAAATAATCCTCATAACTTAATTGCTATGTCAGTCCGGGTTCACAGTCAGATAGTGTGGGACTCATCTGGTTAAATGTCCTACAGCTGAGCTGTATTTCTGTGGGATTATCTGTGGCAGCAGGTTGTGTAAGGCTGAAATGTGCCATTTGCTAAGCACTCTGCATCTGCTGTTGAAAAGCTGGCCCAGCACTCAGGTACTGCCTGTCCCAGCAGCGTTCAGACCTGAACTGCTGCAAAGGTTTTACACACTGGGGTGTTCAGAGCTGGGTGTTAAAGTGTAATTTATAAATGTTTATGTGATGGACGTGTTCAAGTTAGATCAATGTTTGAGTGAATTTGTAGTTAAGAAAAGTGTGAAGTAGGGCATTGTCATTCTGGGAACACTGCAGTGCTGGCAGCTCCTCAGAGCTGCATTTACATTTTTCCACAGACATCCCCCCTGGATTTGTACACTGACAGCTTCTATGAGAGCAGGAGGGATGTCATTGAGGCCAGGCTGCAGCAGCTTTGCTCAGCCTCCTCAGAGACACTGGCAAAGTTGGTTGCTGATGTCTGGACTGCTCAGGAGGGAAAAGCAGCAGCACTGGTGAGCTGGGGACGTTTTATTTCCCTCCAGCAAGCCCAGGTAAGTGACTGTTGCCCAGCATGGGGGCCTCTGATTAGGGCTGCCATTCGATCACACGTGGCCCTGTTGTGTCACAGGTTGCACTGAGGCACTGCGAGAGGGAGACTGGTGGGAGGGAGGAGTTGGGAATTGGGAGACTCCTGCTCAAGTCCCTGCACAAGTACTGTCACAATTTTCTGATACGGTCACTTTTCCTGCAACAGCAGTTGGGAACACAGCAGGAAATTGCTGTAGAAAACATCTGCTTATGTTTCCTGTTAACACCAGACTAAACAAAAAGCTGAGCTGGGTCATACAGTAGTCTTGTGAGGGCTGGGAAATGGCTCTCCAGGAAATTAAAGACAAATCCAACCAACCACCAAAGCCTCTCTTGCAGAGCCTTGTCTCCTGCCTTGGAGGAACGTTCCTGAGCGGTGTTTTCAGGCGACTGTCCAAAGACCTGCGCCACTGCCGGGGGGGCCTGCCCGATCTGGTTGTGTGGAGCACACACACCCAGCACTTCAAGGTACGCTGGGAGGGCAGGAAATACTCAGTGCTCAGCTGGGAACTGCCAGCTGTCAGCCTGTCCAAACTGTGGCTTCCTGCTGGGGTGCAGTTAAAGCTGCTGCTGGGCTGGCAGCAGCCACGGCCAGGTGATGATCTGCTATTGCAGCATACGGTGCTACAGCTTTAATGGGCATAATCAGAATCAGCAGGAATAAACACTGGCTGTGTTGGTGTGGAACAGGGCTTTGATTAAAGTTAATGTGAAGCAGCTGTTATCAATCAGTCATACACACACTGACTGTGGTTAGCAAGGGTTCGACTGGCACCACTTAAAACTTGACTGTTTAACAACTATGCCTGGGTCTGCCACAGAAACTGAGTAAACAGTCATGGCTGGTGGTTTGCATGGTAGAGGAATAGGTACTAGAAGAATACTGGACATCTCACCTGCTGAAGCAACTTATGTTTTTATAAAAGAGAGCTGAACAGCAGAAATTGGGTCTCTGGAACACCTGAGTAAGTTGTGTCAGGGTCAGCTGGAACAGGGGAGGTTGCACGTGCTTGATTTTAGAGGAGGAGAGATCTTCATTCATTAGAGTCTCTGTGTTTTGGTGGCTATTTACTGTGTAGCAGCCATAAAAGAACACTTACCTGTGGGAATGACCCTGCAGTTCCTGCGGTAACCGTGCCCGTTTGCTCGCAGCTGGTGGAGGTGAAGGGCCCCAAGGACCGCCTGTCGCCCAAGCAGATGCTGTGGCTGAGCGAGCTGCAGCGCCTGGGAGCTGCCGTGGAGGTGTGTCATGTGCAGGCCGTGGGGGGCAAGAGCCTCAGCTGACACATAGCTTTGATGGGGTAACATACCACTGCCTGCTGCTCATTAAAAATAGCTTCTTCTAAAACTCTGGCTCCTTGGAACATTACTGTGTCCTTTTTAGCACAAAGCGTACTAGGATGCACTTTGAGAAGACTGGATGATTTACTGCGTGGCACTCTGGGGTCAGAAGAGCAGAGCCTTTCTCTTCTATCCCCAATTCATAACTTATTCTGTGAGAGGTAATCCAGGGCGTTTGCCCAGTGGGGAGAATCAGCTGCCATCACACATCCCGTTCAATATAAAATCTGGGGCATCAAGTCCTGGTCGTTTGTGTTGCCCTGGGTAGCTCAGACTCATCATGGTGTGCAAGTTTCCTTCCAAGGTGCGAGCACAGCACCTTTAGAGGAGGATCAGGTTCTCTCCCTGCCCCCACCTAGTACCATGTGTTTGAATTTTGCACTTGAATGTAAAAAAATACAGGCAGAGAGCAAGGCACAAAACTGCAATGCTGTTCTAATGCACTGCTCTGGATGAAAGGACAGTTTATTTAACAGGCCCTTCTGCTGTGAATATCTGTGTTACCTGTGTAAAGGGAAATGGTTCTGGTAGAGACGGGAGTTGGTCAGTGCCAACCTGACCACACTCAGTACAGTCAGTTTTAGCCCACAATAACTGATGTGTTTGCTCACTCAGAAATACGTCAGTCACTTGGAATAGAATTAAAAAGATGATTTCCCTCTTAAGACACCAGAATCCTGCAGGTTTCTCTCGATTTTAACACATGGGCAACATCTTTTCTGTGGAGTCTTCATTCTCAAACTGAAGTAAGTTTTTCTGCTATCAGAAATTCTGCTTACCAGGCAAACAGCAGACACTGTAAGAGAATATAGCAAGGAATAAAGATAATTTGCCCCATTATTATTATTAATCATCTTCCTTCAGCACAATGTCCCTGCTTTTCTGGGAACTCCCTTCCCCCCCAATTTTTTTTGTTAGAGGAAGTGAAAGAAAACCACCTGAAGTTCAGTGTGGAAAGATATGAGCTTTTATTGACTCTAATTTACTTCACATTCACAACTCAGCATCAGGATTTTATCATCTTCCTGCCACTGCTATTTTACTCAGTAAATCATTATCAGGCACAAAGGTTTTAGTTTCAGTTGAAATGGTGAACTCTAAACCATCACAGCAACAGCATTAGAAACCTACTGCCTACAGCAATTTGAGGTACAGATTTCTGTCTCTTTGTTAGAGGCAAATTTAAGATTTCATCCCTTGCTTAAATATATGTTAGAATTGTTTTGGTTTTAATGTTTTTCCCTCTGAGAGCAACCAAAGCATTTGCCTAGCTTGCTACATTTTCATAAAAATACAAGGCAGTTATATCAGAGTGGTGCTGCAGGCAGGGGCACGTTAAACACGCTGCAGGCCTGGGCAGACACACCAACACACCTCTCCTGCATCTCTGGAAGGAAAGCCATGTCTTTGCTCCAGCAGTGAGGGAGGACGAAGGTACCCCCGCGGTCACACGGTTTGCCTCAGCCCCACCTCGCAGGAACTGAGGTCATGAAACCCCCTCAGCTCCTGAGCTCCCTGTGAGGTTTCCAGGGTGGTACAAAGCCACGGCACAGCAGGAACAGCTGAAATAATGCAGCTTTTCTACAAACAGACAAAAAAAGATGAGCTTCTTGGGAGGTTTTCTATTCTTGCAACACCAAAATGGCATCAACAGTATCTTGTTTTAAATGGTGAACAGAAATTAAAATCTGAAAAATGTGTACATATATATACACACACACACATATATATACACACTTGCATGTCAGTATTCTGTACACAGACATTAAAGACAGATACCTACTCAAACCCCAAAATTGCTTTTTAAAGTTATTAGGGCAGTCTCTACTGATTTTATAAGGCAACTGTGCAGTGCAGGATATTTCAAAGTTAACATTTAGTACCTGTCTTTCAAAGGTAAATTAAAAAGTGTTAAGATGTGTAACTTAAAGAGGAAGAGCCAACGCCCAGAGGCTCACACTCACTCACACAGACAGCAGTTGCTCAGGTTCCTTGGAAGGCACGGTTGTGGACACCAGGAAGCAGAACCTTGTCCACATGTCCAGGGAAAGGTGGATCCCTTCCCCTCCTCTCTGCAGAAGGTGCCCCCTCTCAGCCTCTGCTTACCTGACTCCCCTTCTTGAATGGTATAGAATGTCCTTTTAAGTCTGTTTGGCAAATACATATTTCAACAGGTTTTGTTTATTTTAAAGGCATATTATTTTTTAACACCCTCCCATGCTATATATATAAAATACAAAGACCCTCTGCAGCATATGTACACATCTTAAAACTGAAATGTAAAAATGTCTGTAATTTCCTTATAAAAGACAATTCTGTTTAAATATAGTACCCATTTTTCCCCCAAAAGGGTACTAGCCTTAACTTTTTTTTTTTTTTTTTTTTTTTTTTAATTCCACCAGCTGCTTTTGTGGAGTATTTATTTACATGTTTTTGGTACCTTTAAACTAAGATTATACTTTTAAAGACAAAAAATATATATATAGTCAACTGTCATTTCAAAAGAAAAAAATTGGTACCAAAAGATACTGAGCACACAGGTTGAGGTCTGTTATGTCAAGTATCAGGCCAGGGAAAGCAGTAAGCCAATGGGAAAAATGAAATCACAAAAGCAAACCGATACAAATGTTTGAATAATGAACTGAACAGTGAGATGACTGCTCCAGCAAGCTTGGAAATAAACAACTGGTTTGTGGACCATGTAACATGTTCAGCCCGTCTTGCAGCAGAATTAGGCAGTTGAGGCGAGTACATGTTTTTTCCTCACAAACAGTTGACCAGAAGGATCTGGCTTTGTGTGACAACAGCCCCGTGCCCACGACCAGACACAGGGTGGGGGGTTGGGAGCTCCAGAGGAGCCCTCCCCACTCACAGCACTCACCTCTGCAGTGGCCCTGCCCGTCCCTCTGCAGCCCCAGCAGTGCCAGCACGGCCCTGGAGCGCAGGGAACAGCCTGGGAGACTCAGGTGCTGTGTGTGCTGGGCTCTTCTTGCACAAAGCACCTGCAAGGCCACTGCGGATGCGAGTCCTCTGAAACAAATCCTTGAGTGACCTGTGCTTTGTGATTCAGGCTGTGCTGGAGACCAGTTCAGCTGAACAAATGAAGGAGGTCTCCAAATCCTATCCCTCTCCACCTTTTTTAAGCTCTACTATACTGTGTATTACCATCATGCAGCTTTCTTCTTTCCCCACAAAAACCGAGAACAGCTTTTAGCCCATCACATAAGGCCTTTGCTGCCTTCACTTGTGAGGCAACACCTGAGCAGGGGCTCAGTGTCAGTTCAACAGCATTTGTGTTTTACACAGACATCCCTGACTGTAAAACAGCCTCGCTGTTGAGGCAGAGGACAGTAAGCCTCAACCTCTGACAATGGCCGTCACTACTCCTCCACCCTCCCAGTATTCACAGTCCTGCCTTTCTCCCTGGGAAACTTGAGTCCTTTTCTGGCACAGCACCCAGGGAGAGGTATCATTTAAAATGTTTTAGCACAGTAAGGAGGCTGCTGCATTAAGCAGAGGGAGGCTGTTGGATTTAAATCCCTCAAGCAGTGCTTGTCCACTGCACCGTCCCTGTGGATGTGCACAAATGCAAAATGAAGGCACCACTTCCTGCCCTTCCAGCCCCTGCCCACAGTGACTGCAGCACCACCACCCCTCGTGGGGCTCCCAGCACCGACTGAGCCCTCCTTTCTGGAGCCCAGCCTGGCTCGGGGCAGTTCTGCTGAAAGCTACTTCATCCTACAAAAAAATGAGATGGTTGGCAGGGATGGGGATCTGGGCAGGGATCTACTGCTGAGGATTTGAAGTGTCTATATAAAAAAGTGAGAATCTCATCTGGACCACTGTTGTTTCCAGAAATGGAGAGGGGGAGGCAGGGGATGAAACAAGAACTTGCCACAACAATCTACTGTGAAAAGCTGGGGGGTGTCAGCTGCATTAATCTTGCTACTGTGTCCTCCCAATTAAAGGCACTTCTAAAGCTACTACAATACCATATCTACAGTAAATATTTTAAGGTTAACAGTGCATTGTCCTGACCTGGATTTCTACAGTCTGAAGTCAAGCTCATGACAAAGAGCACAAATCTGACTAATTGTTAATGAACACATTTTGTGGAGAGAAAGTAAAGGGAACAACCCCTCCCATGGACACACTCTGCATTAGCAGATGTGTAGGCTGGTAAGTCACAGAACATTAGTATGTTTGTATTTATGCATGGAATTATTCTTTCAGAAGAGGGTGTCTGACAAAATAGTATGTTCCCAGATTTCAGCTGTCATTTTGTGTCCACTGCACTGCTTCGGCTTTCCAAGCTGCTTTATCAAAGGGTCACATCAGTCACTGTCTGGGAAAAAAGGATATTTCAAGCAGAACCCACATTAATGACCACACCAAGCTTCTCAATCAGCTAATGAAGAGCTCCATCGCATATAATGAGCCAACCCCCAAGGACAGGAGGAATTAGGGACCAGAAGCCCCAGCAGAACAGAACTCCTGAAGATAAAATTGTGCGATTTGAAGCATGACTTGCCTTGCTTTTAAATATTTGTGCAAAACTTACATAAGGTTTGTATATAAAAATTATTACAGCTTTCGATGCCGCATTTAGCAGTGTTAACTTAGAAAAGACAAAATGATATGCTGTATTCTCCTCAAACCTTTAAATCACCACATCACCTCAGTCTTCATTTGCCAGCGTCTCAGTGGACAGCCAAATTTTGGCACCACTTAAAAATTTGCTTAACGGTGTTCCCAAAATGCTCCGTCTGCAAAGGTTCCCGACAGGAGAAAAGGGGAATGAGGAGGAGAGAAAGTCTGGGGCACCCGAGGTGTCAGTGAAACCCGTGGCTCTGAAGTACATCCTGCTTTGATCCAGTTCCGTGCAGCGGCCTTGCAAGGAAGAGTTGCTTTTGTAGTGCCGAAGGTTGCGGTTCAACGTGTCCACTTCATCCGCCAGCACAGACACCCTGTGGAAGGCGGTGATGGAGCCGCCGTGGCTGATCTGGGCCTCGGGAACCCAGCGGAAGTAGCACAGTTTCCACAGTTTGATTTGTGTTGCAGAGAGGTGGGGGAGGATCAGGCCGTGCAGGTCCACGGGCTTTGCAAACCAGTCCCTGAAGAACTGCTCCCTGCTGTGGCTCGGGCTCTCCGCTGGCTGGAAAAGGTCCGGTTTCAGTTTTAGTATCAGAGAGTTTCTCCTTGGAAGGAACTCCTGCTCCCCGATGATCCCGTTCTTCAGTGCTGGGGGGGCACCTCGCAGTGTGGAGCTGTAGTTTTTCTGCAGAAAAGAAATACTGGTGATTTTCCAGTTTTACATTCATTTGAATAACAGAGTTCCCTGAGCTGCCAGAGTGCATCACCCAGAGAAATGCTGCGACCTTTAAACAGCTCTGAGCTTGTGAGTCACTACTGCAGGGCTCACAGGGCAAACTGTGGCCGCTTGTGGCCTTACAAAAGGAATACATATGTTTTGTAGAAACAAATGATTGACTTATAATTAGAATTTACTGAAAATACTGACAACCCTGTGGGGAAAAAGTGGCATGCCATCACTTTTCCATAGGTGAGATTACGCAAATGTTGGCAGTGAGCTCAGTCATGCCAGAAAATGTTCCAGAACACAAGGCTCAACAACTGACATCTTTGTTTCTGCAGAAAACCATTTTGCCAGCTGGGAAGCCAAGGACATTGAGGCTCCTGCTGTCAAACGGCGGGTGTAACACATTCTGTACCTGCAGCTCTCCAACAGGAGCCCCTGTGGGGGGCACAGCCCAGGCCCAGCCCTGCCCTGCCCACGGAGCTCGGTTACCTTGGAGCGCTTGAAGGACTTCATGGCCCCGTTGTGCATACATGGCGCGCTCTTGCCCACGTACAGGGGGTTGTGGAACAGCAGGCGGTCCCGGCTGGAGAACTGCAGAGACCAGTCCCAAACACAAGGGAATCTGAGGCCTTTCTCACCACCCAGCTGGATGTTTTTGCTTATAGCAAATTCCTGCAAGGAGTTAACGTTCAGGGATATCATTTAGAGACAGCTGGAGAAAACAGCTGTGCCCTGTTCTCATTTGGGCAGTTACTTTTCAATGATACTGTTTGTTTGCTTCCTCTTAACCCCCAAACTGTGATTCTGAGAATATACCAAGTCTCTCAGTGCTCTAATTCTTTGTAAGGTGGCCACCTAAAGCTTTAAAGGGAAAATATTTAACAAAATAAGTATGTTTCACTTTTATCAACCATCAAATGTTTTCTACACACGGTTCTGTTCAGTTTTCAAAAACAAATTAAGTGTTCAGTCTTCCAAGTGCTTTCATTGTGAATTGCTATTTGAACTTTGTGCAATGTTTCCAACTTTTTCAACTATTTAAACAATTATGTCAAGAGATTTCAAAGTTTGCCTGAGGCTTGAAATTCTATTTATTGCCTGCCATTCTACTTTATCTGTTCCAGATATAGATTTGCTTCCTAGAGGAATACAAATAATAATGTACAATAGCAATGCTTTCCTAGGAAAAAACAAAAATGAAACTCAATAGACTTTCTTCTCGAAGAGTTCCTGTCTCCGCAAAGATCACCTGAAAGGACATTCCGATCATCTTCACCCAGGGACCTTAATGTTTTGCCCGAAGAGAGCATGACATTTTGGAAAACACGCAGGAGCAACTGAGCTGGGGTGATGTTGTTCCCAGAGGGGCACAGGGGGTGCCTCCCTGCAGGGAGGCAGAGGAGCTGCCACTCACAGTGCTCTCCTTCACGCGCTGGTGGGGGCAGTTGAAGAGGAAGGTGCCGAAGAGCGAGATGCGGGCGCTGTCATGCAGCAGTGTCAAATACACCTCAGAGAACTCGAAGGCTGCTGGGTACTGCTCCAGCAGCTGCCACACGCAGTCCAGAAACATCAGGAACAAAGGAGACTGGAAAAAGAAGCAGGGGATTACTAGATTTAACAGAGGCTTCTCCCAGATCACACTAATTTATTTGCAGTTATTGCTCCATTAGGGTATTTAGTTGTATCTCTGGTACATTACTCAACAGGGTAAACTATTTGCAGTCTTGTATTTTTTACGGTTCTATGCAACTATAACACCCTGTGTTCCTGTTTAGCCACTTGCTTTCTCAGAACTACCTTTGCACAGCTTTCCCTTCTCTCTCCTGGGTTCTCTTCATACTTCTGTAGCTGCACGTCCCTCATCATTTCCAACTTAGTGCTTGTATGAGCCTTCCTTACCTCTTGGCTTTGTATTTACAATTTATGTACTTCCTTCTTGTTTAAAATGACTGGAGAGCTCATGATTCAGCCATGTTAACTTCTCACTGCATTTTTGAGCTCTTTCTATAGCAGCCCATGAATGGCAAAAGCATAAACCATCATTTACGTAAAGCTTCAGAAACATTTTCCTCTTCCCAGTTTCACTCCTTGGTATATCCCTTCCAAGGGTCAAAACGTCAGCTTTCTCACTGTTTCCCTCTGGGCATTTCAGTTTCTGTATCACTTCTCTCTCAGTGCTCAGTGGCCTTGGTTTCTCTCTTTGCTCCACACTCTGAGGATACTCCTTTTCTAGGACTCTTGGGCACTGTCCCTGAAAAAGGTTGCTAACCTGGGTCCTCTGTTCTTCCAGCTGCAGTTACAAATCTCTCCTTTGCAATGAAGAGGCCAAATAGGATTGGCTGGAAATGCTGGGAATGAAGCCCTGCACCACCCTGTGTGGATCCCCCCAGAGCTGTGCCAGCTCTGAGCCTGCGGTGCCTCTGCACCCACTCAAAACTCTGAGGGCACTGCACAGGGATCAGCCTTTGCATCCACAACACCAGGGATGAGAGCAGAGATCACTGGGAAAACAAGCAGCAAACCTACCCCCTGTAAACCCATTCCTCACCACCTTTTATTTTAGTTTTAAACATGAGCTGTGCTGGTGTTTGTAACAGTGGGAATTTCATGTGGAACACTGAAGCAACGTAAAAATCCATTTGATTGCACCTGGTGTTTCACTGATTCTCACATGGCTACAGAGGATAAAGAAAAGGTATCTCTACCCTGGACGAAGATTTATTTTCTCTGACATTATTTTAATGAGATTTCAAAGTATTAAAACGTATTTTTCTTTTAGATTTCTGTATAAATAAATGTCCAGGATGATATCCACCAGGTACTATTATCACATGCAAATATAACTCGTTTTTACCTCTTTGTCAGATCTCTTTAAGTGGTTGCACCTATCTAAAAACTGATATCCTGCCATGACCCATTCCTTCTGTATTAAGCTTTGAAATCCAACAATTGTTCGAAAATAGGGATCCAGCATGACTTGGATGAGAGAAGCAGCAAGACAGCTCAGGTCCCGTCCCTCTTCCTCTGTGAATGACATACAGAATGAATACAACACATAAGGTATATATGCACATGTACAGAATTAGATCTCTAAGAGTAAAAAGAGGCACCTAAGTCTAGTGGTTTTATCCTAATTTCTTTTACAAGATCCTTTTTGTTGCTGTAATTGTTCTCGTAGTTAAAAAAAAAACCTAGAAGAAAAACACTCCTTTTTCCTTAAACTGAGACTCATAGTATAGAAAGGGTTCCTGCAGTACTCAGGACAACAGTGCATTCATTAAGAACAAAATATTCCTTTGACACTAAGGACTATACTACAGTTCAGACACATAACAAAATTATTTTCCTTTCTAGTTCCCCAAATGACTAACATATTTAGAAGTGATGGGGTTTATGTATAAAGATTACAATTGATTTTATCTAAATCTGTTTATCTCCATTATCATAGCAATGTTCAGAATTACAGCATGCTCTGTGTTGCATTACCTTGTAGAACTACAGAGACGTGCTTGCACTCCATCATATAGACAAGCTCAGCAGAATGCCTAAGAAATGATCTAGACAGGAAAGGAAAGTGATTTAAAAGTTAATATAACAGGTTCACACTCGACAAGAAAAAATATTTGGCATCTCTGTATATCTCTCTATAGAACTCATATATTAAACCAGAGAATCTTCCAAATGATGGATTGCTTATTTACACTGCTGAAAGCTTTCCACAGCTCGTTAAAACCATCTCATTAGTGGTACAAACCTAATGTACTCTAACCAGCGTGTATTTTCCAGTGAGGACAGCCACTTCTCCTCGGTTTCTTCAAAAGGCTCTGCAACAGGGAAAGCAATGACATTGCAGAACAACTTCAAATAACTATCCCTGTTAGCCAGATCTATTTGAATTCACTGCATTTCAAGAAAACAACCACTGTGAGAGAAGGCCAGTCCAGCCTACCGTTAACACAGAGCTGTTTGAGTTTGATGTGTGCAGCCTGGATTTCCTGGATGCTGGGGAGACACTTGTCCAGGTCAGATTTGTAAACATCACTTCTCAGGGGATGGCTCCGAGTTATTGCATTACAAATCCTACGTCAGGAAAAGAATCAGCAGGTTTGTTATTGCAGAGGAAAGAAACAGCCTTTCAAGAAATGTGCCACAGTCTTTAACAGCAAACTAGACCCACATAAAACTTGCACCTAATTCTCCAAAAGAAAAGTTTCCTAGTTTATATCTGGGAGATATATTGCTCCTGCCATAAACCTAATGACTCCGAGATTTTTGGTATGTGCTAGTTACAAAACAAAGAAATAGAAATGCTGGAACATTAAAACAATGCATTTGGGAAATGAAAATCTGAGGCTGACTGACAGTTAAATAGCTCTATTCAATTTTTAATTTTCCATCATTTTTAATAAGACTTATCTGTTCTAAATAAACAGAACATACATAAAGCTTATGAAGTCCGGAAATCTGACAAGGTTTCAAATAAAACTCAGAGCTGCAATTCACACAATGCAGATGTTTGCACTACCACAGAAAGTCACTCTTCAAATTAAACCAAAGAAAAATACCAAGTCAGTAAAGTACAAAGTACTTATGCAAGGATCAATCTTTCATCAAGGACAGCGAATGACAAATATTTCACAGAACTACCAAGTGCATTGTGGCACTAAATCTATAGAACTGTATTTCCCAATGTTTCCAGTGTCTTGCTGAAGCAGGTAAGAAAATCTCCACCAATGTAGGCTGTGTTACAGTAAATCTGATCCTTTATCAATAAATTCTGCTGCCTAAAAAATAAACATACCCTAAAATCTGAAAAGTTATTCAGTATTTGAAGCTGAAGTGGGCCTTGAACAGAAATTGTGCCAGAACTATAGCCAGAGAACAGTCTCTCAAAAGTCCCCACACTACAACACTATGAAGCAAATACGCTCTCCATGACCCATCCCTGCTGTATGTTACAATCACCACTTGTGTTCTCCTGAGCCTCTGATTAAGGAATAACTCGGCTAATCACTTACCTTTGATCAATCCTTCGTTGCTGCAATACATCTTTAATGTTGGCCATTCTTACAAGGGCACTCCCGTTAGGGTGATTCCAGGACCATAACTGACATGGGGAAAGAAACACAGAAGAAGCAACTAAAAATAAGGTAGGTTAGTGTTATTCCGTAGAAATATGTTATTAATGCTACACAGAACTCTGTTCATTGGGAAACACAACTTTAAGATCAATATTGTACAATGATCAAGAACAGTAACAGAATAAAGACAATACTTACTGGCATTCGCCTCCCAATAAAAGAGTAGGAGTACAGCTTAAGGTCTTGATCTGCTAAGGAAGATGGAACCACAAAATATTCTGGAAGGCTTGGGGGGAAAAAGTACGATACAGAAAGGTTACTTTTCCCAGTGTTTTTTACCAGCTTTTCTCTTGTTGCAGTGCTGTGTTACCAGCTCAGTCTCCTACAGCGCTGTCCCATGTGATGGGCAGAGCTCACATGGAGCTGTTTAGAAACGTGTACGTTCCACAGGGAAGGACAAGAGCATGAAAGCCACAGATGCCAAAATATGACATTTCCTTTAATGACAAGACTTGCAGGATATTTCAGCTGGGGGCCTCTCCAGAGAGCGGCAGCGCATGGGTGGGTGGGATGGAGGCTGTGGCAAAGGAGACAGGACAAGGCAGTTCAATTCCCTTCCCCCGGTGTCCCAGAGCAACTTACCAAGTAGAAATCATATACCCTTCGTTGACTGAGCACACTCTCCACTCGGATGCACCCGTCCTTTTGATTTCTCTGTCCCAGTCAGAGTAGGTTTCAAACAAAGGTGTCTGCTGAGCGCTGCCGATGCCACCGCCACCACCTCCTGGGTCTATGCCATTCACCTTTGCTAGGAAGAGAAAAGTCATCAATGCACATTAAAGACAAAACAAAAACAACAAAAAAAAATTAACCCCCTGACCTTCCTAATTGCAAGAATGAGTCATTAGCATCGGGACTAATATTACCTATTTTTGCATTACAAGAAAACAGTGATGTCATGACAGCTTGGTGACACATGAGATGTAAATGCATTTTTTTCCCTGCAATTTCAATAGAAAACATAAAATTGGTATGCTGTGCTGCTTGATAGAAAGCAAGACACATACTAACACTCAGGAACAAGTGTTATCTCCAGTCACACAATTTTTTTCTTCAGTATGCCGAAATTCACATTTTAAAAACATGAAGCCTTTACAGACTACCCTTTAAGAGGTACCTTGTGAAGAAAGAAAAATAAAACTTATATAATTTCAACAATTTAAATGACTGCTGTATTAACAGCAAATAAAATAAATGGAAGGCCAGATTAAAATATGGTTTTATATATATATATATATATGTTTATATCCACAAAAAAGGGTGGTCTACCATTTAGTGGCAAGGGACCAGGAGATTCTATAGTTTGTTGCTAACACAGAAGGATCTCCTTTGCTGGTCATTCTTTAGGTTTCAAGGAGGCAGTCAGCAATGTCAAAGGAAACTGCTTTTTATTTCTTGACACTTGGAAGTAAATTTTTAGAGGAAAGTGGAATAAACTGAGACAACTCTCAGCTCCCCCATGAAAACTCTGATCTTTGGCTGTTCTAGTCTGTAGAGATGCAAGAGCCTGCCCAGCCAAAGCAGGAGCAGCGTCAGGGCTCTGCTGACATCTCACTGACTGTGCAGTTTCTGTACCTATCCATTTCATTCTTGCACTGGTACTCTGACTGCTTACGTTTTTCTGAAGACAACTGGACTAAAATCAGAAAGAAGGAATTCTTCAAAGACAGCGGCAGAGAAATTTGCTAGTTAACAAAAATGTCACAATTTTACTGTTCAATAGCAGGATATATAACTTCCAATATAGTCTGGGAAAAAAACGATGTACACCAGAGCAATGCAGGCCTTTTACATTCCTCAGGAAGCACAAAGACAGCGTCTCACCTCTTACTTTACTGGGACTAGCAGGGATAGAGAGT
Source organism: Pseudotriccus pelzelni (assembly GCA_035584735.1). Taxonomy (NCBI): domain Eukaryota; kingdom Metazoa; phylum Chordata; class Aves; order Passeriformes; family Tyrannidae; genus Pseudotriccus; species Pseudotriccus pelzelni. Next base: position 15,852,007 of record JAWMRA010000016.1, read on the forward strand.
CATAAAACAATGCTGGAATTGCAAGAGCAAAGCCAGAGATCTCTGCTACAAACCCCAGAGTTCACAGTAACAACAACCCCCCAACCCCAAAGTATTTCAAACTCTCTTCTGCAGCAGCTGCAGGATAGCAGAATAACTATTCTCTGCCATTCTGGTCTGCTGCTCCAGACGAACATTTTTACCCACCTTATGTAATTCTTCTACTAGGTACTTTTCCATACAGCAAATGGTATTTTAAGGACAGAGTAAAGGCAACTTTGTGACAGACTACCATTGCATTGCAATTTTATCTGCAAATTTGCTTCCTCCCTAGTCCTTGATAACACTACAGTACATGGACCTCAATAACCGCCGGAGTTGTAGGAGGTAAGAAATTCTCTGTGTACTTCTGTGTGCAACATGATCACATGCACAGGCTGTTCTGGTGCACGCACAGGGCAGTCACGGAGCCACCTGCATGAAGAACATGCATTTCTGGGCAAATCTGGAGGCCTGCTCTCAGAATTCCACAACATTCGTACTTGGTAACAGGCAGATCAGTGGTTTCTAGTGCCAGCTGCTGAGTGAATGTCTCAGTACCACAGAACTCCAGCAATGGCACTTTCTCTGAGGGAGGCTAGTCAGGCAGAGCTGAGGCTTTCAGCGGTGTTTCGGCTGGGGAACACTCCGCAGTGACCGCACAGCATTGCACTAGAAATCAAGTTCCAAAGGATCTGGTTCAGGCTTACCTAACTGACAAGGTTCAGGTGGAGACTGGCCTTGAGCAGAGAGGGTGTGCTCCAGCTCAGCAGGGGTGGTGGAGGTTTTGAGTGGTAAGAACTGCCTAGTAAGCCTCTAGGAAAGAAGGTATGGAGTCCCAAGTTGCACAAATCCTCCTGCAATACCACCAGAAGAGAAACTTATTCCCAAAAGAAGGGCAGGTGAACAAGCCTGCCTGATGGGAGATTAACTGGCTACCTACAGCACCGATGCAGACATACAATAGGCAGATGGAAGTGTGGAAATAGGAGTAGTCATGCTGACATCAGTACTTTGGCTTTGCTTCAGACAGGAAAGACATTTCCTTTGATTTTGGTCGTTAATGTCTATCACAGTGAATGACTTACAACCATTATAAGTAAGAAGTTGGGTGCAGAACAAGCCGATTTTGTTACCCCTGGAGAAAGCCTCAAATGCTTTTTGCCACTGGTTCCAGACAGAAGTCTTACTGAAAATACATATTATGAAGTAGGAAAAAACCCACAATCAAAGTATTTTCATACTTACCTAGATTATGATACATTTCCCCAACATACTCAAATGCAAAGAGAAGCTGAAGATCTGTTGGCTGAGAATAATGAGCTATTGCAAGGCACACCTAGGAGAGAAACATTTCTTACTGTTATTTACAGGCAAAAAAAATATTGCCCTTAAGTATGCAGAGCTGTTGAAAAGCTAAAAATCAGTCTTCTAATATTTTATTTCCATATTTTATCTGAGTGAATATATAGTTGCACACACTGATATTTGTGGCTGAATTTTTGGTAATAGGGAGCCATAGAAATAGTTTTGATTAAAAGCTACTAGAAGTTTTTGCTGTTCTATGAAAAAGCCGCTGATAGCCAGCTCCATGATGGACTTCCTACTGCTAGCCAATGGTATTGGCTTCTGTGATAACATATTTAAGAACACATGAGGAGAAGCCTGTGTGGCAGAAGAAATTCCAGCCCTGAGGAAAGGAGAAGAGAACATGAGATGGCAATGTAGACTCCAAGGTCAGTGTAGCAAGAGAGGGGAGGAGAGGCCCAGAGGCCCCTCTCTCCCTCTCCAGCAGAGAAAAGACTGAAAGCTGAGAGCCCTGCCGCCTGTGGAAGATTATTGGGGTGAGGAGACCCCCTCCAGCAGCTCATGGAGGAGCCTTCACTGGAGCAGGCGGATGCATGAGGAGGCTGAGACTCTGTGGGAGGCCTAAGATAAAGCAGAGTCCTGCTGGAGACCTGTGGCCCATGGAGAGAGAAACCTACGCTGGAGCAATTTGTCCTGGGTAGGACTTGTGGCCCTGAGTGAGATTTGCACAGAGCAGCTCACTGGTTACCCAAGGGACAGCAGATCATGGAAGCACTGTGGCCTGAGAGGTCGATCGAGGACTGTCTCCCGTGGGAAGGGACACCAAAGGACACAGGGAAGGACTCAAAGCCGTTACCCCTGTAACTGCGGTGATGACCACAGTGAAGCAAGTTGTCTCCTTGCAGCCCATGAAGGAGTAACGCACAGGACAGCAGATTAACAAGAGCTGCTGCCGAAAGATGGACTCAAACAACAACTGATCCCCCGTCCCCATGCCCCGCACTGCAAGGGAAAGGAAGGAGAACATGAAGGGAAGGGGGGAGTGGAGAGAAGGTGTTGTGTTTTAAGACTGTTTTATTCTTTAATTCTTATTCTGTTAGCAATAATTTAGTTTTTAGTTTGTTAGCAATAAATTTAAGTTCTATTCACTTTGAGTCTGTTTGCCCATAGTTAATAAATGAGTCTCCGCATTCTTATCTCCACTCATGAGATGAACATTTACAAGCTCATTTCCAGGATTTGGTAAAATTTTTAATGACTATAATGAAATAACTGGAAGCCATGCACATTTTACTAAATCTTGTGATGTCAGTGTACAAGCCAAAGCTGAAGAAGCCAGCTGTTCAACAATATCTGGCCACTTCTAACATTACTTTTGGCTACCACTCAAAATGAAACAAAATGGAAATCTCTCTATATACACATTTTTACTTCCATTTTTCTGTGTAGGTTTTCCCTACTAACTGATTCTAGCAGAGCTACTCCTCATGTTCTTTTATGGAGTGAAAGTTGAAAGCCTTTTACTATACTTATCCACTCTCAAGGCTTCAGGACGAACTGCAAGACATGACAAATATTCCATCTTGCTGCCAAATAACACAACAGAAATACAGTAAAACCTATTTTTGAAAGCAGTAGCTGAAATCTCAGTCATTTACTTGTTACATTTGAAAAAGATGGGGGGGGTGTGCTGTGTTAAGAGGGATAAAGTGGCAGGAGGGGGGATAGTAACCATTCAGATCTGGTTCCCCCAAAAAATATGACACCATAGCTGTGCTTGTGAACAAAGTAGCAACTGAAAAATGCCTCTAGGGGTTCCCTAGAATAGAAAAAGCACACCAGGTATTGCATGAGTGAAACAGTTCAAGACCTCTAGTTCTTTTATTTAAAAGAAACTTTTATCCTGCTGCTATCTTTATTTTTACATTTCAGAAAAATTCTGCTCATATATATATATATATTAAACAAGCATTAAGGACATACTCATTTTCAGTTTATTCCTCACTAAATCTCTATAGTAGGTTTATAGTCCTAAAGATTCTAAAGACAAGCACATTCCACAAATCTCAGCGTATTATCACCGTAAGCAGAAAGCTCTTACATTTGAAGACAAACATGTTTTACAGGAAGCCTTCTCATATCAAATTGAAAAATGTTTGGTATTCTTGCCAATTTACAATTGTGTAAAGCTCTAGATATTCAGGCTCAGACAAATAACAAGAGACCGGGCTGCTTGTTGGAAAGTTCACATATTAAAAGCAGTGAAGACAATGGCAGCAGTTATTTCACAGTACAAAGGCCACTTCCCTGTGTCAGTGTCCCCTGTTCAACCCTTATCTGAGAAAAATAAATTATAACTTTCGGGGCACACCCTCCACTTCAACACGAATTTTACCAAGCACAAGAGTTCCAAGGGATTTCCAATGCTCTTGCAGAAGAGTATTGAACAGTCCTATTCCAGACATGCTAAGGTAGCACAGCCCTCTTCCTTAAGCCAGGCTCCCTGTCTCAGGAACTCCCTGGAAGGATGCTGCTTTCCCTTGCTCTTGCAGTTCCTATTCCAAGCAGACACTTGCAGCAGAAAGTCATGCAAGCAGGGCCAGATCAAGTCCCACAAACAGAATTTGTTAATCTTCCTAAGCTGGAAGTCTTCTCGGAAAAATAAGTATTCAGGCAATAAGTCTTCCAGGCCTAAACCTCACACACATTCTCATAGCTGCAAAGCTGTGAATTGTCTAAGTGAGAACTGCTTTTTCCCCTTCTATAAGAGTTCCAGTATCAGCTGTACATAATACTTAATGTGGTTTGAGCATAAGGTGTCTACACGAGAGGAAACAGTATAAAGCTTTCACATATCAGGATCCTTGTTTGTACAAGAATGTGTTTGAATTCTAAGTACAGGTTTCCTAAGCATTAAGAGAATTATTAAAATACTTCTCTGTTTTTTAAAATACCTTTTACCTTTGTCCAGAGAAGCTGTGGATGCCCCAATCCTGGCAGTGTTCAAAGCCACATTGGACAGGGCTTGGAGCAACCTGGGCTAGTGGAGTGTGTCCCTGCCCATGGCAGAGGGGTTGGAAGTAGATGAACTTTAAGGTCCCTTCCAACCACAGCCATTCTGTGATTTACTTCTGAAATAAGTTTTCTTCACACTCTGCAACCCACTCCAAGACAGTATCTTCCCATGCATTCCCTGTGTCTTGAGACATTACCAGTTTTGTGATCTGTATAAACAATTAGAGCAAGGTAATAGAGTTGGGGAACACATTAGGGTCAGGACCATTTGTCCAGAACTCTTAAGAGTTTCATATTATTGTTCGTAACAATTAGGAAAAAAAGTTCCCCTCCATCCCAAGTGTTATGACGTAGGAGAAGGCTCGTTCTGATTGCACAGGAAACAAGATTTGAGATAACTTTCCTTCTGTTTTGATTGAGCTTGTGATTCTGAAACTGCTCTCATTCTCATTCAAAAAAGCTTCCTGAAGGAAAAGAACTGAGGGAGTTCCAGAAGAGAGAGGGACTGAGACAACGGAGATATGTTTATGGAGATATAGGGTGTGTGCCATTCTGGTACACTGCCAAGATCCCTATGGACGGTGAGGCAACACTATCCATCATCTTACAGTCATAACATCTACAGCCTCACCTTTTCATATTTATTTTCTCAGTACTGTAGTGCCTAGAAAATGGCAGGACTGTTCAGTTTGACTGTTTGTTGTCATTTTTGGAACAAAATAATTCCTTTCCTTTAAGGAATGTGAAATGCTTCTTTTTTTGCACTGCCTAACTTAAGACTTCCCCAGCTTGCTTACCCTTACTTCCCCATCCTCCACTTCCTCCCACACCCATTTGGCTTTCCTTCCTTTGGAGACTCTATAGCTTTATTTTAGAGACAAAACAGAATTAAACTGCTAAACAGTGATGAATAAAAATTTCCATTCCCTCTATTTTTCCTTAACTCTTAACATCCACCGATAAAAATGAGGAAGAAAATATTTACCTGACTGATTAATGCTGAGATCCTCACAGAGAGACTTGGAATAATCTGTTTTAGTAAGGCAGCTTAATTAGTTATTCTCCCTTATGCCCTGTTCAGCAAATACAGGCACTTCCTTAGGAACAGATTACACTGTCTTTGCCAACACCAATTTATGTCACTGAATGCTGTTGAGTATTTCCAGTACTTGCACAGAACTGTGCAAATTACTTAACTGTATAAAGTTAGTATCTGTCCTCTTCGTAACTATTCCATATATTTAAGGCTTATTTTAAATAGTAACTACTATGTGTATTGTTCTTATATAACTATTGCTCTAAAGGGAACATTTGCTATCACCTGGGAACAAGTCAGAGACATTTATACTCCCGTAACTTGAAGTGTATATTTTAGTAGCTAGTACTTCATTTTGACCCACCAGTGCTTTATTTTTGGGATGTATAATAAGGATGACATTTCATTACAACCTGATCTAATCTTGGTACCTCTGAAGAGAAAGCTGGACTAGGTGATGGTGTCCACAGGCCCCTCCCATCCACGGTCATTCTCTGAGCACAATGCACACTCAGCCCATGAGCAGGATTTCCCTCACATCAGAACTCAGTTATACTTTAAGTCTTGGTCTTCCCTAGAGGTCTTCCCTATGCACACACAGTTATTTCCAAGCAGACAGCTACCAGTGTTCTCAGGCATAAAGAGATGGATGTAAACATGGATTCAAGAGGCCCTTCAGAACTTTAGGGAGGGCTGGTTGCCATCCTTTGTTTTTAAACATCAGGACAACTTTGCTAATAGGTACTACCTGAGGGGCAGAAACAGAAACCAGATAAAATCTTTCCAGAGTGTGGTGCCAGCATGCCACCTAAATGTCAGAAAGAGCAAGACACCTCCATTCAATATGTTGTGTAAGACCATTCTAGATGTGCTCACCAGCACCCCAAAATAATATAAGCTAAATCCTGATACAGGAAAACTGATCTAAGGACCTCCTGGTTTTACACATTTATATTTTAAAGCTAACAGATGATGTTATTAACAGAACCTTTTCCCCTTCAGTGTAATTGTGCTTCTGTGATCCACCCATGCCACGTTGCAATAATCTACTTGCTGCATTAAAACTGCAACAGTAGCCACACAGCTGACATTTGTACAAGTTTTCTTGGACTCCTCTAGTGAGCATATTCTGATACTTGAAAATGGCAGGTGTAACACTGCTGGTCATCACCAGTACAATGTTTATAACCACACAGACTCAGATCCTTCTGGATCTCCAGAACTAGCTGTACTTCCTAGGAACCACCTAAGACCATGTAATTGTAAATGCTTAAAGTAAGTGCCTTCCTAAAAAGGTTTCCCTGTTTGCTCTTGCAGAAGTAAAAGCAGCCTGAAAAGTGTTAATGAGCTGCTGAGCTTATTCTCCCTTCCCTCCTCAGCTGGACCAGGCAATTAGACACAGTTGCTGTACAGATACAGCAGTCCAGAGTTGCTCCAGGGAGGTTTCTGGGAAGCTGTCAAAGGGGAACTGACTGCTGGAAGACCGCCAGACGTGAAAAGTTACAAACAGCCAAGGCAGCAGCAGGGAGGGAGCTGCACAAGCAGCAAGGCCAGAACAGTGCCTGCAGTACCCATCTCCTGCCCCTGGTCTCAGGGAGGGCAGGAGAGGAAGCAGCGATGGGCCGGCTCAGCAGTTACTCGGCTGGGAACTGCAAACAGACTTACGTCTGGGCAGATGGTTCTTAAGACTTGCAGGGCTAAACGCAAACTTCATCCTACTGAGAAGGGGGATTCTTAAGCTCTGAGAGCAAACTGGGTCATTCCTTATGAAAGGCCAGCTGTACCATGGAGGCCAGAGGTGCTGGAGCAGCCCAGGGACACCGGAGAGCCAGGGTTGCTCTGCAGGCACTGCTGGGCTGCTCTGCAGGCTGGGCACCTCTGCCTGCCCAGCGCAGCTCACCTGGGCTGCTCTGCAGGCTGGGCACCTGGGCTGGCACAGCCCCAAGAAAGGCACACGCTCCGGGGAAACTCGTGGCAACCGGGGGAACTGGGCAAGGAATGACATTTCTAGGAGGGGACAGACCAAGATAACTCCTCTTGTCAAGAGCTACCTCAGTCTTCTCTGAGAAAATGTTGAGAAAAAGCACAGTTTTATGTAGATTAGACAAACTGGTCTTTGCAAGAGCTTGTTGGAGAACTTGCTGTGTGAAACAATTAAGGATATACTTAAGGCAGTACACTTAACCTAGCGGTAAATGAGGCTTACAACTTTCAGAAAATGTATCAAAGTTTCAAACATTTTCCATAAGAAGGACAAACATCTGTTGTACAGCTGCAATGCAGTATTTGGATTCCAGTCTTTAAAAAGACTTATTTAATAAATCAGTAATTTTTAAAAGCACAATAGCTATGAGAAGATACACAGGTTTATCTATTATGATAAGAAACAGTTAATACATCACATTAAATTTTTACCCTAATAATTTTGACTCTAGATATCTAAATATTCTCCTGTAATAGAATGTGATTAATTTGCAATTCTTACCCCCTAACTTGTCTGTCAAAACATAATACAAAATGTCCTTATCTGCATAACTGTTGCTACATGTGATGACTACAAGGCAGGACATAAGAAGACAAATAATACCTTTTTTGCACTTTCCGGTCCTGCCTCATCAAAACGAAATCTGACAATCCGGAAGTCTTTGCAATAAATTATTAATTCAGTTGGATTAAATTTAAGTTTTTGGTTGGGACCCAGGACCTTCTGCTTCCTCTTGGTGTCATTCACTGCAAAGAAGAGACAACATTATTGGCCTGTGTTCAGGCCAAGTATTCACAAGGTTGGCTCAGACACAGTCATGTTGCCACCAGTTTACTTAATAGAATATTTCAATTGAGGCAGAAAATCTGTTAATGTCTGTTAGTAAAAGCTTACACTTCACTACATTTAGGGTAAACATCATGTTTTTGAAAAGGGGCAACAAATATGGGTCACTGCAAGACAATATAACAGGTCAACAGCACCTCTTCAGTTTAAAAAAACCTTATCTTCATAATGTTCTTTCTCAGATCCACATTAATCTTTTCACAGTGATCACAATAAACTTTGGGCACTGAAAACTTTTAACTAATGATTTAAATTCCCTGAAGTCAGAAACCCAAGAATTTAACAGCCCATGCCATAAAGAAGATTTGAAAAATTACCACTTTTATGAAATTCTATAATTAAAGAGGAAAAATGTTCCTCTTAAGAAATGGGTTAGCCTAAAGAATCCAACAAATCAGAAACTGGTTCTTCACAATAAGTATTTTAAATTCTTTAGATTAAGATGTCATTTGCATATTTTTTAGGACCATTGGCTACTAACTTGCTAAGAATTAGACAAGATTGAAAACGACAGTATTTCTGTTGTCAGATACCCAGCTATGTGTAATTTGTATAAGTGATGTCCTTTTTGCCATCTAATGTGTTTCAGTGGCAGATTCAGATGCTTGAATATAAAGAAGTTGCTAACAACATTTTGTACTGCTACAACAGGTGTATATCCTAGAACACCTGCTGATTCAGTACTGTAGTTAAATTTAAAATCAATATAAAGACCCAGCTAGATAAGTCTCCTGCATGGCACCTCAAGATTTATTCAGCTTTTAAGGATTTTATCTTAATTTTAAACAAACCAAATTCTTCAAATCAGGGAAGGTTAATAGCATAAAACCTTAAGTGTCAACAATTCCGCACAACTGTCATTCCACGTTACTACTTTTGACGTACCTGTGACAATTTGCTCAATGCAGGTGAGTGGCACGTCGTGTTCTCCAAGGAGGAGGTTTTTAAAATGGAACTTCTGAAACACATGAACTCACAGCCATTAATTGCACTTCTGCAGTTTGCAACCAGATATACAGCACAGCTTTGAAGAAACTATGATAAAAATCAGGCATGCCTGGGCTTTTCCGACATGTACCACCCTTGCCTGTTCACGGGCAATTAGCTGCTTCCACAACCTCTTTCTTGTGCTGGTGAACTGCACACCCAACATTTCAGAAACCCCAGCAGAGTATGCAAATTAAGCCCAATATTTGCTCTGAATTTACTGAATTAGCCTCAAAAATTACTGGTAGAAATTCAATACAATGTGAAGTGTAAAATATTTATGGAATATAAGGAATCTCCAATTATTACTGTAACCATAGAAAGAAAAAAAATACTAAGTCTACTTTAAGGAGCAAGTTTTGACAACTACTTCATGTCAAAAATTAACCTTTTGAAGTAGCTTTAGTCAAACTTACTAACCATTAATGAATGAGCATCTATTTCCTTTCAGAGCTTTACACAATGCCTCGTTTTTTCAAAAGCCGCAAATGAAAGTGCAAACTCCACTGAAAATACTATACAGCTCACTACTGGGATTTCCCAACAGTTCAGTGTGCTGTGCTGTTCAAAAACGGATCAGGGTTTTGAATGTCACATGTTCTGCTTTGGCAAAGACAAAAGTTTCTCTCTTCCCTTTTCTTGTTGCTTCATGTACAACAAAAACTCATGTCATGGTTCCTCTGCCCTCCATCAGTAACGCCAATAAAACTCTGCCACATGAAAGGCTTTGCTGATCTCACACTTGTCTGTTCAAAGGAACATTCGCAATAATCTCCTTCAAGGAGGAACACGTTTGTTTACAACCCCTGCTTTGCCTTTGGTCAAACCACTTCCCAAGGCAGCTGCACACACAGAGGTGAGTAGAGCTGGATGTGCCTCTGTGCAAACTTGCTCTGTTCTCATCCTCTCAGTGAAGGGATGGAACAGCAGCACACTCGGAACAGGCCACTGGAGCCTCATCCTTTAGCCTGCTTTGTTTTAGCAGGCATCCTCTGGATAGCAGATGGGAGTCATTCTCTGGGTCTCCCCTCTCACACTGCCCTGGTGCAGCAGCGTGAGCAGCAACAAACCTGGAGTGGCATCGGGTCATCCGTAATGAAGGAAATCTTGAAGTTGGTACAAACCAACTTGCCCCATAGGTCATACTGGCTCGTGTCTGTTGCAATGCACTTCCTTACAAAATTCACTTCATTTACCACAATTTCACCTAAAAAAGAAAAAGGGGAGGGGAAAGCAGAAGCCTTTATACATCTTGTAGGTACAACAATTCCTAAGTCTGTAGTACCAAGAAAGCCTTAACTCTTTACCTCTTTCAAGTTATACACCTCTTCTGGGTAAACCTGGAATTTAACTAACACCAGTCCGGGGGAAAAAAAGAAAACTACCATTCCAAAATGGACAATACTATGCAGTGTAGTTAAAAGGAAAAAACAAACAAACAAAAAACAAACCCAAAAACAACCAATCAATCAAAAAAACCCAAAACAACAAACAAACCCACAACCCCTCCCCAGCCAAAACCAACAAAACCACACACCACTTTCCTCATATCCAAGATCAAAATCTGCAATTCTTCAGTATTAAAAATTCACTGGTTTGAACAACACTGTCCTTTAAACAAAAGCATACATTCCTGAACTTCAGCTAGTATTTATTTTAAAAACTGAAATCAGCTGGATATTGTTATGTACTTCAGAGGGTTTTATGAACTTCATGAATTCAGAATTATCAGGCCACATCTAGTTTTGTATTTATAAACAGATTTTCAGGTGATTTCAAAAAAGAAAAACCAGAACACAAATACATTTCAAAGTTTCTACTGTGACTGTCTACTGAAGGAGACCAATCATTTTCCTTTGCAAAACAGAGATCTAAATGAAGAAAAAAATCAATTATGCTAATTGGTCTGGCATAAGTCATAAAATAAAAAAGCACATAGGCAAAATGAGACTGATGACCACTTAAAAAGCAAAAGCAAATCATAATGTTACTTTTTAGTTCTGCAACAGAGGTTGCTAGAAGCAAAACAGCAATTCTTACTTCAGGAATTTAACGTGGTAATCCATTTTATTCCTCTGTAGGACCTTTGCTTCTGTCATCAGATGAACCACATCCAGCTGCTGCTGTCCACCATAAATAGTGTGGGAGTGGAAGTGTGTTCCAAGAAAAGTGTAATTTCATACTGGCTGTAGGTTTCTGTTTAAAAAAGACTAAGGACTAAAGATTGCTGAAGCCTAATTTGCTCATAATAGGTTGGGCATATTTAGTCCCAGTTGCCTGAAGTGCAGTCTCGGAGTGTCCCGTGTTTTGCATGGAAACAGGCAGTTCTTTGGGTGGCTGTAATAGCAGGAATCAGTTATTTGTGTCCAGTGAGAGTGAACATAGTTGGAATAATCTTCCCACCTGTCTCCTCATCTAGAGTTCTCACTGCAGCCAAGTAACCAGACATTCAAAGGACTGTCTTTAGCATCCCCAGGCAGAAATGGACCTTTTGCCAGTTCCTGCACATGCTCCTCACCCCAAGCTCTTTAACTCCACTGTCCTACCGGCTCTTTCACCCCTAATCCGATTAGGGATCAGCATGAAAGTCCCTAAGAGCAGCAGCAGAATCCCTGCTTTTAGTTCAGTTGTGGTAAACAGCTACAAAAATCTCTTGGACTAAGTCTGTAGCTCTGAGCTGTCAGAATTATGCTTGAAGATGTCAGGAGACAAGTTTCATTAACCTATGGTTATGATATACATACATAATTCTATGCCAAAAGTGTCAGGAGTAGTGAAAATGCTCTATAAACAGATATGCTGGAGCTTTAAAATCTTTTTCAAACACTACTAAACTGTGCTTAAATAAGCTTTTGAATTTGAAAACAAAAAATCTGATTCTGACAGCTTCGGTACAAATAGTTAAAGTTCAGCCAAGTCCACAGCAACTGAAAACAGTATCTTAAAACAGGGTATATGAGAATGACAAGCCCTGCTTCTTCTAAACATTGCAATGAAAATGTTTCAGTACTTCTGACAGGGTCTGGCCTGAAACTTCTTAATGCCCAGCATTTCTTCTAGTAAGCCATTTACTTAAATAGCTGCAAAAGCCCAAACCACGTATTGAAGTAATTTCTCCTCATAGTTGGTGTTCAGTCTTCAACTATTCAATGTCAAGTTCTCAGTCATGTGTCTGTGAAGCTTCTCCTCTCCACAACCGAGTGCTACATATTTTTTATTCTGCTCTCTCAGTACTTCCAGTGTATCACTGCATTTCTAATAAAAAAATATGGAGAGTTAAACACGCCATGAAATGAAGTGCAACTTCCATAGGGTTTTTTTTGGTATAACATTCTCTTATCTGTTATCAAGCGTAATCTTGTTTAGTCTCACACTCTTGCTAAAAGCACAAATTAGTATTACCAAACTATTCCAGTACTTCATGGCTTTGATGCTACAATACATACAAACATCTTCAGTTTGAATCTACTACAGTTTAAAACTTGCTTCATCATTCTCTTACCAAAGCCAGCCCTTTTTACTTCCCTTCCCCATTCCTCCGAGTTGTGTGGCTACACAGCAACACATTAATACTAATCCTATTCCAGTGCACCTTCATTTACTCTCATTTCATCCAACACAAACATATTCTGGATTTTTTGGCCTCACTTTTCCCTTGCTCTCAAGTTGACAGCCCTACCACAGAGCTGTGAGTTTTGAACCTGAGGGTTATGGTATGACAGGACAGGCAGTGCATGCACACGGCCTTCCCCCGAGGGGCTGACACATGAACAATGAAACAGGAGAAAGTTTGCCATGCAAATTTAAGAGCTGCACTTTCCAAACACCTCTAGAAACTGATTGCTTTTTTTAATGCAGGTTTGGAATTTTATATTGACCTGTCTTTTATCCCTTATTTGGACATCTCTAATGAGCAATATAAAAAGGTGCAAATTAAGTCAAGTTTAGGAAAGCAGATAAACAACATAAGTAGTAAGTGTAGAACTTGCACAATGAAGCCTTCTTGTATTTGCAGTTGAGTAGGTGATTTTTCTACACAAGTGTCAACAACAGAGCTATTCAGAGATATTACACTGCACATTTCTACAATGTAGCTGCTGCTTTTTTTCCAGTAAACAGTCACAAGCTGTTCCAGACATGGAACAGCAGTCAACACTTCCATGTGACTCCAAGAGTCAAAGAATGATCTCAGGAGACAAGAGCAGTTTGTTTAAACTCTGACAGGAAACCAGAAGAAAAATTACAGGTTGCCACCCTTACACATAAAGCCTAATCATGTTGAATAAAAATATTTCTACACTGAATACATGAATCACAAAAATAACACAAGAGATTGAAGGATCTGTCCAGCTAGTACACCCTCCACTAATACACAGCATCAAAACTGTTCAACTTCAGAGAAATTCTGCTAAATCTCCCAAAAGCACCTGCAATCTGACTGGTTCATATTTTGGATGTTAAGAGAATTTGTGGTATGTGTCTAATCCAACAAAATGCACTACAATCAAAAGAAAAATCAGTCAGCAGAGCATGGGAACACCTGGGAACTGGATCCAAGAGGGGCAGGACTGAAGGTGCTGAGTGCAGGGACCAGCAGGGGTGACCCACGGGTGTCACAGCTGGGAGCAGCAGCACCCTGTTGTCCCCCAGCCTGAGGTCACAGTGAGTCCAGGCCAGGCTTTACTGCAATTTGTCTCCTCAAGATTTGCAAACACAACCCCTAATCACTGACATCCTAAAATAAAGGATGTTCTGCACCATTTTCCCCCCAATATTTTTGTAACTTTTGGTGCCATGCCTCACAGGATCAAGTTTAATTTTTTTGTTTATCTTATGAAGGTAGCAATTTGTAACTTGTATGAGGAACTCTGGATCTAATACCTGCATAAACACAGATCACACAAAATACCTAAAAAAATTTCTTAGCTTTTTTGTGTATTTTGTTATCAGTCACAGGGCAATCAGACAACAAGAAAATCTGATACCTCTGAGAAACTAAGCCAGAATTAGCACTGCTTTAGAACTTGTATATCAAAGTTTCCCTTTTTTCACTAGAGGAAACAGGGTAACAACAGTCTGGATTCTTTACAGCAGCAGGAGACGCATAAATAACCCTCTTTCACCTTTATGGCCAGTTCTTATGTTTGCTGCTTTAAGAGTCTGTATTACCTTTGCTTCAAGTTCAAGAAACATGCCAACAAACAATGAGACCTCAAGCAATTTCTAGGTTTTCAGCTACTAAACTCTTCCATCCAAAAGAGTTTCTAGCACAGTTCTGCTGCCGGTGAATCCAGAAGGAACACAGCAGAACAGCGTATCTCCAACCTTAGTGTCCAGGGAAGGCTGACTTAAGAGGTCAAGGACCCCAACCCTACCAATGCCCGCAGTGACACCGACTGAGCAGCGTTCTACAAGCCTAAATCCTGACTGAATACAACAGTATCGATCCACAGAGACAGAGAATGGCACACATGCATATATCCACATCTTAAAACACTCAGAGACAGTATTTTTAACACATCAAGTACCTGATACTTGCTAGAGGCAATGAATAGCTGAAATCATGCTCCATAAATTAATAATGCAAGTGCTATACGCTCAGTAAGTTTGCAGATGCTCTACATGTTGCTAAGGAACTTTTCCTATGCTGTACTAGAAGCACAAGAAGAGATTTATCAGTGTATACTTTCCTTAATGAACACTGAAGCTCTGTGGGTATGTTTGGTTTTATGTTCAAGGTCTAATAGACATAAGGATCATAAAGGTTATTAAGTAATTTCTGCAGTTATATAATTCCTACTTAAATTAATAAAAACCGAGCACCTAGTGGATACACTTAGGAAACAACCCCCCTGTTTCTCATTTATAATGCTGGTAGTGATTATACCCAATAAGACAAGAGACAAATAGCTTGTTTATGTGAAAGACAGTCTTATAAGCTCACAATAGAATAGCTCAAGTTAATTCAAGTAGCCATTTAACCATTAAGAATGGACAATACAGAGCTCACTTGTAGAATGTTTGGCAAATAATTAACTTTTGGAAGTTCTCGAGTAAGAATTTCCAATAAAAACTTCATTAATAAGTAACTGAAATCTAGAACATTTTTACCCATTTAGCTGCTCTCTTGTAGAGAGAATACCAAAACTGTATGAGTTTATTAGTACGCGGCAAGCATTGAGATGTAAATGTCTCTAATCCACTTCTAAATGAATCTTCTGTTCAGTGTGCTCAGCCACTTCCAAACTTAAGAAAAAGGTATTTGTAAGCTCATGAAATAATTGTCTTTTGTCTCTTTTCTGATTTTCATGAGTTCTTACAATGCATTTAAGGTACATGAAGACAAGAACAACTGCACACTATTGTAAATGTCACCCCATAACTATTTTTCAATACTTTCACAATTAGTTAAAGAGCAGACTACATTTAACTTACTGTACATCTGCAGAAAGCAAAAAAAAAAAAAAAAACACCAAGTAAAATGTTGTTCCAAAGGCCAATTCTGTGATATCTGGGGAACAAAAAGCAATTTGGATATATTCTATTTGCATTAATTTTTAGTAGCAGAACCTGAGATTTCTGTCAAAGAACAACTCTGGCCACTGCTTGGAGAGGGGTGTGTTTTAAATGCACAGTACCAAAAGAGCCTGCTTTGCCAGTCTTACTTGAAAATTGTTATTAAAATATCATACACATATATTGCACAGTTTCTTTAGTGTGCTGGCAAAGAGAAAAGAGGAAGAGTATGGCCAGAGCTTAGATAAATTTCAAAAATGCTCAGTAAGGAAAAAAGTAGCAAAAAAAGATGAACGGTTTCTGGGTGAAAGTCTTCATTTCTCGTGCACAATAACAGGATTAACATCAGCATTTGCCCCACGGTGGCCAATCTTTGGGAACCTTGCAGAAGGAAACGACCTGAGAAGATAAGTGCTTTTCTGAACAAGGCTGGGATGCTCCCCAAAAGCTCCCCCACATCTCAGCACCACAGTGAAGGACACAGGAAAGCCGAGTGGGCAACAAGCAGGCGTTCAGGTGGCAAGGAGGGAACATCCATCAGGTCAGGAGCAAGGCTCTCATTGACAACTACATCAGAAACAAAGTATTGCAGGAGACTAAAAAGCTGCTTACAAAGCAGCTTCAACCCAGCAACGTGTATTACCCCTAAAACAGAAACAGCTCCATATTTCACACTCATTCCCACCTCCAGCCATATGTGGCACTGCCATTTGTGACACTTTGTTAGTTGCACCAGAGAACTGGTCCAGTCGAAAATAATTCTATACATGTGTCTTTCCTTCCTTTTTTGCCAGTTCTGATTTCATCTGAATTAGCTCTCTGATCTGGCTTGTTCTTTGATTGCACAAAAAAAAGTGTCAGCACCAAGGAGTTAATAAGAACACACACCGGTGGTGAAAAAAATGGAATAATAACCTGCTCCTCTTGTCATCAGGATGCATTGTTGGGCCAAATGAAAACAAACCCTATCACCAAAGCCTCCCAACAAAAGTTCAGTGATGATTTGGTCAGTCTGTAATGTGAACAACAGACAAGCCAGTGAGGAGGGAGTGTCTTTTGTGTTTTGCATATTTTTAGTCTGGCTACATAAACTACAGATTCCCAAAGCCTGACTTTGCCTAAACAATATAATCAGTAACAATTTGAGAGGACTGAGGTTTTCAACCTGTTGTTTTATAACTGTGGTACCAATCCAAGTTACAAATGCTGAAATTGTAATGTATAACGGGGTCTATCTGAAATTATGCAGGTTTGGCTTAATAAATTAATCAATACAGAAACATATGCTTAGAAATTACATCTAAATTAGTTCACTGAAGTCTTCATTGGAAGTAAATATAATTGCCAGGAGACAAAAACCCCAGTAGGCGGGTCAAGCTGACAATTCAGAATCTACACTAACATTTTATCCCCCTTCTGGACTTTAATGACTTGTATCCTTAAATACACATGGGACAGAGTGGGCAGACACTAATTAGTTTGGAAATGCTTTACAAACCGCATATGTAGAAACATTAAAACGTTTAATTTTAAAGCAGGGTCATCCTTCCACCTTTAAAGAATTATTTCCATATTGTCTTATCATTAGTCTGTTGCAAAGACGAAAGCATTTCTGTAGAAATTTACAAATACTTGGAATACATTGCTAGTCAGAAACTTTCAGAGATGTCATTCAAGACAAAGAAGGCAGAACAAAATTGCTCCATTCAGTAAAACCTACTCCTACTCCAGACTGCCTTGGTAGTATTTATGTCATGCCAGTCCTTAAAAATGCAAAACCAAACACAAAACAAGCAGTTAACTGACCCCAAACCATGTCTGAAAATTTACTTTGAGTCAAACAAACAAAAAAAGCTGTAATAGAAAAAAGTATTTACTATATACTTACTGGAAGTGACGCCTCATTTATTCTAAATATAAGTCAAATGCTGGGTTTGTTTTTAAACTTCTTATGATACCAAAAACTAGTCTGCAGAAAGTTTCAGATTTCAAATCTAGAATTCAAAACCCTTCTAATCTATTTAAAAACTTTTGGTAAACTTTGTGTAGCCCACCCAAAAAAATAAATCCTACTTTAAAAAAGCTTTAGGGAATTGCATTACTTTCCAAATTGCTATTCTGATTTTCTAATCTGGCCATTTTAAAACGTTGAAAATAATTTTACGCTCCTGCATGACACTGATTCCTGAAAACAAATTACAATTACAAAGCTACCTCACTTTTGTAATCTCACATTCTAACTTTAAAAACAAACAAACTTCCACAGTAACATTCCGACCCCCAGCCCTGCAATGTGATGTCTTACTCAGCTGCACAGGGAGAGCCTTGGGAGCACAGCCCAGCACTGGGGGTGTTCTGGGAACAACCAGAGCCTGCCTTCTCCCAAGGTCTGTTCAGGTGCCACCAGCGCTGACAGGCTGGCTCTGCTCACCAGCAACAGGGACACGTCCCGAACAGAGCAGCAAGGCCTGCTTGAATAACAGCTCATTCCAGAGCTGTCCGTGGGGAAAGGCACCCACAGGAAGAGCATTACTGCTCCTACAACTGAACAAGGCCAACTTCCCTTTGAGCTGCTGAGGCAAACCGACCCCTAACAGCACGACAGGCAGAGTGGGCAGAGCTCTGGCGCTGTGCATTACCCTCACTCTGCCCGCCCCTGCTCCTCACACCCACCCAGCCCTGGCACTCCCTGCACACCAGGACCTCTGGGCTCAGCACTGGGACACCACCCCCCAAAGGCAAATGCCAAGGCAGGGGTGCAGGAGCCCAAAGCAGTGAGGAGAGAACATACCTGGGGCACGCGGAGTCTCATCCAACACTGCATTCCCTGCTCCTATCACAAGATGTGTTGCAGCTGCTCTGGAACACATGACTTAATGTACTAAGGAACTGCAGAAAGCGGGGGGGGGGGGGGGGGTGTGTGGAAGGAGGAAAATAGGTGGGAGCTAACTTGCAAGAGAATCAGTCTTAATCTGAAAGATTAAGATGTTCCAGGATCCAGTCTTAAAAACCTCCCACAATTAAATTTCTACAGCCAGCTGCCTTTCTAAGGGCACAGGTATGCAAAAAAGCGAGGCAAACCCAAAAAGCAGGTTGCAAAGGCAATTGTCATTATCAGATAAAAGCTGAATACATCCAGTGGTAAAAATGTTGAACATGATACACAATTCCACCTCAGCAGGAGCTCAGCACAACTGGAAAATGTTTACAGGTAATCAAAAGAACGATTAAAGAAATGGGAAAGTTCCCTTTTAGAAGCAACCAAGACAACTAAGCTAGAAGGAAGCAAAACAGAGCAGACATGTAAGTCTGAAAATCACGACTCACGTGGAATGCAGGAATATGATTTGATGTTTGCTGTGTCATACAAGAACTAGGATTTATCCAAAGAAACTAGATGGTGGTAAGTTCAGAACAAACAAGTTTGTAACAGCATATAATTTGCTGAAAGAGTCACCAGATGAAGCTGTGGGTGATAGACATTTACATGCCTATAGAAAGCAACTGGATCCATCCATGTAAGACAAACCCAGCAAGAGGAATGAACTATGGTAGCACTGTCTCTGTGGTGCCTCATGACTCCTCACCTGGGGCTCCCCATGAGGTTACTCCAAGAGGAAAGTCTCCATTCCCCAGTGCAGGGAGCTGGGAGGGCAGGACGAGTAGCTGTGAGTGCTGCCTGTTCACTCCTCTCTTGTCCCTCTGTGTCAGCTGCCACCACCAGCAAGAGGGTCCAGCTGGCCCCACTTGTGACCTGCCGGGCACTCCCCACGGGTGTGACCACACACCAGTGATGGCACTACAGTTGACTTCCACCATCTGACTGTGAAACAGGGTGCAGACACAGCAGACATAACTGCCTGCAACTGCAGCTCACCACCAGTCTCTCTTTTACTTGCCTTAACACGAGCAAGTCTTAAGGATAAAAAATATTGTTCTAATTCATTTTACTTCTGTAATTTTACTGTATAAACTGTTAAAAACAAAAGCAACTATACCATTTCTAGCCTTCTTGTAAAAACTTACAGGTAACAACTACTAACTTTATCTACTCGCAAATTAGTCTTCTGAGCAACAATTTAACTAATTCAAGTGAACATTAAGATTGGGGAGGAACAATCCTTTTCTCACACTCAAGCAAGTGCTCAATTGGTTACATAATTTCCAACAGAATGCCCTGTGTGAGCAACAGAAAGGATCTTTTTGCCTGCTCTTGCCCAAACCACAGTGTGGCACTGGTCCCAGTACAGGGCCCGGACTGGTCCGTTCCCCACCCCTGTTGCACCCTCTGACACTGCTTGGCCACTCAAATCACGCAGACACTCTGCACTGTACTCCAGTTACGGTGTACAAGGTTTCTGACTTGAAAACGCTACAACGTGGTTAGAGAAAACAGGCTACAGCTGATTACCAGAACAAACCACACCTTCAGGTTTAACGGCTTCACACTCCCCAAGGTACACAGGCCAATTTCCTACCAGCCAGGCAGGCACTTTAACAGGCTGACTGGTAAACTACCTGCTACCTCTGTAATTTTCCTCTTTGACACGCTATAAAAGCAGCTATGCAAACAAACAAAGGAAAACAATGAAACTGTTACAGAGGCCAACTCTTCAACTAACTCTGAAGAAACAGATGACAGAGCCACGCTGGGCAAACAGAACTGCAGAAAGAAAAAGAAAACATCTCTATAACTCCATCTCAAACCTAGGTCATGTATTTTCGAAGGAAATTATATGAAATTCTATAAAATTACTTGCTTTTCCCTGCTGCAGTATCAGTGTTGCCACTCACAACCAAGGTTTCACTTGCTTTAAATTATATTTGTTGCTTTTCCCAACATACCACCCTCCTCAGGGCACACACTTCCATGGGAATACAAATTTGCTCCAAATTCTGAAGAGATGCATCTATTCTTCTGGTGCCCAGAGCAAACTTTAAAAACAAACTCCACAGGTTTAAAGTTAATTCCAGTAAATATTCCTTTTTTTTTTTTCCCCTAAAAACCTCCTCATTATATAACTGGGTATATTTCCTAGCCTGGAACTCCCTCTCCTAACTTCCACTGCACAGAAATACAAGTTAGACATCAGGGTATTTAGCTACTTTGGAATTTCAGATTTTAGTAAGCAAGCCACTCCCTCAAAGTGACTATATTTAAAGACTTGAAAGCTCAATACAATCACTTGCAGTTTTGCTGCTTGTGCTAACGTAATTTAATTCCAAAAGAACTCTTAAAAATTCCCCCACTTAAAGAAGCAAAACAAACATTCAGCCACTCAGGCTTACCTCTGTTCCTGAGAGCAAAAGCAATTTCACACAACTGTCAAGGACAGGGTATTAGGAATGCCATGCTCAAACTGTACTTGCAAGGAAGTGCAAGTCAGCCTTGATATAATTAAATTAATTGGAATTTGGCCAGAAACTCGGGTTATGACAAATCCAAAAGCCGGTCTATCCAACAGTACAATGTGTACTTGTTTATACACTTTTCTACTGCACCATCTGATGACAGGAACAAAAAAAAATGTGTTTAGGCCAGTGCTTAGCTTTAAACACGAAGCGTTTCATTCAAGTAATTTAAAATAAGTCATTTCTAAACACCCCTCCTCCATTCTCATGCAGAGTAATTAAAGGATTTTGTCAGAGCTACTCCGTGGCTATAACAGCAGTGCTTCTATTAAGAAACAATTCCAAGTAACACCCTCCAGTGATATGGAGGTGGAAATCATATTGCGGCTCCTATGCAACTACGGGCAACTTACTACAAATGTCCCAAAAGCCATCAAATGCTGATTTCAGAGATAGTGCAGACAAGCAAAATGATGCAAACACGGAATAAATATAAGCCATTTGAGAAAAACAAGCCCAGCCAGCACCATTAAGTGTACTTGGAGTCTCACAAATAAAGAATGAACCCCACTGCAAAAGTGACTGCACAGAGTCAGTTTGTGTGACTGCTCGTGGCCAGGGCCCACAGCAAAGGCAAGATGTGCTCCAGTTTGGGAAAAGCAGCCTCGTCCTGCCTTGCATTTGCTGTGGAATGTCTCAGAGAGGAACATGCAGTCACTTCCTTGTGAGTCAAAGGCCTTGGATGAGTATCAACTGCAACATAACCAATGAGATGCCAAGTGCTAAGCATAAGTTTTGCAAGTATAAAAACGTAACTGTATTTCAAACGCCGAGCAATCTCGGCAACGTATTTTAAAGTATTTATGCCTCGAGCAAAATCTGTATTATTCTGTTTCAAGAAGAGTCAGTTGTTATCCACTCTTTCAATTGAACCTCTCCCACAATATTTCAGCCCCTTAAGCTTAAGGTAGCTCACTGGACCATATCACATACAAATCAGTACTGCTTAAATTAGCATTAGTACTGCAGTGACAGAAAGAACTTTTAAGAGTAAGCTGTTTACTTCTACATCAGTATGCATGTAAATTCATATTTTTTAAAAGACTATATGAATGAAAAGAAAAAAATGCAGTATAGCATTGCTTTAAACTCAAAATTACCCTTAGAAACCACAACCCAAAGTCTGCAGTGAAAGTAATCTTGAAAACAGTAGATTGTCCCTTTGATATCTGACAAAAGGCTTTTAGAAATCTTCATTGATCAAACCATCATTTACCAAAGATTACTTCTTATTTAAAATATAGAAGTCATTAATTTTTATAAAGATGTAACGATGAATAATAATAAAAGCATTGCTTTTCTCACCCACACACTAAAAAGACTATTCTGTAGAGGTCTGAAAATGCAAATTCCAAAACTAGCTGCATATTCAAAAAGAGAATTAATAAAGATGGCATTAGAAGTTCTCCCGTAGAGAATTCAATCATACCCACCTACCAGAAATTCTATGACTATTTTCCTTTAAAATAAAGGAAGGCTCCAGCCCAGTCTGTGGTACAGGGCTCTGCACACAGGTACATGTCTGACTATCTGCCAAAAATGTAATTATTATTAGTCTTTCAAAAGGTGTCGAGAATGTTGAAAAACTTACAGTGGTTTAATTTCCAATGCTCACAACGAAACCAAGACATCATCCTACACATACTAAAGCATCACATGGCAAAATTGCCTATGCAGGTAAGTAGCGCTTCAGTCAGGTTAGACTTTCTACAGACACAAACCACCCTTCTTCTACCCAGAAGTTACGTTCCATCAAGGAAGCAACACTAGGATGAAAACATACCAAAAAACAGACACCAACAAAGGTATTCGTCAAAACTCCCGATTTTCGCCTACCTGGCAAAAGCGCCGGTTCCAGCTTTTTAATCCTGGGTTCTGACGCTACATTGTCTTCAGCCTGGAGAAGAAAAACGGGAAAAATCACCCAAGAGTCACACTCACACTCACACACACACATACACGCACACAAAGACCGATCTCACTCCGCGCGAAAAGTTTCTCCTTTATTAAATAAACTCCAGAAGCTCGCCTTAATTAAAGGGAGCCTAGGACCCAACCAACCAACCAACCACCGGGCGACGGCTCCGAGCGCTCATTTCTGCGTGCCCTCGGAAGAAATAACATAAATACGCGTGTGTCAAGTGCACACCCCGATGACAAGAGGCTTCCCCTTCGCGGCCCCCGGGCCGGAGCGCAGCCCCGAGCAGATCGATAAAACGGCAGCAAAAACGCGGTTACCGGAG
>JAWMRA010000016.1:15877002-15895483 GCA_035584735.1 Pseudotriccus pelzelni
AGCCCCGGGCCGGTCGGCCCGGGGCTGTGCCCGGCTCGGGGCTGCGCCTCGGGCAGATCGATAAAACGGCAGCAAAAACGCGGTTACCTGAGGCAGAAGGTACGACTTGAAGGTGGGTTTGGGCGGCTTGAGGGAGAACATGGTGTCCGCCGGCGGGCGGGCCGGGCCCCGCAGCTGGTGCCGACCCGCCGCCTCAGGCCCGGCACCCGCTCGGGGGCTGCGCTCCCGTCACACGGCGGGGGCGGCCCCGGCGCCCTCCTCCTCCTCCTCCTCCTTCTTCACCGCCTGCTTCCCCTCCTTCCCCCAGGGAGGAGCCAGCGGGATGGGCAGGCCCAGGGTAGCCCCGGCTCGGCGCGGGCCTGGCCTGGGCCTTCCCGGCTGACTCCCGCGGGTCCCGGAGCAGAGCGATCCCGGGGATCGCCGGGGTCTGGGACACAGCGGGACCTGCGGCGTTTGTGGCCGCCCGGTGAAAATGCGGCTCCCGCACGGGGCGGGGAGAGGGGGGTGAGGCCCTGGCGCAGCCTGGAGCGAGCAAGGCCGGGCTGGATAAGGCCTTGAGCAGCCTGGTTTAGTGGGAGGTGTAAGAGGCCGGGACTCGGTGATCTCTAAGGTCCATCCCAGCCCCCTCAGCGTTCTATCAGTCAGCTTCTGCCGCAGAGCTCTTGCACGGCCGCCCTTGGCACGGGGAGCACGGGGGTGTGCGTAGTGGGGGGTGATGCCCGGGCACCCTCCTGCTCCGCGCTGCCATCCTCTGCAGGCCGCTTGTCCAACTTCCCTCCAAAGCTTTCCGGGCACTCCTGGGTTGCCCTCCTGAGCTTCTTCGGAATGTGGGAATAACACGGTCAACCACGTGAACTGCCCAAACCCGTCGCTGCTGTCTCTGATCAGGAGGAAACGCAGTGACTGCTCCCGTTTGCTTGGTGGCCCGTGGCACCCGTAAGGGCCGTGCTGTGGCTGTTTGTGTGAGCACTGACTGCAGTGCACTCGGCCTCCACAGCGGGAATGCCTCCTACAAGGAGCAACAGTTTGGATGGAAACGCAGTTCAGTGGAGATCCCTACATTGGCACTGCACAGTCCATCAGCTGTGAGATCTAAAGAAGGGGCAGTCTGCGTTCTAATACCGTTGATATAAGGACACCAAAGAACTAGAAGGCATGAAATGGACACATTTTTAGACGCAAGATGACACATGCAGCACCCAGTGTCAGCTGCAGGGTCAAGGTCTTCCCTCATTGATAGAAAGCACATTGCATTGCATTTTAGCCCCTGGGATTTTTTTGTGAAATCAGAGGGTGGGCATTCAATGAAAGAATAGGCTTTGGGGCACAATCTTGATTTCACAACTTAGGTGAGATGCCCCACTGATGCCAGCAGGAAGATTTGATTGAACAGTGAGGGGGGAAACAATCCCCTGGCACCTGCCTAGACTGAAGAAAGAAGCTCATGTGCTTAATGCTGTTCAGCAGCCCAGGGGAGAGCATCAACAAGCACCTCCATAACACCACAGTGCTCTTGGTCTTGTAGGTAGAGAAGATAAAAGCAATCCTCACTCTGTGCTTTTTAAAACAAATGCACCTCCCTGCACAAAGGTCCCATGTTATGTGGTGCTGGCAGGCAGTTTATCCTCTAATTTCACCTATAGGACTTTTATTTTATGCTGCAAACGTCATTGTGTACGTGGCATTACTGGGCCTGGCATGGCTCAGCCCCAGCCCCTCCACTGCAGAGTGCACTGAGCTGCAGATGCTGTTGGTGGTGTGGAGAGCCTGACAGTGCTGGGAGAGAAGGCACAGCTCCTCTCCTGCTGCTGACCTGCCCCTGTCACACCCTAAATCCCCTGGATGTTTGATACTGCGGGAGTTGCTCTCATCCTTCTTGAAAGTTTTTTGTTCATATTCAGAACATAGTTGAAAGGGAATTAAGATCAGAAAAGGGGAAAGAGAAAGTGAGGGGTGAGGAAGAAGGCAGAAACTGCCCAAATCTGCCAGACTCGAAATTGCATACAGCAAATCTGCCACTGATACTAAAAATGGCAATTATTTATACTCCATCAGAATCATAAGAGTGTTTCTGCATCAGCGCAGAGCCTTCTGAGGAGTAGCTGCAAAAGCAATCTTACCCCTGAGGAAATGATCATAGGATAGCACAAATTTCCATTAGGGACGGCACTGACACATTGAAATTGCAATGCTGTTCTGAAAAGGAACAAACAAAATCAAAACTAAACTCTCACAAGATTAGTGAGGATTGCTGATGGAATGGGTCACAAGTTGCCACTGGAAGAGTTTTATGCCAGTGGGAAAAAAAGCTGATTTGACAGAATTGAGTACTTTGGAGGAGCAAGTTCATTCTGTCACAACTTGCACTGGGATGCAGACAGGCAGAGCAGGACAGCCAAGCAGAGCAGGGTAGGAAGGCAGGGCAGGCAAGGCAGGCACAATAGGCAGTTGTGGGGATGGCAGGGCAGGGCAGGGAGGGAAATCCTCTGGACCCCCTGAGCCTTTTTGGCGGTGCACTCAACTGCCTGCTCGTCTCTGGGCATCCCAGCTTTGCCTGACTTGCTCACTTTCTTCAAATAGTTCTGCTGAGCCCCAGGTTTCTGAGAGTGCCTTTGTTCTATGAGAACAGTCTTGAAAGGATGGTGGGAAGACAGCTGTGCAACAAAGCCAGCTGAACTGAAAAGACTGCAGATGTCTATTTTTATTCTCATTATTTTAAAAAATACCACTTTTTACTCAGTACAGTTATTTTCTTTGCCTCGACCTTGTTATTCAGTGATACCTCCTGTGTGCTAGACTGACCAGCACCCTCACACTTGCCCACCAGCCTGGCCTGCTCTCCTGGTGGTATCATATCTCTCCCCCTACACTGCGTGGGTCTCCCAGGGCCTCTTTTCACATGCAGTACAATCCTTACAGTGCAGATAATTATCTGCTTAGCTCTCCCTGTGGTGCATAACCTGTTGGACTCACTGCACATCAGATTAGGGATCTGGTACAACTTCCCAAGGCAGCTCTGTGGCTGGGGAAGTGTTTTGTGCAATGCATGAGCGCTGGGGTTAAGGCAGAACAGATTTTCACAATGGTCCCTTTTGATCTCTCAGCAGATTAGAGAATGGCTTTCATTACACATGTTCAAGAACAGGTTAGACCACCATCTAGAGCTGTTGGCATAGCTGAACTGGGCTGAGTGCAGATGATCTCTTCCAGGCCTGGATTTCTATGGCAGCTTACATGTTTTCATAGTTCTCTGAAGTCTGGTTGAATTACTGGTTTGAACTCCAAGACAAAAGGACAGAGGTGTTGTCTGACTTCACAGCTGAGCTACGTGCCCAGAGCTACAGCAAGTCTACAAAGTCAGGGATTCACTGATGGAGTCTGTTCTGGTTTTCACTGAAAGTGTTACAGTTCATTATTTTACCTGGACAGCTCTCTATCTGTGCCCTCAATACTTCGAGCACCCAGCTTGCCTGCACTCAGAAGGGACGGTGGCTGGGGACTCGTGAGGAAGCCAGCCCTACAGGTCTGTTCCCTTACAGAATAAAAACATTGTGCCTTAAACTTATTAAGCAGTTGGGAAAAAAATGTCTTTCTTGAGTGTCCTTGATGAAGAGCCAGGAGAATAATGTTTAAAATGTCATTATTTATATAAACCAGCAATTTTGACAGTCTTGTCCAAAGATATACAAAAACCCCCAAAACCAAAAATTTTGCAGAGGTTTTACTTTCTTGAGGTACCTCAGGAAAAAAGCCTCCTTTGCAAGGCACATCTGCAAGGTGGGGGTGGCCTTCCATGTGGAGATTGAGTGATAGGGAGTTTTGCTATGTCACGTAAGGGTACTTCTCTTGTTAATCATTCCGCAGGTTTACTTGCCCAGAGTTATTTGGTGCTATTTATCAGTGCAGTGTTCTACCTTGGCTTGGACCATTTCACACTGTGACAGTGAGTATTGCATTACTAGCACTTCTAAGCTAGAGTCCAGTCTTTTTCCATGGCCATTTTTGAAGGCTGTTGGTGTGCTCAGGTAATAGCTTGCTGATCACAGCAGTCAGTTTAGGGCACGAAAAAGGAGATAGTTGCATCTCCAGTGCAGGATGAAGCACTGCAGTTTCACAGGAGTTTTCATGTTGAAGATACAACAGAGGAGCAGGCACATGAAATTACACCACCCCTTTTTCATTAATGTCAACACCCACCCACAGGGTGGATACAGGCACTTAAATATTTTGGCTGAACAACTGCAAAGAATAATTTAAAGTCTATTATCAAAGGCATACCAGACATCCATTGTAAAGATACAGGACATCAACTATAAAGCACCACTTTGCCATACCGAATTTTGTTTCTGCAGATAAGGCTAAAAGTTGGAAAAAGTGAAAGAAAATTGCAGTTTTAGGAAAATCTGCGGTCTTTGTCTTACTTCTCCCAAGTCTTATGGTTTGTCAGCCAATCCAAACTACTGCTGGGTACTGGTTTTTGACTACCTCAAACCCCAGTCCCTGGAACCAGTTGAAATGGCTTTTAAATGGCCCCATCAACCAGGTTCTTACATCACTTTTGCCTTTCTGTCTGATCCTGGGTTGCAACAGGGGACCAAACCCCCAGCTGGGCTGCATTTTCAGCTTAGGTGACTGCTGCATGTGGTAGAATGTTTATCTGTAATGGTTGCTGTGAGAGGAAAACACCTCTAGGGCTAATGTAACCTCATAGCCCAGTAAACAGAGGTTAATTGTCACTCCCAGTAACAGGCCACGGGCTTTCTGCCGACTGGAGGGGCTCAGGACCAGTCTTGTTAGGGCTGCTTTGCCTGAACTTGCCCCAACCTGCCTCAAGCAGGCCCTTCATTTGTTCAGCTGTGAAAGCAATTTTTCTAATGAGCAGGAAATTCAAGTGTATTTGTAGGATTTGAAGGCCAGTGATGAAGATGGAGATATAAAGTTTGTAGCAAACATAAAATCGCCCCTAAGCAAGCAAAAAGAAACATCAACATTATGCTAACCCTAGAAATGACCTGGGATGCTGACAGTATTTCCTCACCATCCCCACTGCAGCCACTGTTAGACCCAGAGCAAATGTGTGCAACCATCAGAAAAAGGGGTGGAAAGTAGGAAGTGTGCATAGATCAACTTTACCTCATTGAGTATTTTTTCCTGCAGTAGTACAGTAGTATTCTTTTCTCTCCTGTCTTTTTGTCTCTCTTCTCTTTCTATTAGATGATCTATTAGATCTAGACTAGTAATAATTTGTGTTATTAGTGTTAAAATTCACTACACTAACAATCAATTCCCAACTTTACAAAAAAGGTGTATCTACTTTTTGTTCATAACAGCTTTTGAGTGCAATTGTAGTTGAACTGGAAGTGACCCCCCGGACAAGAGAGTGCTGCAGGAGCGAAATGGGGGACCCCAGAACCCTGTCCAAGTGCTGCTGTTGCTCTGAAAACTCACCTTCTCCCCATCAAGGGCTTGGCAGCAAACTGGCTTTGTGTCAGTGGGTTCACTGCCCCAAACACCCATAACAGGGCACAGTCCTGTCAGTCTTGCAGAGCTAATGAAATAATCCTGTTAACATCCCTGGTCACACATCCTCCTTAAGTTCCTGTTTTCTGACAAGGCCTTGCAGATACTTGTATTCTTTTTATTTTTATTTAGAAGGACAGATAAATATTTTGCCGAAGACGATAGTCAAGCCCAGAACCTTGGAAAGCATCCAAAGAAGCAGCATGGAGAAACCATAGTTGGGAGGTTTCAATGGCTACTTTAATGAATTAGTAGGTAATATGGAGAATGGACTTTCTTGGTTCTCAGGTGTCAAAATCCGGCGTCTAAAATGGAAAGAGTGACTCTGCAACAGAGGAGGATTGCAAGAGCAAAGTTAAGCTAGTCCCTGAATGATGCAAGGTAGAAAGGGGTAACTCATGGAATCAGCTGGTAAGGTTATGAACCTGCCTTTGTGAAGATTACAATTAGTCACCCTGTTTAAAACATTTGCCTTGAGGGAGAGGGAAATGTCTGTATTGCAAGATACCGTAAAGTGAACAAATTTAAATTGCTTCAGTGTAACATCTCTGCACAGACATAGCCTTAGAGCACAAACTCTTTAGGCTCGACCTGGCTCAGTACAGGTCAAGCACACAATAAATCATGGCAGTGGAATTCACAGTGACACTGCTGTGAAGTCACCACGTACCCAGCAGTGCAGGGGGTACATCCTCCTGAAAAGCAGTATTAAACATGGCTCTTCAGAAATGCAAAGCCTCTGCCTGCCCCCTTTCAGCCAGCATTCAGGAAAGCAGGCAGACATGCAAATGTGCTGCTCATTATTCTGTTTAGTGAGCTCCAAATCTACTGCTGGTCTTCTATGCACATACAAAGCCATATTTGAATCTTATTAAAATGGCTGAAATGGCTCTGCAAAGCCAGTGTGGTTACTTCACATTTAGTGGCAGAGAGGTTGTCATTCACTTCATGCTATGCAAGAGCACAGCAAATACCCAAACCTTTTAAAATCATCCCCGTATAAAGAATTTTATGGAAAATGACCGCCAAATATTCAGAAAGAAACTTTTCTTGGCAAATGTTTGGCCCACATACTGCATAAGAACAAACAAATATGTGAAGTGTTTGGATATTTACAGTGAAAAAATTGTTATTCTGAATTAACTTACCATATTTTTCATGTGTTTCTTTATAAATATTTTTACACAAAGGAAGTAAATAAATACAGAGGTAAAACGTTTCTGTTTGAAATCTACATTCTATCAGACGAATTTTCAATGTAAATGCTAAAAAAAAATTAAGTGGTCAAAAGCATGATTAACATACATCAAGACAATGTAACAAGAGGTATGCAGCACACTGCACCCCGTTCCACAATGCACACTGCTTGTTTAGCACAGTGCTGAAAAGCTGCATCCCTTTGTGTTTTTAATGAACCCAGTCCCGTGAATGTGCAGGCAAACAATAAAAAGGCATCGGGCAAACTGGAGGCTATTTCAACCACATACACACAATGGCTGTGTAGTTGCACAGAATGGTAACACAGAAGTAAACATGGAAGTGAAACAACTTTGAGTGGCATTGTTTCTACAAAATGCCAAGTTCCCTAAAGTTGAAGAAAAGAGAAGCCCACATGAAAACAGAAATGTCAACACTGTTCCAACAGTAAACCTGCTGCTAAGACCAAGCTGGCAAAAATCCATCGTAAATGATGACTGAACTTTCAGCAATGTCCATGCATGTTCCATGATCAGTCAGTTTGGTAACAGTACTTCAAGGTACAAGGATGGGTGGAGTACAAAAATATAATACACACAATAAAAATTAGATGCCATCAATGTACTTATAGAGCCTTCCATCAATCCCTGCATTTCAAAATGCTGTAAGCAACATTACCAAGGACACCCACCTGATACTGTGGGGCTGATGGTGAGAGAAAAAATAAATTCTGTCTATTCAAAATAGTACATGAACAAGTCTGATGGGTAATGAGTGAAGCATAAAGCTTTGACCAATATTCTGTGAACAGGTAACATGCCTTTAACTAATTTTCTTTCTTGTCTGTTCAATGGCAAGCATCCCCAGCAAACAGAGGTGCTGAATATTTGAGAAATCCTAATTCCTAAAAGTTAACAGGGAGGAATGAGGCAAATAACATCATACTATTATGAAGTAACTTATGAAAACCAAGTACTTAGAATGCCGCTGCTGAGACAAGTGTGCTGGGTACATCTGTATAAATAGATGTGGATTTCCAGTCTTAGTCACCGAGGGATGGAGAAGACTTCTTTCCCCACTGACATCTGCTTTTGAAATTTCCTCAAGAAAATGTATAGAATTTCTATTCTTATCTGGAAAATTTATCTTTTGTTTAGACTGACTCCTAGAAACTGTTTCTTGTTCCTCGTGCATTGTCATAGTGAGACTGCAAAATAAAAGTTGAATTTGTCACAGGAGATTTGCTTCAAGAACAGATTGGCTACATTCTGACCTCACCTGATCAGAACACCTTTCCTGTTTTGTTTTGATTTGTTTTTCCTTGCAGGCATTTAAGAAAAGCCAGATTCTTGTTCTACCTGGACTTCTATTGTAATCCTCATTTATACAGAACACTAATGCAGATCTTGGATTTGCGTTATTAAAATCTCCATGTACTTCACATACTTAGAATCTCCCTAAATATTTTGAAACAAAGACCACTGTTTTTCAACAGTTTAAGGCTGTCAGCATGCTTTGGGGCCAGGATAGATATGGTCCTGAAAGCAAGATTGTGCCATTAAAGTTCAAGGGCAGGTTAAGAATATGTCTACATGTAGCTTTCCAGGTCAGATTTCTCCAAACACAACTAGATTTGACCACTCTGACCTATTTTAGTGATAAAAACTGCTATGTTGTACCATTCTGAAGGGGAAGCTAAGGAGCATGCATGAAATCAGAAGGGAAAGAAGGGACTGCATAATTTTTCCTTGCCTCCAACAATTTTGTTTTGATCTGAAAGAAACCCCATGGCCACAAAGAAACCAGTTGCATAAGTAAGGATAAAAACTAAGGCTGGTTAAAAATTTGTTCAGTTTAAGAAGTCTTCCAATAAAAAAGAAGAAAAAAACATTTTCTAAATTATTACATTATAATATTGTCCTTCCTGTAAGAGCTTTTATAAAGAGCTTGTCAGTAAATGAGCTTATGAGGGAGGCTGAAATGGAAAAAAGAAAGATCTGTATTGTCGGCATCTGTGAACTGTACCTACTTTTCATCTGCCCCTGACAGAACATCTCCCTTTCACCCAACCCAGCAAGCATTTATTTAAGAACAGAACATATATCTATTAGGTTCAAAAGAAAAGAAACAAAAATATGCAAAATTCTTTCTTATAAATTAATTTTAAAATCCGTAATTTGTTCAATTAACCATGCTGCTTTCTTGGCTGTCAGTAAAACAGGGGCCATAAGCCCCTTTAACATTCAGTTTCTGTGGATGCATTTTCTTGCCTAGTTTTCTGTTCTTCTCTTGCACTGCCAAACGGTCCCACCAGATTCGTCACACTGCTGGCATGTCCTGGTCTTTTTAATTTGTCCTTTACAGACTTGGCTTTCCGAGAATGGCTGTGCAAACTCTTTGAACGTACTGGTGGGAGCCCAGGAGTCCTTTCTGGCTTTACTGACAGTAAATTCTCTTTCTCAGCCTTGACAGCAGCAGGCATAGGGGTGTAAGAGGCACTCATACCTGCTTCACCAGCATTGCTATCATCATCTGTGTCCATCTGTAACTGTTTCTCCTCTGCTTGCCTTTCTGCTTCAGAGATAAGACCAGGGTATTCTGGAGGACGTTCTTGAGAAAGCTGCTGCTCAACTTCGTATTTCCACTCTGTGGCCCACTGTTCAATCGTGGAAGGGCACACCTGATCCATAATGGTGCTATACTCTGTGGTCCAGTTGTTAACTCCTCCAACCAGCTTCCCACCTTGCGCAAATATAAAGCTCCTTGACTTCATCATAGTGGTTTGACAAGCACTGAAAGTTTCAGGAGGAAAATAGCGCGCTGCTTTAGATTTTTCCAAGGGATAAGAGATGGTGGCTTCTAACTTGGTACGTTCTACTTTTAACTGAGTGTTCTGAAAATCTGATCCTGCTGCTGACTGACTGTTTGTAACAGCATCCATCTGGTTTATACTTTGAGGAACCATTCCATCGCTACTGAAAATCCCCTGCTTTTCATCCCCCAAGCCACCTGACCGAGAATGGGGTCTGGAATCATTCTGTGCAATGTCTAATGTAGATTTACCGTGATCTGCTGTGGTGACTGCATTAGCACTAGGGCTGTGATGGGGACTGCTGTGGTGTTCTGGAACCAGCATTCTGGGGTCTGCTCCATCTTCTTTGGTACCAATGGAGTGGGCTTTTCTCCGCAGTCCCATGGCTGGTGACATAGGAGTGCTGTCATCAAAGGTGAGCTCGTCTCCACCGACCTGGTACCTGTACACACTGTAGCCATCAGAGCTGTTGACACTGCTCTGCCTCAGCAGATAAGCAGCGTCACACTCGGACGAGGCCCGTGAGCGCGTGTACGTCAGCTCGGACTTGTCAATCCCTGCCAGCTTCTCCAGGGCGTTCACCATCCGACCAGAGAGCTCTTCCAGCTGGGAGAGCCGAAGGTCGACTGTTTGCAGAGAAGCTTTCATAAAATGCTCTCTTTCATTCACTTCTTCGAGCCTCATAGACATATTTTCAACTCTGTTGGGTACAAAAGAGGAAGCATAGACCAGAGCCTGCAGAGTGCTGCCGTAACCCACTAAAGGCCCCAGCTCCTGACTCCTTACCAAGGCACGGTTTTGTGGCACGTACCGTGCCTCATTCTTTTTGCCTGGGTGTAGCATCAAAAGCATGTGCATTTTCTTGTTATCTGTGCTTTCCATACGCTATATTAGAGGGCTATTTGAACTCTGCCCTGCCAGGAGAGTCCAAGAGTTGTAGCCCTTAGGGACAGTCTACTGTGAACACTTCTGTGTGTGCCACTCACCGCATGCTCAGCTGTCCTTTCACCGTGAAGCATCAATTAATGTACTTTCTAATGACATGCTCCCAGGGTGACTTAAAATAGCATCAAAGCATGTTGTAAAACAGGTTTTGTAGCTGTATGAGAGAGGACATATGCTGGTGTCGATGGGATTGCTTTAGCTCCTGAAATACCTTTCTTTTATGTATCAGCTGAAGAGAGTGAACTATCATCCAGTTCAATTACAATAATACTTTTTCCCATTTTCTCTTATCATTTATATCATAACGGATGTGATGGTACTAGAAAAATGCATATAAAAGAAATTCATTAGAATGTGACTTAGAAATCTGGTAAATCAACAGTGGAAATTAAGTCACATCCTTTTGCTCTCACACACAACAGATGACGAAGCATCTGGAGCAAGAAACCATGAGAAATAAGCAAATCTGCTTTGTGGCCATAGACCATAGTGAATCAGTGAGGCTTACCAGCCCTGCTTTATTCTCTGCCACAATACCTAGGATTTTGACAAATTGCCTTGGATAAAGAGTGCGAGAGAAACTACACAAATACATGGGCAGATTTAATTTCCTTCTCTAGTCTCAAATTTCACATTTAATAATGCAAGATGCTCAGGGCCTCTGTCAAGAGGAAGGTACTTAGCTGTTAAAGAATTATATGGCTCACAGAGCTATTTTAAAAGAAATGTTAAAAGGAAGATATATATAAATATCGATACAGATGTATATAAATATATAGAGAAATATATACGTGGAGTACTTCATCATCAGAACACCATGTAGTAGATTGAGGTGAAAGAGAGTTTAAACTCTGTATCATTTTTATTACAGGGAGACTTTTTCATCATTTCAAGGAAGTGACAAAAAACCCCATCTCTTGAGTTACTGACATCTCCAAACAGAACAGGCAGGGCCTTTGGGAACAGTCCTTCCAAGTGACCTGGTAAAAAAGCCCTGCTGCCATTATCACTGAGTGCTTACACAGCAATATGCAAACGTCACCTAGTCCTCAGAATAGCTTAATGATTTACATGAGAATATTCCCTGTCTTTTGAAAGGGGAGGTTCATGCTGAATGCCTTGTTCAAAGCTTCCAAGAGAATCTGTGGCAGAAATCAAAAATTCAGCAGTTGTGGGTGCCAAACCTCAGTGCAAACCACAGGTCCAAGGGAAGAACCTTCAGTGCTTTTGTCATTAATCTCCAACATGTTTCTCATGGTTGGATGAACTGTTGGAAACTCAAATAGATAGAAATTCTAACTGTGATCCTCAGATGGCTGAGAGGCAAAAAATTCATTCTTATAACAAAGGTACCCAAACCAGCAGATTTAGTAACACACCAGTAGGAACAACACAGAGCTTGCTCTTGTGACAGATGCACCTGCTCAGAATAGTTATTTGGGATTCAGATCACCTTCTGAGTTGGTGATGGTTTTCTTCAAGATCTACATCTTTTGTATTTACCTCAACTGTGGTTATAAAGAGATACAAAAAAGCAAATACTGTTCCAGAAAAATGATGTGGATTTTTCCCTTATAACAGTACCTTTCAGAGGTGACTCTGATGCGTTCATCATTGGATGATTGCTGCTCATCCTCTTTTTCCTGGAAGTATTCTTCTACACACTCCTCTTCAAACTCATACAGTTTTTTTAGCTCTTCATCATTCAGAAATAACTCTGTGCAAAAAAGAAGAACAAAATAGGAGTTTTTCTGAACTTCTGGCAGTCAATTTAAATCCAGTTTGGAAGTTTATTTTGGACACGGGCATATTGCATATTCTACTCCTGCACTAAATGACCAGCTGATTTTTTAAAGAG
Source organism: Pseudotriccus pelzelni (assembly GCA_035584735.1). Lineage (NCBI taxonomy): Eukaryota > Metazoa > Chordata > Aves > Passeriformes > Tyrannidae > Pseudotriccus > Pseudotriccus pelzelni. Next base: position 15,889,335 of record JAWMRA010000016.1, read on the forward strand.
GGAACGAGCATGTAGCCAAAGACAGGCCCAGCTGTGAAGGCAATGGAATGCATTATGACCATCATCTCCTATGACCATCCACTGGGGCTTAGATGTTCTCAAGGACTTGTGCACTTCTTACCAGCAAGTGCTGTGCGTTGAACAAACTGAGCCGCCTTTACGAGGCAAAGACTAAGGCAAGCTCTGCCAGTTCCAGGGTTCCTTCACTCAAACATTGTTCTTAGAAGGATGCCAGTTGTAGGCAACAGATAAACTAACAGATTGTTCCCAGATATTCTTTGGATAAGATGTTCAGAAATTTATAATTATGTAAGAAAAATCCAAGGGGAATATAAGGTCTTGGGAACGTTTTATCCTTTACTTGGATTTGTCTCTTTGCATTTGGAAGGAGGGTTACATTTAGCTTTTTCCTTTTTCTTTTTCCTATTGTGCAAAAATGTTTCCTGTGACACCAAGAAACAGAGGGATAATTGTGAATATGTGATTATTTCCATGAGGCATATAAAGAAAATAATAATTAGCAGTTACAGGGTAGGTTAGGAGAGGTTTCCTCACAGTTTGCCTGTGAAATGACAGATAGATCTCCAAATGGTAGTGGGGATACTCTTAGTCACAGGTTGCTCACAGTCACAGAGTTGACACTATAGATGACATTTGAAACTGTGATCCTTTCTTCTCAATTTCCTATTTGCCCTTCCCAACATGGACTTTGCTAGAACTTGGCAACCCACTGGAACACCTCACTGTTGTAAGAAAGCAAGTTAAAGAAAGTCTTCTTTGGCATCTGCATATTCTCAGATGCCCTGGAGCCCAAGAGCTGTTAACTTGATACAAATCTTGGCCCCCACTGTCTGCTGCAAATACACTTGATTGTACACCTGAGCAAACTATTTCAGTGTGGTGAAAGCTGGTGCTTTCTGCTGAGAAGGTGCCAAGAGCTCAGTTTAGAGAAGATTTCTTGCATACTCAGTCCCCTGTCACGCTCATCCTGGTCTCCATCCCCCTTCTTGCAGCGGCAGCAGATTCTCTTGATGATGATGTAGATGTGGCTGAAGATGATCATGGGTGGGGGCAGGACAGGCCTGTCATGGAACGTCATGATCAGCTGGTACCGCTGGAACTTCCACACTTGGTTGGATATTGATTTTACCTCAAAGAAGGTATTGCTGAAAGGAAACATGGGTACAGCTGCTATTAGGTCCCAAATTTTACATACCATTGAGCAAGTGCTCTACTGAAAAAAGTAGCAGCTAAATGACAACAAGGACCTGCTTGGTTCAGTTCCTCGTTGGTGCCACTGAACTGACAATTAACTTGATCTTATGATTTCACTACTCCTTCTGAGGGTAGCAAACAGAAGGTGCTCTGCATCCCTTATGCACCACCCAGAACAGTCCTCCCCTGGGATCATTTGCTCCTACTGTAGAAGTCCTTTAGGTGTCAGTGAAAAGAGACGTGCACAATTTATGCATCACATAATTGGTATTCTGGGGCTTGGTTATGAACTATTTCTTTTACCACACGTCAGTATTTGATGCTACACAAAGTATTAAATCCCTGAAAAGTATTCTGTATGCTAAACTCAGAAGCTTCACATAGTTTGCCTTTAATATGTTAATCAGCTTGACCTACATAGAAGACTTTTCAAGTTTCACAAAATGTCCTAAATTTAAACTTTATTCACTCAAACTTCTGACTTGAAAACATGGTGCATATTCTTGTAAAGGAATTTATTCTTGGAAGCCTCATCATTTTTACAGCAAGATAAGGTGTGTTGTAAAGACAGTTTATTTTGAAATTCAGTGGATATGAAGGAATATAAGTGATAGGATTCTATCCAGAGATAACAACTGTCACAGTTATGAAATATCAACTGAGGGAAAACAGACTTGATATTCTGTCTGAGAAAAAACTTTTCAAGCTATTTTAAAGTATGCTCAGACAGCTCACTCCACTTGTATGATGGAGATGATATTTGCACTTCCTTTTTTATATTTTCTGTCCACTTCTTTTCTAACCTCATGTGCTTGAGAGTATCTCCGTTCATAAAACCAGTTAAAACATCTCTCTGAAACCAAAGAATTCCTGTGTACACAAAGCTTTTGCTTTCTTTAGGTTAGGTACATATGAGGTTATTTACCAATGATAAAGAACAATCTGCCTTCATTCTGTGTCTGCTTCCTAGCAGGATCGCAGCCCCCTGCACTCCCGCTGGGATGGCAGGAGTTAACAGCATGACCTACTTCCCGAACTGCTGATTCCTTGGTCCTTCAGCCAATAATAGCACCCATTGTAAGATCCTTCCCTTCTCTCCCCCCCCACACCCCCCCTCCCCGCTAAGTGACTGGCATTCCAGCGCTTTGAAATTCCTGACCTTTTAAGCTACATACATCCAGTGAAAGACAGGCTTTGTGGGCTGCACGTTTCTGGGCGCAGCTGTGCTGGTTTTGTGTTTGTGACACCAGCTACCTATGCCAACAAGCAAAAATGGATCACCTTCTTCTCTCAGGTGGGGTGTTCAGAAAGTATGACCAGCAAGTAATACTTTTTTTTTTTTTTAATTTCCAATCCCTAGGTCATGAGAGGAAAACAATGCAGTGTAACTGTAGGTAGGAAGAACAAGCAGCAGAAATTTATGTAGTTTTATTCCAGAGTAGTCTAAATATAGCTAGAGATAAACATACATAGTGCACACTGCTTGGCCACAGACCTTGACAAAGGGTTGCCATCCTTCATGTTGGTTCAGGCAATACAGACTTTTTTTTTAGGTCTTATAAGAATTCTGCAAGGCCCTATTTTCTTTTTCTAAATGAAAAGCAAAACAGGAAGAAGGAAGAAAAGAAAAGCCAGATGGTGTAGTGGGAATGCCTCCTGCTTTGGAGGCTGAGATCTTTGTGCTATTCTATCACAGAGCCAGCAGCCAGTGGCTCCATGGGCTTTATCCTGTATGGAGCAGGTTTCAGGGATTCTGTTTCTCATCTTCCCAGGGCAATCTTGAGGCCTGTCACTATTCATTAACAGGTAATTGCAAGTAGCCAGATTGTCTCCTATATATTCCTGCAATTGCTGGAAAACTCAAAGGCACCTTCCCTGCATTCCTCCCCAGTGTACACACACTGCCAGGATTTGCCAGTCATACCCAGAGCCATTAGACTCTGAAATGCGAACTCCTGCAAAATCAGTTGATGGGTTCTCAAAGAAATTTTATCTCAACAATAAGTAAAAGGTCCATGATCATTTACATACTTGAAGACAGCAATCAGCAGGTTTACCAACAGGATATTTGCCACCAAGAGGTAACAGGCCATGATGGCAGGAGTGAGCCAGGCCCCAGGTATACATGGAGGGAGACGTTTACCATCATCATCATAAAGATTGTCCCCACAAGGAGCTGCAGAAAAAACGGGAAAGGCATTTTTCACAAACTGACTGATATTTAAAAACACTATTCACATTTATTTAATGGTGATACATGCGTAAAATTTGCCAGATGTTGTCAGTTTATTTCCAGTAGCAAGTATGTATAATTTCTACTTCAAATTCTGCTTCTAACTACAGCTTATAAAAACCATTAGTGAACAGAGAGGCAGCTCCAAGTTTGCTATACAATGTGGTTTTTTCTTCAAATTCATATGGATTTTCTTTTCCTCATAGTAATAGTCTAGGACAAGATCTCAATGTGTATAAAACATATTAACAGTGGAATTAAAAAAAAAAATTCTTCACCCAAGCTTGTGTGCATACCTTGCCAAAGATACTAAAGGATTGGCCTGAGCATAATTTAAACTTTTGCTTGGGCTCTGAATGCATTAAATTGGCCTTTAGTGACCCTGGACCAGCTTTACTGGGGGTCTACACCCACAGCCCCTGTGCATACCTGGCCCTCCCTGGGCTGTGTCAGGTGTGCAGGTCTCGGTCCTGCCTCCAGGAGGGACCCTGGACCTGTGGTAGTGCCCTGGATGGACCCTCTGGCCCTGTCTCCTTTTGCCTCTTACTGACCCCCCAGACAGATCCTACACTACTCCTTGACCTGTCTGGGGCTAGCAATGTTAGCAGCAGGCCCGTGGTACCACACAGGTAAAATTATAAAATGAAAATGATATAGTGACAGCAAAATAGACCACTGAGAGTGAGACAAAAACTGAGAATTTTGAGCAAACCAATATAAAATGATTGCCTGGTGTAATTCTTAGAATACCCAGGTTGTCTTGGAGTTGGGTAAATGCAGCAGGTTTGTTCTGTCTGTAAGTGCCAGCATACTTGATTTCAAATACAAGGCTAGCTTTTGGAACCATTTAGTAGCAGGTAAAGTATTTGTCAACCACAGGTTCTTTAGCTGAAATCTTAACAAATACTAAGTATGACATGAAGGTCATTACAAATTTAGTTTATGTGAACAGAAAACCCAGTGTTTTTAAACATTTTGAAAAAAACCTCAGTGTTTCAACCTCACCTGAAAAATACTTCAATTTATTTGAAAACAGACTAATCTTATTTCCTGTGGACTGAAAGAGATATTTAGACTATGATTAATAACATTTATTTTACTTGCTTCTCAAACATCAGACCTATATTTTTCCAGGTCTTCCTAAGAAACGTATAACAGAAAAGTTAAGCAAATTGTAATTTTATTCAAAAGGACCAGTGAAAGTACTGGCAAAACTCCGTTAATATTGTATCTACATAATCAAAGGGTAGTTCTACAATGCCACTTATGCATCATAATTTCAAAAAACCTGATTATTTTACTGTTGGTGCACCAGAAACAAGTCTTACAACCACATGAACTCAATAAAAACCTCTGATCTGCATTCAGTATTAAAATAAAATGTTTTTCCTCTGCTTATTTTCAAATGAAAGTGTTACAGTAGGTAAACAAGATTCACACCTGAACACTGGATGAGTGCTATAATTAAAATATGAGAAACTAGTCAAGAAAAAGATTAATGAACATATTCAGCTAAATGAGATAATCACTCCCCACAGACACTTACGATTAATTTCCATGGCATAGACTGAAGAGCATCCCAAGGAACGAGAAAGGAAAGGAGGCAGGCAGAGAAAGAGAGGGAATAATAAAGAAACAAACCCAAAAAAAGGCAATTGAAAATACAGTTCTGCTGCCAAGAAAAGATAAGCAACTCAAATGTCAGAACAGTAGAGACATATGCCTAAAAACAATGTCTTTGTTAAAAATGCATTGCATTCTGCAATTTCCTTTTCATGCTGTTTTCTCCAAATGTTACATATGGCAGCAAATTAGTGACAGTAATAAAATATCACAAAATGCTCCTGGCAGATGATCATTTAAATATACAAGATATTTCAGGCAAGTAAACAAAACTGGCACCACCACGAACATGAAACTACTCCAAACTATCACACAAAAATCATTCTTTTAGCTATTATGGAAACATATTCTCCCTTTTTTCTCTTTCTTTTTTTTTTTTTTTAAATTTTTTTTTAAAGAACCACTCTGTCTTTGAGTCTGTCAGATGTTTCTTTTGAATAGCTATGTTTCCATTAGCAGTCAGGATGTTGTACACTGTAATAACATCAGTATCCTTAAAGCCCATTTTGACCAGTATGGATACTTGCTTGCCAATTCCTAAATGGTGACTATAAGAAAACTCACACTACTGAAAGAAACTCAGCCAGGCTTCTCTGTTGTTTAGGAACACGATGCTGTTGGTTGGAGCACCAGATGCCACAAACTTCTTGCTCATGGATGTCTTCTAAACAGAGTGAGCCACACAAGGGCACCCTGGGGTCATTAGGAAAAGTGTTACCAGCAAGTTAAGGGAGGTTATTGTTCTACTCCCCTCTACTCAGCTCTGGTGAAACCACATCTGGATTTTTGTCTCTAGTTCTGGGCTGCCCTGCGGAAATCAGACTATAAACCTGACTGAGCAACCCTGAGCCCCTGAGCAGCCTGCTCTACTTGACCCTGTTCTGAGCAGGGAAGTTCACCTGGATGCTCTCCAAAGGTGCCTGTACTAGTTAGAACAGCTGGGACCAATTCATCACTGAATAGGTGTAACCTAAATCTATGTATTCTATAGCCTTCCATGTCATTTCCCAGAAACTGTTATCAATAGAGCATTCACACCCTCTGCCCAGAGCAGCCTGGCTCCTCAGGCTATAAACTA
>JAWMRA010000016.1:15895583-15929071 GCA_035584735.1 Pseudotriccus pelzelni
ACCTGCCCGGGGAGTGTCCCTGGCTGGGAATCGAACCCTTGGCCTCGGCGGTGAAAGCGCTGCATTCTAACCACTAGGCCACCAGGGGCTCCCAGTATCATACTACCATCATAATAATTCTACCACAAAGTAGTGGATTCATCAAATTGATTTATAGCATCTTCCATGTAACCCCATAATCCTAATTTCCAAAGGATTAACAAGCTTATCTCCCTTTTTCAAAAAGTTCCCATGTTGACTTTTATTCTGACACTAAAGACAGATATTTAACTCTTCTGAAAGACCCCTCTCAGCTCCTCTGGTTGATGCTGTAGATAAGAGTGCAACAATTCCTCTTTTTATTTCTTTGCTTTGGGGACTCCAGTGATCCCATATTCAGCTTGTGTCAACTACTGTAGACCTGCAAATGTAACAAACTCCAAATAAATATGGAACTAATCTGATTGCACTAGGGCCTAAATATCACAATCTGAGAGCTGGAAAAATCCAGACAGCCCTTTCTCTTCCCATCTTTTCTTCTGACTGTGTTAATGTATCCTAAAACGGCAATAAAATGAGCTGCAGTACCAGTAGTGTAGTTGTTGCATTCGCATCCCAGTCTTTCAGGTGAGGGAAGTCCCACAAAACTTTTAATGTAGATTTTATGCTCAATGAGAAGCTGAACCGTGACCAAGTGCATTTGGGCACTTGGTAGAATCCAAGAGGATAAATCAAAGACACAACACGAAGAGTGAACCTCAGACAGTGCCTGGGACTGTCCTGTGCATCCTTCCCAAGTGCCTGCAAGACCCACCTTTGAGGAGAGCAGTCAAGATGGACATCTCAATGTCCTGTTGGCCCTCGGAGCCCATGCGGAACACGGTGATCTAAAGGGCAGCACAAACCCAAACACACAGAATTACCACGCAGGAACAGAGAGACTGAACATGCAACAACAAACAGAGCACGAGGGTGCAGCTTTATTATTTCATAAGACTTCAGACTGTTCAAAAAGTACAGTTTCGCTAAATTTTTCTTTGAAATTTAATTTTCACGGAAGCATTTAATAAAATTCTTTCAATGAAGTTGTCCTAAAATATCCTTGCATTGCTAAACATGACAAACTTGATGAAAATCTTCACCAAACCCATGAATTTTGAAAAATGGTGACAAAACTGCCATGCAAAACTGATGTTCTCTGACAGTTCCTTTCCTTTCCAGCAGTAATGGAAATGCCAGTTTGGAAATGAAAATGCAAGTTACCCGAGATAACTATCACAGCACCCATTTTATTGACAATAACACTCAAATTTTGTCTAGCTGCAGGATGTGTTATATATGACAATCAAAAAGGCAGAACCAAATACCAAAGAAAGGCAATTATTTCTAGTCATATTTGCTTAGGTCAGTCCATTACAGTTCACTGATTTTTAAAATAGTAATTCATTCAAGCTTAGCCACTGAACTACATGTTAAAAGATTGGTAATTCAAAAGCAGAATAACCCAATATTCCATCTTAAGAAGTTAATACCACATGCAGAGAAAAACCCCCAAATTCTTCATTTTCCAAAAACAATTCTCCGCAGCAGATGCTAGCATTACTACTAGGAATAGCAATTTTCTTAATAGTTAGAATAGACTTTACGTGAATGCAAATATACATGACATTAGAAGAGAGAAGAACTACGGGAAAACTGTTATTAATTAACAAGAAGGTAGACAAAAGTATCAACAAACAAACTGTAAGTCTGCTTAGGCTGCACAGCCAGTGTCTGAATTTTGGTGGCTGAGTAAACCAGGCCTGCTCTGATGTGCACTGGAAACTCAAAACAGTTTGACTAAAGCGGTTGTGGGCTCTCTTCTCTCAACCAATTCTTCCAGGAAGGCTGACTGTCTTCCAGTCAGTTTATCAGTCATGCTTTTTACCAACTTGACTTCCAGTGAGGGGGTTGTGAATAGAACTAATCTTGGCATCATATTGACAAAATTTCACTGTAACAATTAGTCAAACGAAAACACTCAAAGATTCATTTTGCCTGCAAAGTCACAGGCACAGTGAACACAATTTCAATGCACTGTTTCCAGATAACAGGTTTTCTTTTCCTGAGCACACTTTTCTCTGCAGCTGCACTGTGGACGACAGGCAGGACCCTGAGTGAGTGGTGCTGCACACAGAGCAGACCTGGGACAAACCAGGAGCAGGAAAGGGTGGGATATTCAACAACACTTAATGCTTCAGTTTCTTTTGAAAGGCCTGCAAAGGCCATTTTACTGTAATGAAAGGCTGTTAAAGAGTAACTCTGTCAGAAGCCCCAAACTGTGTTCATGCACTCTGAATGCTTCTTGCCCCCAGGAACTCTTTCTTCAATCATCTTTCCTCTACTTTCTACACAGGAGCAGTTGATCCTGGGTTTAGTGCATTCATCTCAGTGTCTTAGTGCCTTGCTCAAGTCTGTGAAAAAAGATTCCTATCAGCTTACACAGGAGAAGAACCTGAAATTGGTTTTTGAGGCTTGCCAGAGGACAGAATTCTTTCCTTGGCCTGTGCTTATGAATGAAAGGCTGTCTGCAGTTTATGGAGCTATATGGGAAAAAAAGTTTAACCCTGGGAAAATGGCACTTGCCAGTACTCTGTAAACTTGGTCACAGACATGATCTTTGTGAACTCCTTTTAGGACACTTACAAGTTCTTTTTTTTTCATGCACTCCATAAGAATGATGAACAGCTGATGAGCTTGATTCCTGTTGTAGTTAAAGGTTTTCTGGATGGTAACTAGCAGCTGGTCCCTAAGGGATTCATTTATTATCCTAAAGAAAAATGAGACATAAAAGAAGACATTGCCAGAATGAATATATATGGAGAAGGCCTGCTGTTTGAGAAACAAATTTTCATCCACCAGAGCAATGACTTCATTTTGAAAAGAAATGAAAACATACAGCATCCTTGCATTCAGTACAGGGAAGGAGTTCGGGAGGAGTTATCAGGAAATTCATACCCAAACTGGCTTTTATGCACCTCAGTACTGCAGCACTGATTTAAAAACTGACAGAGAACTTGAACTATCCTTTCACTCTGGAAAAAAATGCAGGTAGCTCTTACTCTTGTTATATATTATGAATATAAATTAGCACTATGACTTACAGGACCCCTACCTTTTCTTCTAAATGTTGCAAGGCCCTTTGCACATAGCTGAAAATCCCCAAATATTTCACACTTCTGATATGTCACCTTGGTTATGCTGGTTATCCTCTTAAAGGATTGAAATTGCTGGAGTATCTGAAACCTCATAATACCCGAGAAACAAACAAGCCGGAAAATGACTGAAGAAATTATATTGAAAGCATTCTAGAAAGCTCAGAAATGTTTGATCTCTCAAAGCAATATGAACCAGAGCCCTTCAATCTTCATGCTTTTCCTAATAAAACACATGTATTTTCTGATGATGGAAAATATTACCAGCAGGTGCCGAGAGAGACAGCAGAATTCAGAGTTCATTGTGAGAAAATGATTGCACTGACAAAAAATTCTCATTGTAGATCTGCCTTACTAGATGAACACATTTATCTTCTAATTATTGGAGAAGAAAATTGAACACTGGGAGAGAAAGACATGCAGTGAGCACATCTCAGACAGACTGATCCTGATAAGCTCTTCCAATTACCCATGAGCTGATGGGAAGGATGAATGAGAAAGAAAAAAAAAGAAAAACGAGAAAGTTTGGTCTAAGCTAAGGAAGGCTTGGTTGGCAGAAAGGAAAAGAAAGTTGCTGAATCTTAAATACTTCCTGGTAGGATTAAATATGTGCTGTGTCTAAATACCACAAAAATCCAGCATCAGAGATGCTCTCCCAATTCAGCAAGTAAAATCTGTACTCCTGGACTGTACCACTTGTCTCCCTGATGTGTAACCCGAGCTAAGCCCCAGGAAACTGGCTGTGTCTTCAGCACAAGGCAGGTGCCACACCCTAATCAAGGCAATATATTAGGGTTTTGCCTGTATCTGGCTACTAAAGATAAAATTTCGATATTAACAGTGACAATGGGGAAAGTATGCTACTTGGCTGGGAAAAGCAATATGTTAAACTAAAAATGCAATACTTGGCTTTCACTTGAGTAGATGAGGTTTATGCTGCTCTTATAGGCTTTGTATCCACCAAAGGGGCAAAGAAGCAACCAGAAAATAACATAAACCCATAAAATCAGACTCCAGAAAACTTTGGATTAGGAGATTCATTTGGACAATGAACAGGAGAGCTGTGGAGTACAGTGCTCCAGAAAATATCCACCACTCTGTTCGTGGTATCAGGCAGCACTGCCTCAAAAAACCATCATATGTGCAAAGAGTAGCAAAAGAACGAAGGGAGTCCAACATTTTTACAGCTGGTCTGGCACTCTTGGAGAATGAAGCTCATTCCCACAGTGCACTGGAATCAGGCAGTACAAATTTTGCAAATACATGCACTAATTAACCACAGCCAGGGCCTGAGGAAAAGAGTTATTCCACTTGTTCCCTGCTTCTGACACGGCCAATCCAGCACCAAGCATAGTGCAGCAAACACTGCTGGAGCCTGTATGACAGTGCACTGCACTGAGAGCCAGCTCACTGCAAAGGGCCATCAAACATGTCCCAAGAGGTAACAATTTCTACTTATTAACTCCAGGGCTAAGATCAAACAGGCAACAAAAGCTGGCTGGCAGCAGAATGCCCTTTGTTAGTAGCCTTTTGTCCTTCAGGTGAGCTTTTATGAAACCTCAGTGAAAGCAAGGCATATGGTCCTCCAGTGCCCTCCTGACCAAGACACAGCTCCAGTGAAGATCTGGAAATCTTACCCTCCTTCCTCTGAATACTTGTGTGCAAAGGACAGGATGTCGGACGCTCGCCCGCTGCCGTCACAGATCACAACAGGCAGAGGGGGCTCTTCTCGCAGGCACTCTAAGACAATGGAGATCACGTTGGGACCCCCTTCCACTATGAGTCCAACTACAGGAACACCTTGCCCCAGTCCTGCAAAAAACAGAAGAACAAAAAAACACACAAAAAAAGAAGTGTCACTGCAACTTAGTTTAAGAGGTTGACATTACAAGTGGATGCAATTTCTGTGTTAGAGCATCACTTCAAACCAGAGCCATCGGGAAAAATGATGGTGATTTCATGGCCAATATATAAGGAAAAACATCCATGTGCTGTTTCATGGCAACAAGAGGAAAAGAGCAAGATGTCTCTCTTCCCTTGCTTTTGCATCAGTTCCATACTGATAACTTATTCAGTCACTGTTGATGAAATGTTTGTAACCTCTTTCAACAGACACCGGGTACAGATAAAGCAGCTATAACATGATGTTCTTTTGCTTCATTAGCCATTTACTTGGATGGCTCCCAGCTACTGTCCTTGATGCTTGAACTCTTCCTTGGTTACCTATGGGAAGTCTTCAGTAGGGTGACATATACCTAGGCTTACTCCTAAGACAGAAAACACGAAATGAGTGTTTTTATCATGAGGCTGAAATGGCTGGCGATGGAAGAGACGACAGCTGAGCATCCCTTTGCTGTCCCTGCCTCACTGTGATCTCCAGGCATAGGATGACAAAGGGAAGCCCACAGGTCACATGGTCTCAGTAGCCTTGGTCACAAGAAACTTGGGGAAATGAAGGACAAAACGTTACCTGAACGCTGACTAATCCCACTATTACAAGCATTTGAATTCAGTTCTTAATCTGTAAAATGACCAGCACTTTATAAAGATGCTTTTTTTTTTTTTTGAATGGCTGAGAACACGTGAAAGGGTTGGTATTTTCAACCTTGACTCCTCTCTGAAGAACAGGAACACCAGTCACAGTAACAGCAGAAATTCCCTGACATCCTCCTGTCAGGGTACCCCAGCTGTGATAAGGAGGAGTCACAGAGCATGTCCTGGCCTGTGTGTCCATGTATTCCTCCTGAGATTTCCAGAAGAGGTGCCGGTGCTTGAAGTGATTAAAAAGAAACAAAACAACTCCCTGTATGTTGTTACTCGTAGGGGTACTGCAGCCCTTCACAGAACACACTGCTGTGTGTATTCCCAACTTTGCCCTTCCTGTAAGAAAGATCATCAAACACCACCTAGATCTGAACCAACACCCCCAGCCCCAGGGGTATTAAAAGAAATGACACCCAGTATCTTGCTCTGGGCCCTGAATTCCTTATCTTCCAAGCCAGAGCTCCCTTTTACAGGCCTAAAGTGTGGTAGCACTCCTGCAGCAGACAAAGAGCACACAGGCCTACACAGTTTACAGTGGCATGTGTAAGAAGTCAGAAAGGCAATAGGTAGAGCTGCTGTCAATTCTCCAGCAGCTCTTAACTGAAGTGTGGATTCAGAGACTATAAACTTTTTTTTGGACCACTCTTAATTAGGTAGTTGTGTTTTTTTTTTTAAAGTTGCTAGAAAACCAGAGCTACCAATTTTTTTTATTTCATCTTTTTGAAAAAACCTTTATTTCTACAAAAAATAAAAAATGTCTTTTAAAAGCATTTCTTTTTAAGGTAAGGGCAAAAAGAGTTCTAGAAAGTTATTTTAGAGAGGCCATAATAACTAGAAGATATTTTAAAAATACACAAAACGAAATATGCAAATATTAAGTATAAATACAAATATATAATTGTATAAATACAAAGAAGAAAATATAAAACTAAATATGAAAGCACTGATGTGAACTCATCTTGATAATTGCTTCATTAAAAATTGAAATCCTAGCTGAGTTTATCTGAGAGATCCAAGAATTTTGTGTGTGATATTTTGAGTGAAACAAATCCGTCTAAAAGAGAAAATAAAATGCTAGCATGAATATTTGGAACCAGAAATCACTGAGCTGCACAGGATTCCTGTAAACAGGAACTGCACAAAATCAGTCCATGCTGTGTGTTTACTGATGCTTATGAATTCTAACCCCAAGTGCACAAATTCCGTGCATTTCCCTTTTCTTACATTCTCACTGCTTTGAAGCTCCTCCTTATTATTATTTGCCAGCTTTTCTCCATCCCTTTTTCCAATCCTTATTTCACGGCCTTCCTGTGCTGCTGGATGTGGGCTCTGTCACCACTGGTCAGACAGCACATGTTCTAGTTCAGTCAGACAGTCCTGATCTAATTTTTCTAGAAAGAGCTGGAAGAAGCCTTTCATTTCCATACCTGGAAGTATTTCAAGCTTTTCTGCCCTCCCTTCCTTTCAGAAGTTATGTTTACAGTTTGCCCCACTGTACTCACGTGTGTTTATTTTCTGGAGGGAAATGTGTTTTTCCAGCTGACGCCTTAACTTTACTTCAGCTCCATATTTACCTAAAGTACCGTTGTCTGCCAGGATGAAGTGGGTGTGGGAGCTGTTGAGCACAGAGAGCTTACTCAGGGGGTTTGACATGGTTTGGTAAACACGTGTTACCTGCGAGTCAAAGGCGAAGACACACCTGGGTTAGAACTAAGAACCTCATGGGAAAATCCCCCACCCCACCCAACAGAAGCACACCAGGAAACAAATCAACCCAACCTTTATAATCAAGACCAGAGGAGAATTAGAAACAGCTTGCTTTTACAGTCCCAATCTGAACTCTTCACAGCACTCTCTTCTTTGGGGGATGACAGTCACATCTGTGCACCCCCCTAAGCTCATTAACGTGTCTCCTTGCTCACACACTGTGCTGTCACATAATCCTCTTACTGCATTAGAAAACACATTCTCATTTGGAGTTCCTGCTAATTCATATGCCCCTTCAGAGTACCCACCCATAATAAATGCTAGCCTTGCACACATAAAGGCCCTTACATGATTTATGACACAGAAGTAAGTCTCCATATGCCACCCTGGAGTTAGGATGTAACACTGTCACTTTACTGCTGAAAGCAATGAAACCTCACTAGCTCTGTATTTACGTCGAGGTCATAGGTGACAACCTGAAAATACACTCAAACAACAGCTTTTTTTTCAAGAAATTGTTCCGTTTGAGCTCTTAAGCCTGCTTTAGAAACAGAGTAAAGTAATGCTTCAAAAATATTAACAGTGTGCTTTGTTAAACAGCTATTTCCTTAAAGACTTACATCTTTTCCTATTAGATCTTCCTTGTTTTCTACAATGCCCCACGGTGCAATTCCTATGGCACATATTCGTCCTCTGGATTTGGAGGAATGATCTTTCAAGGCATCTCCCACGTGACGAATGACACCTATGGGTACAATTAATTGAATTCACTCCTGGCACTTTTGAGAGATCCCTAAACAACAGCATTTTCTGCTTGTCTCTCATGAAGCTGCCTGTTTTTTGGGGTTGCTTTCACTACTACTAACCTGGTATCTCTATGACAGAACATGCAACACAGACAAACCCATGTTTTTATTTTGTTATATTTGTGTGTAAATCCTATTACCATTTCACAGCCTTGTGCTGAATTCAGTGAAGTCTTTGAAAGACTTACCCAGCGACTTAACTTGCCACAGTGTAATCTGTGCCCTTGTCTGTCTGGAAGTGTGTTATTGAGTGGACGTGAACCACAACATCAGGAAATACACTTTTAGTAACAGAAAGATTAACAGTACAAAAACAAACGTAAGAAGCTAAAGCTTGGCAAATCCAGAGTAGGAGACTTATTAACTACAAGGATAACCAAGTACTAAAAAAAGTGTATTTATAACCACTGGTAGATTCCTTGCTACTGAAACCAAGGCTGAAGTTTTTTTCAGGGGAAACACTGAGTAATGCAAACCAATACTGACCCAGGAAAATCTTATGGGCTGGGCTGGGGAGGAGATTAACACAAATGATTACAATGCTCCTTTTTTGATCTAGTGGGTAATGACTCATTCATGTAGACTTAAATCTTCTGCCTGTGGGAAAGATTAGTGAATGAACATTGCTGAAGTCTTAAGTAAACTAAAAGTGATGGGAATTGCTTACCTGTACTAACACCACCAGTGAAAATCCAAGCTCCTGTGGTCATGGCAGCCTTTATCAGACCTTTTCCAAATACTTGCTTTAATTTAGGTTGCATTTCAAAGTTCTGGAGGCCTCCATGGACAGAGATTAAGAGCTTGGGCAGTTCCAGTTGCCAGTCTTTCACCATGAGATGCAGCAGAGAATCTGGTTTAGTGTCATATGACACACGGATGTACTGCAAAGAGCAATGTGTAATATTATCACTCCACCAGCTCTGGAAATTTCTCCTGACTGAGCAAACAATGGTTAAATGATGCCTTTCATCTTGAAGGAAGTTGTATAATTTTCAAGCAACACATTATTACATTTCTCTGCTGCTACTGCTTAGAAAAACCAGTTGAAAACTTTCACTTTGCTATTGACAATTTACTATTCACTTAATGAACTTACTTGCCTCTCTTCACCTGCAAAACTGACTGCTATCAAGTGATCCTAAACTCTTACTACAAATCTGCATTGCTGGAAGCCACCTATTTAAAATGCCTGGAAGGTGTTTTGTACCGTTCCTGTAACCTCTGGTTTGACAGGAATAGAGAAGCAATGACCTTCACAAGACACGAGGCTCATGTTACATTTTATCCCACGCACTGCTGATGTACATAGTCCTGTCTCCGAAGCAATGACCTGCATTCTTCTCAGTTTAGTTCCACCACTGTGATTTCTGTTCAAACTACTACTCCATCAAAGAAAGTTATGGAATAAGCTCATCCTTATTTCTGCTTTTGAAAACAAACCACCACTAAAAAAACCGACCTACCTCTCCCACACATTTTGGACAAGTTTTTGAGGTGGGTTGTCTTGAGTGGCAGTCTCAATAGAAAATAAATGAGCAAAGAAACAAATCTAAATTTGGATTTGTTCAGAACAGAAGCAGAACAAAAGTTCTGCAGAAGTTTGACTTGTTGTTACTTCTGCTGCTAAGAAAACTCAACTCTGTTGAGCTAACATACCAGATGAATACCTTAGAGTAGCCTGTGCTCCTTACCATGGCCTTATTTGAATGTCCTCCTCCCTGGAATTCAAGGTTTCCATAGGCATCAGTTGGGTATGCTTGGGTGTGTTTACTGACAGACCATTTCTCCGGCTGAGCTTCCACTTGCTTCGTTTCTTCTCCATTCTTATTAGCTGTTATACTTGGAGGAGGTGGAATATGTTGGGTAATGAGCTGGCCACAACAGCACCTGTAAGTTAAGATGTGAGGGGACTTTGATTACAGTATCTTCAATATAAAAGAAAACAGAAAATCAGAAATTAGATTTTCCTCTGCCCACGCCTTGCTCTACATGAATCACAGAAACACCTCTCACACACACATATATGCCAGAATTACCAGTCCTTAGGTGTTTAACCAGCAAAGATAAAAAATTTCACTTGACTTGTGTTACGCACTGGAAAGCTGTTCTAGGCTAAAGAACAGCCAAGGAGGAAGAATCCAAACAGGAGCACTGACCACCTGTTTCTTACTCAGAGGTGACAGCTCACACGTGGCATACACTGTTAGGTTATCCAGACAACGGTGTAGCCAAGCCTTGCAGCAATATTAACATTTGGACTAAGAATTCAAGCCCCCCGTATGTTATTGCTGTTGGTAATGTCATACCACCTGTGAAGAATGGCACCACATTATTGCACCCTTGCCTTCAGAATTCAGTATTCAGGTTTGCAAAGCTAGGAACTAACAATTCTCTGCCTCTCCTGCTGCCCAGCCTCACCCACTGTGTGTGACACAGCCCAGGGCTCTGCACAGATTTCAGTGCAAGCATGACATGACTTTCGTTCCCCTCTCACCTCCCTTTAAGGGCACTGAGGAAACTGGGTCTCAGTTTCATACATCTAAATCCAAATAAAGTCCAGTTCCTTCAGTATTACCCTTTTCTGTTGGCCAATGCAAACATTTCAAATGTTACCTGCTAGTGTCTTTGTTGTTGGCAATTACATAGATGCATTCTCTTTTGGAAAAGGTCTTCTCTATCCAAGCCTTTTGACCCTAAAAAGAGAGAAAAAAAATAAAAGTACTGAAATATTTCTATGTGGCAGATATGGTGACATTCCCCTTCTCTTTTCAGCCACTAAATTCATTCCATCCCTTTTAAACACCAGATACACCTACTCAGGAAGCAAGTAGGTGACGGGAATTCTCTATGACGTATAAAATTTAAACCTCAGATGTGTGTAAAAACCCTCATGTGCAAAGATGCCAGTCTTGAAGTTTCAAGCTCTACCACAAAATTCAGCTGCTGCTTCCTACTATAGTAAACAGTAAAGGGACTCAAAGTAGTACCAAATATCAGCATAAATTGTGACATAAATAGATGAATAGTGTTTACTCTAAATAACACTTCAGAATCATCCTTTGTATGTAGAAATTGCTTCCCAGAAACTTTTCCTGTGTAATTAACAATCTTCTCAAGTAACTTCGTCATGCTGTAAATCCAGGTCCAGTCATTCCTAGGGCATCTTACTCTGAATGAGATGTGTCTTGGAGGGAGCCATTCTTTAAACTGAAAGAACATTTGACAGAAAAAGCACAAACTCTTCGGGCATCTGTGAAACAGGAGAAAGAAAACAACCCCCCAGTTGTGTTGACCTATTATACTGCTTGCAAACCAGAAACCAGACCAAGTTCACAGGCATTTTAAAAGCAGCATTGTGCAACCTAGAACAAGATCATAGATCTGCACGGGGCAGTTTGCTTTGGAAGTGTGGTGCAGTAGGGTTTGGGAACACTGCAGGGAGTGAGTGCAGAAAGAGCTGCAGGCCAGAGCTTCACCCACATTCTTACTTGCAGACCCCAGACCTTCTCTGTCCCTGCAACCATTAACAAGGGAAAGTATCATCACCACTACAGTAATGAACCAACATTTAGTGGGGAATTTAATGAAGTGAACTCAAACCAGACTTTTACTTTTAAAGAAACAGAAAAAATGTTAAAACCCACTCACGATTTGATGACACCGATAGTGCCTTTGCCTTCCTGACAAAAGTTGCCTCTTCTGAGTCTGAACTAGGAAATCATGTCTTTTCAAGTTGCAAGCAAATGTATGTTTTGCTTTAGCTTCCTCTGTGGAAGTGAAATTAGATTTTTGCAGACACAAAAGTTAAAAATAACACAAGAACTTTCAGGGTGTCTTCATTAAAAAACAAACAAACAAAACAACAAAACAAAACAAACAAAAAAAAGGGGCCTCTCCTAGAGAAAGTACAAAAAACATTGCTGATTTTGGACTTAAGGAAGTTAACTATAGATGTCTGTCAGCGTGGCAATAGCTTTGAGACCAGCCTGGCCCCCTCAGTGCTGCTCATGATGAATAGAGGGTGCAATAGTTGTCTTTTTTTCTCATGCGAGGCAAAAGCTGTCTCTGAAGTTTCTTTGTTTGTTGACTTGTTAGTTCCTGTCTGGCTTCTTCATTTCCTTCATTATGTCTAAAATAATAGGGAGTACTTGCAGTTCCCTCATCTCAAGTAATTGCAAATAAGTTGCCAAATGAGGCTTCCACTTCAGGAAAAAGCTGTCCCTAATATGTGCAATGAACACTTGCCTCTTTCAAGTGCCTCTGAGCCAGTCCACCCTGACAGGCAGTGCTCTGGCTGGTCCTGCACCTCTGCTTTCCACTTTAACCTTCTCATCTACCCAGGTAGAAACACCTTGTTTCATTTCAAAAGGAGCTGTTCAGAGCTCAGAGCACCACAGAGAGAAGAAGAGGAAAGGATTTGTTACACAACACTTCAAGGAGCTACAATTTTAGTTGCTTCCAGAATGGCAAGGCATGCATTTCAGGCATTTAGCACAAAGAGACCGATTATGAAATATGAAGGCAGAGATAACTAAATTTAGTATCTAAAGGCTGTGTGATCTGGTCAGCTCTCCTGTTCTGACTCCACAAAGTCCGTCTTCAAATGAAACAAAAGAAGTTCTTGTCAAAAACTTCCTGGCAAGGCTTTTACAAGGTGAAAGGTTTCAGCAATAGTATTAGTCAAAATGGAGCTTTGAAAATGCTTTTGTCCTATAGCATCAGAGTCCAGTTCTAGAAAAGCAGAGAAAACACCCCAGACAGGGAGATCCATGAGGCTTTGTGGTACCTGGAGGTGGGTGATTCCATCAAACAAACGCCATTTACCTGTTCAGAACCAGATTTTGCTAATTCACTGGCTGTTCAAAATGTTCAGAGAGCCAAAAATAGTCTATTTTATTGGAATTCCAGTAATTTTTCCAAATTAATCAAAAGCCATACAGTGTACAAGTTCACTTCTCTTTTACAACTATGCCCAACGTTGTTACTTCTGCTCATATATGCCATACTAGTTTATCAGCTTTAGCATTATAAAATGAGCTTAACAGGAAACTTTTAACTAAGCTTACATAATTTCTGTACTTTTAAAGTTATATATTTAAATTTTTTATTAATTTAAGTTTTATCATTATTTTACATATTTCAAATATATTCATTCCCCCCCCCCGCCAGTTAAAACTTTTGACTTCTGTGATAACTCCTTGACTAAGTGACACAAAAGCCCAAATCAATCCCACAGTGCAGGAAACACTCTTCAAAATAAAAATTATAACAGATGCTGCACATTTAACTGTTCTGTAGGGAATACTTGAAAATGCAACCTAGAAATAACAAAAAAACTTTTACACATGCCATTGATGCTTTACCTTATTCCTTGCAGCACAAAACACAGACTTTCCTTTGCTGTTTGGAGTGCTTCATGTAAAAACAGTTAATTAACAATTGGATTAAGTCACAGACTTAATATCTGTGTTTGGTTGCTTCTTGGTATCTAAAATGAGCTCTACCATACAGCTGAGCTCTCAGCTGCGCAGTTGTTCTTAAAACCCCTCTCAAAGGAGGTCTATTATCTATGGCTACATTGAAAAAAACCTTCCATACTCACCCTAAACCCCGTTAGAAATCAGGCACTGCAGGCACTACAGAGGGACAACACATTATGCTCTACTGGCTTATTTTTCTGTGCTAATGAGAGGAAGGCAAAAGCAGGCATTACAGGCCGGGGAAATAAAAACCTCAGCACATTTGGTCAGCCTTTGAAGTTTCACTGCTTTTGTCTATTTAATCTGCTTAACCAAAGCTTCATTATAATCCAGTGCAAATACTTGAGCAGAAACATTTACTGTCAGAAAACGGGCACTTTCTTTACTTACTTTTACATGTTCTGTACATTCCTCTGGACCGAAATGTACTTGGTTCCTCGAGGAAAAATATAAGTACACATACTGTCTGTGGTGATTTTGGAAAAAAATAAGCACTTTTTAACTGCCTTGGAATGGATAAATTGTTAAAGGGTTATGACAGATCAGCTACAGTTTTCAGACCAACAGCCAGTGGGAGTTCTCCATTTACCACTAAGAAAAGCAGAAAAAAAGAGATCCCAACTTTTTGACAGTGGGGAAGTTCAAACTTGCTTTTTATTGCAAATCCTGAATGTATTAGTTAGAATCTAGATTTAAAAAAAAATTAAAATTCAGATGTTCAGTGGTTTACTTTTTCTCCTTTATGTAAACTGACAACAGGTCTCCTAAATTTTGATAAAACCAAAACAAAACCACACTACTGTTAATTCTTGTGCTTTACCCTGGAAATGAGTAAGTTTCTAAGAAACAATGTAAATTAGTCCTGGATTTATATTATTCCACATTATGGATTTGCTAGCTGTCTTTAGCTTTAAAAAGGTCTCCTCCTGCAGAAAGGAATGGAAATCAGTATTGCTGGCTTGTAAAGCATGGGATGACAAAATTAAGACCCTAAAGCACTAATCACCTTTCTAATATGGGCACTAATAAACACAAGAATTAGTTCTACAAAGACCAGTTATCCTTTGACTCTAGCAAATGAATGACACTATTTGCTGAGAAACTGCATATTTAGGGCTGCAGCCAGGCAGCAACTGAAGAGATTTTTCTCTCACCACCACACACAGACAATTCCAGTTTGCCACTAAATTAACGTGACATTTTACGTATTTCACTTCATATATGACCTACCATTCAATGAACAAGTACCGGGCCAAATTTCAGGCTGTACCAAAACAAAGCTTGCAGCCCTGTCTCACTGCAGCTTCATGCAAGAGCAAGGGGGGGAGTATGGACCAACAAATGCATCTTGGTGGAAATCCAAGGTAGGAATCGACATAGGAGAGGAAAGCCACTGGAAATGTCATGCTACAAACTTACATGACACTGTGTCACCAGAAGCTTGCAGCTGACATATAACCCTGCAGGACAGCACCGCAGTGACTGTGGATAAGCATAACGGCAAAACTACCAGCAGAAGAAGTGAAAGAATACGGGGAGTGAAAGGGGGCAGGGTGGGAGTCAGCCGCGTGGCTGGTGCCCATCCCGAGCCGGCAGCTGTCAGAGCAGCAGTCGGGCCTGTGACCCGCCATGGCCCCAGCGCCGCTCCGGGAACGGGGACCCGCGGCCCGGCTCGGCCCGTGCCGGCACCGTCACCCAGCCCGGGGCTCCAGGGCACACAGCACCGGCTCCGCAGCCCAGCCAGGCCGGGCCGGGGGCAGCCACAGCCCCGGCACACCGGGGATGGGAACGGGAATGGGAACGGGAGGGCCTGGTGCCCCGAGCCATGGGCAGACAGGCCTGGCACACAAACACACCGGGGAGCGGGCAGGGCTCCGAACAAAGGCATGTCACGCGTAATACGGGCTTTGACAAAGCTGTTCAGGCTAAATCAAGCACAAAATAATACAAAAATGAGGTTGGCTGGGCAGCAGAGTTCACATCTGTGGACTAACACAAATTACTTTCACCGACGTCTTGTTAAGATGGGGATTGATTATTGCTGTTTTTGGAAACATTCAACTGTAGCCCTGTTAACACCATCTGACCAATTCTTCGTGGTTATCCTCCCTTGGGTTGTAGGATACTGCAAAAGGTGGTAACAGCAGAGAAATCAAATCTCAACTGTGTTGCACAATTATTTAATTAGAATGCTCTACAGAACTAAAATGGGATATTTATGGCAGATTTGAGAAGAGGGATGTTTGCTTTGATGAGATAGTGAGAGAAAGAAGAAATCTGGATGTGGAATGAAATTCATCTCAAGAGCACGTGCACAGTGCGTGCACAATGCCATGGAGGTAACCACACTCACTTGCTCTCACTTGAGAGAAAATAAATAACAATAAACAGCTGGGAGAAAAAATAAATAATGACATTTGCAGAATCCCTGTTACCTGAATATTGGCAGCAGAAAGATTTCTATTTTGCACTGCCTCTAAATGCAACATCCCAATTACACCATCCATCATTCTTTTCACTTTGAAGGAACAGTTTTTCCAAGTGGCCAGCTAATCAACCTTTCAGGTGATGACTGCTACCCAGAGTGACTGTCCTCCCAACAACAGAGCTCTCGCCTGGAGAAAAATACTCCAATCTATGTGATGTATGTTAATAGCCAGTTTTGCAGACACTCGTGAACTGGGAAGATTCTACTGAAAAGTTGTTCACTGCTAAAAATACACATGGCATGAAACCATAACACTATCTTAAGTTTGTGTTATGCCACTAAGAAGCCAGAGCCATAAGCAATGTCCCCAACTACAGGACACAGTGACAGCCTGCAAATTTATACTAAATTTCCACAACTCTAGTTTGCATGAGTTCTATCAAGAAGCTGCTTGTACAACCAAGAATAGCTTTCGCAATTATTAAAATATGAAGTACCAAGCAATAGAAAGATCTCTTATACTATTTGCTAATAAGTACAGCATCAAAAAGGGCTTTGTAACAGTTGCAAGATTCTTTCAAATAAAATACTATTTGCTCAAGACAATTTCTCTTCTCACCCTATGGCATTTTTCATATGGTTCAATCTGAACTTGTGCTCTTGTAGCCACCTTGTCAGGGAGCTGTTTGCTCTGTGGAGACTGAAACACACTGAGATGCAGTGTGAGTGAGCAATGTTGCTATTCCAAACTGAGGCCAGAACTCCCTCCTGCTGGTGCTGTGGACAGCAGTGAGTGGTGCCATGCTGCACAGAGCGCTGTAATGAGCTTCCATGCCTTCATTACCTCAGTGTTCCTGGCAAGGCATGCAGCAAACACCCACCCAAACAAGGAAACCGCTCCATTTTCTCTGCACAGCCATTAACTGAGGAACACAGCCCACCAGGTACACGAGTAAGAAAGTAACGAGCTCTCTTCTAAAAGTTAAGACACACAGCTCTTCCCCAGAGGTTGTGCAGTGTGAAAGAAAATGACAGCCTCAACACAGAGAGACTGGCTTGCTCCGAAATGGGGGATATGCCCAGCTGCAGCTCAGGCTGTGGAGGCACATCAGGGAAGGATGTTGGGTGAGCTCAGACACCCTCCTGACAGGCAGGCAGAGCTGCCTGGGCACAGCTCAGCAGTGCTGGAACTGCACAGCTAATGCAGATAGAGTAAAGCACCTTACAGAGTCACTGGAGGTTAGCATGGCACAGCCTGGCTCAGTTGGCACAGCCTGGCTCAGTTGGCACAGCACAGCCTGGCTCAGTTAGCACGGCACAGCCTGGCTCAGTTGGCACAGCCTGGCTCAGTTGGCACGGCATAGCCTGGCTCAGTTAGCACGGCACAGCCTGGCTCAGTTAGCACGGCACAGCCTGGCTCAGTTGGCACAGCCTGGCTCAGTTAGCACGGCACAGCCTGCTCAGTTGGCACAGCCTGGCTCAGCTGGCACAGCCTGGCTCAGGCCTTGCCTGTGGAGAATGTACCTCGTGCACTTTTGCAATACTAAATTTATTTTTTCTTCTCCATAGAATGCACTGACCAGGTTACTCACTACATCTACTACATTTTAAGGCAGCAAAAGCCATTCCTGCAACACTTTTCCTTGTCCCTTACTGCACCAAATTTCAGGGAAGACATAGTATTTTTCATCTCCATTTGTTACCCATGCCAGTTCTGTTAACAACTTGCCAAATCCTCCTCTTGCCTTTAGGCCTCTGGTTTGGGATGCTTGGGATATGGGGAACACAAGCAGGTATCCACACACAGCCTCTGGACTTCTCTCCCCAAAGAACCTTCAGCCTACAGCCAGTTTTGCTCCCAGATTTTAATGAATGGCAGAGATACAACACACACAAACCAAGATGCTGGGATGGGAGGGGTGAGCGCCTTTATCTGTGGAAACTGGAGCCACATCTGCCTGCAAGTGACCATTCTCAAGAGGTCTGACACAGCAGAGTGGATAAGCAGGGAGAGGGAGGCACTAAACAGCCTCCAACATTATGCCAGTCAAAGTAGCCTGGTAGTTACTAGTTTCTTCTACAACATAGTTTGTTGATAATTCTTATTTGAAGGTTTAAGATGACCCTGGTATCTAGCTCTGACAAGGCTCAGGAATGGGTTTTGTACTGTAACAATTACCTGTCTTGGTTAACATAAAGACTCTGATTTTAAAGGAAGTCAGGGTGCTTCCAGGTTATTTGCATGCGGGATATTTCTCTCAAACTATTCAAACTATGAGCCTTTAGTACAGGCCATTCTGACCTGAAATAGAAAAATGCTACGATAATGAAAAGCCCTTGGATTCAACACCCTCAGCAGCCAGTCTTCCTTTGTGCAATTCATCAGCACTTATGAAATCCTAATCAACATGACAAGGTACTCCCCTCATTAGAAAAATAAGCCTGTGAATAGTTCTAACTAAAACTACCCACATGTTTAATTCTCCTGGTTATTTGTGGTTTAGAAAATTGTGTCCATAGATGCTAATCACACCTAAAACCAAAGACTAGCCTGCACTTAGTGAAGCAGATGCAAAAAGCATTGAATTGGACTAAGATTATTACCTCTATCAGGTCATTCAAGTCCACATTATTAAGGATAATGACTATTAGAACACGAATGATCAAAAATGTGCCATTTGGAAAAGGGATTAAAAGTATAAGCACTTCTTTGATATAAGAAGCTACAAGTTACTCTTTCAGAGGTAACTTCTATACAACTTCTGACCAGTCAGCTAAGCATGTTGATTTTTCGTAAGTGATGTAATAGTACAGTTTGAGACCTTTTTCTTTAAGAAATGGGGCAAACCATGAATGAAAAATATCTGCAGAGAATGACTACATGCTGTATGAGATATTATTCATCAACGAGAGTTTGTTCTAAGTGTACAGTTGTAATTAGTACAAATTGAAGTGCAGAACTCCCTGAACAGGTGTGCTTAGAGAATTTATTATACTGACATTTTCAAAATATGGTGACAGAAAGCCACTGCTTAAGGCATACTGATAGGCATGTTAATAAAACACACTTTAAAATTGCTGCAAAGTAACATTTTTATATTCACAATATAAAGAATATATGCATATCTCTGAAGTCTTTAAGATCTAGAGATGCTGAACAAATACACATTTTGAGAAAAGATACCATAAATATTTAATCCTCTCTTCTGCATCCTGTGAATGTGCTGTTTTTGCAAATTCATACATAATACACTAGTTGGCCAATCTGTCCCTTCTGAAATGAACACTGGTTTGCAGCACAGAGTTTTCCTGAAAGCAAGATTCTCCAGGTAGAATTCTCATAATGGTTTGAGCTGTTGAAAATTAGCAACTTTCTGTGGCCAGCTTTATCCTTGACAGAGCAATTCTTTCACAGACATTAGCTAAGACCGAACACCTTTGATAGAATGTGCCACAATCAGCTGCATTTTATTCTTGTCGCCTTCTGTCGTTTTCAAGAAAGAATTTCCAGCTACTGTAACTCCTGGGCTGCAGGGTCTGCACAAAATTATTCCTTATAATCTTTCAGAAATCCTTCTGAAAGTATTGGAACTCAAGGATTATAGTGTTTCCCACAGACTCCAAATATGTATGTTTAAAATACTGTATACCTGACAGTTGCCAACATTCATTGGAAACTTTCTGAAAACAGGAATACTTCAGGACTGAAATAGTTACAAAGAGCAAAGGCAGTGGGAGATTTCAGAGAGTTTATAGACAAAAGAGTTTCCAGAAAATTTGGTCAATCCTCTTTTCAGTCCTTATGCATCTAAACCCCCTGAGCAGGGAGCAAAGAGAATTAACAGGTGCCATAGGACCAGAAAACAGTATGTTCCTGGACTTGTTTTTTCATGGTGTGCAACCCATTGTTGCTTCTCTTTAAAATGCTAGCTGCAGTTTAACTATGATCTGAAGTTATACAATAGTGGGGGGAAAAGGTTTCAGTTTTCTGGATTTAATCTATTATCAAAAATGGGAAACAAACATTTTAAGGCCTGAATTAGGGGAGTTAAAGGAGACTTCAAACAGGCCAGAAGCTGTGTTGATGTCTCTGCTCAGTGGGGGAACACATGGATGCACTCTCTGGGAGCTTCTGGTATGTGCCTGCTCAAGACCCACAGCAGAAGGGGCAGGAATGACTCAAGAGTGGATGGGAGCACCATTCTTTGGGGCTGTGATTTGAAGAACAAGGGGGTAACAAGGGCCAAAACTGAGCTTCCTTGGCTCCTCAATTACTTGTAAATTGGTATGTAAATACTCAGATCACATGTTGTTTGGGTCTTGGTGAAGGAGTTCTTAGACTTCTCTCCTCAGAGCCCAGTGTGCTTTCTGGCAGAAATGCATTACTTCAAATGACAACAGCAGCATTGCTGACCCAAATGGGAGGGGGCTGCTGATGTCTGTTAACAGTTTTCCACTGGGAATCCCCCTGTATTGCCAACTCTCACTGAGGTAAGGAAAACCACCATAAACAGTGCCCTTTTCTGATCTTAGACTTCTATAATACCTGACCTACATCCGAACTTGGTAAACTCGATTGGAAACAAACACACAGAGAAAGAAGCTTGCTGTCAAAAGTGAACTCCAGAAAGTGTTACTGGTTAATTTTGAAAACTGAAACCCGTCCCAAAACAAAGAGAAGTCCCAACCTACAAAACAAAGAAAACCCCAGAACTCCATCCCTATTTCTGCTGAAGAAACTCTAAATTGCCATTCAAACACTGAAATATGTAAGATACGTGATGTCTGTTTGCCAGCATTTCAGCATCTCATTTCAGCAACTCTCTACTTTGAAACATTTCGAGACACCTTTTTTTGGACCTGAAAACTCACTTTGTCTTCTTGCAATTAGTACTTCAGGTTCCATGTTATACAAAATAAACGAGACATCTCTGATCAGCAGTCTGATCAGAACACTGTCCTTTCAATTAACTCTCTTTCTCCAGTCGATCGTGGGTCACTACCCGGCTCTTCAGCGCACATTTCAGTTGTACATATCGCTGATACAAAAGGCAGCAAAGCAGAAGACAACCAGGAATGAAACAAAAAATCACTGAAAATCATGTCCTACCTGCTTGTCCCTGGAAGTGTTTCAGAGTTTGGAAGGATGAGTTACATCTAGAGTAATTAAACTGCATTTAACTCTGCGCTCCTGTCCGATCTTTCTGTTTATTGTTCAGACTTCTCATTCATCTTACTGTTAGGACTTCCAGTCTCTCTGAAGTTCATGAGAATTCCCAAGGAGATGGGTTTCCACCACTTTAAGAGGAGAATCTCATATGATAAGCATGTGAGCAGATTCTTTGTTCAAACCAATCTCATGACTCCCTTTGAAGGTAATCCTTTAGAAGTCTCATGACCCATCTCCCTGCCCACAGGGTATTTTCATCTCATGGTGGAACAAGGCACAACAAATCTACTTTGATAGCGCCCAAATCTCCAATTTGTGAAACCTCCTTTCCCCTCTTCAAACAGTGGATGTACTTGCTGTAAAAATGCCAGCACTGCAGAAAGGCTAAAGCAGGAGCTGAAACTTTTAATTTGAAGTATCCCCTCCCTTCTGCTAAAATATCAATGCTATTTGCATAATTGAGACAATTGAACATAATAGTCCTTTCAAGGGTCCTCATTAGATGTACAGCTCTACATTCTTTGAAAAGAAGAGAAAAGGAGGTCATACAACATTAATTATAGCTAATCCTTTTTAGAACAATTTGAAGTTGGGCAAAACGCTGGACTAAAACAGCTGAAGTCATAAATAAGCCATTAATTTTGTAACTTTACATATCACATGAATTTTTATGCGCTGCTGCTTTTGTCAATATAATTAATTCCTTTGCTGAAAAGAGCTTCTTTCTGCATCTTCTCAAACTTTAAACCCACTGATAGCAAAGGACCCTGTGCGTTGCAGGTAGATCTTTCCTCTGCTCTAACTTGGAAACGTTCACCTTGGCTCGCTGAGCCAGGTGCCACTATAATTACCACCGTGCAACAGGTAAGGGTGACAGGTGGACTCACACCTGAGGATCCTGCTCTCCAGAGCCAAAGGCAGCCTGAGTACCTGCTGCTGCTGCTGCACTGGGCTGTGCTGACACACAGCCTGCCAGACTCTGCTCTCACATCACTGTTCCTGTACCTGATCCCCAATGCACTGAACACATCC
Source organism: Pseudotriccus pelzelni (assembly GCA_035584735.1). Taxonomy (NCBI): domain Eukaryota; kingdom Metazoa; phylum Chordata; class Aves; order Passeriformes; family Tyrannidae; genus Pseudotriccus; species Pseudotriccus pelzelni. The sequence continues at coordinate 15,917,924 of JAWMRA010000016.1, forward strand.
TGCTTATGACTGGCAAGGAAATATTTCACAGCCAACTTCTGTCCTGCCCTAAATGGCAAAGAATGCAGCTGAAACAGCTTTGTTTTAGAACCAGACCCTGATCTCCCTAATGAGACAAAGCTCCTACTGACTCCACGAGAAAAAGCAACAGGGTATGGAAGAATTAGACCTTCCTCTGGAAAACTACAACGCCGAACACATTTTGGCCTTTGTTTCTGTCTGAGGAAATAGTAGCTTTTTGAAGAAAGCAAGACACTGGTAAGAGAGCACAAAATCAAAGAAAATATGCAACTAAGCCAAATGGGGAGGTACAGCAAGCCATTAATAATGGAAATACAGAGCACTCCTTCATTTAGGGAATTTTTTCCTTGAAGCCTTCATCCAAAGTTCACTCAAGTTAATGACAGACTTTATCAGTGTATTCAACAGACTCTGATACAGGGTATATCACAGGAGTACTCCACAGATGCATGGATTTCTTTTTCTGTGCTTTCAAACTCACATTGCTAGTTCTGGCCTCTGAAATCACACCAAGCTTGAGTTCCAGTTGTTGCTGAAGTTGTCTCATACTCTGTTCTAGCAAAGAGACTGTCACAAAGCCCCAACCCACCATTCTTGAAAGCTGAGCATAGAAATAGAGGATATACAATGAAGTCCGCAAATGTTTCTTTTTCCACTGAAAAGCAGATTTCATACATAGGGGCCTTTATAGGTGCCTCTTCTATCTAGAACATAGGGTACTCTGTGAGCTAGAAAAAGTTGACCTATTGAACAAACTGCTTATCAAATATATATCAGCCAGAAAATCCATACCAAAAAAAAAAAAAGATTTGGGCATTTAACTTCCTTCTGAAAGTGGAATGCAGACATGGAGTGTGGTGTCTTTCTTTGACCAGGTTCTCTACAGTAATAGAAGTTAAATAGGAATTAATTCCTTTCTGCTCCCGAATGGGCTCTCCTTGGCCTACCATTGTGCAAGAAGGCAGGACACATTTTAAAAATCAGTATCACACCCATGTATTTTGTTCTTCCCTTTGTTAGTCCAAACTGCAATGACAGAAATGCACATCTGAGAAATCATAGCATTTTAAAAAATCAAATGCAGTTTTTGCTGACTCTTCCATTAACAGAAATCTGATAGACATGCCTGCCAGCATTTCCCTTTGGCAACACCATAACTGCTCTGGCACCTCAGTTCCAGTAACGAGACTCATCAGAGATAACCAAGCCATGTGAATCTACTCAAAAGCCACAAAATTGTAGCTGTTAAAGTGTTCAGTTTAAGGTGACTGAGATCAAAGTCCCCCTCTACAAGCAATAACAACATTTTCCTCACTTGCTATTGCAAATGAAGAACAAGTTCTAAAAATTTTTAAAAACACCCATTTCAGACTGGGTGTTTTAAGCAACACTAAAGCTTGCCAGGATAATACACTCGAATGAGAATGTTCTGAATTGCAGTTTGGATAACACATAATTGTCTCTCTATAAAAATATAATGATAAGAACATAATAGTTGGAGAACATAATAGGGAATTAACTCTCATGTTCCAAGGGCAGGTTGGGGAACTGCCATGTAAAAGCAAAGGGACTTATACACAATGTGTATAAAATAAACCTTAACCAAGTTGGCTAAAAACCTAGTAAATGTGCACTTCTGTTGTTAAGGGCAAACAGCCCACTGTCTGCTGTGCTTACTGTCTGAAAAGCCTGTGACAGAATTCTGCATGGTAAGAGGAAGAAATTGCTGGCATTTAATTCCAAATGTATAATTCTGTCAAGTTCAGCCAAAGTGCTCAGTCAGAGTTCAAAGGAAAAACACACATGAGTGAAAAAAATTACATTCTCAGAGAAAAGGCCACTAGACAAAAGATAGTTTTCATGGATGCCTGCACTCATACTATGGGAAGGCTCATAGCACTTGGAGTTTGTTTTGTGACAGGGCTTGATATAAATGCACTGTGAAGGAAAGGGATAAAGATATGCATCTCTCTGCTGCCCTCGCTGTGACTGTCTCAGAAAAAAATTCCCTTGGTTTCCAACAGGACTCGGGAGCCACATACTTGCAGGGAGTAAGCAAGAGGAAAGAACTCTGGTTGTATTGAATTTGGTTGTATTGATTTAAACAATATTTTCATACACAATATAGAGGCAAGTCCATGCCAAAAAAAGCCTTATTTCCATCCTTCACTGTCAAACCGTGCCCTTATTACTCCCATCTCCAAAATAAAACGTGCAAACTGATACCACTGATATCTCTGATAGCAAACAACTTGGTTGTGTTTGAAAAGTAACAAGTTTTAATGGTTTTATTTCAACTACTGTAAAGCTAATACCTGGGTAATCAGTTATCTTTATGTGTGAATAATGGACAGCTCAGTAAACACAACTCTTCCCAAGTGCTAAGTTTTGATTGGCATGTTGGATAGCTCAGTTACTGAATGCAGATAATAGCATTCCTTAACAAAAAGATAAAACACATCACACTTCTGAGCTGGTGCATATTCTGGTCTCTCTCAAATGTGTCTCTGTCAATGAAATCAACACAAAGACAACATATAATTTCTTTCCAGTTATTTACTGGTCTTGAAACTACATCCTTAATAAAAGCAAATTAATTCAACTAGTATGAAGAAAATATTTTTTCCCCTCAGTTTCTTCTGCATTGTTATGTAGTATTCTGTAAAGTTTTCATGTAGACACTAGTACATTCATATATCAGAAGTAAAATTCAGGGATAGCAAATGTGGGAGCTGAACTTTGAAATACCAAAATGCACTATAAGGTGCAATGCTTTAGGATTCTTTCTGTTAATTGTACACAAGTAGGAACTGAGCCAGACTACATGCAAAACACCCAAGGAATATACTGTAATCAGACCAAACCCAAATTGGAAATGTCCCAGTGAACTATAAATGCAAAAGTCACAAAGGAGTGAGCAATAATTACAGTGTGACATAATTTAAAAAATTTTGAAGAAGGGGAGGGGGTGGGGAAACCACAAAAAACAGTGTCAAAATCCCTTTAGGACCCAAATTTTGACATTTGAGAGGAACCAAATGCTACTTACAAGCCAAAGCTATTGTCACAACTGAGACAAAGTGCAGCTCAGTGAACCCTGGGTTTTTTTCATAGCTCAGTTACAGCTTGAACCAACAAGTAGCATTTCACAAAATGAAAAACAACTGAACTAGTGAAACTTGTGCTGAACATTAACACAAATGTCACAGCTATGGATGACCGAACAGATGAGAAATGAGGAGGCAACCATCTGCTTATAACGAAAAACAAGCGAGGTGAGACTCGGGAATGGACAAAGCTGCAAGGCTGGATGGCTTATGACAAGCCAGCTTGTTCACACGAAAATGGAGCAGGGTTACTTATCCATAACCATCGTAAAAATACTGCTCTATAGCAGCAAAATTCATGACCGTTCACTGCAATGCTCTGTCCACAAAGAACTCGTGCCACAGGAGCACATTAATTATATAAAAACGTAAGAATTTCTTTAAGTGCATGTCCCAACAGATTCTGGTACAACATGTATCACCTGACACCACTACCAAATCTGCAACTATACGGACTATTTGAAAACCTCAAAACAGTGGAAGAGAAGACTATCTTAGAGTCTTGGGCTTTGGTCACTCTGCAAGGCTGAGCAGAGGAACTAAATTCCAAGTGTCTCCAGCTCTGGTTATGTTCTGGTTTTGCTTGGAGGTAGCAGTTACTGCCTGGGCCAGGTATACAACACCGGAGCACAAAGGAAGGGCTTACATTAAATGATCTAATGAGCTTAAACAATGCACTGAAGTCAGTGGCAAAACACCCAAGGCAGAACAACATTCTCACCAAAAGTGATGATAGTTTTTGCTCTGGAGTAACACTTGAGTCTTTTCCCTTTCTGAACCCAAGGTCTCACTGCAAGATGGAACTGCTGGGGAGGTGGCTGTGGCACAGAGAAGGTAGGGCTGTCACCTACTTTACTGCACTGTGGGCTGGAAAAGCACTCCCTGTAGCCTCTAGAGCTCCAATAAAACCTGAGTTCATCCATAAAAGCCAAAGTAACCCCAAAGAAGAAACATTTTGATAACAAAATAGTCATAAATCCTCTTCATACCAGTGAAAAGTTACCCAGGCATCCTGGCATAGAACAGCTAATACAAACAGCACCTCAACAGCCTTAAATACAATCAATTAACATCATAACCCGTGAACAGCAGTGGTGAGAAATGGCTTAGTTCCCAATCTGACTCCTATAAACCAAGCTACATTTATTGAAATGTGATAGTCTCTGCACAAAATGAAGTGTGCAATGGAATTATCTGTCTAGTTTGAAGTACAGGCTATTATCCCCAGCAAATTTATTATGACCTTTCTTAGGATCTGATGAAGCCACACAGTGCAGCAGCAGTAAAAAACGTGTTCCCCTTACTCCCTCCTTGTACAATCCACCCCTTCTCTCCCAATTTACAATCTATTGAAAACACCAAGTTCCTGTAAAATACAAACTGCCACTTATGCAGGGAGAAAGGGCTTTCAGATGGACAGGATTGTAAAATAAAAGGGATCGTTTCTTTCAACACTGTAATGTTACCACTGCAACTCTTCTCTGTCTGACACAGATGTATAACTAAGTAAAATAATTGCCTTCTTTACTGTCCACGTTCATCTCTGAACTCATCTGCAGCATTCCTCTAGTTATGTCAAGAGCCTGGAACTGGAAAGAGTATTTTTAAAGAAGAACAGAGGAGAATTGTCACAGCTTTTTTTGTAATCTAGTGCTAATGTAAGAAAAGCTGTTCCATCCTGTGAGAAGTTCAAGGAAAATGTGTTATTTTTGACAAGGTTTCACCCACTGATAAGAGTTTTTGTAATACAGTCAAGTGCCATTAGCACTACTCCTCTCTCATGGAAAGCTTTTAAACTTCACATAGCAACAGTGGTAAGTAATTGTATATGTTTCACAATTCTCCTTCCCTCACTCATTTTTTTTGGTGTGTTTGAAGAGGCTTTGTACAGAAAAAACAGACACCAACTGTGTGTTCTGCTTAAGCACAACTGACATCAAACAGGAGCTGTAACAAAGAAAAAAGTGCTGATCACTCAGGGCAGACACACCAGACACACCCATGACACCCCTTCCCAGGGGACTGAGGGCCTGAATTCCTCTCCTACCTGGCCTGGTCACATCCAGCTTTTCACACAAAGGCATTTGCTTCACTCTTGATTCTGTAAATGCTTAACACACGCGTTTAATTTTACAGCCACGAAGAGCCCCCAGATTTTCACAAAACTATGCCATACACAGAAAGCTGTTTACAGTCAGTGCTGTATCTAGGTGTGCACAGGATCACGAGTTAAAAAAGGCATAAACCAGCATCTTCTGCAATAAAGAGAACACCCTGTGCTCTGCTAGCTGTGTTCATGTGAAGAGTTCAATGCACCAGCATGGACTGTCCCATCTGTTTATCTGCTGATTAAAGTTTGGGTAGTGAGTGGTAGTCCCAACAACTTGTAGGTGCTCTGAAATCATGGCACATTTGAGTAGAAATATGCTGTCCTAAGTGCAGGTCTTGCTGATCAGTACAGGGGTTAAGATGAATTAAAAGCACAGCAAGCTGCTGAAACAGTATGAGGCATTGCAGTTTTCAGCTTTGTCAAATGCATTATGTTCCCCCCAGTAATTAAAACAGAAATGTCAGCAAGCAGCAAATACTCTTGTTAGAGAAATTCTGAGGTTAATAATTCTTCTAAGAATTACTGGGAAGGGGCGGAAATCTCTAAATCTTATTTAGTTTCAGTAATCTTCAGCTGTATAACTGCTAAAAAAGAATTTAGGAATTTTATCCCTAGTGTATTTAGTTTTACATTTTGATGCAAGTATTCGCTCTGCTAAGTGTGGTAGTGGCTGAACAAAGGCAACTGTTTCTGAATAAATGCTCAGTTTCATTACATGCCATGAGACATGTGCATAATTTACCCCTTAAACTTGCATTTCCAATCTTCTTCTCAGACTGGCACTTAGAAGAGCCGGTTCCAATACCATCATTTCACCTTGAAGTCACAGAGTTTTCAGGTCAGTATGTAAATTTATATAGACAATCTTCTCTCTTCCTGCTCAAGATAAGTAAATTCCCTTTGACAGAGGATAGCACATTTGAACGTGGCAGACCAGGGCTTTATTAGTTCCCTCTGTAAAGACTGTGGTAACTTCACCTACTTGGTGATTCTGTACACCAGCAACAGACACAGAGCTAACAGCACACCTAAGCTTACCCCTTAATGCCATTCTCTATATAAACTGATATGCTGAGCTGAAGCTTTACTACCAGTCTGCCACAGAGCTGTGCAGGAGACACAGAGAGCCCTCCCTGAACCATCACAAAACCAGCTGGAGAGGCATTGTCAGTGATGGCCAACAGAGCAGCAGCACAAGCTCCCAGCTGCTTCAGCACACAGGCTTAACTGCAAAATACTTCAGAAAGATCGAGTCCAATCAACTGGGGTTTGTTGGAACAACAATGGAGAGTGACATCAACTTGATGTTGAACAAATGTATATTTTGCAGTAGATTAATTTATTCTCAATGGAAGACTTTCTAATTAATTAGTTTAGATGTTTCTCTTAGCAAAAAAGAAAAAGAAGCGAGTTCAAAGAAATGTTTCTATTAATTATCCTGCTCAGTGTTGCTGACATACCCATCACAAGACTGCTTTTCTGACTTGCCTGGCATGTGAAGGAAGTCCATTAAACACAGAACACAGTTCTAGAGTAAAGCAGATTTTCTAATGAAACTCTGTAACAGGTGCTATATGGGACGACTGGACCACATCTGTATGCTTTTACCTGAACAGATTATAAGGAATCCAGATTCACCACAAATGGTCTTGTACCCTCCTGTATCTAATGTGAGATGTGACCACTGAAGATGTGGAAGCACAAAGTACATGCTGGAAACCATTGATCTGAGCTCCCAATCCTGCCCAGCTGTTGAGACTGAGAGCTTGATAAGGCAGACAGATTTTTTTTTTGTTGTTTGTAAAGCACAAAGCATAAATACAGACCTCATATATATGGATTAAAGTACATGTGCAACATATTATACACACCTTTAAAAACATTTAGAAATCCTCTGGTAATTTAGCTGTAGGAATCACATCTATTCTGCTTTCATGTGGCAGACTGAAATCTGAGGCATTATCTCCATTCAAAGACCTGTTCCATAATAATCCTGCTGGAATGTGCAGTGTGTATCAACCTCCTCAGCCTGCCTTTTAAGAGTGAATATTTCTCATATTTCATCAAAGCTATACCACAACAAGTTACACTTACAGAATTGCAGTGCTCAAGATATTTGGAGTGTGTTTCTCTCAGGTAACAATATTCTTTGGCTGGAATTCATTAAAACTCCCCTTAGATGGCTTTCCTGCTTGCTTTCCCTTCCTTTTGGGAGCTCGTGGCTGCACTCTGTTTGGACCTTACACTTACCAGTTCTCATTAATACATTAACTCTTATGGTATTTGTTCATTCAGTGAAGGCTTGTAGCCTTCTGCTTTTCTTCCCTTTTCTGAGGGAAAAGGGAGGGTGGCAGGAAAGCATGTCTTACAGCTACTGCACACATTGCATTATAATCATTAATAAACACACACTCTTCCCTCATCATGTCTCCTTTTCTGCTCTGCAAAGAGTGGCTTGCCTGTTCCTTTCATTCATAAGAACTGACCATGTGTTATTCACTGCACAGAATAATTCAGATTCTTCTGTCTTGTGCATCACTCTTTACTACATTGTTCACACTTCTGATAGAGGCATCTACACAAATTATACAGGTATACTTTAAGGATATCTAAAGATAAAAGAATGCCTTTTCATGGAGTGGCAGAGAGCACCAGTGTGCTTATTTTATTGGCTTTGCAGGCTGGAAGTTCCCATGAAAGATTAGGTAAGATGATTTGTGCCTTTCAGTTGCAAAGCTCAGGCTAAGCTGGGCACTCTCAGGACGTGTTCTCAGCACTGTTCAGCTTTGCTGAATGTGCAGTTCCATGAAGCTCTGATTACTACAGAGCTCCAGCTCACTGGAATAAAGCATTAGCATGAGATTTTACTTTTTTTTTCCCCAGCAGCCATTCAAGAACAGCATAGGGAAAAGAAAACAGCCTTTTAAAACAAGAGTAGCCTAGGAAATAGGCATGTTACTTAAAGTACTGCCAGCAATCTTAATTTTATCATAATGCTATTTCAGGACTATCAGTGAGCAGATCTGTGCACCGCAGCACGGGTTTGTTTTATCAGGGCAAAGGCCCATGAAACATTCAGTACTTTGTGCTTTTTTATGAACAAGACAGCAATACAGTCACAGCCTGCAGGTTAAATGAGTCCTTCCAAACAGAAAGGCTTATGATCAATGCTTTCAAGCACTGAAATGCAAGACTGAGTAAAACAGATGCAGAATCCAAAGCTACAGGCAGGAGTTGGTGATAGCAGCTCTGCTGCACAGCTGAATTACGCAGACCAAACACCTCCTTTGCTTTTCCAACACAGAAAGGTGGGATTTGGAACATTTCTCTTCAGATGTTCTTGTGAATAACTTTAAATGTGTAAGTTATTGTGTGCTTCTCCAAAAAAGAGCTGGTTTGTATCAGAAAGAGAAAAGCGCAAAAATGCCACTTGAGAACATCTTGGAAGCCCATGCACATTCTTGTCACTGTAAATGAATTCAAACAGGAGCCAAGGTTCAAACAGTTTGATCACCATAGTGAAATCTTCAGGGAGCATCCATATCCACACAGAGACCAGGCTTACAGTGCCTTGGAATATACCTATATTCTGGAAGTCACTAGTCTTCTTTATTATCTATCCAATCTATTTATTGCTTTTAAGTGCAAAAATGGTCATTCTTGCTCATGTTTGTCCCCCAGAGATCAGAGAATGCTGCCGATGACAGCAGCAGGAATGGCTCATGTGCTGCTTTTCCATGCTGGAGCCAGCCCCACAGACTCCCCACTAAAGCAGTGTCATTGCTGGATCACAGCTGGGGCAGGAACCTCCCCATGGAGCCCATGATCCTGCCAGAGCAGCACCGTCTGAACGCAATGAATCAATGACTGGGAATTCCCAAAGGCATCTCTCCACCTAGATTATTTCCAGAGGTTTCTACAGTCACCTGGAACAACAGTACCACAAACAAAAAATCTGCAAATAAAGATGCTGAGTTTGCATGTTTTGATGGCTGAAGTGCAATTTTTTGCTAAGTTTGGGCTGTTTTCATTTTTTGGGCAGCTTTCATTCTTTGGGCAGGTTTTTTACATGGGGAGCAAAATAATTAACGTTTGATACATTGACTTGTGCTATGGTGAAACTGTGCAGAACTAGCAGATATAGAAAGCTGAAATAGAAGTTACTGTATTTAAAGATGTACTACAAAATCAAATCCTTCCCTAAATTAATTAGTACAAATTTCTGATTCAGAGAAAAATGAACCTTGAAATGACAGGAAATCAAACCAGTTCTAAGATGTTGGACATGCTTTTTGATAGAAAAAGTTGTTAGTATCTGAATAAACATCCCTCAGTTTCCAGAGCTTCTAAAACTACTACTCACTCTGCACTACTCAGTGGCAGATAGGAAGGATTCATAGCTCCCAAAAACAGGTGTGGTTTTTGTTAATGGGTTCCTTGACGTGGATTTAATAGCCTACATACATAAACCCCTTTTGAAAGATGTTGGTGTTAGAAGTTATAAGTCATTAAAAGCACAACCCACATGTACAGTTACAGTCAACACGGATTAGAAGAACTAACGTAACTGAAAATATTAGCATGCACTGCTGCGTGGATCTGAGTGAATTTGTATCCACCAGAGATAGAAGAGGGAGTGAACTGAATAGGGGTTCTAAAGTTGCAAGGAACAGTAAACCCATGAATAAATACCTCTGTTTTAGTCTCCTGCCCTGAATGCTGTGTACTGCCAGGTGAAAAAAACTTGGCATGTGCCAAACACAGCAGGGCTTGCTGGCTCAAGCTTTAATGGTCAGACCAGAGGGCAGATTTTACCGTTTCCCCTGGTTGGTACAATCTATGGGAGGTAATAAAAAACAAAACAACCCCACAACAAACACTTAAATACTTAACAGATGCTCAGAAACTCTGATAGCTCTCTATGTGAAGGTAAAAATACTAAACTTTCTAGTCTGCAACTTTAAATGGAAGGTGAATATGGAACACAAGTTCCAATAATGACACAAGGAAGACAGCTTTATTAGCCAGGACTCCCATGAACTCTACAATTCAAGAACCTGTACACTACTACAAACGACCCTCTTGCTGAGATCATTGGCATTTTAGACTGGCAGCTTAAAAAACTCACTTCACTCACTACTTAAACCAGAATTTTATTTGTCAAACTAAAGTTAAGAACTTCTCTTCAAATTCACTTCCTGTAAAGAGTCATTGGAGCAATGCCTGTTTGCTCAGTCTTATTAACACACACTTTGATGAAAGATGAAGTGTGCTACTGAACAAGAAGAAATCTCTAGAAAAGGCAAAGAAAAGGAGGCAGGATTTAATTTGAGAAGGACATTAAAAATGAAAAAAATGTGCCAAAACTACTTGGCTTGAGAAACACTCCAGCTGTACTTCACTAATCCATGGCTGATCCTTGGAAAGAATCACAAATCCACTCAACCAGCAGGCTGAGTGCCATTTTACTGGCAAGAATTGAGAACAAAATGGAATCAAATATATACTCATAACACTGGCTATTAAAAATTTTGCTTGGGTTTGGAAAAGCATGTATTAAGAACTCTCTGCTTAATTCAGCAATAGAAAACAAAAAAGTGAAAATAGAAAAACTAAATGCATGAATTTTCTAGATCATTGTTTCATTGTTATACCAAGATGTATTTCTTTCCGTTCCTGCCAGAACAGTCATGGAATAATCTGTACAGTCAGTGTCTGGGCTATGCCTGCACCTGCTCAACGCCACAGGATGTCATCAATAACTTCTTTGCTGCAGGGAAGTGTTATAAGTTAGCACGACACTGGAGAACTTAAAGAGGCCAATTTATAATAGGTATAATAATTTTATTAGTAAATAGATAAGCAGAAACAGCGCTGGACGGGTGGGGGAAAGTCAATTTCGCCGCCGAC
>JAWMRA010000016.1:15940464-15960107 GCA_035584735.1 Pseudotriccus pelzelni
GGCCTTTGTCCGGAAATTCATCCGGACAAACTATTTCCAATCCCCAAGGAGGGGGACTTTTGCAAACCCATGACACCCAATCATTATTGCTAGATCACCTGACCTCCTGTTGCTACACGAGACATGAACTAGTGCCACTTCCCAGCAAAATTGCTTTTCCTTTGTTTATCCACACTTGTGTGTTCTAGGCAAAACAAAGGGGCAGCCATCCAGAGCAGAGTGCCACTTACAGTCCCATTCTGTATGTCTCCTGCCACTGCCCAATGATCCCCCTCAGGAGCACTCTAAGATGCACTTGTTGCTCTGTGTGTTTGAAAGGCAGAGAGAGAGAGAGATTTTCCATATTCATGAGCATTTGTTTCAGTTTTCAATAGGTATCCACCCTTGACAGATTCCTTCAATAAAACTACACTCCAAGTGAAAACTGCTCAAGGCTTTCTGCCCTGATTTGTCTCTGCTCAGAACTGTGTAAGGCTCGTTTACAGTCTGTCCATCACTGGAGAGATGCTGGTGAGCAAGAACTGGCAAGAGGTAGCATGAACCAAGCACCCATGGCAGGTTTTTTTCAGTAAGACTAGGTGAATTTGTGTTGGGGAACAGGCAGTGAAGCCCAGTTGCAAAAGACACAGATGCAAGCAAATCCTACAGTTGCCAGAAGTGAATATAAACTGCCAGAGAGAACAGCATCAAGTTACTGAAAAGTAAAAACCATTATTCCATAATTCACGGGGTGATTCTGACATTCAGCATGTGACATGAGTTCTGTACAAAAGCCGCATCATGTCTGTGTCCTGCTGGTGGACAGTCTGCACTGACTGTAAATTGTAGGGGTTAGGCAGTGCTGGCCCAGACACACAGATGTTCTATGAGACACAGACATGTTCCTTGTAAGTAGCAGCTGTCATTAGTTTTAAAAAAATTGCCAAACATCTGGGCTTAAACTAAGAATGTCAAAAAGCTCCCACAAAACTCCTGCCTTTCACACTGCTGGAAGCCACCATGACATAACAGTGGCAGCGGCAGAGCTTTGGGCAGGGCCACGTGAGGTTCAACAGCTGTACAGGGCAGCAGGTCCTGTCACTGGCTCCACGCCCTATCCTACCTGGAACAGCAAGCTCCCATGCCTGTGTGGAAACCTTTCCTTCATTACTCGCTGTGTACACCCACCATCTGCTTCTGCTGGGTGTCTGCAAGGCACTGACTTGTAGAGAAGGGACTTTACTGCAATGCCCCAGGTCTGCAATTGTGCTGGGGGACTCATTCCTGCAGAACACACTCAACTCCTTAGGAACAATTCCTGATGACAAAGAGAATCCTAAAAGCCATAACTGACCATGTGTGGCTTAAGAAGAAACTTACAGGGTGTCAAGAAAAAGGTCATGGGCATGTCAAGGAGAGCCTTTCGGTTCTACATTTCAAATTGGACAAATCCTCTGCTATACTGATATTCTCCCTTTGGGTGGCATGTCACAGTAGAACAAAAGCTTTATCATTCACTTGGCCAACTGTGAGCTCTGCTTCGGGGGTTAAAGGATTTATTGCCAATTGCTATTCAGATCGGCTGGCACTGTCTAACATATGCTCTGTCACAGCCTGTTTTTCACAACGCTCTTACCCAGCCTGTGAAGGTCATTGGCACCCAATCAACACCGAAGGCCTGGCTGTTAGTTCAGGGGGCAGTGTAGGGACAGGATGCTCTGTGTACAACCACAGGCACGAGCAGAACAGCTTTGGCAAAACCGGGAAGGTTTGTAGCCCCAGCTATCACATCTTTCAGTTCCCCTCAGGAACACAGCTACAGCACCGACTCTGCTATGCTGGAGGTTACTCTGATTTGACATTCCCCCCTTCCTCACACGGAGCAGGGCAGACTGTGCTGCTGTCCCGAAGTCTGTAAGTCTGTCCCAGAGTTCATGCTGCCAAGGACGGCTTTGTTAGTTTGAGCAGGGGCAGCTGAACCTCTTGGCCTGTTCTCCACACACGAGTCTGCCTGTATTTTCCTTTAGGGCCAAATCTACCTGTGATAACAGTTTAATTATTGCCCTGATTTCTGGGGGGCATTAAGGCATCATCACCTGCTCTGATGTACTCAGAAATTAATTCTATCATGTCCCAGTTATTTTTTTTACTTCCATCAGTCATCTGACTCCTAAAAATTGAGAACATACAGTTGTATCTCTTGAGACACTGAGACATTGGCCAAAATATTTGCACAAAGAGAATTTCTTAATCACTGAAGAAATTTGAGGGGAAAAAAATGTGAAACTCTCAAGAGGAATGTGTATAAAAATTATTTCACTGTTACCAAGTGATCTATCTAACCATAACCGCAGTATTAACCAGTTCCAGAAAAATTCCAAACGTACCTATGGCCTAATCTTTTACAAACCATCAAAAGGTATGTAATTTGAAGGAAATCACAGCTTCTTGACAAATAGTTGAGGAGCAGAAAGTAAATTCATCCTGTTAATCTTTTTTTTCTGTTCAAAGCCTAATATTACAATAAGAAAGCATATAAAACATACAATTTACCAACTGCAACTAAATTCAAGGGATTTCATACTAATTTTCACACTTCATAATGAATGGTAAGACAGATCAAAATAGCGACTTGCAGGGGAAAAAACTTGTTTTCTGTCTAGAAGCTAAATTCTCTCTGATCCAAGAGAATGTGTTTATCACTGGTTTGTCTGGCCATTTACAAAACATAGGACAAGTTATTTGCAGTAGTCTGAAGGTCTAATATAATCTTTCCTCCTTTGTAATCCATCAAAGCAGTTCCAATAAATCACTGGGTAATATTGTACTACCTTAAAAATGTTTTTTAAAACCCATTATACTTTCTATAATAGTGCTGTTGAGATTTTAAAGTTTTCTCATGTATTTAGATAAAATATTTTTTAAAATATTTTTTAATATTCTAAAAACCATAATTTTTTTGGACATTGCTGTTATTTGTTACACCACGTTTGATAACCAGGAAGAAGACAGTGATAAAATATATTGGAGGCTCTATAAAAGCTTAGATCTGAGCATCTGGAAGGCCTGTACTGAATATACCCTTATACAGATTATCACAGAGAATTTACAAGCATGAAAGAATTATAGTCAAGGAGAAATAAATGCAGAGTAAAGCTGTTTCAATGAAATGGTTTTCTCTTTAGAGGAACAGAGAATGAGTCATAGTAGGTACATCTTGAAGACATTTAGATCAAGCCAATGGAGATAGTAAGCAGAGATGAAAGCATTGTTTAGCACTAGAAAAGTAATTTGAAGTAATTCCCATTAGTGGGAATGACAGGCCAGTGATGTACATCCACATAAGTTGCTTCCTTTGTAAATAAAGTGAGATGTCTCCAAGAAACAATCCCCAAGCACAGATGTAAGCACAGGCACACTCCTCCTCTTAAACACCATGTCATTTGGAGCACTCTCTGTTGAGGCAGAGAACAACACCTTTAACTGCACAGCAAGGAGCAAAGGGTGGGTTTGTAAAATTGCTCAAGAAATAAAATGTCACGTCCCTCCACAGCACTGCTGCCAAAACCAGGGGGCTACATAGGAAAGCTGAGCAGGGAGCTGGGCAGATACATTCCAAGCACTCTTGGTACTCAGCACTACTGCAGTAAAAGTTGGAAGTTAAAATCATGGGCCAGGATCACACACTGGTACACATTCCTCAGAAAACTGTCTCTGAGAATGGCAAAAGAGAAAACAGATTGGAGCAGTAGGTGAAATTTTCATTTCAAACCTCTATGTTTAGCTCCATCCCATGGCTTTAACCATTTCCTGTGTAGGTTTTCCAGATGGATCCCAAAGCACTACACCCCTACAAAGCACACACAGTCATGACCAGCTTCAATTCCCATTTTCAGCTGTATCATTAACAAAAGTTTACATTCAATACAAAACATTCTCAAACACAATAATGCCCAGATTTCCTGCTCTCAGAGATGAGCACTTCCACTTGCCTGGGTGATGACAGTGTGCTACTAACCTCAAAGAGCTAACCAACATCATTTCTAGCACAAGTAACGTTCCCAGACTACTACTTAAGCCTAAAACCACAGTCTTCTAATCAACTCTAGAAATAACATTTTTTGGATGAAAGGTAAAGTTTCTGTCCTTAAAATGAACATTAAACATAAAACAGCAAAAGAATTGGGAAGACTAAGATAAGCAAGCTATGAAAGGAATTTAAAGCTTTTAAAGGACAAAATTTACTCATAATAAGAAATCAAATCTTGTTAAAAAAACCAAAATCTGTACTATGTTCCTTTTACCTTCACTTGACTACTCTTTCCCATGGGATTAGTGGGACAAGATCAAGCAATTTTTATGTGTGTATTTTATTCTGACCTAATTCCGGTCAAGAAGTAAAATGCTGGATGCTTTGCAGTATCAAAGTAGGCTTGGGGATGGTAAAAAATTGCTGATTGCACCTGGGGCACTATGCCTGCATTATGGCTTTACTATTCTGATTTGTCACATTTAAGTGAGTTTAAATTACAAAACAATATTTTAAAGATGCAATCCTTTTCTTTAATTTCCTTTATCGTTATTTCTTTATATAATTCAATAAATAAAGTTAACACTACCAGCCTGTGGAACTAGAAGTCATCTGGCTGACAAAGCAAGAAATCCACAGTTGTTCCTGGAACTCCAGGTTCTTGGAGGACAGCCTGGCTTTTCACACTATTTGGACAAAGTCATGAGGCACCTAAGAAGCAACTGTGCAAGTGATGGAAAAGTTACATGAAGCAACACCGCTGCTGAGTACCAGCTGACATTTTAGTGTGCCACTTGGCTTTATATCTATCAGAGGAGGAAAAGCTGAACCCACCACAAACACCTTCCATTCAGATTCTAAAGGTTTAGGCTTGGCCCTGGTGCCAATGAAATTACAGCTGAGACATTCTTTTTTCCTCTAGTACTCCCCAGTGTCTGTAAGGGGGCTGTAAGGTGGGCATTCCATGCAGCTCAACAAGCTCTGCAGCAGAGAGAGGCCCAGGGCACACAGTACACACCGACCCTCACTGCACACTATTTCATTCCAAGGGAGTTGCTGCAAGGCACCTGCATACTCAGTTTCCTGTGTGACATTTTTCTCTCAGTTTATGTGTCTTCACACTTCTTTTCGTCCTTTTAATTAGAATCTGACTCTAACACGGTGACAACGATCAGCAGAAATTAGAGGAAAGAAGGTTGCAGGGGTTCAAAGAGTAGACAAAACTATTTCTCATTATTTGAATGGAATCAGTTTGAAAAAGGCCAGTTGAGCTGGAATCTAAGTAATCCTGAGTTGAAGTTAGTCTATATTTGTTGCAAAAGAATCTATCAATCCATGGATTTTTTAAATATATGTGTATAAATCCCCCTCACAGCTGAAAACTGAAGAAACAAACTCATATTTGTCTGCTATATGCAAGCTAATGTTAAAAACAGCGAGCTTACACACTATAAATCAATCATTTCATGTCTTTTCTCTCCCCCTTTCCTCTTTCATTCACAACCTACACAGCAAGTACTCCAACCACAACCTGTATTTCTCATAGAATCTGACTGCTCTAGTTCAGTGAATCACACCAAAATCCTGTCTACATCCTACCAGTCTTCTCATTTACTGCATCCAAATTTGGCATGAACACTAAGTATCAATAGTCATCAAAATATGGTTTTGACTACGGATAGGAATAATTACAGGCTAGCCCTGTACAGTGACATTTAACCCAAAGAACTTTAGGAGAGGAACTTGTGAAAGAACTCCCGTAACAAGAATAAGATCCATTGCCAGAACCAGTGCAAAGAACACAAGTGATACCTCTGAGACTTAAAAGAGCACAGAGGCAAAGGGAATTGTTCCCATTTATAACAGTACCATCTGTTATAAAAATAAAGGAGCAAACAGTGCCTCCAGCTGTTTCCCTCAGATTGTGCTATTTGGGAAATTGCAGACTTACCCTTTGTGATCCAGATGCAGAGCCTTTAAATGAAGTGCGTTTGAAGGAGCCACTCATCCTCCGTAAGGAACCCGCCAACTTCCCTCCTTTTCCTTTCTTAATGCCCTGGCCTTTACCCTCCATAAGGAAACTAGTACCCCAGCACCAAAGAAAACTATGGTTTTAGTCATGTAGTCTGAGCAGTTTTTTTCCTGAAGCCAACAATCATTCAGTTACAGCTTAAATAAAAAGAGAGACAGGTGCATAAAACAAAACCAAAGCCAAACAGTGAGATTCCTGTTCCGATGTGCACCCTGTCCCAAGTGTTACCAGCCAGCCAGCCAAGCAGAAAAACAAGGAAATACACTGATACAAACTGCTGTCCCTCTCCCTCTTCTCTACTGACTCTATAATCAGGCTTAATGCACACAGACTCAGCAAGCTATGGTTTTTAATGGACAGAGATTTAATAAATGATGATTGAAGGTAAATCTACTTTAGAAGCAGCAGCCCAAAAGGTTTTTATTTGTGCAAAGCACAGGGCAGTCAGATGGAAATTGTTTTAGTATCAGTAGAAAGGCACATGAAAAGAGCAGATGGTCCTCAGCAGACCCTGGGTTAGAGGCCGGATGGGGTCCTAAAGGATAATTGCTGATAGCAAGTGTGCCTAGAGCAGATCCAGGGAGGAGAGTCAAGCTCCTAAAA
Source organism: Pseudotriccus pelzelni (assembly GCA_035584735.1). Lineage (NCBI taxonomy): Eukaryota > Metazoa > Chordata > Aves > Passeriformes > Tyrannidae > Pseudotriccus > Pseudotriccus pelzelni. Next base: position 15,947,109 of record JAWMRA010000016.1, read on the forward strand.
GGAAGGAAGCCATAAGACCACCAGTTATATTGTAAGCAATTAGGGAATGAGGGTAGTGGCAGATAAGGTGTGGTGTGTATTATCTCCGTGAATTCCCATCAATATCTCAATGCACCTGTTTTATCCCACTCTGCCTAAATATGTAAAAGGAGGCAGTTAGGAGAGAAAGGAGAAAGAGAAGGAAGAAGAGAAAGAAAGGAGAAAGGAGGAAGAGACAAGGTGCTTTAAAATGACGACTAAATAATTATTGACTAGGAAATCTCTAGTTGGCTTTACAAGGCATGAGTCAGGCTTTTGGTGGAGAGTCTGGTTCAGAAAACCAAATGGATGAGAGCACAGAGAAAACAGAGATACATTTCAGAAACATACACAGGGATGGCTGATATGTAACTGTGAGGTAAGTCAGAAACATCACTAATTTACGGGATTTAGTTATACAGTCATACTTTTTATTTATTTGATTGTTTTTTAGGTTCATCCCTTTGTCCCTCAATAAAGCTGCAGCTTGCAGCTGATTAGAGGAGGCCCAGAAACTGTGTTGAAAACCTAAAACAAAACAACATGGAAAGAGATTGATATACAGAGATGAACAACATTTGTTGTTCTGGTCAGCACAGCCATAATCAAGAAAATGAAGTTTCTCACTGGCGAGGACAAGTTGCTGACAACTTCCCATATCCTTCAAGTTGTGCTGGGAAATGGGAGAATAAAAATTCTATACTTTGCAGGAGAATCACTTCTACTACATCTGTGCAAACAGTTTGTGGGATCAGGTGGATGGATTGTAGAGTGGAGGGCACAGAGACTAAAGGGTCACAAATAACTTCTTTCCTAAACATCCATTGCACCTAGACAGAACCAAGGAAGGTACAAATGACATTTTTGACAAGAATTTTGACAGCAGCTGATGTAGGATGTTGTTTTAAGACATGGCTTGGCTTAAGTGAACAAGGCTGAGGTAGAAGCTGACAAATGGAAGAGCATGAACAGAATAATCCTTAAGGTGTTGTGATCGGACAAGCTACTTTACAAAGTAGTGCTTCATAAATTCCATGTACACCTGCTCTCCAGAGTCACTTCATTGCACCTGGTCAGATGGCAGTAAATAACTGCAATTACTGAATGGCCTGCTGTACTCTATCATTGAATTAGCTGCAGAAAATAAAATATCTGGGCCAAAAACTACCTTGTTTTGAGTTTAAAATATTGTGAGCTTTGCAACAGAACAAATTACTTCCATTTATGCCTTAACTTGCCTTTTTCATCTATAAAGTCATCACTACGTTCTGGGCCATATTCCCAAATGGTGGTAGCTACTGAAGCAGTCACTTCTACCAAGGTTGAGCTGAGAACACGTCCTGACCTAGCATCTGTTTGAGAATTATGATCAAAAAGCTGAAAGGCACATAAGTAGTACCATATGCTAAATTTTTTTGATTTGGACTGTAGTTTAAATGAATCCAACACAAATGCTGTCAAGGAACACAAAAACTATTCCTCTTCCTTAGCCCCCACATGTGTCAATGCAATGAATGACACAGGGGCATCCTCACCACTACTTTTGATGTCACCTCACAAACAGGCCCCATGGTATGACAGCACAAGTCCCTGAAGTGATGCTGGGCTGCACTACTCAGAAAGGATGACTGAGGGTATTTTGGTAAAATTTTGGCAAAGAACAAAAATGGCGACATACTCTTCAGAAATTTGGGAAGTGAATTTGTTCTTCAGAACACAATGTAGAATGTCAGGAAAGAATTAACTTCGTCCTTTTGGATCTGTAATTCTAAGACATGTCTGAGCTCCCTGTAACTGTTCTTGGTATATTTTAAGGATCATTCTGAATTTTTACAAGTCATCGGCACCCAGGGGATGGTCACATTCAAGAGCCAGGTGAGAGCAATCAGTGCAGCAGAACCTGCTGACTAAAAACCCCAGTGGAAAAATAAGGAAACTAAGCTGGTGTTCTTGCCCCCACTGTGTTTGTATAACACTTCATGGGCCATTTCCACTAGACTAGGGAACAGAAACATGCACCATGCTGGCACTTTCAACAGCTCTGTGATTAAGCAGTGCAAGTTTAATAGATTTTCCAAAAGACTTTGTGGTTTTAGGAGTACACCATCACTTTAGAAAACCTTTTAAACAAACATTGTTATGAAGGTTCCTGTCTCGCATTGGAGTTTTCTACTTCATCAGTTCAGCTGATTCAAAGTTTTGTGTGGCCTGGATCAGATCTGTGTAACCCCACCTGGTTTAAATCAGCACGGGGGGAGGAAAGGGCAGTAATCTCTTGCAGCAGGATGTTGGAGAACAAATGAATATTTGGCAAACTATGGAAGTGAAAGACCCTTAAACTGGTTCTGATATGGAACAATCCATGATATGAAATGACCATCATCCTCCATGTTTTGCAATGAAATCAAATTGGTCAAACTTAGGTTATGAAAAAACCCAGAGCATGGACCCCCACAAAAGAGCAAGCAGAGTGCAGGCATGCTGTGTTTGCAAGATCCCTGCCAAGGTGCTGAGCAGCCTGGGAAGAGCAGGAGGCACCATTTCAAAGCGCACAAAAGTAGCACACGGTGTAAGGCATAAGTAACTGTACACCTTAGAGATGGCACACACTGGAAATTTAACATCTGCAGTCATGGAAAGATCCATTTCCCAAAGACCCTACGTGTTTTTTTAAAAAGTGAATAGTTTGGCTGGAGGTTGCTGTAGTTGTTTCAGTTCATAGAGCTGTTCTATGACATCACATCAGAGATGTCTGATGTTAGTTTAAATCAAAAAGTGATAGATTTAAAGCTTTGCTCTTAGTCCACCATGTCCGCTGAAATGTTTCCACTCCCTTCAGCAGTCAGTCTAAATATGGAAAGCTGCAGGCCGTAATCCGATGAACTTTATTTACACTGACAGCCCGGGGAAGAGAGGCTTATTTATACCTCTGTAAAGACCTCAGTGTACAAGACATGTCCAACTGGGCCCTCCTTCACTTTGCATTTAATATCAGTATTAAACTAAACATGAGTTTCTTTCACAGACAATGGATTACAATAGAGAAACTAAAAGCACTTTATTTTTTTTAATGGGGTGTCTCAAAAGAATACTTTCTGTAAAAAAAGTCTGTTGGTTTGATGTCCTTTGACATTCGTGATACAATAAGAAAATTTCAAGAGTCCTGTGTTGAACTAAAAACCCAGGCTACAGCCACTAAGGGTACTCACCAAGTACTTAGAAGGCTAAGAACAGGAGCTGTTTGGATTGTGCTCAGTGCTGCATAAATGCTTTTCCAAAAAGGCTTATTCCAAGATAGCTATCATTACTCACGTTGTGCTTTCTACCAAAACATCTCAACAAGTGTCCTCACAAGCAAATTCATCTCCCACTTAGTTCTTCTGCATAAGGACAAGAGCATACACCAGGAATGCCTGAAATCACTGTGGTGCTGCAAACTATTAGCATTTTGAAGCCTTTCAAGCCTTCAGAAACTCATCTGCTATTCTGTCACTGGCAGGATAAACCTGCTACTGTCCCAAACTGAAAATAAATGGAAATGTCAAAGTTACTCTTCAAGAGGTTTTAAGCCTGCTAATCCATTTATGTACTCTCTGCAAGTTGCCCAGTGTCAGACTTAACATATTTCAGTGACTTAACATATTTTTAACTTTCAGAAACCCAGCCTCTTCTGCACTGTGTTTCCCTCACTGTAGTACATGAAAAAGCTGCAGGAAGTCAGACTTAACATCTCATAGCTGTGCACAAAAACCTGCAGAGCAGATGACAGAGGGTCTATCTGAAATGAGCTGGAGCAGAATGAACATGGAGAACATTTTATAGTCGAGCAGCAACACATTTCCTGACTACTGATGAAGGGCTTTGCTCTCCAAATCAGACGATTTTTCAGTCATAGGTTCGCTTTTGAAAGAACAACATGAAACCAGAACTGATTTTGGAGTGTTGCATAGTTCAGTCTGTACACCAAGAACGTTTAACATGTGAAGAACTACCCCTGTTTGTTTCTACTGGCTTGTCTGTGGGCAGTGACAGCACCTCCCTTGCCTTCTCTCATGTGCTCACACTGAGCATTGCCCAGGCTGCTCCAGCTCCCACACCTGCACACTCAGAGGCCTGGTCAGGAATCCTGCAGATCACAAAGCAGTGTCCCCCTTTTCCATCAGCAACAAAGAGCTATGAAACAACTGCTGTGTCTCACTGTCAGCCGAAAGCAAAATGCTCCACTACACCACCATAGTCTGTTACAAAGTCTATTGCTTTTAGAAAAAAACCCACTTTCTTCCACTTAGATTTGTATAGTTTTCTTCCCTCTCTTCAGCAAGAACTAAAGAATTATGTTTTAAATTTTTTCTTCTTTTTCTTTTGAGTGCTTTTCCATTTGTGCTACAAGTATTCTCAATTTGTAACACTTAAAAACAGAGATGGGATGGGAAAGAAGAAAGTAGGTAGGAAGAATCTAACAATATACGCAGCATTTAGCAACATAAATGCACATCAGGCAGTGGTAACACTCCATAGTGGGGTACAGCAATGTACTGAAAGGTATTGAGGTCCAGAAGATCACACAGACATGGGGGACCAAAATTTACACAAACATCAAATAGCTGCATTTATCACAAGCTCTACTGCTATTAGTGCCATTCAGCTTTCGAATAAACTTTTCTTTCTTTTTTTAAACAAAAACTATTTTTGGACAGTTGATAGCATTAGGTACATATTAAAGAGCTGTTTATTAACATTATGTTCAGGACTATAATTTCTGGCCTTACTATTAACATGAATGAGACCTAAATGATGGGCAAGTTTATGGAGTTGTGAGGAGGAACAGAAATCAAATCAGTCAAAAAAAAGATTCCAAATCTCTATGTCCCTAAAGACAAGGGAAAAGAACACAAAACTTCTACATTTTCAAGTTCTGAAGAAGCTTGAACACTTCATAAAATCATGATTTTTTTGTTTGGGAGTATGATAATTTTCCAGGCAAAGGGCATTTCCTATTTGCACAAAAGCCCTTTACAGTTCTGCAAGATACAGCTTGACATCTTTTTTAGGTCTGAATAGCTGCAACTCAAATAATACAGAGCATTTGGAGAATTTTGTACCATTTTTGCAGACTCCCCTTTCAAGTTTCCTGTGCACAACAAAACTTGGGGGCACTGTGTCCTTAACTCCTTTTGATGGCTCACACTGCAGTTCTCCACTGCAGCACATTAATGTTCCATCTCCATTGCAGATCTCAGCCATTATGCACTTAACAGTTCCTGATTCTTTGTTTTCCCTCCCTGAAATGAAGCACAGACAGACCATGGCTCAGTGCTGGTTACCTACCATGAGAATGAGCACTCTGGTCACTGGGGACTGCTGCCTGCTGGGCTGAGACACTTGACTTCTTCTTCTGGAAACTACATGTCCTCCAGGCACTGCAGCAGCAGCCTAGGCAAGAAAACAGTTGGGTTAAAAATGTAAAAGTTCACACAGAGCTCAGCAAGCAACTGCCAGTGACACCTATGGAAAAGGAGTTCCACTTCGGCAATTCCACACCTAAACTCAGAGGAAGACTTTGGGCCACCTTGTGGTACTTTTACCTCAGCGTTGCCTGTTTATCCATTCCAAGTGTCTCTGTTATTTAGCAACAGTCTGTCATCTCTCTCCTTATCTTGCAAGAAGAAAAAGCAAGTTCAAAGTGAAATTAAACAGATCATGAGACCCATGGACAGAAGAGATAAAGAAACAACCTCTGCTTGTGCTAGTGGGCCTGTGAATTGGTGCCTGTGTGAGCACTTCTCACATATCAGAAATAATCTGCACTGATCATATGAACAACAAAACACATGCCAGTCACCAATAACCTGCCTAGTGAGTAGAACCTGCAGAAACCCACCAGATCACTCTGTCACCTCACCCTTGGGGGTACATTCAGCTTCCTGTATTTGTAGAATCACAGGACAAATAAGTTGGGATGACTTTTGAAGCTCACCTACTCCGACCTCCCATTCAAAGGAGAGCCAACTTAAAGGCTGCATCAAGTGGTTCAGGGCTTTCAGATGAATGCTGAAAATCCCCAAGGCCAGTGTTTCCAGTCCTCTGGACAACCTGTTACAGCACACAGCCATTCCCTACTGTGAGCAATGTTTTCCTTATGTCCCTTTGGAATTTCCTTTGCTACACTATTGCTTCCTTCTGTAATTCTGAGAAGACTCTGGCTCCATCTTTTCTGTAACACTCCTTTACTTAGTGGAAGACCACAACTTAATTCCTACTTTGCCACTTTCTCATCTAGGCTGAACAAACCCAGCTCTTCTAGCCTATCTTTACATCAGGGGCTTCCACACTCCAACCATCCTGGTCCTGATGGCCCCAAAACTATTTTTGGACAGTTGATAACATTAGGTACATATGAAAGAGCTGGTTTTAAACATTATATTCAGGACTATAATTTCTGGCCTTACTATTAACATGAATGAGACCTGAATGCTGGGCAAGTTTATGGAATTGTGAGAAGGAACAGAAATCAAACCAGTCAAAACAAAGATTCCATGTCCCTAAAGACAAGTGAAAAGAACACAAAAGTTCTACCTTTTCAAGTTCTGAAGAAGCTTGAAGACTTCATTTGTCAATCTATCTCCTGGACTAAGGGGTTCCCAAAATAAAGACAGTACTCCAAATGCAAACTCGTGAGTGTCAGTCAGAGGGAATAAACATTTCCCTCTTACTAACAAAGCCTTCAACACTGCGAGGGTGCTCTGCTGGCTCACCTTCAACCTCCAGCTCACCAGGATTCCAGGTTCTACCAATACATGGGTTCTGTGTTTGCCTTAGTGAAGTTTCATTAAGTTTGTGTTGGTCAGTTCCTCCAGCTTGTTGGGGAAACAGCCCCCAGTCCCCCCTTGGCATTGCTGCACATTTCCTACAGGTGCTCTCTGCCCTAAGCTCCAGGACACTGAAGGTGTGACACTGTCAGCCCTTCTGCATCACGTTATATCCACAAAGACATATTCAAAGGAGAATTCAAAATGAAAAAACTGTGTTCCTCTCGGCAGTTCAGATGGTCTGTGCTGAACTGAAGCCCAGAGGGGTAACTTCAGCGAAGTGAAGCCGAAGGTGAGCCAGCAGAGCGCCCTTGCAGAGTGGGGGGCTGTGTTAGTGATGGGGAGATGTTCACCCCCCCGACTGGCACTCTCCAGTGTGCATCTGGAGTCCTGTCCTGATTTCAGGAGCCCCTCAGTACCTGGGCTCAGTACTCAGTCCATATCCATGGGAAGTATAACAGATCCTACTTCACACACCAATATAATTTTCTGCTTGTGCTCTTTTTTTTTTTATTTCCTATAAATATTACCCAGTACAATAACAGTAATCCAACACTGGTTTACAGATAAGGAAAAGCATAATTGGTTAAAGGCTCAAATACTGATAAGAAACTCACTAATTTTGATTGCTCAGTCTCAGGTAGTTCCTGATCTAATTCTGAACAATGCTGACCAAGCAACAGCTCCTGTAATAATAGCAAATGGGAGCTGCCAGAGTTCTTCAATTCAGGTTCTTGTTGCCTCAAATGACTTTTCAAAAACTGAAGCAGACAAAGACCCTTATCCAGCATGTCAGACTTTCTAAGTCAGTCTCAGTGGGCATTGGTGAGGATCTGGCCCGTGGTTAAGGGGTATTTCTGAGAATTCAGGCCTCAATGGTTTATTACGTGCCACATCGCCATGGACAGTGACTTCCTTCCCATGCAAATTGCCCACTAATGGAATTAGAGAGATGGTGACAGCTTCCTGCTGTCCTCAAAGAGGCAGACCTAAAACCAGGACAGTGGATTCCCTCACTACGGCATCACGTGTTCAACTTCCAACCAAGCTGAAAGAGCTGGGGGCACATTTGGGATCACTTGGGAAAAGTCTGACAAATCATTTCCTTGTCTCATTCCGGGATTCTGCAAACAGATAGGTCCAAGCTAAGAAAAGAAAATTGATTTGTTGACTTGTGTTTCTTTAAAGCATGGGGAGGTGAAACCTGAATTCTAAAAATGGGACTATGAAAGTAACAATAACAAAAGACTGTGCAGGCTGAACTTCATAACGGTTTTAGGGACACAAACTGAATAAGTAAAGACACTTTTACTCTAGATACAAAGCTGAGCCTTTAAAAACATACTAGGATTTCATTTCTACTTTAAGGATAATGATGACAAATTAATTACAATTATGTTCGTTCAGTCTCAGAACACTTAAAAGTGACTTTCCTTTTAGATAGACAGGAAACCATAACTCTTTTCAGTCCTCACAGTCATATAACACAATAAATTAGCTGACAGAAAGGATTACACTGCACTTTATGTGATTATTTTACAGACCAGCTTTGCTGCAACATTCTCCACTTTCTGAGCATCATCAGCCCTGAGCAAGGACTTCTCATTGGACTCAGACCTGTCTATGTGACAAGGCACTTTCTTGTATTAAATTAAACACCTGTTAACCAAAACTGACAAAGAGTAAAAGGTACTGACAGAGTTTCACCCCTGGATGGCCATTATCGTCAGTTTGCCTGAATAATCAGGTCAGAATTTTTCTTAATTTCCCCTATATTTTCATTATTTTCCAAGCACTCTGTTTATATGTAAACTATCAGAGGTGGTAAATAAAATACCTTCAAATATTTTCTGTTAAACACAGTTGGAAATGTTTTTTCTCCTATGTCTAAAACATGTTGAAACTGTGAGTACATTAATACAGATGCATTTGCTCTGCAATAAGAATGGAATGCTAACCCTGATATTGGAATCACGAACTGGAGCTGGAGGGGAACACCAAGGGTCTGTTGGGCTGGGCAGACTGGGGAGATGCTGGGGCCCTTCTGGGTGTGAGCAGGGTGACCCTAGATCCAAAATGCAAAAAGGACTGATTTCAGAAGTAGAACCATTGCCATTGGTGGTGGCCCCCCCCCGAAAATAAGATTCATACTGGGTGACTTTGATGTGTACTGTATAAACATAGACAGAAATCAGCTTCAACCTCACAGTCTTCCAAGCAAATGGGGTTTGGACATAGAGTTCAATCCTCACCCCCCAAAATTCGGCCCCTCGCTGCCCACTCACACCTTTTTAGGAATCACCAGCACCATCTGGTGGGTGCTTTGCAGCTCGTGTTTCCTTGAAGGGAAAGCACAGGATTTTCCAAGGGAGGACTGTCTGTCCTCGCTCTAGAAATACAAGCATGTCTAACATTTAACATCTTGCATTAGCATGCGGAAAAGGTCAAATATGTTGAATATTTTCATCTTTATTCACAATCAGTTGTCCAGGAGATGTTAAAAAACCTCTCTGCAAGAAAAGGAATTTAATTACCCACTGACCTTTCCTAAACCCTAATGTACTGGTATTGTACATCATCCTGTTGGCTCTGATTTTGAAAATTGCTTTTCAAATAAGAAAAATAAATAAAATACACAACATAAATTTGGACCAGTTAGCAATAATGGTAACTGTAACCTAGAGAAGACCTAGAAATGTGCATATGAATACATTTTACTGCTAGAAGAACAAGACAATATGAAGGACAAGTAAGCTGCAAGATGAAAGTAAAGGAAAGAAGTGGAATGGGTTCAGAAGTAAAGTAAGGAACTGAGAATCAGATAATCTCTTCCTGTCCCTGATTTTGTATGGGACCATGCACAGGTCACTCACATAACTTTAATACCTTGGTTTCTCTATCTGAACAAAAGGAGCAATCATATAAACCCCTGCAAAAACCCTGAATTCCATTATATTTGTAAAGTCATTTGGAATTCCTGGACAGATACAAGTATGATTATGGCTTACAAAGTACTTGAGCAAACAATCCCTACATTTTCATATGAACATTCTCAACTGTATTAATAAGTCTACAGCTCTTCACAGTAATGGGTTCAAAAATTTGCCGTTATTAATGAAACTTTTCAAAAGAGAAGAAAGGGAAACCTCAGCTGAACTTTCAAGGATGCTCATTTAAATGGGCTGGCTGCAAAACCCAAACATCTCATTTCGCAGTTCACACATCATCAGAAGTAAGAAAAACAAAGAGGAAATACAAATATAGTATCATGATTCCCCTTCTCTGCAGTATAACTCTATCACTTGGAGGTTTCTTTATTTAAGTTAAATTTATCTATGACAGGTGATGCAGTCAGGAAGCAACTCTAGCTCACATCAGCAAGCAATGAATCAGCATGTTCTAGATGGTCTTGTCTGACAGAGCTTAGCACCTGTCAGTGTATTGCTGGTCCCTATTTATTGTCGTGGCAGAACTGACTGAGTCCTGTGACATCCAGTGAATTTTGGCATTATGCTGAATGTTTTCTGATTGCAGTGGTTTAGCTTCTGTTGACAGATGCTCGTTGAGAAATGTGCATCAAAGCAGTGAAGCCTGGTTAAACCGGGGGATATTTTAAAAGCCAATTTTGTGAAAAACTCATGGCTCCATCTGCCTACCAAGCACTAGATAAAGGTCCAACTACCAATCTACATAAAAGAGTAGGGCAGCCCCTTCACGTTTTCCCTGATTTCCTGGGGATTGCCAACAGGAGTTGCTCTAGTGCTTGTGCTACAGAAGGACACCACCACACCCTCTGCCCCGCGGACAGTCAGGAGCACCTCACCCCTTTTATCTGTAGATCCAGTGCACGATCTGTGGTGAGATGTGCCAGGTTACTCCTGAGAAACAAAGGGCTCCTGGGCAGCTACAGATCACTGCTGGACCAGCAACACCTCAACCTCCCAGCCACAGCCTGCCCTGCCCTCTGAGGGTATTGGGCAAAGGAGATTTTGAGCCATTAGAGAGCACCCAAAGGGGGCAAGGAAAATGGGGCAGAGCCTGGAGGGGAAGCCGTGTGAGGACACTGAGGGCACTTGGTGTGTTCAGCTGGAGGAGACTGAGGGGAGAGCTCACTGCAGTCACAGCTGCCTGGGCAGGGGCAGAGGAGGGGCAGGACTGAGCTCTGCTCTGTGTGACCAGGGACAGCCCCCAGGGAATGGCTGGAGCTGTGTCAGGGCAGGCTCAGGTGGGATCTCAGCACAAGGTTCTTCCCCCAGAGGGTGGTTGGCACTGACCAGGCTCCCCAGGGCAGTGGGCACAGCCCCAAGGCTGCCAGAGCCCAAAGAGTTTTTGGATGATACCCTCAGGCACATGGTGTGACCCTTGGGGATAGGCCCGTGCAGGGCTGAGGGTTGGACTCAGTGATCCCTGTGGGTCCCTTCCAACTCAGCATATTCTGTGATTCTGTGAATGCTGGCTGTGACAGACCCATTACCCAGATCTCTGTCCAGAAGAAGCTCCTTCAGTTACAGATTCTCCATTTATGCTAGAAACACTCACCACAGTAATACATTCCAGCTGACCAACTCCTGGCACACAGATTTCCAGGGAGTTGACAGATGATGGGGGATTTTCTTGCCTGCTTCTTAAAGTTCAGCAAGTAACATTGATAAGGGGATACATGATGGCACAAGGACTTCTCTTTTTCCTCTTTCGTTGTCAAATCTCCTAAATTTTTACAGCCAGGATCACATCAGTTAGCCATCTCTCTCTCCTGCTTGCAAAGTCTCAGAGGCACCAATAAAGACAAAAACTGGTCCAAAACACAAATTCTGCAGTCAAATTAGCAAAGCAAGACAATCAAACACTACAATCCCAGCTGACCTTGCAGTAATAGGATCACATCAAGATTAGTCTATGTCATAGATTAAGCCCACTGAAGTAAACTAATCTTTCTGTAGTCACCTAAGACTATATGTTTACTCACTAAGCTGGGAAAAACTCGCGAGTGTAAAATGCATATTGCTGGAACAGACCATCCAGACTGCACCTACAGCAATGCTTAGCACAATCATTACTGCAACACTGCTGCCTTTGAAGGGAAAAGCTCTTTAAACAGGTTTTTAAACTAAATTGTGTGATCTATGAAAATTAAAATACACTTAGACTGCTACTTCACATTTAGGCAAACATTTGTCTGTCTGTGCCCAGGAACTAAGGCACAGCTGGGGGCATTTTCTTCCTCCTAGGAAGCCCCTTTCTGGTGCATACATTACACTCCTCTAGAAAACATATTTACCAATCTGCATATCTTTAGGAGCTGTCCATTCTGCCGTCTCAGTACAGGCTGCTCACAGCCAGTTCTGCACAGTTCCTTCTCTCCTTCACCTCTGTTAATTAAAATGTATTCCAGGGTCTCAAGTTTGAGTCTCCATCAAATCATCAACATATGACTGAAAGAGGGGAACTGGGGGAATTAACACAGAAATAAACCATGTTTTGGCAATGTTTCCTCACATGCCTTTGTTTTTTTAATCCTGGAAACAATCACAGCCCAATGCCCCCAGATAACGTGACTAAGAGTTCCTCGTCGTACCTGGGAAATCTCTGCAACCCAGATGCTGAGCTGACATCAGATGCTGTTTTACTGAAGGCACAGTGTAAGTGCCACCAAAGCCAGGCTGTGCAAACCTCTGGGGAGTCAGCACTGCAGAAGAAGCAGCAGCACAGCAAAGTCCCTGCCTGCACTGCCTGTCTCTGTGTCACTATCACACTGCTGCTGCTGCTGCTGAACTCACCAAGCTGGTCTAATTTGACACTCATTTTTTTAAAGAGTTCCTGCCTCAACAGAGGAAGTGCAAAATTAAAAATTAGCAGGTCCACTTAGTGTTTGAAAACATACATACACATACATCCAATCAATATATTCCTGCTTATTAGTCCACTCAAAGCAGCTTTCCCCACTTGTGCTCAAAAATCTCATCTTCATGTGCTACAGGGCAAGAGAAGAGCAATGAAATGAAGAGCTTCGAGAAATATTTTATGAGTAGGTACAGTCTTGAGTAGGGAGCCCCTGGTGGCCTAGTGGTTAGATTGCAGGACCTTCACCGCCGAGACCAAGGGTTCGATCCCAGCCAGGGACACTCCCCAGGCAGGTGGAGCTCGTTAGCCCTGTAAGGCAATCCACCTACGT
>JAWMRA010000016.1:15969934-16020949 GCA_035584735.1 Pseudotriccus pelzelni
GCCATCAGCGTGCTTGTAGCAAGCGTGGGTAGAGCCCTTCCCAAATCTTCGTTCGCGAAGCCTAGCCATGATGATGACAGCAGCCCCTAGTGGGCTCGTCACTTGCCCCAACCCCAAACCGGGTCAAATGGTGCCCTAGCGTGGGGCATGAACGGTAGCGGTCTCATATTGAGAGAATTCTTTCTTGCCCCGGGGCTACAGCCACTCCTGAAGAGGGGAGCGGTCCGACCGGCTTTGTGACGTTCGAAGAGTTTGTCTGCCCAAGGCCAGGGTGAGTGGTTGTGGCATCCTTTCCCGTTCCTGTCTTCCTGTCCTTCCTCCCTTGAAATAGTGGCTTTTTACACGTTAATAACCCTTTTAATGGGAGCCACAGGAACAAAGCCTGAAAGACCTATTTATACTCGGCTATGCGGCATTATAGAAGCAGAGGGACATCATATGACAAAAGATCCCTAGCCGCATTAGCAAGGCGGCTTCAAGACAAAAAGAACTTCGTCCCGGAAAATTTAAATTACAGAGACTGGGACCTTATTGGATCTCAATTATGGAAAGATCATCAGGAGGGAAATAAGTGGGCATCAGAAGCGCTAATTGTGTGGAGATTTATTTTCCACTTATTAAAGAAAAAATCCCTACAACAGACTGTTCCCGCTGTGACCCCATTGGGGTCCCCGCCACCGGAAAATCCACAACAATCGGTGGCTGAAAATGCATTAGCTGGTGAAGAGGGGCTTAATGCGGCACGGAAAAGCAGCGAACCCGAACCTGTAATCAGGAATCATGGCACCGAGAGCCCTGTGGGGCGCAGCTCTCAGCAAAAGAGTTTGCGCGTGGCCGGGGAGGAGACTGGGGGAGTGGCCACGGACCCACAGGAACACTTGACACCACCCCCTAGCACACCCTCCTCCCACACTCTCGACGTTGCTGGTACCGTCCCCCGGCTCATCCCGGCGCCACCCCCCTCGCTCGCGCAGGCTCCGCACCGCTCTCCCATAGCGGCACAGAGGGGAGTGCTTCTAGTTCCCAAGCATGCGCACTCCACTGTTATGATGCAGCCTCTACCGTGGCGCCGCGCTAGCCCCACGCCTCTGCTGCAGCTGCCGCACAGCCGCAGCTCCAGTCCCTACTCTCTGCCTCGCTCTCACCCGGCGCTGGAGGAGCAGCGTGTATACCTGCACCGACAGCCTGTGTACAAGTGCCGGCTGCAAAGCCTTCATTACAGCCACAGTTTCAACCGCCGTCGCCCGCAGCGGGCAGACCCACCCCCCCGGTGCAGGAACGAACGGCTTGTATGCCCTTACCGGCAGTTTGTACACAGACGCCAGCTACTATGCCTTCATTGCAGCCACCTGCCCCCTGATGCCACAAGGCACCTGTCATGGTTTGGTTCTTGGAATTTTACCTTCCCCCTGCCTCAGTGTGTGTGGGGGGGAAGGGGAATTGAGTACAAAGACCTGGCAGAGCTCTATTGTCTGTGTTAACGACTCACCTCGTCTCCAGGGAAAGAGTTAACGACCCACTTTGTCTCTAGGGAAACAGGGCTTTGTAAAGTTGGGAGGAGGTTTAGGGCGGTACTCAGGGTTGCCGGTGCATGGGGAGCTGGAGGGGGCGGCCGGACTACTTCTCCTGGGAATTGTGCTGTTGGTACAGCTGGAGTCCCTTGCTTGAACTCCCATCGGAAGGAGGCGGAATATTATACCATTTCTGCATAGCAGCCAGCGAGAAAGAGTGAGTTTTTCCAGTGTTTGGACCACCCCCCCCCTTTCCTCCCTTCCCATTTGTTGGGAGGAAGAGCCACCATTGTTTTCCCCCGGGAGCTCGGGGGCCCTCCAGTGGTTCAACGGCGCCCTCTGCTGACTGACCTGAACAACTGCAGGCTCCACATCTCCAGCGGCTCAACAGCGCCTCCTTCTGACTGTGGCTATAATTGCCCCAAAGGGGGAACTTAATTGGTTTTAATATTTTTTTTTTCCTTTTTGGTTTTTCCCACTGTTGGGTTTATTTGTTTGTCTTGAAGGGTATTGCTCTGGGTATAGGATTACTGTTTGGGTGTTTTACTTGTGTTCTTTAATAGTTTGTATCAATACATTTATATTTTTAATAAAGGGCTGTTATTCCTTCCTGGACATAATTTAATCTTACCTGTGCCTCTTTTAAATTGAGACAGCTTTGCTGAGGATGAGTGAGATATGCAACTCTGAAAATCCCACTAAATACTACCTGAATTTCTAGGAGCTTAAATAGCTTTGAAGAAATGCATTCCTGCATGAAATTCACCCTGTGTTGGGGCCAGAAGAGGATTTTGCCATCTCCATTGAGAGCAAAGGTACACTGAGGCCTTTTGATGTAACAAGCAAAGAATCTCATCCTGATCACACTCTTTGAAGTTGCATGTGCCATGCTCTAAATTAGCATTAAAACTCTGATCACAGCCTACAGCTCCCTTCTGGGAGAGGAGTGTAACAGATCACAGTACGGAGCCAGCCTGTACATACTTTGCTCCTGGAAGCCCCACGGTACCAAAGGAGATTCCTCTTGTGTGGGAACTTTCCAGAGACCTCAAGCACTGTCCAGTTACCAAGGGCTGGTGACACAGAGTCCTGCCTGTGTGCCTTATCACTCCCTGGAATGAGTTAGTCACTAACTGCAGTTTCTGTTGGACTCACTGAGGGCAATTAGGCCAACAGTTGAGCTTAAATTTTAACTCATAGGTACTAAACAGTGCTTTTCTAAGAATGGTTCAAATATGCTTCGAATTCCACAAGAAAATCTCTATTTGCCATGGCAGAAGAGCTTCTCAGTTCATACAGCACTGAGCACATTGAAGAAGGCACTGTGCTCCAGCTGACTGCCACCAAATAACATCAGTCAATGAATTCCATGAGACAGGGTCAGCTCTCTATGGATCTGTACGTTCTGGGCTCACAGCTGCACAGCTTAGGATACAGTCTCCCTGTCACAGAATGATTTGTCTCTTCCACTCTGGGATGCTATTTATTTAGCCCAGTTTCAGACACTGCTTTGCTGTTAAAGCCAGACAAAGTTAGCCAGGGAACTCCAAAGCACTCAGATAAACAGTAAAGTTGCATTAGGTCTCCCTGGTTTAGGAATCTAGGCTAAAAATACTCTATCCTCAGCTATTGTTAAACTACTCTACTGTTGGGAAATACCAGGAGGAGAAAATTCTTAGCATTCTGAGTCTGTCTGCTCTCACTTTCAGAACACAGAAATCAGCGTGAATTCCTTTCTGGAGGCCAAATTCCAGTCAGCCTAGGAAAATATAGGATTCCCCAGACTAATACTGCCTAGTTAGCAGAACACTGTCTGAGTCACAGGCTTATCCATGTGTTTGGAAAGTTAATATTTAACAGTTCTGACCTCAGTTACCAGGACAGCCTGTGTTTCCTCAACACAGTGTGGAGACAACCAACTTGCTTCATGGGAAGACACAGTGGGTTGGCGAGCCTTTTGTGTTCACAAAATTCACTCAGGTTCCACTGGCTATGTTTCCATTCAGACCTTGAAAAGAGAAGTCAGAAAGAGGAAAAGCTTTAAAGGGTTAAAAATAACATATACTTAGTTGTCCAAGACATGCCCACTTACAAAGCCAGTACTGCTACTAAATTACGTTAGACTTGGGTAAAATCATATTACTTTTCAATCATCTTTCCTTGTTAAATAAGGCAATCCTATACATCATTCTTTCCTGCAATTTATTTTCCAAAGACTATTTGTTATTTACAGAATTTTGAACATACAAGTGACCAGAGTGAACAAAACATTATTACATCTCCAAGAACAGAAATATGAGCATATTTGACAGGTAGTTTGAAGTGCATGGGAGCAGATATTTTCCAGTCCAATATTCACTCCCACTGGGTGTTTTGTTTCTTTTTTTCTTAAGGGTCTCAACAAAACTACTTACATTTTTCTTGAACAAATCTGATACTTAAAAGCCATTTGTTCACAAAGCTGTCCATATCTAATTACTGTCTCAGATAAACTAAAACCAAAAAACATCCCATAGTGTGAAGCCAACCTTTCTAAATTTGCATAACAAGGTTTAAAAAAAATTACGAGAAAAATGTATTTATTCTTTCCCTTATGTCTCTCACCCATGTAAAACGAGTTAGACACTGACAGACACTGTTAAAATGTATCCTTTCCTTTCCTGGTACTATACATGTTTGAAAAAGAGTCTGAGACATCTTTAGTTATCTCCAGGGTGATATTAAAAGTGAAAGGACTTACAGCCCATTTTACCATCAGCTGATAAATCTGACCTTTTATTTTTCGCAGCTATAATCTTCTCTGTATTTTGCTTTTTCATTAGATATTTTCCAGCTATGCCCCTGATGGAACTTTTGCAGACCCTAAAGTTTCTGGATTTCAAGCTTCAAATACAACCCCCTCATTATGAAGAGTAAATATTTGCAGTGAAATACGCACACAAAGTTTGATGAACACAAATGAACTTCCATCTGTACTCGTATCAAGTTCAGTAGGACCACCTGATTAAGGACTTACCACTACACAGAAACATCTGAGCAATAATGTCTTTAGATCATCTGCTATACAAGCAGTGGAACTCAGATAAGTGATTTCTCATAGTATGCAAAATAAGAATCAATCAAACAGTCCAAATGCAAACACTACAGAATGAGTCCAAGGGCAAAAAGTGAGAGTGTAAGCTGCTGAAAGTGAGTTCTGAAAGTACCAGAAAATTGCTGTCCTTTGAAGAGTTCCAGTTTGGTTTAGTGTTTCCTGTGTTAACCCAGTGATCACTTGTGTTCAGCGTTTTGGTGTGACAGCAGCATGACCTGAGTGATGATCCACGCAGAGTTGCCCACACTAATAGGTCAGTCTCCAAGGGAAGCTCTGTCACCACAAAGAGCCAGCAGTCTGAGTCTAACAAAGGTCAAACCTGCCAAGACTGAGCAAAAAGTACTGCCCATCTCCCTTGCAGTGTGGCACCAACTGACAGGTAGGGTATGCCCAAAAGAATATGCTGAAAATAGAAAACAAAAGCCAAGGGAAAACAGAAGACTTTGCCATTTTTAGAAGCCTCCAATGGGATGGGTTTCAAGGAGGCTATGTGAAAGGTAAAGTCACTGTTATTCTGCTGAAACCAAAGGCACAACCTGGGTATGCTGAAGTCCAGCAGATCAGCCAGGCCTGCAGCACAGGTATTCTTATTGTCATATGAAGCTGAACTAAGCAATTAAGCTCTTTTTGCACTCAGAAATATAACTTTGTATTTCAGCTTCACAACAGACAGACCATAAAGTCCAGACCAAAATTCCCCAGGCTTCAAACTTCAGCAACACACTGGCAACACGCTGAGATGACTAGTCTGAGTGCAGTGACTGATACTGCCCAGCAAAATAAAGGTCTGTGGATATGTAGCCTCAATTTATTTGGTTCAGCTGTGTTCAATTTGTCAACTAATCAAAGAAAAGATGACCACCCCCCCCCCCAACATATACAAACAAGGCTTCCCTTGAATGGCTTACTAATTTTGTCTGTCCACAAAAGAAAGTATGGGGCACTCACCCCCCCTTGTTATTTTCAAACAACACGGATCTTTTTGTTTTGTCTCAGAACTATGCAACAACCTTGTATTTATTGAGATGGCTTTTGCCTCTGCTTATTTAACACATTGTGACAGAAGCCCATGCTATAATCCAATGGGAATTTACTAGCAGACACTTTTGAAGAATAACATGGTGCCACAGTCTCAAGAGGTTCATAAAGTACTTGTGGAGCAAATCAACCCTCCAAAGAGCAAAGGGCAAAAGCATTACAAATGCACACTTGAGACTCCTATCCTAATGCTGTGGTTTAAAGTGCTGAGGGTGTTCCTGCACTTAAGAGATTACTTTTGCTCTCTTCACCCCCAAGGCAAACTCTCTCTGCCACTGGCAGATTTGTTATATATTAAAGGAGGTGATAACAAAGGGAGTGGAAGGAACACAGCGTTTGTCCTGAAAAGCAAGCAACTCCCCTAATACCCAGGAAAGCTATAAAATGAATGTCTCAGATACTCCCAACCCACTCAAACTCATTGCTCATTTGCTCTAACACAGCTCTGCTGGCAGAGCCATTAAAGCAACTGGCCTTGTCTCTGACGTCCAGCACACTGAGGGAGTTGCTGACAGGGACACACCACTGCTGCTAGAGGTGGCTGGCTGGCAGAGGGCAGGTCATGGGGCTCCAGGGTACAGGAGTGGGGAAGCTGTTCCACAAAGGGTAAAAACCTGCTGCTTTTCGGATGAGGACTTTGGGAGAGGTGCAAAATTCAAAACATCAGAAGTGGACATGCACTCTCCCCATCTCCTCTGCTACTGGCAGAGACAGGGCATTGCTGACTGGGTTTATCCTTTGTTACAAACCGTGGCAATACATAAACAACTGCATTTGTTGCCACACTCCAGTGGATTTGTAGTGAATTAATGTCATTTTTTAATGACTAACAGGAGTAATTCTTTTTGTATTGAAATAAAAAGCAGATAGAAATTAAGGTTCCGAGGTGCATGCTAACTATTGATGTATTTTTGTGTGGTTTTTTTTTGTTTGTTTTTTTGTTTTTTTGTAATATGCAGCAACATATTGCAGTAGTTTTGAAGGAAGTTAAAAAAAAAAAAGGAGATGCACACTCCCTTTCTCCACAGTGTCTTTTTCCAGCTAGGTTCACACAGGATACTGAAGCAGATGGCTCTAATCCAGTGTGGCAATTCCAATTTCTCATTTAGCACACTCTCTTTTTCTCTCTGATTACAGGGGATATACAAATACATTACGCTGTTACACAGCCTCTGCAGCGAGACAAAGGCTCTTCACTGCTTTTACAAAGTACGGTTTGTGTGCAGTAAATGATACTCCTGTGCGAACGGAAAGAATTCCATCCCTTTCTCCACAGATCGGAGCGTGGGTGGACTGCTCAGGGAACACACGTCGTCGCTTTTCCTGCACGTTTCCCTTTTACCAGAACGAAGGGAAAAATCCAGCCTTTGAAGTCAGAGCAGGTGGAGACTCCTGTGCCAAACCCCCGGGAGGAAGAAACACGGGGGAAGGGAGGCAGGCGGTGCTGTGTGTGCCCTCGGGAGAGCGGGGACGGCTCGGACACCTCGCCCTGCCAGGGCAGGGCACGGTAGGGCAGAGCAGGGCAGGGCAGAGCAGAGCAAGGCAGGGCAGGGCGAGGCAGGGCAGGGCTGCCGCTCCCCGCGGGGGTCGCACGGGCGTGCGGGGTCTGCGGCTGCTCCCTGCTCTGCACTCCAGAGATTACTTTTGTCTCTTCACCCCCGGCCCCCCAAGGGCAGATTCGTTGCATATTACAGGAGGTGACACCGAAGGGTAGTGGGAGGAACACGGCGGGCGGTGCGGCGGGCGGTGCGGGGGGCGGTCCGGCCCCGCTCCTCCCCAGCGCCGTGAGCAGCGGGCGGGGCCGGGGCAGGCGGGGACACGCGAGGACAGCCGGGGACACGCGAGGACAGCCGGGGACACGCGAGGACACCGCGGCCGCCGCTTAAGCGGGCCGGGCCGCCGGGGCTCGTGTTCGCCAGCCTGGCCCCTCGGGGGGCTCCCCCTGCCCTGGGGGCACCCGCACTTCCCACCTCGTCTGGTGGCTCCAGCGGTGCATTCCAGGCAATCTCTGTGACCGAGCTCAGCAAACAAGGATATGCCGGATACTCCTTTATTTCTAGCAGGAAGAAGTGTAAAAAGGAACGCATCTGAAGACCGAGAAGCAAACGCTCCTGAGGTTTAACCTTATCCATAGCAGTACTTCTGCCCAAACGTGCCTAGAGCTGAGCCTGACCAATAGAATACCACTTGCACTCCGGTACAAACATCAGCAGTGGAAATTTCCACTTCATTTGGTCAGGAGGAATGTGGCTGAAGAGGAGAGCTTGCCTCTCTCATGCTATCCTCACTGTAATTTAGAAGGTTGGGATAACCCATTCACCTTCAAATCCTTAAGTAAGCGTTCAAGCCTCTCAATTTCTGATAAGACCATAACCCAGGACATTACCCTGTGTCTTCTGAATGCAAAACACATGCTGTAACCACAGCAAAACCCTCACCAGACAGGGCTTCGATCTTATCAGCCATTACCTGCACAGCAGCAAAGAGCCATAATGTACATCTCTAAATTGGCAGCTCAGCACCAACTTCACCAAAGGGTCCCTGAGAAGAGGAACCCATATTCTGTGAAAGGGACTAGGGGTTATATTTAGCTGTGCCCCTTGCTTACCAGGAAACGACACTAATCGCTCATTTCCACCTCTCCCTCACACTCTACAAGCCACAGGAACTTGGGACACTATATTCAGTCGTTAGGGCTTAAACAAGAATTCTTGGCTTGGCCCTCTGCCTGGCTGAATTAAGTCAACCTTGAACTTTGCAAGATGACTAAATTTATAACGTAGTCAGCAACATCTGTGTTTCCCTAAGTCCTCCCTTTGTGGCCTGGACACAGCATTTTGACACAAGCTGCTGACTACTACCCTTGTTTCTACTTATTCAAGCCTGATCGTGTGTAGGAGCCAAAATGAGAACAGAGTGAATTCAAATGTGCCCAGTAGTTGGAAGTCTGGCCCTTGCATCAGGAGTTACCTAGCAGGATTATTGTTAATTTTCTGAGAAAATCAGTTGATCACAACAGCAATAAAACCTCTTGCACTCTCACTCTAATTTGTCTGTATTAATTATGGTACCTTTTACTCCATTTTCTTGCTGCTATCAGCATGCTTCTCACAGACAGAAATCTAAACCGGCCTTTTCTGACCCACCTGAAGGGAGTAGACCCAATTGTATGTCAGCAGCTTTTTTTCTGTATCTCCATCTCTTTAGCCACACAGGACCAAAATAGATTTGGGATTATTTCTCACGTTGGAATTTATCCTGCAGGAAGAAAAGAAACATTCCCATCTATGTTTAAATCACACTACCTTTTGTGTTTCTGCGTTTTACTGTATGACCACGCCAAGCACTTCTGATAAAAATACACACAGATACACAGTCTACAACCTCCACTATAACTGTTGCCATCTCCACAGGCTTTTAAGTGTTTAGCTGCCTAACTATACTGCACAGTGGCACAATCAGGTGAGATCTACCAACACCGCGATTTTTTTTTTTTTAGATTTTATTTTGTTTTTTACAATAGTTGAACTAAAACTCATTGTTCTGGCAGATTCCTCACTGGCTATTGCCCTTCACAGAGTCTAATACACTGTATCCCATTTTCACTATGTCCCTAGATGCCATCTTCTCTCTCAGTGGATTTTATACACCTAATTCCACTTTCTACTGATCAAACTCTTTACCCAACAAGAGTTAAGGCACACTTTGGAGTTACAGAAGCAAACATGATGTTTTACCCTGTGCTTGCCTGAATACCCTCGTGGCAGACAATGTATTTTGGTAAGCTTAATTACTGCTTGGGATTTTCTGCCAAGTTACACAATATTTAGTCAACCAGACCTGGAACTAATATCCTTGATTTTCTAGTTTTCTATGCCATATACACCTGAGCTGGAATACTCTGTTTTCAGGTTTTGAATGAATATGCATCTTTGCACCAGTGTGGAGTGAAACCCCAAGGGGCCATGACAATGGAATACAGCAGCTTGTCTATATAAACAAAACAAGAATTACAGTGGGGTCTGTCTGGAGTAACACATTTATTTTTAAACTAGCCAAAACTGTTGTTTTTCTTGTAAAAAACAGCTTGTTCTGGCCAACATTAAGAGGTCTTTGCCAAGTTATGAACAATGCTTCAGCAACACATACTATTGTGCAAAGCATGTAAACATGTGCCATAAAGGTTATGCTGTTATTCTTTCCAGCCACGGATCACCCTTGTTTTCTTAAGGATGTTTCACAAGGAACATCTAATTCAATTAATAGGATTCTTTTGGCTTGGAATTTGGTACATACTTTTCAGAGGCATCACCAAAGTTTAATCTCCAGCATGCATGCTGAAAATAATGCACCACAGTTCCCAGTGTGGAAACTTCCAACAGCTGAGTTACACGTTCATGGTGAACACAGCAAGGAAACAGACAGACTACTGAGACAGGAAGTCTAAAGCAAGTAAAAACCAAAACAACCCATTTTGCCCAAACAAATTCAGAGATAAACTAATCTCTCTAGTTTGGGATAACATGGAATTTTGATTACTAAACTTATGTAGTCAAGTGTGTAGAAAGGGATAACAGTAACAGAAAAAAGAAGGGAAAAATCTTTAAAGGAGGAGGAAAATGAAAGAGAAAAGGACTACATTCTGTGGATCAGGAGGTGGAGTGGGACCAAAGGAGGTCTGGGACGGTACTGAGATGGGAGATCCCATGGTGGCTGGGACTTTTGCCTGGCTGCTGGTCACCAGTTGTCACCACACAGCACTAGTGGGTCTGATGGGAACTGCTTGGGTTACAGTCATACCTGGGCCACTACAAGGCTGTGTACAAGGGAGCTGGGTCATCTTTCTGCTGAACACTGGGGAGGAGTCATTCTTCCCATGACACTTCACGCTCCTTGTTGTCCCAGTCCAAAAGAGGTGGCTGTGCCCGGCATCTCCACATTCACAGCTCCAGCCAGGCCTCAGCGAGGCACAGGGAATGTCTGTATGTCTGGATATGGCCCAGGCCAGACCTCAGCAGTGCTCTGGGATACTCTGGCAGGTAACAGACACACAGTTTGCTTTAGGATCCCGACTATTCTGTGAAACCCACGTACTTCTGGAAACAGCTGCTCCTCCTGTCAACAGCAGGAGTTGGCCCTTGCAGAGCAAGGGGTGCAGCTGGGCCCTCACCACCCCCCTGGGTGAGGATCCCCAACCACCCTCCTTCCTGGCCCACACAGATGGCACTCTTGATGAGACTGTTAAAGCAAGAAGCCTTGGAGACTGCTGTGGGAAACTGTACATGCAGACCATGTGATGTGTGGTGCATTTACTCATCTGGTTACCTGGAATCCCTGCAGTCCATCTGCTGTAGTGCCAAGTTATTCCAAGGAAAACAATGAAAAATGATGGGATTGAAAAGATAAAGGCCAGAACATATGCTTAACAAAAAGGTGTAGTCTTCCTTCCCGCCACCTTGACATCAATGCAAGTGTTGCAGCGACAGAGCAGGAGCTCTACAGCACTGAATCTCCCTCCCTATACTTTTGCAAGACAGAAAGCATTGCTTTTAGAATCTTCCATCACCTTTCCTCTAGCTCAACTACAGCTTGTATTCCTGGTGACACTTTGATTCCATAGGAATCTCTGTGAAT
Source organism: Pseudotriccus pelzelni (assembly GCA_035584735.1). NCBI lineage: Eukaryota > Metazoa > Chordata > Aves > Passeriformes > Tyrannidae > Pseudotriccus > Pseudotriccus pelzelni. Next base: position 15,981,212 of record JAWMRA010000016.1, read on the forward strand.
GTCAGGTATTTGAGGAAGGTTAGATTCTACTCTCTGGATCTGGCCAATTCTCACACCATTTTGTTCTTATGAGCCTTGGGATGCACAAAAAGACACGACATGCATTATTCTTCTTTATTGCAAAAGTTATTTTCACTTCCTAAATTCATGGATTTGCATATGGAGAAAGTACCATGCTTTCCTTGCTCATGGTGGGTGCCTTCCCCAAGACCAACACCACCAACAGGTGTCCAAGGTAACAGTTTGCCATCTGGTTAACTGTGTGACATCTTTCAGAATGTGCCAAAAGCAAATCTCACCAACTGATATGTGAGACACAAAATCACGGTTTAAGTGCTAAAGAAGGAATCTTAGTTCAAGTAACGTTTACTGAAAATCCAGATTTGTCTTTGTCAGGCCATTCTGACAATTTATAGCAACACACTCAAGGATTTATTGCAAACAGCAAGGGGTTGAATAAGAGCAAGCAAAAAAAGAAAACAAACGAAAAAAAACAAACCCCTGTTATCCAGCATGATTTATGGTGGGCCTTTGAGTCTTCCTCAATTTGCAACTTCCACAGATTTGAGCGAGAGTACAAAAAGGCACACACAAGTTACAATACCTATGAGGACAACGTACAAATATATCCTCAAAGACAAAGCAGGGTGTGCACATCAAGTTCCATGCCTGTAAGAGGGAGGTAACAGGGCAAAAATGTAAGTAAGAATGACAGTATTCTTCCAGATGAACTCCAAATGACAAGATAGGAGAGGGGGTGTTATGACTGGCAAGAAGCGTTCAGCAATTCTGCAAAAATAAGAACATTTTTGAATAAAGAGACAATAATAAAGTTAATAGGAACAGTAGAAGAAAACTTTGAATGGGAGGTCAACAGGAAAAAAAAAGACAACTGAAAAAGCTGAGACAATTTAGTGAGAAAAAAGACAAGATATATGTGTCTCTGTGTGTATATAGACATAAATAAATGAGCTACATGAGCTGTTTGGAGGCTGCAAAATCAATAGGAAATGGCTGTCATTGAACTAAAATCTAGCAAGATAATTTAATTCCTTATAGTATAAAGGAATGTGCACAATATTCTTTGCTCTCCAGCTTTTTAATCTCTATAAATACTTGTCTGTACTGCAGTAACACCACATTCAAATGTCTCTGCCTAACAAGGAGCAGTCCTCAGTATGGCTCATGAGGCAGCATGGGCACAAGTGCTGGTGTTACTTAGGTGAGGCTGCAGAGGCTGTGATGAAAAACCCAACATTTACCACAATGTTCTTTAGTTTTAGACTGTGCAGTTTGGGTCAGCTAAGCACTGGCTTGACAAACCATCTCAGGTCCAGCTGGAAGCTGCAGGAGTTTTGTACTTGTTGGATGCCTCCAACTTGGCATCCAAAATAAGAAGTGCAAAAAGACTGGGAAGTTTTGAAATGGTTGAGATGAATGGCTTGCCAAAGGCCACACAGGAGGTGTGGTATCTACTGGCTTTACTGCCACCTTCATCAGAAAAGCAGACAGGGCAGCTGTGACTGCAGTGGGACTCCACTCATTTCAATGGCACATTTCCTAGACTGAAGTAACATCATGGACAAGATGTGTCTATAAGCAAAATTATATGCTTTTAAAAATTTTTTCTTAAGGAAATAATTTTGACCATTCTGAAAATGTTATCCATGAGACACACTGCTGAATGCAAGAGTTTAGAAACACTTCACTTCTGCGATTTTGGACCAAAGCAGCCTATTAGTCTTCCAATGTCAAGGTAATTTAAAATGGAAATTGAACGTCTAAAGCCAGAATTGCAGCTTCACTGCTGTTCTGACAGCACTGTCACAGCCGGCACCCCATGCAGGAGGGGTGGCTGCTCTTCCCAGAACTACCCCGAAAGCAGCAAGGGATACTGCAGAACCTGCGTGAGGATGGGCACAACAAACCCTCCAGCAAATACCACCTGGAATGGGAACACTTACCCTTGTGGAAGTAGCTGGGCAGAACAATTCCCAGACACATCTCTTGCTGGATTGACAGTGCCTGGCTAAACAGGCACGGGCTACAGAGGAATCACTGTTTGCAACACAGGAAGCCACACGCCAACATAATTCACGCTTGTGCCTCCAAAACTTAACCCCAAAGAAAAGTAAAACATCACTGGGAGCTATTATAAACATTTTTGCCATGAATGCTAAATTCCAGCTAACAAAGATGAGATATGTCACTAGGATTTTGCATAGCAGAGGTTTAGCCACTAGAGAGCTATCTAGTTGTTAAATTTAAAACAGACTTGGATTATTTTGCATGCAATTTTTTGTTTCCAGCCTTGTACCTCCAAAGTCTGACTTAAGCCTTATTAAATACCTCTCCAGCCTTGTTTGGGACTTGGGACAAAGTGAGTCAAGGAGAAATATAAAGGCAACATGAGTTCAAGCAGTTTAGTTCACAGAAATCCCTGGGGGATCTGTAGCACAAAACATATTTAAGAGATCCAAGGCCTGAAAATTGTTTACTTTTGCATGCACAGGGACATTGCACAGACTGATACTGCTAAGGAAAAATAATTCCCATAACAAGTCCAAACCAGTACATGTCCTGTGAGGAAAACACTTCAGAGCTGTGGGCAAAGCCTGAATCATAGGCATTAACTCAAGCTCCGTGTTTTGCTGAGGCATTAGTCCAGGCAGAGAGCAGACAGACACAGAATGACACCCTCACTAAATACTTCTTCATCAGTTCATATTACAGCTGCTGACAAACAAATGCAGAACACCTAAGCAGGGTTTCTGCATGTCCTGTGCCACGGAACCCTTGCAGGGGTACGGAGATTAACCAGCATATTTTTTGATGATACGCTATTTCTTTCCCACAAACTCCGTATCCCACAGGGGTTAAATGGTACAGTAACAGAGTTAAAATAGACACAGGAAAGAACATGAGCCTTAAAAATAGATGAGGAATCCAGGAGGCAAAGATACAGGAAAGAGGTCTTTGAGACAGGCTGCAATAAGCCTATGAGGGGCATTGAAAAACACCCAAAACTTGAAATCCTTTGCCTCATTTAAGTCAATGTGGGTTTTGTCACTCTGTTTTACTGAGGCAGCACTTCATGTAGAGAGAAAAAACTTGGATTTGATCATCAAGTGAATGAAACACCAGTGTAGTGTGAGACAGTGACAGACACAAACATTCCACTGTTTATGTGGAGTGCAGAGTGTGGTGGCTCTTGAAAGACAGAGCTTGGCTTCAAGTGTGCCTTTACACAAGCAAGTCTGATAGCTTTGACATAGAAGTAATAGAACGAGATCTGCTTCTGTTCTGCAGGGACATGACATGCTGCCCCCCCTCCCCTCCCCTGGCCCTGTGCTTTGAAGGAAAAGCGAGGCTGGAAGAAGCCTCCCTGGGTTTAAAACTATGGAAGTTATTAATTTACAAATCTTTAGACTCAAAACAACAGTGAAGCAGACTGTTTAAGGTAGAGCAATTCATGCTTAGACACAAAGAACAACAGGAGTAACTGCACAGCTGAGCTTGTATCTATTTTGCAGTGAAATTCTTCAGGCTCTTTAACTGAACTTAAAAAAAACAAGTGTAAGCAGTAGGTACTGCAGCAGCAGTTCCTCAAACATGTATTTGTGTGTGGTGACAGTTTGAAAGGAAGGCTGTTGAACAGCTATGCTGGGAAATGAACATTGCCTAAGCCTGAAGAGTAACCACAGGAACAGAAAAACAAGCCTTACTGCAGCTACTGTCACCCTCCCTACTGAAATAAAAGGATTGAAAGTCACCTGAGGATCCAGCTGGTGCTTGAATAACTTTCGTAGACCTATAGTGGGTTCGCAGCTCAAAAGTCTGGTAACCACTTCCACCCCTCTAGAAAGTCTGGCTATTAGCAAAACAAAATACGCTGCCAACCAAAAACTTTCTATCAGGTGTATTTACAAGTTTGGCTCCACAAGTTTAGCCGTGATCTTGGCTGATGGGGACATTAAGGACAACATCACTTATCCCCAAGCAAAGGACTAACTTTTGGACAATTTGGGCAAGGAAGGAGAGGAGGAGATCTGTTGAAAGAGATGGTCTTGGTCCACATGACCCTGTCTGTGTGAACACACACGTGCAAGAGGCTGAATTACGACGCTGCTGGTGCCCAGCCCCCTTCCTGAATGGGGCTGCATCCAACCTTGTGGGCTGTTTTACTCTTGCCAGAAGCAGTTAGCTCATCCTACTCTCCATTACAGTTACTCCTACCTCCACACTCACTGAAGAGCTTCTTGTGCTCTGCACTTACAGCCATGAAGGGATCTCTGTCCATTTCACACTCTGATATTTAGTTGGCTGGACTACAAAGTTCAGCTAGAAAGGCTAACCCAGTGAGTCTCAAAAGAGGGGTATGATCTCTTTAGAGCCAAGCAGAAATAACTGCTTACTCTAACATTTGAATTCATGAGCCTGGGAGACACAAACACCTTGCCCAAAATGGACAGCAGCTGGAATTTATTTGGAAAACGTTGATGAAGATCATGGAATTTCAAAATGTTTTCTCAGAGAAAAAGGAAGTGAAAACACGTCATGGGTTGAGCAGCTCTTCTTTCATTTGTGCCTCTGTATTGCAGATTATGGAAAAGAGTCACCCCCCCAAATACTACTACAGTTTAAATCTCGTGCACCTTCCAGCCTAGAAAGAGTCCATGAACATGGCATCCCTCCAAAGTCTTCAGGGGTCAGATTCACTAAAACCACTGTTGTACTGTAGCATCAGGAACAGAAGAAACAAGTTTCTATAGTAGGAAATAAAGTATGTCAAGTACAGCGTTCTGTACTCTATTCCTAAAACCAGCAGCAGCCCCACACTGACAACTCAGCCTTCACTAAGAGATTTCCACTGCATAAAGCTCATGCAAACACGAGATGGGAGCACCATGAGGGCAACCGACCAGCACGCTTCCACAGTTCAGCACAACGTTATCCAGTGGGGCGAATGATCCTACAGAACGAGACTGGCTTGTGGGAGAAAGAGAAATGTGAAAGAAACCCTGTGCTGGACATTCAAATTTCAGCCAAGAGTAAAACTGGCAGGAATTCTGTGTTTGCTATGAGGCATGAAGCCAGAGCTGAAAGAAACACCTCTATTCAGTGTCTCAGCTTTAGAATCCAGCAGTAGATAAACAGTTAGACAATGGGTTTGGGGTACAATTTCATTGCACTGAGTCAGAGGTGTGGGGATGTGTAGACTAGTACTCCTGGAGAACTGATGCTGGCATGAGGGTGAACTGTAGCACCATCACTGCTGCTGATGAGAAACAAAGAGACCTGGCAGAGATTGGAAAGCACCCCTTCCCAAGCTGGGGACACCACTTACCTCAAACAGCCTGGAATGCCTGCAACAGTTCTCCAATGCCTCCATTAGACTAAACTGCATGGAGAAGTAAACTCAGGGCAAACACATTACAAAGCTTTGATGGGCTTTGGGCAGGGCTGGGGGTGGCCAAAGGATATTTCCATACTTCAATGCCTTGGCAAGTGCAGCCAGGCTTGGCTGCAGTTGGGACTGGCTACTTTATTCACCTATTTCTGTAGATACTGGCCTTCCTCCAGCCCCAATGGGGCTTTTTAAGCAGTGTGTGCTTTCCAGCAATACCCCTCCTATGCCTCCAGCAGCCATCCCAGGCTCTGCAACAGCACCCTGCCAGGACACTTGCTGCCCTGCCTGTCACAGCACTGTCTGCTGAGCATTCCTGGTTCATCAAAATGACTTGGGCCAAAGTTTTCAGTTGGTCCTTGAACAAACCCTCAGCTTCAGCCCAAGCATGCAGATGTCATAAAAGATAACACTCCTTAAAGCTGGGGTTTGCAGCACCTGTAGGTTATATTTTATTCTCCAGTAATGGGAAAACATCTACCTCTAATGTCACCACTCCTTGGAAGAACCAGCAGACAACTGGCAATAATGGATATCCACTGCACCATTTAATCCACCTGCTGGTTACTGAAGTCATCCTACTGTTTCTTTCCGCTTGCTGAGTGTCCTTAAACCCAGAAACAAATAGTGGTGTATAATCCAGCGTTTTCTTGAGATGCTGTTGCTATAGTCTTGCTGAGCAGCATTTTACAAGAGTATTTCACATAAAACTTCAAAATTTCCTAGATTTATTCTGTGGGTGGAAACAGGAGATAGGGGAGAAGAATGCTAATACTTGATAGAATTAATTCAGTGTGACGCAAAGTCAGAGCCATGCATCTGAACATCTGATTCAATTACAAACTTGAAACCAAGAATCTGAAACATATTGTGCTTGTTTTACACCTGTCATTAGGTATTTACTCTAATGACATTTGCCACCCACTGCTATCCACTCAGGGGACAAAGGAGAAAGGATGGACAATATATTCTGTAAATACTGCAATATTCAAATAATAATCTCCAGAATTCTTCACTTTGTGTGCTATTTCCTGCTCCTTATCTCTCACCTTCGCTCTCTAACATGTGGTCTCAGTTCTTCATTCCCCTTTTATTTCACTCCTTTAAGCTCCTTCAGCCCGAGGACCCTTCACTGAACACTAACCTGGCAAGCTGCACCCACCCTGACCTGTCTGCACCCACTCTGACCACCAGGGTCACACCTTCTCCCAGGGAAGCCTGTCTCAGATGACAAAAGCACAACTTTTTCATGATCAGCTGGTGAAATGCATTGACAAAGCTGCTGTATTGGCTGACTGACAGCCCCTCTCGCAGTGTCTCATCCTCTTTTCTCTTCTCCCTGCATATGCTGCTTGTCAGACACTGATAAGGATTTCCTATTCTCACTTGTAGCATGAGAAACAAAATGCATCACCTGTAGGGACAAAGTTGATCAGAGATCACAGTTCTTGGTTTTATTGTTTCTCTTAAGTCTATGAATCCTGGAAAGAATATGTAAGAATAAAAATCATTCCCTGTAACCCTCTATTAGATTGTGCCAGTGACTTCCTCCAGTCATTGCATCTCTTGGGACACACACAGGGACAGTGCAGAACACAATGGGCACTGTGTCCACTGGAACCACTCCTTAGGGTGACAAGCAGTGAGCTCCAGTTGGGAAAAGGCCCCCCAGGAATCCTGTGTCCTTGCCCCATGGGTCATTCACATTAAGAATGCTTTTTGTGTTTTTAGTTGTGTCATTCACTACTTCCATAAAGTCCTTCTAGTAATCTTCGTAAAGGATGGTGCAAAGTCCATAACATACATGATATATCTCTTGAAGACAGCTTTGGGAAATTCAGAAATCTGGGATAGAAGAGTGTTTTCCAAACTCAGCATAGTGCTTGAACTGAGTATCTCAAAGTGACTCTTTGCTGTTCTCTGGATGCTCTCTGTGCACATGGGATGCTACCTGAGCTGTACTCCCTGCTTGTGTGAGAAACTCTAAGGTCCTTCAGAAACACACTGTTGATTTTGGTGGCTTCAAGGACACAGTTAGGGAGCCCTTGCTGAATTACAGCTGTCTTTCCACACCAGGGACACTGCCAGGAACACAGCTTCAAGGAACAAAGCCAGACTTGAGGAGTAAGAAAGCCTCAGTGGTGACAGGTAGATAAGCTGGAAAACAGGGCCCCCTTTAAGACAAGCACCAAGTGGAAAAGGATACAAGAGGAGAAACCCAGGGTTTCCCCCCACACTTCCTTGTTAAAAACAGATGCAGCCTATCTCAGCTAACTGGCAAAATTAGTTTCCCACTGAAAGGGAAATCAAGGATGCTCCCTGGCTCTTTCCTTACTCTGAAGGCATTCATGATCTATTGTTCAGTAAGCTGTCAGATGCTGAACTTTGACTCCTTCCTTCACAGAGAAAACCACAGCTCACCTGCCCTCTCCCTAAGGGGCCAGCTTCTAAGACCTGCTCATCACACTTGTTGCTTCCTCATCTGCAGGGTTCCTCACCTGGGAAATTCCCTAGCCCACAGAAAATCTGTTGTTCAGAGCTGAGTTAGGGAGTTAACTCTATCTTTATGCAGCTACTTTCAAATACACAGGAACATTCTCCCCTTCTGAGGGTTCTGTGAGCTCCTGCTAAGGGTGTGTGCTCTGACTCGCAGTACCATAACACACAACGAAACACTTCTCACCCAAACAATCCCATCCAGTGTATTATTAAATATTTAATACTTTCATCATATAATCACTGAAGCATTTCCATATGGTAGCAAGTATCACCCCGTTCCAAGCTGAACTGCCTGCATGGGATTATTTCTGGAAGGTCCTGCAAGTCACAACATACAAACATACAGAATGAAAATAAAATCTAAGTTATTGGATGAAGGTTTCTAATTTACAAACAATTGCTGTCATGGCACTGCACTAATTAGTGCAACAGGTAATTAAGCCTGCATCCTTACTTTGACACTACAGATCTCTGGTACCAGCATCAGCCTTCACAGTACAACTTAAAAACTAGGCAGTTATGGGAGGAGGACACAAATGCATCACAAGTGACTGAATGTGATTATATAATGATGTTATTTCTCGTCTTCTGAGGCACAGCAGGGCAGTTCTGCACTATGGAGGACGTACATTGTTATCAGAAAGGCAGCACCCTTGCTGCTGGACACTGCAGAGTACAGCCCACTTAGTTCCCCAAGAAGCATCCCACTCACTGAAGAGATTTATTATGATTTTTTTCTATCTAGGTTTCTTGGAAAATGCATTACATCATGTCCCTCACTCACTGTGCTTTGTTCAGCACTTGTGCTATGCAGAATCATCAGACGCTGTTAAACAGCGAGCCGTGCCCCAGGGCCTTTGGCTGTCAGCACAGGGGCACAAGTAGCCCCTTGTTCTGGGCTGTTGTTGACCACAGTCATGGTTCACATGAACCCTGACGTGCTTAGCTGGCCAGAGAACACTGGCAGCTGTGAGACCAACACAGGCAATCAGCCAGCACCTGCCATGCAGGGCACTCCCAACCCTCACTCCTAACAGCAAGCTCTCCTCTGATAAGGCAGGAGGCTGCTGGAGACACAATAACCACTCTGCAGGGAGCACTACAGCTCACACGAGCAACTGCTGCACTGCCCGGGTATTACCAGCGAAGCACAGCCCAGGAATTAAATGTCCTGAGCCCAAGGGAAGCTCTAGTGCTCCTCAGTGCAGGCAGAGCTGACAGCAGAGGTGCTGGGGCGCTGCTGGGTTCAGCAGGGAAACACAGGAATGGGTTTGAGGAGAGCTACTCACAGACAGCACCCAAAAGATAAGGGGGTTATACAGACCACTAAACCTTTCACTCCTTCCAGCTCCAGCAGAGATCCTAAGTTCATTGTCTACTTCAAGTTTACAGGTAAGGCTTTGTCCTAAACCCAAATGCCTACCAGTATGTTATATACACTGCTGAATGTCACTGAACCCATCTTCTTACTTTCCTTTTTTCAATACACAAACCACCAAAAAAGGAAACCAAGCTTCTTAGGCAGGCAATGATTATTCCCACTGTAGAATGTATTCAATCACTTAACTGAAAAGAACACAAGCCCATGGCCGAGCAGATCTAGCCAGGCCACATTTTCCACTACATTTTTATTTTGAAAACAGACAAATGCATAAAACAAAAGTCAGTTTCATTACCCAAGTAAATAATCTCGACTACGAATAAATCAACCAATGCACTTGGAAAATTATCAGTATCTGTATTCTAAACACATTGAGCCTTTAATGTTTGTTTTCCTTGAATCTGAGTGAACTCGTTTGATTCTCATGTATGATAAATCATCTGAAGAGCTAACTTTAGGTACACATTTATTTTTTTAACATTTACTCAAAGTAAATTCTGGATTACACAATTACTCTGCAACAGTGCAAGCTGTGTACTGGAAATACATGCTGCCAGTGCTCTCCTTACAGCAGTTACATTCAGGAACTGGAACTACTGCACGAATTGGGAACTAACCAATAAAACAAATGGCAGGTTTTCAGTCACCTGTCTGCAAACCACCTGCAGACCAAGAATTCCCTGGTACAACATGTGAATAATGTTAAACACAAACTATGTTTTGTGATATATCCACAGGCAGCTCAACAGTAAGCAAACAGTTTCACAGGCAGCTGAATTAAAGAAAAACTATTTCCTAGGGTAATCAGCATGGGGTAACTTATGTCCAAAAAGGGTAAAATGCTGCTGCAGCTTCCTATCCACATGGCCAGGGACCTGTTTTCCAGCCACTCACCTGTTTTCAAAGGACATCTATGAAATTACTTGGGTTTATCACTTGAACTCACAGAACAAGCTGAAAAGGTATTAAGTAGGAAACAGACACAGAATTGACTAAGCCTGGCTTCCACAACAACCACCCTCTAGTGCAAAGGAGACTCCAGGAATTTAGCTCTGCATTTTTATATATTTTTCCTTGCGCAAATTTGTGTGGTGACTGCACTGGTTTCTCTGTTGTCTAATGAGATCCAGATTTCCCTCCTTTTATTAAAAAACCTGTGCCTGAATAGTTGATGCGAAGTCTGAAGTCTTACAGGCCAGGTGCCTCTGATTCCAATTGCATAAGAAACAGCATGGTACACTAAGGATACTAAAGATTTACTATAGCAAAAATGTCACTGATCACTTAAGGAAAGAGAGGAAAAAGTTTTAGGGTTCACCTCTGCTGTATATTTCCCTTTGCACCAAGAAGCTATTTATGGTAAATCCAGTTGGCAGAAAGATAGCACATACTCTTCCTCAAAGGTGGGATGATCAGCTTGAATGACAAATGCTCAAAATTTAGGATAACTCCTAGGGAAAACCATTACTGTGAAAAATCATTCCTGATCCTGTAAAAGCCTATTTATATCTGAGCCAGTGAGATAATCGCTGACATGGTAAGCCTTTCCTGAAGGTATTAGGTGATTTCAGATGTTTGCAGTATATGGATCAGATGGATCAGTGTGCAAGTCAGAATAGAATCACAGAATCATTTAGGCTGGAAAAGACCTTTTAGATCATCCAGGCCAACCTTTAACCCAGCATTGTTAAGCCCACCATTAAACCATGTCCATAAATGCCACATCTACACATCTTTTAAATTCCTCTTGAGATGGTGACTTAACCAGTTCCCTGGGCAGCCTGTTGCAATATCTGATAACCCTTTCAGTGAAGAAATTTTTTCTAATATCCAATCCCTGATACAATGTGAGGCCATTCCCTCTCATCCTGTCACTTGCTACTTGGGAGCACAACCTCCTTTCAGGGAGCTGTAGACAGAGATAAGGTCCCCCTTGAGCTTCCTTTTCCCCAGGCTAAACGCCCCAGCTCCCTCAGCTGCTCCTCGTCACACTTGTGCTCCAGACCCTTCCCCATCTCTATTCCCTTCTCTGGACCTGTTCCAGCCCCTCAATGTCCTTCCTGCAGCAAAGGCCCCACAGCTGGATACAGTACTTGAGATGCAGCCTCATTCCAGGGAAAGGAACAGTTCCAGTGCTCCCGAAGGGAATTTCTCTCATGTACCTCAATGTAGCACATGTGCCTGCTTCAGAACAAGTTTACAGGTAGTAAGCTAAACTACTGTTAGTTTAAAAGGAAGAAATCACAGCCAGGAATTTACAACATGGATGTCCAAGTTCTCCAAAACTCCACTAAAGGAGCCTCCAGTTTTCAAAACGTCTGTGTGCCCAGCGCTCTCAGAAATGCCAGCATTTATATGGCTTCGCAGGGACATACTGGAGAATGGGGAAACTCGTGGGCCACCTCCACTAGTGCCAGCTGGTTTGGCTCATGCTCTGTGTCCCATGACAGTCTTTCCCCCACTGCTTGGGCTTCCTGGAAATATCGCTATGTGTCTGCACAGTGCTTAGTCAGATGAGGATAATTTCTGTACTACACACTACAAACTGAGCCTTTTTTAGTAGTTTGATGACACATTTCTGCAACTGTCTTTCTCTGCTATAGAGACATGATCTATCTGCTGCATCAGGAACTGACTCAGGAGGGAACACACTGTCATGTAAATGATGTCATTGTCACCTAGTGTTCCTGAAAAAAATAACCTAGAGAACTGTCTGAAGTCTGTCTGCATGTGACACATAACACCTAAATTGTGTGCCTAGCACTTAACCCATTTATTTGCATAAACTATGCCAGTAAAAAGTATTTGCTTTTAAGGTGTCAGCAAAACATGTGCCCAGGGCCCTGTGGCTGGGCATTTCTGAAAAGCCAGTACACAGTGTACCCCAGTTCTCATCCTACAACAATAAAGTTACTTGACTGGGCTTCAGAGTGCCTTTTTCTAGTTTATATTCCTTTCCCACGTGGATTAAGTTTGGGAATCTGTGAATTGCTAACTCATCCTATCTCAGTCTGGGTTTTAGGCAACTGTATGGTACTCAGACTTCAGTATGTAGCTGTCAGGTTATTGTAGAGATGAAGAGAAGTCATAACACTGTCATGGAAATGAAAGATGCCAGCACAGTGGCTGGGGAGCACGAGACATGGACCAGATGCAGATTTTATACTGATAGTCTGGATATTTATTATGGGCAATAAACAAGAAGAGGAGGGAAGAAGAACAGACCACTGCTTCACAAACCATTTCTGTTCATAAGGAATCATACAACCTCTGCATTTAAGAGAGTACATATGTATTTAACAATGTTAATTCCAGAGTTTACAGTATCAAAAGGCAGTGAAACGGCATATGTTCACAGATGAGAAAGAAAGGCTGGTTTAGCTTCTCAGGCGCTGTTTCAGGGAGCAGGATTATCTGCTGGCTAAGTCTCCCTTGCAGAAATGGCAATAAAAGCTCTTGGCTGCAGAACAACTGACAGTGGTTCCAAACGAAAAAAAAACAAACTCAAGTTTCACAAAGTCAGACAAATCTCCCATTGCTGCCAAGAAATCCACAGTAGAGCAGGAGTCACCAAAAGCCCTGGGCTGGACCAGTCAAAACAGCACTGGGACACTGCCCAGGGGAGATAGGATCAGGAAAAGGCACTGCTTTTCATAGAGAGGACACAGCAGGAGAAAACCAAGTCCCACAACAAGTGTTCCCGCACCCCCCACTGCAGTGGGATGGGGGAGAGAACTGGAAGGGCAAAAGTAAGAAAGGTTTCGTGTTGAGATAAAGAGACTTTAATCGGGAGGGGAGGAAGCAAAACAAACCAAAGAAACACAAGTGATACAAAAGCAATCACCACCAGCTACACCAACACCCAGCTAGTTCCCAAGCAATGGCAACCCCTGGAAATCTCACCCCAGCCTCACTGCTGAGAGTGGTATGGTACAGCCTGGAACATGCCTTTGGTCAGCTGGGGTCAGCTGTCCTGGCTGTGTCCCCTCCCAGCCTCCTCACGGCGGGGGCAGGCTAAGGACAGGACACAGCCTGGCTGCTGTGTAAGCACTGCTCAGCAGCAGCTGAAACATCTGGCTGCTGTCAGCATAGCAAAGCTCACCAAGCCAAAGCACAGCACTGTACAGCTCCTAGGACGCCACTGAACCTCATCCCAGGCGGAGCCAGTCCACGGACCCCCTTGCAGGCAGTTAAAGCTGACTGAGCCTTGTCAACAGTCACTACTCCACAGCATGTTCAGCCTCCAGCCGCACTTGAGGAATAGTTTCCAGGGGAGTGGGATTCAGGTTTCGGTGCTTCCTTCTGCTTTACTGAATCAGTAAGAGACAGATTCACTTATTTTACACAAAACTCGGGGTGCTGACTTGCACAGCTTGCACTGAAGGCTGTGTGGACAGACAGACACACTGGGCACCTGGCCTAGTGACCTCAATGCAGGAAAAGCATCTGTATTCCTAAAGACAGGAATGAAAGGAAAATTTACTGCACAAAGGCCAGTAAAGCTGAAATCTGTGCTGATAAATTCTTTAACACAGGGTACCCACTTAAACACTGCATTTCTGCTACAGACCTGGGTAGCACTCCCTCAGCTGGACACTGCAAATTCTGCTGGGTTTGGATTTTGCCACACAGGTGGCCAGGGCTCTCCTACCTTGGGAACAAATTTTGCAGAGGTGGGATCTCACAGACCCGTTTACCTTCAGACTCTTGAAAAGGGTCAAAGTTTTCCAGCTAAATGGACGTTGTGGGTTAGCAGTTTATTTCTTCAGTGGCAATCTTTATGGAAAGCAAATAACGATACAGGTCACATGAGACTGCTGAATACCAAATAGCTTTACTTTACATATCACAAGTTATAGGCGTCTATAGACACAATAACCACTCACACCCACGGGGTCATTTTTCAGCAACCTCACAACAGCTCTCCAACATCAGAGATTTCTGAGCAATCTAGTTCAGTGTGATTCTGTCTCTCTCAATCTCTCTCTTTAGTTGACCTTTGAATCAAGCAGAAACAGAACAGATTTCTTTCTTTCCCCTATGTCGTATATTTCCTCTGCCAGTAGTTTGCTCATACTCCCCATAAAAGGAAAGAAAAAGGTTATTTAGAGATGCTTTTAGGTATTGTAATTTGCAGTTACTTTGCTAAGCAGTTCCCTCGTCAGCCTCATCACCTCTCTTGAATCTCCATTACACCTTGACCTTTATATCCAGGTTCACATTATAAAAATTGTTTTGCCACGGAAAGTAGTCATTTTCTTACCCATGCAGCCTCCACAGGGATGCAGAGCTGCCAATACTTTACCTCTACATTATGCTGTCTGAAAGAATTCCTTTTCTTCTTTGCAGTGGCTCAGTTCAGAGGCAGGAGAAAAACTGATAAAACTCCCTACTCCAAATTCAGTCTGCAGTCTCAGAAAAACATAAATACCAACTGCCCAACAGCAAGCATTATTCATCAACTGTACTTAAACATCAGATCTTGTCGGAATAATTCTGTAAATGTAAGATGCCAATTTTTGAGCATTGACCAGTTCAGCAGGCCTAACATCTTACCTATCTGACATTACAATATCTGCTTCAGATAGCTATTGCAAAAATATTCAGCTGATTATTTCACAGTGCTATTTTCACCTGTGATTCACTGCTGACTTGCAAGTGTGAACGTGAATAAACGTTATGCAACTTTTATTGAATGAGCTACTAGATCAGTTCACTCATCTGAGCACTTCCTGGTATCGGCTTGGTATTTCTGTGCTTTTGAATGAAAAGAAGCTTAGCAAAACTGACAACATGCAATATTCACACATTGCAAAAAGCACAGGGAAGTTAAGAAACAGAAATAACAAACGGATAAATCATAAAAGACCAAAACCTGAAATAAGTTAAACTGAGCTTAAAGCAATGATTCTGTGGATGGATGAAATCCAGTGGAAGTGATTCTTCTCAATACATGGCTTTAACTTTACTTTCTGCTTCACAGCTGGCAAAACCTGACTGCTGTTACAGAGTGAAAATAGAGGAAGTCATTATTTCATGTTTTACCTTCCTATGTTTGCTGTACCTTTACCTGAACACCCTCCTTTTGTTTGGTAAGCACTATTCAACTTGATGTTGCATTAGAAAGAAGTTATTTTCTTCTTTTTCTGACCTGATTCCTCACAAATACATACCAGGTGGAGAACTGGATTTCATAATTTCAAATTCTATTATTTTCTTATGGTAGGAAAGTTACATTTCCCAATATTCTTAACTTTTTACATCAACAGTTAAAAGGCCCTTTAGTGGTGCAGCTGCTGACTTGTTATGATTGGATGTCTCAGAACCACTGGCCACCAGACATTACTCCTTCACTCGGAAGTTTTTTCATAGTGTGTTATAGACCACTGACCTACTGCTTGGCTCTCACTGAATTGCTCTCCTGTAATACATGATGAACAGCAACCTTATAAAAATGAGGAGACAGAAAGGTCAAAGGAATATGAAAAAGGAAATTAAAAGCAAAAAGCCTGGATGTTTATTTTTTGGGTCACCAGTTCAGAGGTCTGCCCGCAGCAGAAAGGCGTGTCTGTGCCTGCAAATGAACCAAGACACTCTGGTGCCTCAGCTGCAGAGGTCAGGCACACTATGGAACAAGCCTGCTGGGGATATTCAGTGATGCTGAGCACTGGGAAGCCTTTCAGGATGACCTGCTGATCACATGTGCCCAGGTTTGCCATGGAGCCAGTCCTATACAAAGCAGCAGGAAAGGCTGTTAAAGGGAAAAAGGGGGAAAAAAGGGGTATATAAAAAAGTAAATCTCACCTTTCAAAACACACCTGTCTGCTCCCTAAATACTATGATAAGTGGTCTCCAAGAAGTCACAATTGATAAAATTATTGAGGAGAAGAAGAACCAGAACTGGATTCCAAAATAAAACCATTGGAATAAAACATTTCCCTATACAAGCAGCAGTGGTTCCACTGAGCCTTCCGCCCTATCTTTCTCCTCTCAAGGGGAGGTAAACATTTATAAATAAATAAAATAAATCAAGTTCTTCCCCCCATCCCACAGTCCCCAGTTAGTCCTGCTGCATAGAAATTCACAGATGTTACTTTAACACACAATGGCTCTGATGATTGTGTGGATATTCCTATTGAGTCCTCCCAAGAAATCCATTAGAATGGATACAGTTTGCATACAATGTCATTGATGCTCATTTCTAGCATCTAAACTATTATTTAATGTTACAGAAAAAGACTAAGCATTGAATAACAACTGTGCTTTCTTTTGTTTCTCAGCTTTTAGCATTTTCCACAAAGACACCACATTACACAGCAAGTAACAATTCAGTCAGACCAGTGGGAGTCCAGTTAGGACTCTCCATTTCCCTACCCCTTGTGTTGCCACACTGTCACTTCAGTCTCCTACTGTAGAAATGAACAGCTGAAAACAAAATAAACCTTTCAATCACTGTTTAATGCAAGAACATGTTTACATCTTCTTACACTGTTTCTGAAATGTCAGAATTGCTGACCCTCATGAATAAAGGGCTTCTTGACTTTTTAAATATTCAAGCCTTACCTTCACTTTTTGCAAAAGTTATTGCCAAATGTAAGCCACTATAGAGGGGTTTTTTGGGGGCGGGGGGGTTGGGTTTTATTTTACAGTCCAAGTCTTTAACAACTGGAGACCTACTGGTGATGTTGATATGAATTCAAGCAATTACTTGCTGTAGCACAAAAAATTTGTCCTAATTAAAATGAGCTAAAGGGATTCTGAAGATGAGGGTGAACATCTGATACTCACTTATTATTATTATTATTATTATTAAGACACTGGGACTTGTGAAAACATTGAATGGAGAGCGTGGCTCATCTCTGGCAGAAACCTGCTCATGTCCTCTCTCTTCCTGTCTTCTACTAATTCTGCACCATTATTAACCTGGTATCAACAAAAGAGACATCGTTAGGCATGCTGACCTTTGAGAGAGGTACAGGCCAGAGGCTTTATGATTCTGTTCCCTTTTATTCCTTTTTCTTTCCAAAGCCCTCCTCAAACCATGGAATCACTAAGGAGGAACCGCAGGAGAGCATTGGTCAAGACTGGTATGTTCTGTCAAAGTATAGGATTGTGGATACAGGTACCACAAGAATGCAGGTCTGTTTCCTTTTTTCCTTGTTTATTCAGTTTTATTGGACAAGGAACTATTTACACAGACAAAATAGACAGATCTAATAGATCTCCTGTGGTTTACACTTTTTGTGTGTCTCACTCACTGGATCTAAAGCAGAAGTGTCTGAAAAGAGAAGAAATTACTGAGCAAATGTATGCAGGAAAAATGCTGTTCAAATACCTGCTACTGTAAAATTGCATGTTACATCTTATCGTGTTCTTGGGAATAGTAAACTAATTTCTCTCGGAAAAAAAATCGTCGTATCTCCCACTCATAAAACTCTTACCTCAGAATGCTCAATTTTGCATATTGCAGTCTTCCACTATTATTTGGTTTACAGCATCCTTTTACCTGGAATAACAATTTTTACATCACTTATAAAAAATGTTGCTATAGCTCAATTTTTTCTTTACTTATTTTGACCACACAAAATAAAACATCAGCCTGGCATTTGTATAAGGACTTTGTTCTATTCTGTTTAAAGTTCCTGTTAACAGAGTCCATAAAACTATTTTCATTTCACAAAGCATTTTAGAGGTTTTTATTCCTGTAATTTAAAACAGTAAGCTATTTTGGGAGCGGCAGAATAGGGTGGATCCCATTTTAAATTATTCTGCTGTTGAGCATTTGTAGCTAAACAAAATTCTAAGTTATGTAATAAGGAAACAATAAATATTAGGAACCTCTGCCAAAACCCAGGCAGTATTATTTGAGTGGATGCAAAAATAGTGCCATAACAGAGGAAAAAAGTCTCACCTCAATCTGTGGGACAAAGGCCTGCAGGGGAGATCACAACACCAATGTAATCAAATAAAGAAAATTAAATAACTAGGATCTATTTTTATTAGTTTTTGCAATCCCAGTTTCAGAATTCAGTTCATTTGGTGAGAACAAGTCAACGGGTATGGGATATTCAGCAAAGGCAAATTTGAGATTTACTGTGTACTTTAGAGGAATCCATTTTTCCACTTGCTCAGAGAAAATAAACATGCCATAAATAACAAAGAACAAATAGGCTGGTAAATATATATCAGTACAAGAAAGAGCTGATAAATGGGCACAATATTTTGTCTGTGATTTTCCAGGAAATTTTTTGCACTACTAATCAAATGTAATGACTGAAATTCCTTACAAAGGAGACTCGTTACCCCTGCTACTTTGCTACTGTCTGTTCACACAGCTACATTTAGGATTTGCAATCCTGAACTAAAGCCAAAGCTGGTTCCCCTGGGCAGCTGGAATTCTGTCCATGACAAACACACCTGTACTTGCGAAGAGACACTGTCTCTTTCACACAATTAGTGTGCAAGACAAGATAATTTTTTACTTCTAGTCAGCTATTAAAAAGTCAGCGGCATATTTGTCTTCATAGTTATGATATAAAAGAGGGTAATATATGAACTTTAACTGGACTACACACATATCTGCCCAATATGACTAACTTTTCTTTTGCATCCAAAAGCTTTGTTACAAGTAACCTTCACAACGTTGCTCTGTCCCAAACGAAGAAGTCATGCTCATAGGGTTCATACAAGCAAAAAAGGAGCAAGTTCTCATCAAACCAAACCCCATCCCCTGAGCCCTCGCCTGTCCCCAACCACACTGGGGCTCATTTGCAGCCCAAGACTGACACCAGCGCTCAGTGCAAAATGGCACAAGGACCGGAGAGGTCATGAACTCCCAGGGGCTTGGTTATGGCCATTGGTTTTACACGAAAAGCAGGAGCTGCTCTCAGGACAAGGCTTTAACTCAACAGACCTTTTGAAAGAGCAAGTCCGTCCTTCTCCCTGCCCTCTGCTCTCCGAGCCATTGCCCCTCAGAGCCACAGCCCCGCACGGCGCCTCTGCCCACAGCCCGGGCTGTGCACAGCACACCCGCTCCTCTCCTGCGGCCACAGGTGCTGGGAGCCAGCTGAGCCGTCCCTGCCCGCCCATGCCACAAGAACAGAACATGAGCAGCATCAGATTCTCAGCCAGAGCGCCCCGGACACACGGACACCCCCAGCTCACCCACCACAGCCCGGCTGAGGGAAGGCCAGGCCATGGCGGCAGAGGGCACAGCGGCACTGAAGGGCTGTGTGGGCTGGGGGCTCAGAGCAACCCCCATCAGTGCTGCGGCAACCACAGCACTCCAGGTCTCTCCTGCACGTTTTCTGATAGTTGTCCTTGATGCTGGAGTAAGAACCTGTGAACTTGTGCCTAAACATTACCCTTTCCTAACTTCTCTGAAAGCAGCCCCTGCTTCTCCTTAGATTGAGACAGCTGCAGGGTTTGTCCTCTGAATCTATTACTAAAGAACCACCAGGAAGGTCTGCTTAAGAGGTTGAGCTTGAACTCAACTAAAATTTCTTGTATGTTTTCCCCAGGATTCCCTTTTCATGTAGGAGCAAATAAGTAGGTCCCAAACTCAACCTTTTTATTTGGACACAAGCAAACACTTCCTGTAGATATGCTCAGCAGAAGGTATGGTGTGGTATGGTATGCTTTGGTATGTCTGCTTGAAAAGGGCTCGATTCAGCATCAAACCACATCCTCCTGCACGGGTTGTGCCTCCCGTGGCGGCAGCCCCAGGTCCCCCAGGGCAGCTCTGCCCCGTTCGGGGGGCACGGCCGGGGTTGTGGCGGGCAGGGACACGGCAGCACTGAGGGGTGATGCTGATGGGAACAGAAAGCCCGGCTTTTCACAAAGCACAGCATTAGCAGATGTTGCTCCTGAATACTTCTTTCAGGTGTACATGTGTTTTCATGTGTACAAAACCAACTTTTTGCTCAACCTAACACCAGAACTATTCCAGTGTCTGCAACAGGTGTTCGCTTCATCTCACACCCCCTCAAAGGTTTCCCTACAGAATGAAAAGCTTCCAAAGCAGCCCTCCCCTCTTGTGAACACCTCCGTCTCGGAGAAAAGGCCCACCTGTGCTAAAGACATGAATTTCCTAAGGAATAGTCCGAAGAAACATGTTCCAGCAAAGGTAACAGGCACCACAGAGTGCTTTCAGATCTCCTTTTGGATGTGTTTCTTTACCTTTCTTGGCAGGTTAATCACACACACGAGTCCCTTGGTGATTCAGGCGTTAATCTCTATAAAACTGGCCAAGCTGTATCTTTAGCAAGCTGAGAATAAAAATGAAACCCAAGTTACTTCCATTTGTACTTTTAAATAATCCCGTGGCCACAGAGCGCCGGGGTTTTGCCAGGACGGCGGGCGGTTTGAGCTACACCCGTCACAGCCCAGCGGAGCCGCACACGGGCTCCATCCACGCGGCCCTGCTGCTCCCTTGGATCAGCGTCTGGATCCTCGGGCAGGCCAGCGCCTGTCAACCACCCCTGCCAGCGCTGCGTGGTATTAGGAACAAACACATGTTCTTGCAAGGTTCGTAGCGTGGTTGCGTTTGGTGGTGGGAAGTGACAGGTTCACTTGAGAGTTACAGAAAGGTGCGGTTTGTCCAGAACAGGGGGACCATAGGATGGGGGACACATGGCAGGCATCGAGAAGGCTGTAACCCGCAGCACCTCGGCCAGCGGAGAAACGGGGAGGGACGTTCCGGACAAGGGCTTAAAACAGGATGCGACCTTCGTTAAGCTGAGAGACCTCACTGGGGATTGGCCCGTGAACCCTCCCTTTTATTCGAATAAAAGCTTAGTTAGCTCCTCTGCCTCTGGGACATTTGTGAGGCTCCTAATAACAGAAACAGGCAGCTATTTTTCAGAGCAACGTTAACGAACCGTGACCCTCGGTACGACCGCGAAGTGCCGGCGGAGGGCTCCGCGCGAGGCACTGCGCCCTGCGGCCTGGGGCGGAGAGTGCCGGGCGCGCGCCCCCGCCGGCCAATCGGACGCCTCCTCGGGTTCCCGCGCGCACCGCCCACCTGCGGTTGGGGGCGGGGCCGGGGTGCGGTGACGTCACGGGCGGTGGCGGCCCGGCCCCGCCCCCCAGTAACGGGCCGTGAGGCGCCGCTGTCACGGCGCGAGGGGACGCGGCGGGGCCGCCCTGAGCGCAGCGCTCCTGCCGCCCCACAGCGCTGCGGAGGGACAGCCTGCGCCAGGGCTGTTCTGCAGAAAGGGACACAGCGGACTGGTGCTGGTGTTGGGGTTTGGGTTTGGGTTTTTTTTTTGGTCCTCGTCTGTTTGGATTTCTTTCTAAACTTATGAAAAATGGCAACAGCGGCATATGTGGACCATTTTGCGGCAGAGTGCCTTGTTTCCATGTCAAGTCGCGCTGTTATCCACAGTCCCAGAGGGGAAGCTGATCCCCAACCTGGTGAAGCCATATTTCCTCCATCCAATGGAGAAGACAAGCGGGAAGCCAGAGAAGCCGGGAAGGACAATGGACCCTCGTTGCTGGTGGTAGCCAGCATTTTAGCAGACCTGAACCAGCATGTCCCAAACTCACCTGCGCTGAGGATGGAAAGCACGGAGAGCCTTGATAGAACAGAACAGATACACATTTCTATTGCTCCTAAGGAGTTGGGGGAAGAAAGTGTGTCTTCGGCTGGTGAGCATGGAGGAGAGCGAGCAGCCACACCTACCAGCCTGGCTGCAGCCACTGAGCCAAGCCCCAGACAAAAGAACAAACGCCTAAGAAGCTGGACTGACCCTGGATCACCCCAGAAAAAGCACAAATGCCACTATGTGGGGTGTGAAAAAGTTTATGGCAAATCTTCCCATCTTAAAGCTCATCTAAGGACCCACACAGGTTAGTTACAATCCAGCCAGAGATTTATTTGTTACAGCTTGGTAATTAAATGAAAACCAAAACCAAACAAACTTGTATTTGGCCACTGTTACGGTTTCGCCTCTCGGAACTCAAGCTCGGGAAAACCAAACAGCAAAAAAAACCCCACCCCAAACCACTGGGAATAAAACCCTTACTGGGCATAGATTCAAAGCTAATGTTGCCCTGTTTTATTAATGTCACAGGGAATGGCATGTGGGTCATCTGTGTGGATTGTACCAAGCTGTAATTTTTAGCTGCTAGCCTTCGTGTTCTGTGTGTCTTGTACTTCCCTTTCCAATCCTTCTTACCTCCCTGTTTTTCCTTCCCCATGCTCCCATCGCTATACCAGGTTATCACTTCCCATGCAAGCTTCAGTACTCTTGGTATTTTAAAATTAAATGTTCTAGAGGCACCTAAATGGCTGTGTGTCTGTTTCTTTCTTTAGCAGACACTTTGTGAAAGCTAGAGAAAGCAGAAAGGCAGATGGAGAGGCTAATAAACACCGTAAGTGAGGAGAGAGGGGGACAGGGGCAGTCTCGAAGAGACTTTTGGCAGCTGCGTAAAACCGATTTAAAAACAAAAAACATTGGAATGCAACCACTAACTTGTACTCATCAGCGCTCAGTGTTTGCTTCTTGCTGAAGACTTATCTGACCACTTTTTTGTTGCTATTGTAATTTATGAGACACACCCATAGACAAAGTGGAAGTCTTGCGAGCGCTGTGAAAGTTGCCCTGACAGTGTTAGGAGGGCCATCTTGAAAGAGGCCCCAGGACTGGCCACACCTCATGCCTGGTGCTGGGGGGCAGGACGGCTTCAGTCAGTCAGGGCTACCAAAAATTGAGGAGACTGGTCTCTGCTGAAGGCACCAAGCACAGCACATCTGCCGAGGCACCACAGCTCGTGCCAGCTGTTCCACTGCCTGATTCCAGACAGCACGAGAGGCACTGGGATATACGGGCAGTTCTCTTGGAAGGAGCAGTAAGAAAGAGATCCCCAGAACTAAACATGACTTAGCAACTCCTGAACAGTTTTAGCTCAGACGTGTCAACCTCACCCACCTGGCCAGACCTTCAGTGTCCCTTTGGATTTTCCTGTTGCCTTCCTGAGATAAAGCAAGAGCCGTTCTAATTTGAGGGTATGTTTTGCTCTCTGGGGGAGAGAAGAAAGCCCCATCAAGTTTGAGCGTATGGATGGACAATTCCCCGTGGCACACAGCCAAAGGAACAGCATGTTCCTGGCACCCCAGGCAGCCTGTCCTGCTTTGCACTGCGTAAACTGCTTTTTGCCGCCTTGGGAGCTACACAGAAAAGGTGCTTCCACTTGGCTTGCAGGGAATTGTCTCCGTTAATTTTCAGTTCTTTTGCATTCTTGTTGCTGGCATTTGCCATTGTCCTGAAAGCGAAAGGTAAATTTAGCGATATTGCTGGTCTCCCAAAGCAAGCAGAGCCCAAGAAGGGAACTCGTGTCCATGATAAAGCGGAGGGCTGGGCATGGGGAAAGGAGGGAGGGCAGAGCCGGCGGGGAGTGCCGGCACGGCGGAGTCATTCGGGGACGCTGGCTCGCCTCCAAGATCTCTGATTTTTTTTCTTTTCCCCTCTTTTTTTTTTTTTTAACTCTTCATTTCCTGTATTTTTTCCAGGTCTGTAGGGCTCAATTGGCTATTGCTGTACCTAATGGCCCAGAGGAGAGAGCATGTGAGCGTGTCTGAGAGCTAAAGGAAAAGCAGGGAAGGGACTGTTTTTGCCCAGGGAGTGGCAAGACCCTCGGGGACTACAGCTTCTTTGTTTTCTTTCGTCTCCAGTGTGTGTGTGGGAAGCTTTAAGCAAAGCTGCCAAGTTTCCCTCCTCATTGGCAACAGGTCTGTCTCTGGGCTGAGTTTTGAACAGGCTTAAATGCCTCTTCCTCCCCTTCCAGAGTGTTTTCTGAGGTGTTGGAATTTTTTTCTGTCTTTAAAAGAAATTGTGTTCAGAACGAGTGCTTTGGATCTCCTGTGCTTTCCAGTGATGCTGAACTAGCTCAGTAAGGCACCAGTCTGCCCATGTGTCAGATGGGTAAGGGGATGGGTGTCCACTTCACCCTGCAGTGCTGAAAGGACTCCAGGGACACAGGGAAGGTGCTTTAAACAGCAACCCAAAGAATTGCCAAACCTGTTTACTAAGAAACAGTCAAAAACTTCTGCTGTGGAGTGTGGCTTCTTCCATTGCTGTATGACCAGGCGAGCTGGTATTTAGGGGTGAACTGAAGGCTGAGAACAGTACTGCAGGCTAGAGATGATGATCATGCAAGAGATACTTGAACACAGCAGTTTATGACCTGCTTTAGAATCTTCTTCTTGTCTGGTGCTGTGCTCAGAAACTAAGGGCTTTGCTCTTTGTGCTTGGAGGAAGGATAGATCCTTGAGCTTGTGGTGTGGCAAAGAGATACAGAGCTTTCCAAACACTCTTGGGTCAAATCCAGCCCACGTTGATAGGGACTGAGAGCTGGTAGCATTTTCCAGCTGTTTGGTGCCCCGTGTGAAATCCTTCTGATAGTTAGAGATAGTTATAGCTCAGTTATCTAAAGCAAAAAAAATACAGCAGAGGATGCTAATTATATTATTTGAAGCAAAAGAAACAAGATGGAAAAGCCAAGGAAACAGCATCTGCCTTTTGTCCTCTACTCAAGAGTACAAAAAGGTTTTACAATTAAGTACTCGATTAGCACAAACTGTGCTAGGGCAATCCACGGTTTCTGGTGCACTTGCTTCAGTGCACTTCCAGTGGCTAAGCTGTCTCAGCCTTATGAATACTTCATCTTTATTATAAACTGCAAAGCCTTGCACCAGGCAGAAAATATCACCAAAATTTTTACTGTTCTCTCCACCAGCTTTCAAAGTTCCCTTTCCCCTATGTTTCTTTTCACATGTATGTTTTCCACCCTACTTCTCACTGGATGTCCTGGAGTTCAACATAATCATCAGCCACATAGCCCTTGAAGTTTTAACGTTCACCAGGAGGTTATATTGAGTGTCAGGGGTAGATGTCAAGCCCAAATTCTTATCCAGTAAAGTTCCTGTGGATCTCAGAAGCTGCGTTGTGGTCCACAGATACAGCACCCTGTTTGTCCAAGCTATACTGACCCCACTGACACAAAGAGTTTCATTTCCATACTGGTTTTAAAAATTCTCTCCACTCCTGAGAAAATTCATAAACACAAAGGACTTTCAGAAAATCACATAAGCCATTTATATGACAAAGTTGTCCTTCCTCTAAGCAGGTTTTCAGCACAAAGGTTTGGAAATTTTCTAGAGTCACTGGAAACCAATTTGTCTCTTGATGCACCAGTGGGAAGAGGGAGACAGTGCAGAGCCTGACAGCAATCCTCAGGCTACAAACATAAAGCATTTTCCAGGACCACTACGTTCTGAGGAGGTTGTAAAGAGCCCCAACTTACTGCATTATACTATGAATTTATATGTAGAAAAACTGACTGGATTTTAGCCAGAGATCACAAAAATCCTGCATTGCAGCTCCCCTCCAAATCATTGTGACCTCTCAAGCTTTTAGCCATCTTCATTAGCACAGCATCATGAATGCAGAGATTAAACAAAATAAACCTTTGTTTAATTCCATCCTTCTAAAGTCAGTCATTCTACTCACTAAGCAGCACATCATAACAGGAACAGTTTTTCAGGAAGTCATCAGAACTAAATGAGTTTGCACAAATTAGCATAAACTTATGGAGTTGTGGGCACCAGTCTCAGTCTGGAGGCTCACCATGGGAGAGTCTTGCAGCAAAACAACTTGTGGGCCTTGTGGCTTAACAGTAGCTCCTCTGTACTACTGCTGCTAAACTGACTTTGCGTGGCTGTTGGGGCACAGGAAGAAGAGAAGGCCTAATTATATGACCCTTGCTCATTGATGTCAGGTTAGGACTCATCCAAGAGAAAGTGGTCAAGACCTGTGTCAGTCTCTGTCTGGCAGAGTGAGCTTGGGCAGCTCTGTATTCTCTGCTTAGCCTTACAGTTATGGAGGTTTTGTTATTTGGCATCTGTTGTTGTTTTTAGTCTAGCCCTTATCCATGAAATATTGGTTGAATTAAAATAGGTAGAAAAGACGGATTCATTTCCATTCCCTTGTAAAGAAGTTCCCATTTCTTTACATCAAATCACTATAAGCACATTTTTGAGGACAACACTAATGAATCTGGATGAAAAAAAGTTATTTTTTAGCTTATGTGCCCTTTTATTGCATCAACTATTATATCTTGTTTCCGTAGGCAGCATTTTTCTGATGATTTTTCTGATGTAGCTGAGGTACGTGAAAATGGAGAATTTAGTGATGTATTCAGTATTTGAAAGCAATCTGAGAAATGAAGCTCATTGTGACAAGTATGTCAACAGCATAACAATTGGGCTGGGACAAACTGGAGTAGAATACAGCCTGTGCTCAGGTTGGTAAAGGGCCTTTAGATAAAGTACAGATAATATGTTTTGAATAGGGGCTTGGATTTCACTTTCAGTTCTAGTATTATGTTAATTCAAAACTAACAGTAAAGCACAGCTTCCTCTAGTTCTGAATGAAGATGCTGTCTGTGTGTGTGAAGAAACCAATTAACCAAGCAAGTTCTTGTATCAGTGAAATAAAGTTCATATTCCATTTTAGCCCCTGGCATTTACCAGAAACATGGCTAGTTAGCCAAAACCCACGAGGTTTCCTTTGGCTTGCCTTAGGCACACACTGAGTCCTGAAGGGCTCATGTAGCAAGTGTGCAGTGCTTGTAAGACCCAAGGCTCTGCAGGAAAAGATTACCAGAGGAGAAACCTAATCTAACGCCTTCTGTGCCTGCAGATAGCTCTTGTACAGCAGGGTGAAATGAGTGGGTACTGGTGCTTTAATCCATCCTCTGCTGAGCTGCCAGTTGGGCTGCCCTGCATGCCAGGACTTCTGGGGAGCTGCACTCCCTCTGAACAGGATGCCAGAGGAAATTGGAAAGGCCTTTCCCTAGTGCTGATCTTCCAAGGCCAAAGGATGGACTAAATTAATTCGTCCCTCTGCGTGTTGGGCCTCCTGGTTTTGAACTTGTTGTGTTACAAGTTAGAAAGGGCTCTCAGGCTGCACAAGCTCAGCTCTCTCATCAAAGGCTGCAGGGTGCCTCGGGGCTGCTGCGCAGTTATCTGCCCTCTCCCTCCTCACTTTGCTGAGTGCATCCAAATCTTTTCTCTCAGGTTTGTCTCTGAGATGGGCCCAGCTGGTGGCTTCTGGACAGATTCAAATGCTGGCCTCATGAAACAGTTCTTTCCAGCTGAGCCATAAGCACTTTTTCTCAGCGTTAAGAAGTTCAGCAGCCTGCTCCTACTTTTTTTTTCTGATAATCGTAAGTGTCCTTTAATAAGCCTATATTTTTAAAGCAATATAGATTTGCAAAGCATTGCTGGTGTTTCCTCTGAGGGAGCTTTGCAACTTCTTACTTCCTCTAAGAAAATTTCAACACATTAAAAAAGTCAGTAGAAAACACAGAACAACTTGCTTTAGAGCCCTGCCTGAGTCCCCAGCCTAACATGCAATTCCCAAGACTGAAGTTCTTATTTAAAAATACTGATTCTAAGCCTGAATCAAACAGTTCATGTTCATGGAAGATAGCAAGCATCATACATGCTGTAAGTTTCTTGAAGTCTTTGAAATAAGGACACAGCATACATTTTTTTAAAAAGTAGATTTTAAAACTTACGTGTTTCAAAAGGAACTCAAGTCAGGAAGATAAGGTGAACTACTCCTACTCACTCCTTTTATATGGCTGCTTCAAGGCTGAATAACAGGATTCAGTTAATTCAGCTGCAAAAGAGTTAGGGTAAAATTAGTTGCATGGAGAATCCAATTGGCTGACAACTGTATTTACCACACAAACTTAAGTCCTAGTAGCTATTAGAGAGAACTGGCTCTCCTGATTGTCACACAGGTTTTTCTGTGAAAGGCTTCCCTTTATTTCAGTTCCCTCATTTTTCTCCTCAGTCTTTACGGAAATTTAATCATGCAGAAATCACCGAAATTAAGTTTCTGATCACAATGTACAGAATTTAGGTATTGTAGCTAAAAAGCATTTAAAGTAAAGCAGTACTTATTGTAATAACTGTACCTCGTGGAAAAATCAGAAATATTACAGAATTCTCTTTCCACAAACCATTCAAACCATTTTTCTTCTGGCGTGGAGGTGGGGCTGGGGTCCAGTGTGATGAACCTTACTAATCCTGGAAGCAGTGAGGGTGGGTGACCTTCCAGTTGTCTTCCTCATCCTAGACACTGGTAGTAGCACTTTCCTTCTCAGTAGCAAGACCTAA
Source organism: Pseudotriccus pelzelni (assembly GCA_035584735.1). Classification (NCBI taxonomy): domain Eukaryota; kingdom Metazoa; phylum Chordata; class Aves; order Passeriformes; family Tyrannidae; genus Pseudotriccus; species Pseudotriccus pelzelni. The sequence goes on from JAWMRA010000016.1 coordinate 16,009,688, forward strand.
ATCTTACAGATAGTTTGGAGTAAACCAGCAAACAAGCTGTTTAGTGAATGGATGATTGCAATTTCCAGCCCTGTGGAAAAAAAAAGTGTTCAGAATGATCTGTGGAAGATTTTTCTGCAGTAGCAAATCTTTCTCTGCAGGACATTGGCAAGTGTATGTGACGTAAATTGTGCATAAACAAATCTTTTGCTAAACTGGAGTTCTTTATGAAATAAACTCACAGTTTGATTCCATCTGAAAAGAAGGCAGCTTTAACCATTTAAAATACAACTGTTCCATTGTGTTTTTGTCTGGCTGAACATGGTTATGGCATGTCCAAGAGCAGAAAGCTGGAACTTGTTTATATTGGACATGTGGTTTCTAGTTCTGTTTTATAAGTTAGGCATGTTCCAACTTCTCTCCTGCACCCTTCCAGTCTTGGATCAGCTGTCTGGAAGTCGGTGCTGACAGAGCCAAAAAAATACTCTGCCGTTCAAATGCTGGACAACTTTTGAAGGGTCCTTTCTGTAGAATTTCTATAGGTATACTTTTTTCCCTTTGTTACCCACTTGGCTTTTATTAGGTAGATTTGCATGGGCAGTGAGATCATTATCTTGCTGTGTTCAGTTTAACAATAGCTAGACAATGTGGGTTATTTAAGTGCAGGCACTGAAGTCAGACACACATATCCTGTACTTTTCAGGTCTTGCAGATTCAGCAGATCTTACAGGGCCTCCACTTAATATAAAAGAAAGGTTTTTAAAAGTTCAAAGTGCCACCGTTGTGGTTACTTGTAGAAAAACGGCCTCAGAAGCTTTTTTGCAGGCCTAACATAAAAAGCATTTACTAACCAGGAACTTGGCACAAGTCAAATGCTATTAAAGTAAGCATATCCTGAAATGACCTCTGGTGCAAGGGAAAGATTTTCTGTAATCAGTTACAGCACTTTTGTAGTGCTCTCAGGAATTGCAGGCAAAATATTTGTACTGGGGATCTGCTGACGTTGCAGTCAATGGACCAATAGATCGATCCTTGGATTTATTGCACACTATATTTCTACCAGACAGCTCTCTATTATTCAGTTATAGGTTATATGAGTTTTTGGAATAGAGGCACCTGGAAAACTCCCATGAGAGAGCATTGTGTCGCTGTTGCATGTTTTCCATCTTTCCATGAGTTTTGGTGCTGCAGCCAGCTCGAGTATACCTGGACAGCAAATACCTAGACAGGGTGGACATGCTAACCAATGGTTATGTCCCTACTGTCTTCAACAGTAGCTTCTAAAACTAGTAAAGGAGAGAGGCAGAAATGCCACCTCTTCCAGAGGGATGTATTGAGCTTTTTAAACTAAACAGCTCCAAGTATTTCCAGTAGAGGAACTTAGAATGGAGCCAGCTGAGAAGGATTAGAACAGGACAGCCTAGTCCATCTTCACAGGTTCCCTGCAAAATTTTGTGAAGTGGTGAGCTGTTTGTTAAGAGATCAGAGAAACATTTATTTTGCTGTTTGGGGGTAAATAAATGAAATTACATTGGTACAGATTTACATACTAGACTTGGACTTCACAGATTCTTGCTAAACCTCACAGTTACATGCAGGGCTCTCCTGCATTCTTAATCTGGTAGTTTAGGCCTTATCCTGCTATAACAAATATGAACGGGGATGCTGCTAAAACCTCACAGAACCACAGACTGATTGATTCTTGTTACGTACTGTAGGGGCTTATTGAATTTGTAGTCTGTTTTAAATGCCGGCAGAAAGACTGCAGATAAGCATTAATACAGGAGGGCATTGGTAGTTCTTGACTGCTCTGGCGATTGATGTCTTTTCCAAGCCCTGTGTGAATTGTGTACAGCTTTCTTATGCACGTGAAACTCTGAATAGAGCACTGAGAGCCTTGGAAGTCAGCGGAGACTTCGTTTGGTGCATGTATGTCCATACAAGCAGTGCCCATAGAATGGGCCTCCCTGGATAATAAATCCAGGCTGTATTCATAATTATGTCTTTTAAATTCTCAGAACATGGCCAAAACAAAACTGAATTTCCTAGATACCATCTAAAGGATTACTTTCTGCCAGGATTCTCAGTAATACATTTTTCCCCTTTGTGTAAAGATGTACCATATTTACACCTTCCACTTGCCCCAGATTTCATCATGAAAAACATATGAATTCTTCTCACTAACATTTTAGAAATAATCTTTCTCAGACTGGCAATATTTGCAATCAAATTGTAGCTTAAATAGAAATGTAGGAGCAAAATTATGAGCAACCAGAGAAGCAAATGCTTTGGAATTTATAGATGGCCCTGCACAGTAGTATTAGCATAAACAGACTTAGTAGAAATGGATTTTAAAGCTTGGGTTTTCACAAATGACAGAGAAGGTATAAAATTTGGTGATGTGTCAAAGTAATTCTAATTACTGATTACTAATTTTAATAGATGCTATGGTGAACTATAGATGCTATCTAGAACTATAGAATCAATTTTACTTCAAGCTGTATGATATGATATAAGACTAGCTAATTACCTACGCCTTGTCTTACAAAAACCCTCTCAGTGTCCTTATGAGGAAACATACATATTTTTTTTAAGCACAGAATTTTGTGTTTCATTTGGAAAGAAACCTCTTCCTCTCCCCACCACCTGCAAATATAGTAAACACTGCATTCATAACACACATAAAAATGTTTTTGTACACAGTTAAAGATAACTTTTAATGAACCCTAACTCTGATTCTGCCCCTCCTACTTGTTCTGGTGAGGCTTAGAAGGGGGAACAGGGCTCTTGCAGGTCTGTATCTCAGCATTGCTCAGATAGTGGGATGTGTTGCCTGGAGGGAGAACTGTCCCTTTACCCACTGTCTCCAGCTGTTACCTGCTCTGCAGAATACCTGACACTGGTGACAAGGTAAGTTTTCAAAAGGCTGCCGTAAACCTTGCCCCAGACTTCTCCAGCTGGGAAATGTCCAGCTGAAATGTGTTTAGGAACATGACTGGCAGACACCTTTACACTACAGTGATAATCTGCAAAGCTCTTACCACATAGTGCAAAGCTCTAATGAGAAACAGCTTTTAAAAACTGCTTGTCAAACTACAGCTGTGCAGCACCAGCATCTTCTATGCAAAGTCTCAGGCAGTCCCCAAAGGGGTGTTCTTTTAAAAAAACACCCAAAAAGAACAGAACATCCTGTCATTCTGTTCTTACTCCAGATCAGTACTTGCAACACACCGCTGTTTCGAGTGAGCAGTGTGGACTAGGCAGACGCAGCCTTTCCCTCGAGCCTAAGCTCTCACCTGACTCATACCACAGGGTCCTGGCTGGTGAACATCTTTAGAGACTTTTTGCTAAAACTCGTGTAGAACTCGCCTGTTTCCTCTGCATTTGTGCATGTGATTTTTTTGAGCAGTGTGGCCTCTGGAGAAAACAGGATCACTGACCTTACCAAGACAAAGTCATCTCTGTAATGAGACACTATTTTAAACCTGCATCTTTCACTTGATACTTCCTCTTCTCTTCCCTGTCATTTAAAATGAGATTGTTTAATAGGCCGCTGTTAATTCCTTGATTTTAGGGCTCTATAACACAAAAAAATAATAGTTCTGCTCTTTCACTCTGTTTGATAGGTTAGTAAGGATTTGAGTACTTTCCCTCCTCTCAGTCTAACACCAACCCTCTCAGTGAAAGAACCCTTCACTTGTCATGTCCATATCTTGACTGGTGTTCTTACAGACTGTTTACAGGAAAATAATTCCATTTTTATATGCAATAGACTACTTCCTCTTGAATGTACAAATAACTAGATTAATTTTTGGCACTAAGGCAAGAATTACTAAAATGTACGTTTTGTCATTAAGAATATAATAAATTACAGAAAAGGTCTGAGGGATTTCTGTCTGGCTGGTGCTTTGCTGTTGTAATGACTTTCTAAAAAAGCAGCTATGCTTTCTGAGATCACCTCATCGATACCCTGCTTTGTGCTGCTAAGGTTGTACCATCTTCATGGGTGCACTGCAAGGTCTGTGTGTTCCCTGTATGAAGAAGTGATTGTTCTGACACACTTTCCATTTGAGTACATTCCTTGCAGTTCCAAGGACAAACACAATAGGAACAACAGTAACTTTCACTGCACAACTGTATTTCACTTGGAAATCAAACCACCTTTGGGTATTTTAATATCTCATTTTAAAAAAATATACAGACAGTCCTGAGTTCCTAGGCCAAGCTTGTGTTTGACTCTTCTGAGTATGAGACAGAGCTCCTTCCCGTCTGTACAGAACTCCAGTGACACAGTCAGTGAATAATCAACTCTAATACTTAAGCTTCTGCATTACTTTCTGTGTGAGCATGCCTTGTATCCAGTTCCTTCTCCAGTGTTAAGCCATGGGATTATGCCCACCTGCCTCATGCAGAGTGGTAAATTTATTCTCCTAACAGCATTTACAGCCTTGAGTTGTAGAATGAAGTGGTTACACTGAAAAGGTGATTTTCAGTGTGCATCAGTGAGCGTGGGGACAGCAGGGGGTATACAGCTTTCCTGTGCTGAGCTCCTGTATCATCTACAAAAACTGCTCCCTGTGGCCCTGTGGCCCTGCTTGTGTGCAGTGCAATGATGAAGCACTGTTCCCAAGACTTAGCTCTTCTCTTACTTGTCCATTATTCACAAATCCTAAAACTGAGCTGTATAAACTTATTTTCAAAAGAAAGTAGAAACAAGTTCCAAACAATTGGCTGAAAATCAAGTACAAAATACTTTGTGCCTCACGTCTTTTTGTAGGAATAATAAACTGTCCCATTTGGCACCATTAAGCTGCAAGAGCAGTAGTTGGATCATCTCAATCCCCCAATGCAGTCAGGATACAACACAATTTATGAAGTTGCAATTCCTGTTTTCTCTGGGTTTATTTACAGTCAGTCTGTTGTAACAGAACCCCCTGATTACTCAAGTTTATGAACCTTACAGTTCTGCATGCTGCAATTCCTGAATCCCAGCCCAAGACCCCTCATGGCTTCCAGAGCTGGGCTCAGCAGGAGCTGAGGAAGTCAGGTTCAAATAATTTTATGGTTCTCAGGTTTAGGACTAGATTGACCAAGAGTCCAAATGGAAGAACAGCAGGGAACTTGTGTGATCTTGCTCAAAGTAAAAATTATACCCTGTACACTGGGTTTTGGAGCTAGCCTGCAGACTTACATGGCAGTGATATCTTTTAGAATTTCACACTAATAGTGCATTTCTTACTATATTTCACAGAACTTTCCCATAACAGAAGGCTTCTGAAAAATCTTTGGCCACTGTAAAATCCTGTATTTTACAGAGTATTTCATTAGCCCCTCTGCTTCAGGCAAGCCAAGTATGGTCAACCAATTTCCTGCAAACACAGGGAACAGGTGCTCCACCTCAAAAAGCCAGCATGTTTCCTCTCCTCACCTAGAGTTTAATGTTCTTAAATGAACAATTGTAGCAGAGCAGGAAGAAATGTCCTAAGGCATTAGTAATTTATGTTTTGGGAAGTAATAGGCATCTTTCTATTAGAACTTGTCTACCTTTGCAGCATTGCATTTTTATTTACATCTTTATTACATCTGCATTTTTACCTGACGTGTATGACCTGTAGAATTCAGAATCTCTGCTAAAGAATCGCTCACACAGTGGGATGGTTTACATGTCAACAGGCTTTTAAAGTATGTAGAGAGAAAATGGTGGCTGCTGGGCAGCCCTTCCAGCATGATTCACGTGTACAAACCACACTCTGCAGTGAGACATAACCGGGTGTAATGCTGGACTGCTCTGTAAAGGCAAACTGTGAAGACATGGGTGCAGCATGCAAGGGCAGATAGAGTTGCTAAGGAGGCCATGGTGTATATATGTGCCTTTCAGGAAAATTCTAAGCAGTAAAGGTGTTCCTTTCAGTACTACTTTGAAAAGGAAAGTAGTGAAAGTATTATTTTCTTTTGACAAAAGGAATCCAGTTGATTTCTGTATGCGAGTACATGGTGAGATGGTTGCTTGAGAAACCTCTCTGTTTTTGAGTTGTATACATTATATGTACCAAGATGCCCTTGACAAAGCTGTCTTTGAAATATGTGTGCTTCGTTGGTTCCTTCCCAGCCCTGACCATGGCCTGTGCCGTGTCACACACAGCTGGGGAGCACAGACAGAGCACATGGAGCTCCCTGGAGCTCAGCTGGACTCAGGGGGTGTTACACCGGGGTGTTCGTGCTCAGAGAGATGGGGCTGTAGCAGCGATGCTGCTCCTCCACTGCAGGCTAATAAAACAGCCTGTCTTCTGGCACAGGAGGGACCCCCTCCATGACCTGGGCATTCCTGAACGCTTGCAGGCTTAGAGAGAAGTGGCAGGTCTATCTAAGAAGGAATGCTAAGGGAATCTCATTGCAACATCTCATTACCGACAGTTTATTTCTGTTTTGAATAGAATATGGCCAAGGTGGTAACACATGCTTTCAGAAACACTTGAGACATTGGGTAGGAGCCTGGTTTTTCAAAAAGTTGTGTGCCTATGAGTTCACTCTGGTGATTAAAGACAGTCAAAATGAAGAGACAATTTTAATCAGTGGTGTTGAAAACCTTCTCTTACTTATTCTCTGCTTCTATGTGAGAATGAGGCCTAGATGTGTATGTGCTTACAAACATTTATAGTTTTAAAGAATTAACACATAAGAAAGGCGGAAAAAAGATGAAACTAGAAAGGAGCAGGTAACTGGTGTTCTTTTTTCCTTTTCACACAGCTGTGGTTGATGGAGACTGATAGATCAGGAGATGCAAAATAAACAGGGAAGGTATTGTCAGAATATGAGACTTGCAAAAGTTCAATGTTGAACTGCAACTATAGTCTTTTCTAAAAAAAGATGACCTGTTTTAATAGTAAGCACATTAGAATATAAGCACAACAGTTATCACAGAATCTGATTCCTTTATTAAAACCAAAACCCGAAGCCTGGTTTAAACAGGAAGCTTGGCTTTACAATCTGGGCAGGAGATTTTGAGGTGTATGCAGTGGGTTTATGCATACCTTGAATGGTTAGCTGCCTGGTGTCAAGCAACAGATTTACTGTTTGATTATCAGCCCGTAAAACTACTTTCCAGAGCTGCCTGTTCCCTCAAGCTGGATGCTCAACATGGTCATTGGCAGATGCTGCTCATAAACTACTTCAACACCACCTTGCTCTCTGGCAGACAATCCATCCAGAATGGGAATAAAATAACAGGAAATTCCCACTCCCTCTCTCTTCCATACAGTTGCAATAAACTCTCAGTATCAGACTTTTCACTCAGCTTTACAGCTCGAGCTGTACTTATAAATGCTCAAGTCCCATGTTTCATGCACGCTGTGTTACTGTGAGGTTGTTGATTAAACAGTTCAAAAGTTCACAAAGAGACATTTCACAGTTAGAGCCAAAGACAACTTTACTAACTTCTAGCAAAGTGAAATCTCATCCTGTCCCCAAATCCTGGGAGATGCTGTGCACATAAAATGTCATAACTTACCTGGAAGGTCTGTTCATACCAAAGTACGTGCACTTCAGTTGGAGGCAGATGACATTCAACATCTTCCAGAATTCAGATAAATAGAGTACAGGTCTCAGTTTAGATGAATAATCCCTTAGTCTGTTATTCTGCATAGCAGGACAACCTTTCATTAATTTGTTAAGCTTTGCTTTTATAAGCACTGTTCTGTTTTTAGTAGAATAGAATAATAAAAGAATCATTGATATGTCAACAGAAAAAACTGATTCATGGGGTCACGATTCCTCCTCTGCAGTTATTCACACAAGGGCTGGGGCAGAACTCATACAGCCAGAGTGTCATGATTTCAGCATGAATTCATTCATGGTTCACACCAGATTAATATAATTTGTCATTACATATCTAATTGCTCTCTCACTTAAAACATTACAATTGAACCAGAGATCAGGAACATTACCGTGCAAAATTTTGAAAGCCACTACAAAAAATAATTTGTGAGGTAGACTTTTCACTGAAAGCAGCCTAAACATCTACAGAAGTCGTTTCTGTGGTCATGGTACAGACAGGCATGGTTTATGATGTTTCAGTTTGATTTCAGACATTGTTGCAATACAAGCATCTTCAGATTCAAGCTTTTAGGTTAGATCCAATGTTTAAGTTCCTGTCTCCTACAGCAGTTAGAACTCAGATAGATTAAAATTTCAGACCATCCAAGTAAGCTAACTAAAAGTTTCCAGCAAGTATCAGGTAACACTATTTTCAGATAGAGAGAGAAGACCCTTGCATTTTTAGAAAGGAAGGGGTAACCTGTGTCCCACACTGAAAGCTAAGGGAAGAAAGGTTATCAAATAGCTCAAGAAAGGAGCACAGTTATCTGTGGAGATGTGTTCACAAGAGAATCACCAAAAAAGTTACAACTTTAGGAAGTCACTATGTGGCATTTTTGTTTTCTGCCATTTGACCTACAGTTGTGCTACATGTCTGATTTCTCTGTGTGATGACCACACCATGAGATTGACAATTTGGCAGCCTGTGAGCTCTGCTGAGACATGACCCTGGGTTTCACAAAGAGGGAGCACAGACTGGGAGAAGAGGGGAAATCTCCTGTACTGAGCCTGTAACCTTTTTTTCCATTGTAAGGAGTGGGCTGAAGGAGGCCAGGTTGCCAAGGAGGATACTGCTCTGGAGCCCCCATGGAGCTGCTGAGACTCAGATGTCTGATCTGGAGCTGTTCTGAGTTTGCAGAGCAATTCTGAGGTAGCACAGGCAAGATCCAGACAGCAGTTTGTAATGGAAACCTTGTGTTTCTGTTGGTACCTTAACTACACGTTCCCTGTAGATGCCTTTGGTTCCGTTGTTTCAGCTATGAGTAAGATTTTTTTTCTCCTGGAGGAGGAAGAATCAAGTCTGGGGAGTTTGTTTTCTTGGCTTCAGTTGCTGTCTGCATAACATTGTCATTAATCACCTTATTTCTCTAACAGAGAGTGAGTACTGCAGCCGAAATCACCAGCTTGTAGCTGCAGGCAGCAAATCAGCATGTTAGTGTGTTGCAACAGGAGGAACACGAGACTGCAGATGGGTAAACAGACCCCAGTCCAGCAAATATATTCATCAAGGTCCACATTATTACTTGCAAGGTTTAACTGGACTCGTGATTAAAACACTGTGCTTAGTATTGCATACATTTGGAGAGCCCTCCTCTAGTCCCTTGCCACTTTAAAAGGTTTGAATTGACTCTTCAACATGACAGAAAAAGAACAAAATCCCACATACCTTCATGGGTGTTAGTCTCTGTTATGTTTTAAGAGGCCAGACTTCTCTGACCTATGCTGAAGACAATCTTCGTATGAAAGGAATGAAAAGAGCCCCTTAAACAACAAGGTTTTGGCTCAAGGCAAGAATTCTAGGCAGAAATTCCTTTGCTGGGGTGATGCAGTGGGTCAGATTTGCTGATTAGCACATAGATTTTTTGGTGTTTCAACCCCGGTGTTCTTTTCAAGTATACTTACTTAGAAGTATAATTGACCAGTGGAAAAGGAAACAATTCCCCCATCTTTTAATTTTGTCATTCAGTGATACCCAGCTGTGTTCAGAGGTTCTATTTACAGCGGTTTTTTTATTTTCTACTCACGATAGATGTTATAATAATCATCCTTCTTTATTACATTCATAGATGTGAGTAGAACAAACTAGAGAAATACAGTAAAGGGCTACCATACTAAGCCTCAGAGTTCCTCTCTTTGCAAAGTGTCATACTTCAGTGTGGTTTGCAAATGACACAAAGACACATCTTCCTCTCCCCAGAATTCATCACTTCATCATTTCAGAAGAACACATTTTAATTATCTGGCATTTAAGCACAAAGGCAAAGGGTCAGCTATTGATCTCCATTCTTGGAAAATGCCACAGGAGAGACTAAATCAAGTGGAAGTTGCTGCTCTTTTAAATTAGTGAATTTCAGCTGTTTTACTGAGCACTGGTCTACGATTTAATGCCTCTGAGATAACAACACCCAGAAAGAATTTTAGGCTTACTGAGCAGAAATTACTTACAGCAATTGCGAGTGCTTAACTTTGACAAAAAATTCAACATTTAGTTTGTATTGTTTTAGAGCATAAGCCCTTTGACACCGAGGCTGTTGCCTTTCATTTTTTAAGGTAGGCCTGTCATTGGTATTCAGTAAAAGAGCATTATTTACCCATAGGTTCCATGAAGAGAGTGGAAAAATGCTGCTTTTATAACAGGATGTGGCAAAAATCCATGTAAACAAAGGCACTGCACTTAATGGAAGCACGATCGATAGGAGTTATCCCTGCAGGGCACACAGGGCCCATTCCAGCCTGCACACTCGCCTGGATGCAGAGGTTGTCCCTGCCAGGTAGGGGAAGCGTCCAGCCTCGTGGGTATCTAATGGCTCACGTTTCTCTTTTCTTGTATGAGGGGGTCTCCATTTTGGTACTGTGTCAGAACTTTTGGGAAAGAGAGTAAAATAGTGAACTTCAGGCTTCAGACTTAAGGCAGAATCTCCAAAGAGCAGCATTAGATAACAATGATAAATCCATATAGACCTATAAAGAGACCTCTACCTTATCTTTGAAATTGCATACAATGTAAACATCATCTCATACAATTGTGCAAATTACCATTTACCTTTGTACGAGACAGCTGAAGTTTTGGCTACTCACAGCTTTACAGACTAAGAGGTATTGCTGTAGTGCTTTTGAAGTGTACGTGCTGTTAGTGCAGTCACACAGCAAAACTACAGCAAATATGACAGAAAAGGGTCATGAGAAATACTATTTATGTAGACTTTGATAAGGCCGTCTGGAAGACACAGTTGCTGCCACAAAGTTGTGCATTGCTTTTTCTAGCCATGCAAAGAAAACTTTACCTGCCCTGTGAGATGTGGGGAGCACCCTTAATGCTCCTAATACTTCTGTGGGGAGAAAACATACATGTGCATCTCTTGCTTACCTTACACAGCCAACCTGAACACCCAAAGTGCCAATGAGCAAACTGACATCCAGAAGGACCTGCTATTACTGCATTTGTATATGACCAGTAACTCCCCCAGAAACACTTTGCTAAGAATTTGGAGCTGTTTTGCTAAATTTCCATGCTTTAGATACCAACAGGGAGCCCCTGGTGGCCTAGTGGTTAGGTTGCAGTGCCTTCACTGCCGAGGCCAAGGGTTCGATCCCAGCCAGGGACACTCCCCACGCAGGTGGAGCTCGTTAGCCCTGTAAGGCAATCCACCTACGTTCTAAGGACCTCGCTGCCACCGTCCAAGCTTGCTT
>JAWMRA010000016.1:16025184-16039987 GCA_035584735.1 Pseudotriccus pelzelni
CCGCCAATAACATGCAGTCTCAAGAAGCATAGTCTGCTTGGCTGAATGTTCTTTCCCAGGATAGCATTTCCTCTCCTGGAGGAAGGCTGCTTCTGTCACATCTCTATTTAACTGTCTGGCCCTCATCCTCCCCACCCAGCCTGCTGATCTGTGTTTCCAAATATACCCTTAATTATATAGATAAAAATGTAGAAATATAAGAATAGCACACAGTGGCATGTTCAGGTTTCTAGTCGGTTTTTATAACAACATACAATGCTGTTCTGTGAAGCAGCAGAACAGATTAAAGATCACAGAAAATTGTTTCTGGCTTACTGTTTCTGGTTTTGCAGGCACTTGTGGAATTCCCAGGATAGAAATTTCTTTGTTATTGCATGCCCTTGGCATATGCTGGAAGAGCTTAACATAATGTGCAGGGTTATTACATGAGTTAAATTGAAAAAATAGCCCCCAGTACGTGGTTTGACTTTCTATATGCTAATCTGTAGGGCAGCAGGTATCACACTTCAGACTGTTCAGACACAATTGCCTAATAATCTTTGCATTGTGGTTCAGCAAATGGTTGGTATCACAGTTGTCTCAAACTGCTTGGGCATCCCAGCCAGCAGTAGGTTATTTTTAAAGTATGCTCAGGCCTACACAGTACTTGGTATCTTTTTGTAACTGATACTTAAATGCTGGCTATCAGACAGATGAGCTGGTGAAGCAGGAAGGAGATCAGCTCTGTACAGCAGTGTCCCTGCATAGGAAAGGAGTCCTGAAAACTACATGTGCACTAAAAGTACAGTACAAATCAAGCTCACTGGACATCAGATCTGGTTTCACAATCTCTGTAGTTTTTGTTTCCCATATCTACATACAGTTGCCTCAATATATATAATGATTGATAAATACAGAATAATACAAAGGACCTTTATAGAGAACAGACTGGCTCTAAATGCTTCTGAATCCCTTCCAGCAAGAGAGAGGAGAGGTGCCTTTTTTTAATTCTGTTTCTATAGCCCAGGCAATTCCATGTTTGCCTTGGCAGTCAGCTGTGCCAGACAATATGAGCAGCACGAGCAGCCAGGCCTGTGCCTCTGGAATGAATTCAGAACTCAGTGCACCTGCACAGCTCACGTACTTTCACTCACTGAGCCCTGCAAGTTTCTTAATGCAGCTTTACACACTTTGGTTTTTGGACTGCGTGGAGTTCAGGAAACAGCCAAAAATGTTCTTGTTTGTGTAATTTTCAGTTAAGATCAGCTGGATTCAATTCTCAAATGTGATGTCTTCCCATCAGCTTGTGTAGCTCTAAAAACAGGTTATGTGGTGTCATGTGCTCTGGCAAAGGAGCTAGAAAGGTTATTGTTTAGTGGGATTTGGAACATGGAAATCCAAATTTATTTAAAATTGTAAAACAATAATTTACAATATTCCTTCCTTACAGTATTTCAGTGCCTTAAAGGCATCTCTCACCTGCCTCTCCAAAGAGTAAAGAAGCCTGAGTTGCTTTTTGGTTCATTTTTTTTCAAGCATCTTTACCTTTAGGAGACTTACCACTCTTTGAGACCTGCTAGTAAGGCTCATAATGTACAAAGATAATGCTGCTGCCAAGGCACAGCATTAACACTCTCAACATACATATTCACGTGCTTAATGTGTTTCCTGCCATACCTAAGATATTTGATAACATATCTGCATTAAATCTGTAAGATCACATTCTGCACTCGGGGTATAAAGGTGAAATTCTGACTTGGGCCTTGCCTAAATGGAGCCGAAAGAATCCTTGTTGTGTTGTGTGCAGCCATTTTAATGGTGAGAGCTCTCTGTTCAGCGCATGTCCATGGGCTACTGCTTATGCAAGAATGTGGCTGCCTGTTCCTTAATGAGATTAGGCAATCAGTCATATAATCTCTCATTCTGTTGATTGCTTTACTGCTGGTAAAAGGACATTTATATAACTTACCTGCACAGAAAACCACATCCCTTCTGTTTGAGAGATGAGAATGATGACAGGCTGTGAATTTCCATGTGTGGTTTTGGAGCAGCAACTTGGTCTTGTCTTAATTAATATCCCACAGCAACTTTGTTCCAGACTGTGTATTAATTTTTTATGAACAATAATGACTCTCATATCTTGACACAAGGCATCCAGCATTTCCTCACAATACAGTTTTTCTTTGAAGAGGAATTGCTAAACCTCAACAAAGCTGGGAAACACTCTAGAGAACTATTACCACTACTAGAGTGATGCCAGCTCTTAGTAGAAAAACACTTGACCAAAAAACTTAAAGACAACTACCAAGAAGATAGCAAATCAAAACTAGATAGGACTGAGGGGAAAAAAATTGTCCCTAGGAGGGAGGAGGACAGAGGACAGTAGAAATGTAGTAGAAGACAGAGCACATTTTTTGGCTCAGCACCCAAATCGTCACCACCATCATTAATATCAAGTCAGGGGGTGAATAGGAACCTGAATGTTCTCATCCAGATCTGATGTGCAGTGGCGAGAGGGGGAGATAAGTTGTGCAATGCCTTCATCACCTGACTGTTAGTGCTGGATAACAGAGGTCTTACACAATCCTGCCTCAGAAGATCTCTCTCACTAGGAACTGGAATGTTGTCTCTACTGCTGGCTCTCCAATAGCAGAACTGTAGGCAAGAGCAGCTGATGCCACATGAACTACTAAGAAAAAAAAACATTTTATTTGTGCTTCATGCTGTTCTCAACAGCAGAAGCAAAACACTGCATGACTTTTGCCCTTCTTGTCTGAAAGCAGTCATTTCATGGGGCAGTCCTTCAAGTGAGAAACATTTGCTGACACCATTTGTAATGCAAATAAACACAGAGAAAACGAACTAAGGCAATAGAAACATCCAAAAGCCAGTGCCTTCCCAAAAAATGATGGCATAGCTGAGGGATGAGAAACTCCAGTTCTGCAGGCCAGATCCACCTCCACCTCTCAGACCATGTCTCATTGCCCTTCCCAGAGGTTCCAAAGTCCTCCGAGTTTTATCTGTTGTATGACCAAAACATAAGGAGAAGGCTGGTGAATCTGGTCTCACAGCAGGGATGACTGGCATGTCCCACCACAGGCAGGAGCATATTTAAGAACAGATATATGAAAACCAGCCAAAATATATTTGTTTCCCATTCCTATCAGCAGATGGAGGGGTCACTCCCTAACAGTTGGCAGGCAGGAGGACATTGAAGGGGTTTGCAAAGGTTATTTTAAGCAACAAGACTATATCCTTTAAAACCAGTTGGTTGTGGTTGTATTCTTTGTGGAGCCCTACGTTTTTTAGGCTTTAGTTCAGGGGAAGGCAACTGAAAGCAGTTCTGTTTGTCTTTGCTGCCTTTTGCAGATTGCTGGGAGGTGGTGCTCGTGGTTCTCCATGTGAAGATCTCCTTGTGCACTGCACAGATACAGCCACTGCATTATGCAGTGTAGTTGGAGTGCTAGGGAAATCCACCAAAGGTGCTTAAGAACAGCTGGTCTAATGAGACTGGATCTTTCTCCTAAATAATCAATGAAACATCATCAGGAACACTGGCTTTCTCCAGATTTAAAATCCTGTTTAAAAAAAGGCTTGCATATCTGTTCATTGAGACACTCCTCATGAACAGAAAGAAGAAGAATCTATAAAACTATTTTTCTGAGCAGGAGCCTCCTAAGTAGATCCTGGAGATAAATATTGCAGCCAAATCTGTGAAATTAAAGCACAGTATTGGCAGCTTAGATTGAAGACTTGCTGGGGTCAGTTTTGCTCTCTGTTTTAATTAAGGTGTACTGAATTTCTCCAGAAGGCTAATTTCTTTATTTATTTCCTATTTAATGTAGTGTGGTGAGAACTTTTCTTTCTTATTTTGCCACAGAATTTATATAGCTCTCTAGGCCTCTTGAACTGGCTATTCAGAATTAGAAACATTAGGATTAGTGGGAGTAGCAAGTTATGAAAATTGTAACTATGAAAACTTCTCTGTATATTCACAAAAGAATTACGTGATCTTGATTAGTAACAAATAAGGAATATGAGATGTTCAGACTCAGTGACAGTAAGAACCAAAGAAGTGGTAGCACATTCAATGATTTTCAGTGTTTTCATTTTTATCAAACAGAGAAGCTAAGAATGGAAACAGATAATGTGAGGTGCCCAAGGCCTTGCAACACATCAGTGGTGAAGCTGGGGATACATTCCAGATATCCATCTGCCCAACAACAACGCGCAGAGCTTCTCAGGCTGCCCATCTCCCCCAGTGCCCAAGGGCAGAGCTCCAGCACAGCCCTGCACAGCATCTGTCCTGTGAGGTGTTTCCCACAGCCGAGGGCTCAGAACCACACCAGGTCTCCAGGTCGCTGCTCCTTTGGGCTCACTGGTCACCGGTCTGACCTTCAGTGTCGGAGGTTTAGGGTAGCTGTTGACAGAAGCTGGTCCCTTCAATGTGACACGTTTACCTTGTTGGAGTACAGTGCTCCCTGAAGGAGGCAGAAGGCAGGGAATATGAGAAACCACAGTGGTTTGTAGCAGATGCAGAAAACACAGGCATGGCTGTGGAGAGTGCAAGGTGAGAGCCTCAAATCCAGTGCCTCAACATTGCCATTTTGCATTTTTACCAGAATTGTTTTTAAATAGCTTTATTTACATAAAAATATATTATTTAAACTATTTAAATAGTTCTTAAATGGAAGAGGGAGACTTCATCACGCCTTCTGAACTTCAGCACTGAGTCAGACACATAGGGACAGCTTGGAGAAATAAGTGAATATAAAGCTTAGCACAGATATTATCAAGTAATGAAGTCCAGCAGAGCACAGGAGATATGAAATGTGATTTCCATGAAAGGATCAGGAGCCCAGCATCCTGGGCTGGAATACCAGAGCAGCAGAGGGTGTCACCTTCCCCACGCAGTGCGTGGCTCTGCCCCGCTCCCCGCCCTTCTGTCCCAGCCGCTGCTGTCCCTCTAACCGTGCCGTGTGTGCCTCCCGCAGGTGAGCGGCCCTTCGAGTGCAGCTGGCCGGGCTGCACGAAGAAGTTCGCGCGTTCGGACGAGCTGGCGCGGCACCACCGCACGCACACGGGCGAGAAGCGGTTCCGCTGCCCGCTCTGCGAGAAGCGCTTCATGCGCAGCGACCACCTGACGAAGCACGCCCGGCGCCACGCCAACTTCCAGCCGGGAATGTTGCCGGGCCGCGCCGGCGGCTCCAGGGCCGGCTCCCTCAGTGACTACAGCCGCTCGGACGCCTCCAGCCCCACGCTCAGCCCCGCCAGCTCCCCATAGCCCGCCCGCCGCACCGCGGGCTGCCTTGCGCACCCTTGGAAACGGCTGTCCTTCCCCCCGCTACGCCCCCTTGTTAAAAAATCAGTAAATGGCTTCCCCCCACTGCAATTTCTAGTCAAATTTTCTTTACCCGCCCACACAAATGGCTATTCTAACCTCATGGACGGACAAACTTACACATTACACTTAGTGACTCCTGCTGTCTCAATATTTCATATATTTTGCAACCATTTATGGATCCTCTTCGTTATTCTTTATAAGAAAATGAGAAAAAAAAAAGAAAAAGGAAAAAGTCCCACTTAATTCACCTCAGGTGTCAAAGTAGTTTATAAGACGGGATTGCACAACATGAGTGTACATACACTTACGAATGAACTGTGTCAGATTTGTGTCCCCCTTCTCCTTTCTCAGGGATGGATATTTATGTTACACAATAATTACAATGATGGCACACCCTAACCACGGCCTTACTCTGTAAATATAATTGCACTCAGAAGCTTTCTGTTAGGTTCTTTCACACATTGGGGAAACAAACAAGCAGTACAGAAACCAAACCAATACTGGAATGTAGTACCAGACTCTTCCGTTGTTTGTTTTCCTCATTATATACCTATGTTGGGGAGTGTCCAAACAGAAGTCTTGTCTTCAAGCTGCCCTCTGCTTTTGATGGCGAGCCGTCTTGTCACTTCATGCCGAAGATGCTCCAAACCCAACTTTCTATTGCAAAAATCTCTGTGAGGTTGATAAACTTGTTTGTTGGGGTTTGTTTCATGCTAGATAAAATTCTGAGAAAAACATTTAAACAAGATGCCTTAAAAGTAACGTAAATCACGAAGAAACATATTTACACTGGGTAACATGTTCTTGCAAGGTGGCCTGGAGTCTCGGGGGCTTTCTGTCATCACTCTCTCCAAGTTGTTCAGCTCTCTGCACTGCCTGCTCAGTATGGGACTAACAGAATCTTCAAATCAAACCACACCGACTTGAACAATTTTCTTTATTTCTTTCTCTCTCTTTTTTTTTTTTTTAATGAATTGTGGAAATAGCATTACTGAACCAATGCCCACCAAAACTGTATCAAGGTGTTATCAAGCTGCTGTACAGCTGTGTCTTAGAAAGACAAATTGGCTAAGACATAGTTTCTGTATTCTATTGCATCAAAATTGTGGTTGTTGATAAAAGGAAGTGAAAATCATAAGGTTTATCTTCTGACTGGAAAAATAAAATATGCATTAAGTTTTAAATTAAAGTGACTATAGTTCAGCACTACTACAGGTTTCTCAAAAATACACATACCAGCATAAAGGTACTCTTATTTCTGAATAACTGCTTGATAACTGAAAGGGAATATTGGCTAGTTTTCAATACCTTTCAAATATTTGACACTAGATAGAGCAGAAGGAGATGGATTTTTATGTTTTATGTGGTAGAAAATATAGCAAAAGCCCGGGAGCATTGTGATGTACTGAAGACCTCACTGGCAGCAAAGACACTTTCCTTGGTTTGTCTAGTCTGATAGTGCATCTTATAAATTCAGGTCCTTTTAATTCTGGAATTTTGGGGGGGTTCCTGTTTTTACTGTAGGGTATAAATGCAGTTAAGTGTAGCATGGTGAAAAGAAGCTCTCAATGCCAAACCTGTCATTTGATGTTAAGTGAATGCTCCTAGATTCCAGATGAACCTGTATCTTACTTGCTGCTTTGCATTGATCCAATTTTGCAAGGTTTTGTTGTACTGTACATTAACTGTGAGAGGCTAATGTAGGTTTCCAAGTAGTTTCATAGGTACTTCCATAATATTTACGTTATTACTAATACCACACATTCTCTTAGTTGTATAGATAAATACTTAAAGACAAAGTGCAGATATTTCAGTATTTTTTCATGTTCATTTGCTCCATATTTCACCTCTTTGAAACCCACAGTTTCCCCTTTTGAAGTGGAAGTCGTGCGAGGCACAGTTCCCCTGCTTCGCTTCACAGGAAAAGAAAGAACATTGCTAGGGTTTTTTGCAAGATGACAAGTATTGTTGGGTTTATATGATGGGTTACCCAACCTCTGTGAGTTAGGGGAAAACCAGATCTGTTTGCCTCTACAGATTTCCTCTGTTCTTCCTTTATGGTTTTTTAAAATCTCATCTACTGAGATACACAATTTTAACAACTTGATACAATTCAGGTAACAGGAATTCACATTCCAGTCGTATCTGTGACTGCTAAAAGAGTTCTTGTGCTGTAAAGAGGCATTTAAGGTATCTAGCTCAAGGAATTCTACAGGTCAGCTGTGTCTTGTGCACATAGTTCGAAACAAGTCACATTTCTCATTATCATTATACCTTAATACAAGCATGTGGAGGGCAGGAGGAACAACCAAAACCGAAAGGAGCACAGAGCATCAGCAAAAATTACAGGCTTCATGTTCCAACTTCAGTTTGTTATAACATCATCTTTTGCAACAAGAGCATCATTTAATCTTCAGGAAAGGAGGAACTGCTCCAGTCCATTTATTTAGGGCTCAATAATTCAGCAGATGCATTCCAAACAAGTTGTTCTAATAATTGCCTGGAGAAGAAATATTTGCACTAGGTTTATTAATACTGAGATTTTAGGATATAAAGATTATGGAACAACCTATTCTTCTACAGACTTATTCAAGCCATACAGATCTATGTAATCTTTAACTCAAACAGTAAACTAACATTTTACCTATATTCTTCAGAGATACTACTAATAATTCTCCAAGTTTAAGCAGGAAAAAATAAATTGGTTCAAAGTCAAATTTCCAGTTCAGTCTTTTCGTTTAACGAGAAGAGTATGGGACTGTATATAGCCAACATAGCTACACTTTCAGGAAATTTTCTGAAACTGGTCGTTAAAACTTCTCTTTTTTTACATCTTTGTTGTAAATACCTCGGCGTGTTTAGGGTGACAGTCAAGTTACCGTGTTTTAAAATCCCAGCTAGAGGTTGAAAGAACTCTATTAAATGTTTATTACATCATAGTTTTAGGATAAAATTATGAATTCCAAACCACTAGTAGTTTCCAAAACCGAATGTGAACAAAACTTCTCATAATATTTTCATATGAAAAAAGAGTGTTTGGTGTTTTCCAGCATCTGCTAGGAATGGCTAGTGACCAGCAAGGTCATTAGACTCCACTGTCATGATGGTTCCTCCTGAGTTCTGCAGAGAGGAGAAGTCAAAACAGCTCAGATTGTGTTTTGAAATCTGGATGCTTATCCAAACTAACCTCAGATTTTTGCCCTTGCTGTTTCACCCAGTGGTATAATCCAAACCAGCCCTGGCACAGCAACAAACAGTCCCACTCGGGCAGTACTGCCCTGGCAAGGTGCAGGTTTCCTCACAGCCCTGTGTCTGGAGGGGTGTGCATCTCTCCTGCCTCCTCTGTTGCTCTGCTGAGTTGAGTCCTCACAAACCACAACACTGCCATCATGGGTTTTTTTCATTTTCATTTCAGACTGTAACAACAGGTTTATTGTTATTAAGAAAGCCTTGAAAGTTTGTCTGTTTTTCTCCAGCCACGATTCTGACTTTGGCTGGAGGAGTTGAGCTGAACTGCCTTGCTGTAGGAAATGGCTGCAAGCTAAAATCATCATTTCACTACCACCACTCATCTGAAAATAGAAACTCAGTCACCGCTTCCATTAACCTCATCCTCTGCAAAGGCCCAACGGCAACAGGAATTCAGTTTTCATCCTGCTTCTTAGAAAGCAGTCCTGGGATACTGCTGGCAGCTAGATTCTGAGAGAATTGTTTATGTCTGCAAATTAGTTGTTCCTTGCTTTTATAATACATGCATACTATCTGTTTACACAACCACAAAGTTATATTTATGACAAGTCATCAGAAGCCTCTGTTTGATGGTTAACATCTAATTCCTGTATGTATTCTCTCCTCTATTGCATTAACCCTTGCAATAATTGTACACCTTGAAAACCTCAGTCCCCTCTCTCCAGACGTTCAGTGCTTTCCCTGTTCCGTGCAGCTGGGCATTAAAAGCTGAGTGAGGAGCTTACCTGTTTGTAGCTATTCCCATTCACAGCTGCTTTTCTCCAGGTCTTTGCCATGAGCTACAGAGTTTGTACTTTGTGAAGTGCATTGTTGTTTTGGAGAATGCGGTTCGTGAAGAATAGGGAAAATCAACTCTACGTGCTTAAATCATGCTTTTTCATTGCCACTTGGTTTACTAATTTCATCAGGTAATGCCTAGAAACTAATTTGCAGGTGCTCTTTTACTCCATCACACCATGTGTTTGTGCATTGGGTGCTAACATATAGTCTGTGTCCGTGAATGGTTGGTGAATATGTGTATTTGTAACTCCTTTGGGGATAAAGCTAAAGCCTTAGGCAGAAGAAAATAACCAAATTCTACTTGTTTATCCCATAAACCAGAGTATAGAATGCAAAAGCCCATTCACTGGTATAGGTGTTTATTATATATATTTATATATATGGATTTCTATAAGCATATGCACACATATATAAATGCATATATGTGTGTGTATTGTATAGTATGTGTGTATACATAAATACACAGCAGTGTGTCTGTACTACACACTGAATAATGAAGGGATACCTACAGAGCAAAACCAGGCATCCAGGATGTTCATTATAGGTAGTGATGAGTCTGAACCAATCTCTGGATCCAAACACCACTGCATTTGGACAGGTTGAACCTGCTGGAGGTTTGTGGTTGAGTTTCATCTCTGGTTACAGCTGCAGTGCTTGTGTCTGTTGTGCATTCTGGGGGAGGTGTGTGAGAGCACATGTGCTTTTCACAAGCACACGCCTGGATGGGTGACAGGGAATGTGTGCCAGGAGTGTGCACATGCTCACATCTAGTCCTCCAGCTTTGGTGAACTGTAAGGCTGCTGCTGCCATCCTCACTTGTACAGCTTTACCAGCAGCACATGAATGCTTCCATGGCTCAGTTTTCAACTCTTAAGTCACTACATTGAAGTATTACACTTGTACAGTTATATGTTCATCTATTCTTGCTCTGCTGTAACTTTTTATGTATTTTGTACTGCATAGATTATATATTGTAATAATGTCTTATGCAACAACAGGAAAAGGAATAAAAGGAAAAAGAAACTTAAGAACTGTAAAATATTGTCTTAACTTGTATGCATGGTTAGTGACGTTTACATTTTCCAAAATAAACTATAACTATGAAATAATGGTTTTTCTCTTAATTTCCTTCTCTGCGTATCAGCTAAAATGCATCAGTTGTTAATGTTTCTGCTGTTCATTTGAGGCTTGATATCTTGTTTGATATCTCTGTTTAAATTTCATCCAGTGTTATTGTTTATAATGGTTTTTTTTTTAACCACTGAGAGAGAGCTTCTGTGATGTTTGTTGTGTATGTTGTGTACTCTTCTCTGCTTTAACTGGTATTTTTTAATTCCTTTCTCAAAGCTGGTATATTTATATATTTTTCTTTACAAGATGGTTATGGGATGAATATGCACGATTTGAAGGTCAGAGAGTCAGCCATCCTTCTTTTTCAAAGCCCAGTTTTTGCAAATTTGTGATATCATCTCCACAAGTGGCAATGTCCTGACAAAACAGCAGCAGTATAATCTCACAAGGATCTTGAAATGTTCTTTCCTGATTTTAAAGATGAGGAAATTGAAACACAAATTTGAGTGACTTTTCTCAAAAACTTGAGGCATTTGCAGATGTGAAGGAATGAGTCTGAAGTTTCTTGAAAACACAGGTTACATGACACTTCTAGGCACTGTTTGTGAAAACAGGCCCCAAAGAGTAGCACTTCAAGTCAACCTACGTGAAAGATCCGCCTTGGGTTTGGTAACAGAAGAGCAGTCAAAGATTGCTGGGAGAATGAAAAGAGAACCAATTCCTTCCCAAAAGATGTGTCTTTTCATTGTGCTGCCTTGATACTATACTGTTATGAGCTTCCCCACCCAGACACCCACACTCTGAAACGTGTGTTAACACATTCTCACCTTCAGAAAACCTTCTCCTCTCCAGTTCCTAAATGCATGCACAGTTTTGTGTCTTGCATGTGCCATGAAATGTTCATTGACTTGGCAGCAGTCCACCAATTCAGAAGAAAAGTGACAACAGTGCTACAATTTTCCTATTTTCACTTACCTGTTTATCATTTCTGGCTTCAAAGTAATCCACCTTAAAGTTCACTGCCCTGGCTTTTCAAGGAACCACACTCAGGCACGCTTTGCTAGTTGGCTGCAAGACAGAAAAGTGACACAAATATAAATACAGTCAATAGAAAAAGAGAGAAAAGGGAGAGAAATGGAGACTGAAATAAAAATGAGTGAGGACGAGACGAGTGTTTCTAGTACCTGACTAGGAAGGTTTATGTAGCACCAGAATACATATGAGGTGTCCTAAAGAATTCCAGAGCAAGTTAGGTGGCACCTCCAGCATCTTTTCCAAGAGCAGCAGAGGAGAGCTCAGACAAACAGTCACTCCAGCAGGCAAGACACATGTTTAGGCAGCTACAACGTGCCGCTGGCACAGCTAAGAGGATAAAGGGAGAGATTATTTTAATATTTCTTAATCCATGCACCAGGAAAGGGAGGGAGTCTGGATGCCCAGATATCTGAACAGCAAGAGGGGAAGAGGAAAGCAGGATTGAGCACTGGCTTTGGGAGCCAGATTTGTGCTTTAGGCAACTTGGAGAAGAAGATGATGTTAAACAAGTAATCGAAAAAAGCAAGAGTTAAAGAAAAGAGAAAACCTGAGGGGGGTTTTAGGCAAGAACAGGCCCAAAGGTCTGCTAACAAAACCAAAACACTGAGCTTAGTAATAGCTCTACCTCACCAAGAGAAAACAGCTCTAGAGTGTAATTGCTGCCTCATCATAATTGTAAAGGATGGCTCAACCTGTCCTACCTGGTTGGCGGTGGCAGGAATTAGATTTAATCTTTGGCTCCTACTGGCTGCAGCAAATGTTCAGTGGAAAAAGAGGGGTTGGCACCAGGGGCTGGGCCGAGGGAGGCTGAGGGGCCACTGGTTTCTGCTGAGCTGATGTTTCTTTTCGGCATCACTGGGTCCTCACCCTGCCTGGGCACTGCACGGCAGGGCTGGGCCTGCGGCACCACCACTGGCTCACAGAGGCTTCCAAACTGCCAAACTTAGTGTTCTTCCCAAGGGCTGCCAGCTGTGGCTGGGGCATGTCCCAGAGGGAAGGTCGGAGTGCCAGGTTGGTTGGAACACCACTGAGAAACAGTGTGAAGGACAGGAGAGATGGTGCTGCTGAGAGAGAGTTTCGGGTTTCTGGCAGCACAGTAAAAGGAATGAGGTGAAAAAATGTGAGGAGCAGAGGAGAGATGCAATAAATAAGAAAGTATAGGGTAAGGTAATTTTATGTCATTTTCTAGAGATGAAAACAAAGGCCTAAAGTGCAAAATCCAATCGGGGTTCTTGAGGAAGGTAGCTAAGGTAGCTCATGTGGTAGCAAATCCAACAGACTAGAAGGTAAGGCATGTCAGTGTGTCACAAACAGGGCTTGTGTGTCTTTAAGAGACCAATGTTTGTGTTTTCCCATGCCCTCCTATTGTGGAAATAACTTTCTGAGTCATTTCTCTGATCCTGGAGACAAACTGAACAGACACAAAACAAAACACAATAGCAACGGGAAGAGAGAAATTCCTCCCTCCTCCTTCCACGACTTATTTTATGCCTGTGATCTGAATGCAGAAGAAGGAAGGTGGAGCCTGACAGTGCTGTTTGGTACACACTCTTTGGATCAAGCTCACCTTCTCCACCACTGCACAAACAGTTAAAATGTGAAAGCCACATTTCCCCAGTCTGTCACTGTTAAGTGTTATCCAGTCTCTTTGGTTAAAAGTCTTACCCTCCAGATTTTCCACACACACTGAACTGCAACGGGAATTTGCCAGCTTTTTTTAAACTTTGAAGCTTTGCACTTCAAAGACCCTACAACTTTTTTCTCAAGCCTCATGCCCCACCCTCTACAGAAAAGATGTCAGTTTGGGACTCTCAAATGCCATGCTTGGGAGCTCACACACATCTGAGAATCAAAATCACAGCTCGCATCTGCCCAGAGGGGAGTAATGAGCTGGGCGCACCCACAAGTGGCTGGCCCCAAACCCAGGCTGTATCAAGACTTCTACACCAAAATGCAGAGTCACCACTGATCAGAGCTGGGGTTGAGAACTATCTCAAACCCTTGGAAACTGTAGACAGAAAGCTCTGTGAAGCTGCAAGGCCTTGCAGGTTTGGTTTAACATCTGAGCTTTTTGTTAACTTTGGAAGTCGTGAAACAAATCCCAATCTTTCCCAGTCAGGGGCTGCAGCCTGCTGAGAGAAACAGGACGACCTAGAGGAAGAAGAAAGTTTTGCTCAGGAGTGCCAGTCCCTCCCGTGCTGCTGCAGCGAGCCCTGTGCCAGGGCCAGCCCAGGGAGACAGCTGTGCTCCGCTCCGGGCACAGCAGGTTGGCAGAGCCCTCAAAGACAACCATCTCCCTCCCTGCAAGAGAGCAGCCAGCCTCAGGAGCCGAGGGTGTGAAAGCAGCCACACACTCCCCAGCTTTGGAACCTTCCCTGAGGACTGGGGAAGGGAGAGTTTCCCCTGAAGGAGCCCTCGAAGGCAGCTGTGATGAGTAACTGAGCAAACAAGAGGCAAGTCTGAAAACAGGAACCTGGGCAGGGTGGGTCTGCACAAACAGTGGGGTGGCGTGAATAAATCAGGGCTGCCTGTTGGCATCCCTGCAAGAAACCTCCCAGTAAGGCTTCACTGGATATTTTTGGACTCCACCTGTCTATTTTTAAGAGGGATAATTAATGCTGAAGGAAATAAGGGAAAAAAAATAAATCAAGTTTTAAGTTCGGGAATGGAAAAATTGTTATTCTCCACAAAATCACTATGATTAAGGAGGACTAAAACGGAAGGGTTGTATTTCAGGAGTAAAAATATGCTTCAAATCACTGTAAAAATTGCATGTTACATAGTGTTTGCTGAGAGAGGGGAAGCATTTCAAGAAGACAGGGCTTCACCACTTAACTGCTGTTAAATAATAGTCGAGGCACAGCTGAGTGGTCAGCTTTAAGCCCCAGCTGTACAGGGGCTGTGTTTTTGTGCTAAGGCTCCCAGCTTCTCTGGGTGGTGCTGTGATCTGGCTTTGGGAGGGACTGGGTGAGACCTCAAGAACATGCCCGAGCCTGTGAGTGAAGTTACTCAGCAAGAGAAGAATCACAGCCAAGTTCTGTAGCACCCTCACCAGGTCTTTAAAATAATCTGCCTAAAGTACAGGGCTATTACAAGGATAGAACATGGGTTTTGTGAACTAAGATGGAAGGTTCTTAGAAATAAATCCGCCCTCTTGGATACGGGAGCTGAAATATGACGGACAACATGTGCAATGCTTTCAAAATTCTGCTGTCTTACTGATAGCAATGGTTTAGATTCATAGAATCATAGAATTAACTGAGTTGGAAGAGATCATCAAGTCCAACCCTTGATCCAACCCCACTGTGATTACTCGATCATGGCACTCAGTGCCACATCCAGCCT
>JAWMRA010000016.1:16040087-16052485 GCA_035584735.1 Pseudotriccus pelzelni
CGGCACTTGGCCTTGTTGAACTTCATCCCGTTGCAATCAGCCCAGCTCTCCAGCCTATCCAGGTCCCTCTGCAGAGCATCCCTCAGCATCACCACAAAGTCTTCAATTGGTATTCTTGTTACCATTGCTCCCTAGAAGACAAACATCCTTTCCTTAGTCATATTCTGTTGGTGTGTTGAGATCCCACCTCGCTCCAAGCAGCAGATGCTGCAGAGCAGGGCCTCCCTGCCCAGCATCTACACAGCACCTTGCAACCCACACAGACACGAACGGCACCTTTGCTCTCCTGAAAGGTGATATGCTCCCTCCTTTCCCCTGCAGTCTGCACTCACCATTGCACACAGGGTTTGTACTGCAGGGTCCCCTCAGCCCACACTGAGCCCAGCCTGGAAATCTGTGACAGCACAGGGAACGTTTGGGAGAGACACACACCACAAGTGGAACGCGTCAGGGGGCAGCAGTCAGTGGCTAAAGCTTCACCTCCTCTTTAGAGGTGCTTTGGGGAGTATCACACAAAAATTATCTTTTTCATTTAGAACTACTATTTCCTGTAAGCATGACTGTGGCCTGGGAAGGGCTAGGAGAAATCACTAGGAATTATGCAGTTTAATTCCTAATTACACCTTTCCTGCCTGATAAACACTTGTCCCATGTCTCTGCACAAAACCTCTGCAACCCTGCTGGATGAAGACCTGTTTATTTTTAAGTTCAGGGAGGTAAATGTCATCTCCTATGAACAGCTATAACAATTGGAAAATGAGGTCATGCTACACATTGTCTTTTCTAATGAACAGTATTTCTAATTTTAAAAAGGTGTCCATGTGTGACAGGGTAATGAGCATTTCAGCTACTTGGTGCCAGGCAGATTTTAATGATATGAAGCACTATACAGTAAAAGTGATGCTGAAGCATTTATATTTTGTATTTGCTTTCAATTATTTTTGACAATAAGATATGATACAACTCTTAGAAACCCAGATGCATGAGATATTTATGCTACAGCTAATGAGCTCCTTGCTTCTCTGATAATTTCCTCAAAAAACAGGAGTCATTGTTTGAAGAACAGAAGCCGAAGGCAGAGCAGACTGGCTGCAGTACAGGTTTTATCAGTCATAAAGATGCACAGCCTGTCTCGACTGTCCAAATCTAAGCACGGGCACAGCAGATACCTCACAGGCCATCAGACAGCAGGAGATTCAGTTGCCACGTGGAAGATGAGCTTGGGGAGTTCCTCCAACCCTCAGTGACAGTGACCAAAGAGCAGCCAGTGCCACCGAGGGCTGTGGGTCCCCCTGAGGGACACGGACGTGGAGCTGGCACGAACACGGGGCCTCCCTCCTCAGCCTCATTCTGCTCCATGGAGAAATCCGGATGCTGCAGCAGGATTAGCACTGTCTGTAAGCACATCTCTGCCTTAGAGCTGCCTTCCTTCAGGGACGTGTCCCACTCTCTCAGCCTTACAAATGCTTTAGTTCTAATGAGAAATTTATAAGATGCTTGGCAACACATCAGCCTGCCCTCTGGAAAGTGTTCATTGCTATATTCAAACCCAGCTAGAACCCAGAAATTCTGGAAAATTATCAGCACCAGTAATGTGGTAGCTGTTCGAAAAGAAAGGGCCATGGAGCTGTTTAAACTTTGTTGAAAAAGCCAGGAAGTAGTTGATTGGTTTATGTAGTCACACATCCATAATTTGAGTTCATGTCTGGAAACAACTTCCATTTTGCTTTGTAAAGTTAAAAAACTTTCTTTAAAGCAGAAAAGTAATATTTTTTATATAACCTTTCTGCCAACATTTAAAATCCTTTGCCAGTTTTGTGGTATTCTGGAGTACTGCGCAGAGGCAAGAAGTCAGTAACAGATTTTACAACAGACCATGGTACCAAATTAAATTCATGACTCTTCTCTGTTCACACAAATTATGTGAACATTATGGAGACCACTGACCATAAGCACTGCAAAGGAGAAAGATGCATTTCCCATAACTCACTAATTCCAATGTTTTGTACCTTAAATTTTGTACCACTGCCATTTGCTCCACCTCCTTCCTACTCAGACGATCAAAGTTTTTATTACAGTTGGCAGATGAAGTCCAGTGTGAGGTATTTTACATTTCAAAGAAACCTGACCATACCACGACTCACATGCTGTTTAATCTCGTGCAAGGTGTGGATCCTTGGGTCTGCCATCCCTTCATTCCAGGCACTCCAATGGTGCTCAGCCTCTGCAGGCATCCTGGTGATGATTTGCTGTAGATGGAAGAAAGTAAATTCAGTTTCATCGTTCTGCACAGCACTGAGACATCCAGCTTTTCTATTCAGTGGTTCTGTGGCCTTCTTGAATGAGCACAGTGACTATATGTTTCTCTGGGCAGAAAGACAGTATTTTGCAAGCACAAAATGGGGCGCAATAGAGGGAGGGCAGGAATTGTTTAGGGATCTCCCCGGCCCAAGGAGCTCTGGTGCCTCAGGCTTTGCTTCATCAGTCACATTTCTCTTAGTTCTTACGAAGCACATAGATAAACATTTGACCAAATACCATGGTTACAGGAATAATATTTTGGTTCATTTTTGTCTTAGATTCACGCACTTTGTGAGTTCAGATTAGCTGTTTAGCAATTCTGTAAACCATTATTACCATTTTTTCCTTAAAGTCTTCATCATCTCTCCCCACAGTATGTCCCTGGTCTGGGTAACTGTGATACAGATGCTTTTCAGTGGTGCAATTCCATCATCACATTTCTGATGTCCACTGAAGCTGGACAAGGGACAGTCAGCCCCTACAACAGAGAAGGGAAATGAAATTTTTCCCACTTGTACTTGCTCTCAGTTGGGGTTTTACAGCAATGTTAGGTGGCTTGAACTACTTTCATTTTGCTTCCTCTGAGTTAACAACAGCTTGATTTCAGCAACATATCCAAGTTGGGTGGAGTTTTGGGAAAGGTACTCAATTTGTTCTTTAAAATACCTATTTTTTTCTTGCAAATACGGTTACATGAAGAAAACCATTGCACTTGTGTTGTAAGTAGTGAGTCTTTCAAATGTGGTGACAACTCAGAGAGATAGATTTATTTAAGGAGACCATGGAAAGTAGAGCACAGCTCTATAAAATAAAACGACATTTGTACTTAAATGTGGTTCATTTTGTTTTCAAGCTAAAATCCAGTCAGATAACCCATATATGATACATTTTTCAACAATTCTGGTTACTATGCCACAGAAGAAAACTGGAATCGCTCACTGCAAAAGTGACAGGGTGGGGGAGAATTCTTTTTTATGAGCACTCTGCAAATGTGGGCTGTATCTCCTTTCTTCCCATTACTAAGTCAGATTTTCACTGTGTGCTCTTGCAAAGGAGCTCCTGTCAGCAGCTTCTGTGCAGAGCTCTGTGACACCAACCCTGGCAGCCTCAGGGCAGGAGGGGGAAGTGGTCCCAGCGGTGCAGGGCAGGTTGGTGCAGGTTGGTGCAGTTAGCAGGGCATGAGAGAAGGAGGTGCCCCCAAAGAGACCCTCGGGAAGTCACCCTTTGCTAACACTGCCTGTCCTCTTACCAGCCTGTTCAGAGACCAAGAGATGAGCCTCAGGCAGCATAAACTGAAATGCTCTTTTCCTTCTGTATGGACTGAACACTCATCCATGCCAGTTTTGAGTGCACAGTGGAAAGAGAGCAAACCTCCAAAACGACCTCAGGGAACCCAAATTTTGGCCAGGAAGCCAATCAGGGAGGCCAACCAAAGCCAGATTTCAACAAGTGAAGCCTTATGTTGCTTTAAAGTCCTTTCCCCAGGGGAAGTCCTAAAGTGGTTTTTGAAGGTAAGTTCTGCAAGAAAGTCTGCTCTGTGTTTCCCTGAAACCTTCTTGGATTTGTTAGAGCTCTACAAGGATTCAGGAACCTGATCATGTTGAATAAACTGCATGATTTTGGTCTTTAAATCAATACAAAAGGACTAATACTGCCATAAATGTAAAATAACTCCAATATCCATCAGCTAGGCAGATAAGCTTACTGTGCTTACATTTAAAGAACCATATTGCTAGAAACTAGTCATGTCAGAAAACTCCAGTAAATGCACAGATTTCAGCAAGTCCGTAACTTCTGCTGACCCTCAGCTTCTCTCGTCTGCAGGTATGGTATGTTTGCATCAGGAAGAAGTGAAATCCTAATGGTAGGTTGGCTTTATTAGTATATTGAAAGCTTTGAGATCTGCAGAACAGGTAAACGTGTTCAAAGATTTTTTTATCTCTCCTCCCCACACTATTTTACTATCTGATTTACCCCCCATTCAAATTCAAGATGATGTCAAACAGCAACTATTGAAGGGAAACATGCTCTGTGAAAAGGCACAACGATAAAATGGTTCATACGGAACTTCAATCAAGAATGAAAGGACAAAATTAAAAAATCCAGGATTATGTTATAAAAATAGGCCCTTTCAAACCTTTTTAGATCACTTGAAAAGATTAGTTTAACTGAGAAATAATGACCAATCCACTGCCTCAAGAGAGGGCCAGACCTACACTAACCTTTTTACCAATTACCAGGGGAAAGTGTTTCAAAGTATTATTAATACCATTAGGAGATAAATGATTGGATGCTAATGCAGAGTAATCTGGATTGCTCAGAAAACTGGGTACAAACAACCCAAGTGTGTTGGATACAATCAAAATTAACTCAGGCATTTAGCAAACAAATGACTTGGCTTTACTCACCAGGTGGATATTCAGCTCCATCACCACACGGAGGGCTCTGGCTCAGGAACCACTGACTCCAAACACTGCCAAGTTCAAAGAGCAGCTGTTCCTTCTACATCTTAGAATAGAAAACTAAGCATGAAAACTTCAAGACATCTTAGTGAATAAATATACAGTAATTTCAGTTCAGAAACAAGCTTGTACTGAAATGCAGACTGTCAATTCTAAACAGAAGTGGAGACTCTCTCAGCAGAGGGGCTGTCTGGTGCAGCCTTGCAGCAGAGCCTGCCTGGTCAATTCTTGCCAGAGCTGAAGTGTATTTCAAAAAAACCTTTCAGTCTAACTCAGGTCTTTACAGATCGAGGGAGATGTTAAAAGGCTGGAGGAGACTTTAAGCACAGGCATGAGAAATATTATATTTCAGGGACTGGAAATACGCCTTTGCAACAGCTTTGGAAGGCAGATCTGCTCAGCCTGACACAGAAGGGTGAGGGATGGCCCCATCAGAGGGTACAGGCAGTTCTAGGGCAACAGACAACTCCTCAGTCAGACAGGAGTGAAATGAGATCCAAAGGCTATAACTGGAGTCAGACAGATTCAAGTCAGAAGTTTTTTTTAAAAATGGCTCATTACCATTGGAACAAGTTACCATGTTCCAATGGTTATTATTCAGCACTTGGGAGTTCTCTAAAGAAATGCTGCAGTTCATTCAGGGGGTTATTTGACAAATATCCTGTCTTTCTCCTGATGACACAGGCAGAGATTTCCTGAGGAGGGTGACAGGGACAGTCACAGCCCAGTCTGTCCTGCCCCTCCTGCACAGGGTCCTGTGCCTTTGGAGCCTGGGGACTGGGAATACTCTGAAAACAGAAGCTGAACAGGCAGTGCTTGATTTCTGCCTTCTGCCTCAGATTCTCAGTTATCTAATTTATGTAACTCAATTTGAAATCTAACAGTGAGCTCTATGGCAGCAGAGCACAAGCTGGTGATGAGCCAGCTGAGCCCCACGTTTGCAGCGTCACACCGAGCAGAGCACCCAGACAGCACCGACAAGAATTGCAGCAAACCGGTACTTTAGAAATAAGTTAATTTTATTGAATAGGCATTATGGCTTCTCTCAGTTTCAAATAATGGAGAAGCCAGTTCACACAGATTACAGAGCTATCAGTTACTTTGAGTAATCTTTCATAAAAGAAAGAAATTAAATGCAGTTCTGCTATAAAAAGTGCGACAGTTATACTGGAAGTTTTTCAAAACAAAAGCAAGTTTTTCTACCTATTGCAAAAATCAGTTTAGTGCTTTAATACTTTACAAAGTAACAATCCAACTGCTAAAAACAGCTCTTACACATCATCTTTGTCAAAATGTGGATCAGATTAAAAATGACATTTAAATTGAATTTGAATGAAAACAGCATGTAGAAAAGGTTCTCAAGAACTCACACTGTTCACAACAAAAAATATTCATTATCATTTAATGTTAATTAATGCTCCTGTTTCTTTTGAACAATGGATTTAAACAAGATGGCAGCTTAAAAATGATCAACTGTTGGCAGACAAAAGTAACTGCAACCAATCATGTCTTGAAATCAGTAATAGGGAGGGGAAGAGAAATTCATTCCTTTCATATGGGATGCTTTGCATGAAAATGGTCAAAGAAGAAATCTGAAAAGTCACTTCAGCTTTAAATAGATTTCTGTAATAGCTATCATATTGATTATTGAAATCCTAAAGCCATCTTTGCTAAGACAGTGTAAATTTATAGAAGACAACAAGAAACTCAGACTGAAAAATGAGAAGGGCAGTAAAACTACCAAGAATCTGAATTCTTAGCCAGCAAAAATCAAGGAGACTTACTATGTTCCTTGTTAACATTTCCTTAAGCCCCAGTGACAGTCAACTACTATCTTTCTTTGAAATATGGGCTTCAAGTACAAATACCTTTATTGTACATTTCTGAGGGTTAAAAAATGCTGACTTTGCCAGCAGTTCTTATTAGAAAGAGTCACGTTACTGATATTTTAACCTTTCTAGAATCAGCTTTGGTTATAATTGAACAGAGATCCTCAGTAAATGAACTCTAGACCAAGGGTGGGACATGAGTAACTTCAATTCTTGTTTGGGGAGACAAGCCACTCTAATGCAAACTGAACTGAGAAAGCCAAATCTTCTTTATTGGAAAATCTGCCCCAGGCCTTAGGGGCAAAAAGCTTTAGAATCTGGCTAAGAAACTGCAAGATGAAAATAAAAATGTTAGCAATAGCAAAAAAGATGTGCAAACAAATGCTGGGGACATTTGATACAATAGCAATAGTAAAGTTAGGATGAATTAACTCCATATACCTTTTATATCTAATGCTTCAGACTGTCCTTCAAGATCTGCCCGTGTCTGAGAGGCACTGGCTTTGACAACACAGTGTGTCCAAGTGACAGAAACATATGGAAGCAGCACTGAGATGCTCAATGGTTCAGTCAGCCTTTTCCACACAAAAATGTTAGTCACAAGAATCAATGAGACCTTCCAAGGAGAACAAAAGTCTTCCAGCCCCACAAGAGGCAACTTCAAGGCATTATGAAAAGTTCATAACAGTATTTTATGTCTTAAAATGGAATGCAAAGTGAAACTCCAGATAGGTTCCGAAAGAAAACAAGAGCTCTGTGCAGATTTGAAAAAGTGCTTCATAGCTGAATGTGCTAAGCCTGGCACGTTGCAGGTGTAGAAGGAACGAGCAGGCTCAGAGCAATGGGCCTGAAAAAGACACAGAAGCAATTGCTCCTTTCCCAGGAAAGAGCACAAACCTAATCTAGATCACTGGGGTAGAGTTTTATACAAAGCTGTCAAAGCTGACCCACAACACTTATGGTTGGGAACTTGGGGCTGCTTAAGTCTCTGTGGCTGATTTTATCCGTTATTTAGTCTCGGCTTAAAGCCTGTTTGTTCTCCTTGGTTGTGGTGAAGGAGCAGAGCCTGGCACCGTGTGCATGCAAAGCTCTCTGAGCGGCTCCCAGGGAGAAACGTTTCTGTACCGTACCCACACTGTGCATTATACGATGACTGTATTTACAGTACTCTGAGTATTGAGCAAATAAACAATAAAACCATTGCTTAACTTCTGTTAGTATTAAAAGTGCACACAGTTTGCAAAGTTGAGAGACGAGAGCGCTTCTGTCCCGCCCACATGGCTGTGTTTCAGTTCGTACCTGACTGCAAGCCCAGGTACAGGGTTTGCTGCTGCATCTCCTGCAGGTTTGAACCAAAAGCAGGGGAAAGAGGCTTTGTGTTACCTAAACCTGGAGGCAAATGGCAACAAGGCAGTGTTCCACTTCACCTTCACTGCAAAGGTGCTGGTCAGACACCAATGAACTGCATCTGTTTTAAAGGCAAGAATGACCCAGAGCTGCTGTTTCGGCCATGGCTCTCAGGCTCCCCACACACTGTCAGGCTTCCTCAGGCAAAGCCTCTGTGCCAAGGGGTTCTAACTTTATTCTGTGGCAAAGCAGTTACATGGAATTTACCTATAAAGGTGGCTTTTCTCTCTCAGCTTGCCCAAGAGGGAAAGTGCAATTCCATTTTCACGTGAAAAAGGGCAGAACTGGGTCACTAACATACAAGCCTAATCTTTAAATTTCCCCCGCCCCCTTTTTAAAAAGAAATGGAATTTGAAAGGGGCAAAATGCAAATGAACTACACAGCACACACAGGTATTAGGCACTGTTTAGTTTCAACACTGGATTATATGTTTTGCAGTCTCAGATGATTTTACCACTAGAATTTGCTTTGTTTAAAGGAAGAAAACTTCCTTTTCTCCCTTCTTCCCCAATAGCAAATCTCTGCAACAAAGTAAGAGGCTACGCTGGAAGCAGAGATGAATTTCTCTGTTTTCCCAAAAATACAGGAAGATCTACAAAACTTACAGTCTTTGATACATCTTAACTATTTTCCCTCTTTTTAGGATTTTGATGCCCTGGTCACCCCACAAGCTACCATTCCCTCTGGTTTTACTCCATCTCCTCTTTTGATTAAGGTTTCCTGACACACTGACATTTATCAGTCACAATTTTTAAAAGAAAATGAGAAGATTACAGGTTATTCGGACAAATATGTGTACACAGACCCCAGCAGGCTCGAGCGTTCCACAGTCATGGGTGAACGAGGAAGTGGGACAGAGGCTGCATCCAGTGAAGTGACTCTCAGTCCCCAGAGAGTCGTAATTTTAAGGCTGTTTGGAACACGGTGGCTTTTACCCATATTGCCTGTTCCACAGTGCAAATGTGCATCAGCCATTTCAATTCTCTTGACACAGTACAAGCATCCAGGTAATGGGAGGTAAAACAGCAATCAGAACAGCACATTCACTGGAGAGGAAAAATCCCAACCCAACAAAATGACGTGACCATGATATCCAAGGGAAAAACAAGGTCTTAAACTACCCCCCCCCGCCAGTGGAATACACCACCCCAGTAAGAACGCAACAGTTAAACAATTAGATGGTGTTTTGGTACAAGGCAAGTCTCCTCATACTCAAACAATCACTTTATGAATAAGCCCAATAATTTGTTCACACACGGAAACTCACAAAAGAGAAAATGGAAATTCCATGGACTGTAAATAAAGAAAGGCCCTGAATATGTGTTGGAGTAATGCTCACTTGATTTTCTGAAACCAAGAGCGAGCTTTTCTTCCCACAGAAGTTGATGCCCAGGACATCCTAAACCCAGTCTCTTTACCAACACAAACCCAGATGCACAATCATTAGGTACCCAGATCTGAAAGTTCTGGTTGCAGTACGTACCTTAACAGTAATTCTTAAACAAGCAAATCCCAACAAACTAAACCACAAAAGTCAGGGAATTTTAAAAGCTACACAGATTCCTAATTTAGCATATGCATTAGTTTGTGATGTCATTTTTTTGCACAGTTCATCAGTAATTGATATGTACAGTACAAAGAACGATGAAGAAATAAAATCTGAACCCTTCAACCTGCAAGAAGCGAATGCGTATTTGAGATCTGTTAAGACATGATGTATCTGCCAATCAGTGATGAAATTTCTGTGATCTAGAGTGAGTTTCTTCCCACAGATGCTAAATGATTGCACAGGTTATTAATTCTTGATTTTCGTCCTGAAGGAATAATAAATCTCTGATTCTGTTTCATTTAACAAAAAAAAAAAAAAAAGGCAAACTAATCCTACTCAAGTGGGTTCAGGGTGTCTTATGAATGTCCCAAGTCAATCAATATCTGCACAGAAATGTTTCATTTGGTAAGGAAATTCTAGATGAATGTTTATTCAGAAGCTGCTTATAAAAGTGGCTATTGGTAGGGACTGGAATTAAATATGGAGGAATAGTGTTGTACTAAAATATGTAAAGAAAAATTCAAAGCTTTTCAATTAAAAAAAATTTGTATATTCAACTGACATTAGATATAGATGTGCACAACAGACAGAGCAGTTAGAAACAATTACATTTACAAAGCTTTCTTTTCATGGTTAATTTCTACCAGCATTTCTGAAAGGAACCTCTAAAATGATGACCCTGTTTACAATAAAGGCGCAAAATATTGCTCTGTAGCATATTTGGAAAATAATATAAAAATAATTTCTATATTACAATTTAAACTTGGCTTGTAAAATTCCAACATAATACAGCCTTAAGTCTACAAATAGAACATACTTACAAACACCTTTGTGTTCTTTTCCTCTCATTTTTAACAATACAGTGTTTTAGTCATATACACTGGAAATCCATGTGCAAATCAAAAGAGATACTAGTGTCTGTTACTGAAATCATTTCACTCCCATGCTGTACATGTTCGGTGATCCTCCTAAGCTGCCACTCCCTAAAACAAATACTCTTCAAATACACTGACAGAGACTTAAAATATACTAAGCTGAAAAGCAATCTACAATCAGCATCAGTTATTTTGCTTCTCTGGACCTATGTTAATTTGGGATTATTATGGTTTCTATTAACATATGGGTCTTCACCTGTGCAAAACTCTCCCAGTGTTAGGAAGACCTTACTCCCTTAAGAGCTTGTACTCCACTTTCATGTCCAGCTTGCGAGTATTTTACATGTCAATGAAGCACCTGATTTAAGGCCCCCACTACTAATGGGATTCTGTCCACAGATTTCAGGGGACAGCAGATTTAGCCCAAAGAGGCCTAAGGCTTCCCTCTACTCCTCAGGCAACATTCTCATTGATGCTCTTGCTGGAAGAGTAACATCAGGCAGCCTGTGGGGAACAGACACTGGCTAAAGGCTCAGGCCCTGATAAGGCGCTTTTCCTTAACCCTTTCTGGAAGTTTCTGAAAAGCAGCAGTCTCCTCGCTGTCAGGAGACTGCTCAGGTGGGTGAGGTTGAGCACCAGTGTGAGTGTTTGCAGAATTGGAGAGTTGGAGGGCAGGATTTTGTCAGATCTGTGCTGTGCATTTTGGATATCTACACGTTCATCACACGAGAAGTAGATGACCCTGACTGTGCCCTGCCTCAGATGTCCACGGTGTCTCCTCAGTCCTTCTGGACCCAGTAACTCTGCTCACACCAGTGTTCACCTTGGGAAAAGATGACTCTGAAGACTTCACTTGGCCTATTTAGACTTCTTAAGAAATAAGCAACACAAAACTTTTCAAGTACTTTTTCTTTCACTGATGCCCTTAATGTCACCTTTGACTTAGGAAGAAGCAACTAATTGCTAAAGAAAGCTAGGACAATATTTCCATTGCATTTATGGAACAAAAAATTAATCAACTGTTAAAAATCCAAAATATCTGAAGTCACTTTTGGTAACCTGCAAAATCTTCTGAATGAGCTGCTTGTTATCCCTATGCTACACCTGATACCCACCTCTGAAAATATACTTGTAAAGTCTGTGGTTTAGCAACTCCTTATAAAGCATTTTAAATGAAACTTTAATATAAAGTGTGACTGAAACCCATTATGTATCACAGGCATCCTCTGTTACAGACCTTTGTATCAGAGGTTATGAACAAACTAAAAAAATTGCATAATAGGTTAAAGTCTTTCTTAAATCAGAAAAGTTGCACATTCGCACATGAGAAGAATTCCAACTTCCTCCAACCTACGTATCTCCTGGTAATTTTGGATCTATTCCGGGAAGGTGTAGCCTACCCAGTATTTAGTCTGTACTTGGGAGATCTAGACAACAGTGCTAAATGTTGAATCACTGTCAAGGAGAAAGGGGGGAAAATCACATTCAAATGCAAAACTCAATGTGAGTATTGAAGCCACCCAAGAAATGAGTTGGGTCCCTCCAAACAACCCTGATTTCTGTGCAGCTGGGACTGGGAGGCAACTCCAGTTGCCTCTGGAGGGCACAGAGAGGGCAGATCAGGGACAGAAAAGGACTGACTGGCCTGTGGGCTGCAGAAACCTTCAGTTGTCAGGAAAAATAAGCCAAAAGAGCAGTCAGAGATTAGCACATGGTGCAACAGAAACACATGGATGAAGATTATTGCCTCTCACACACAGCTGAGGAATAGACACCATTTCTTTCAGTGCTGGTGAATGCAACTCATGAGCAGTTGGGAATTCTCCCTAAAAACACAGGCAGAAGATTTCCTTTTGTAGCTGGAGACTTCTTCTAATGGGACAACCCCTCCTGCATGTTTGGACTGTTTAATGCCAACTGTGGCACGATGCAGACAACTCCACAAAGAGCTCAGAAAGAAAAAGAAAGACACCC
>JAWMRA010000016.1:16052585-16104950 GCA_035584735.1 Pseudotriccus pelzelni
CCCCCCCCCCCCCCCCCCGTACTACTTATCCAGAAAAAAAGGAGAACTACCAGGAAATTATGGGTAGATTTTAACTGACAAATTGCATTGTAGGCCTGCGACTTCTTTTCATATCAAATGTTAGGGGACAAGAGAATTGTGGGATATTTGAAGAGAAGGTTCCTTTCTAAAAGAAAACAGCGATTAGAAAATTATTCAAAGATGCGCCAAGAAAAGGATTCTGAGGAAACGGGCACAACTGACAGGTGTTCTGTCAGTATTTCATATAACACGTATTTTAAAAGGAGCAGTCCAGCAGTGGTGAATCTTTACAGAAATATCTGAGTGTCCTGAGGATGACAATGAACACTCAAGTTTTGGTATCCTATAGAGACAAGCCTGATATTATTCAGAAGACCAATTAATTTTTCCAAACAATCTAACATACAGGTATAATGTATTCAATAATTTAGAATAGAGTAATTTATCTACATGCTGACCAATTGGAAATCTCTTTCTTTTACGAGAAGGAGATCTTAAAAACATACTATAGAAACAAATACCTTAAAAAATGGGAAACAGTGAATTCTCATGGTAATTGCTTATTTTTACACATGTGCTGTTAGGTTTTTCCTCACTGGGAAAAGATGCAACTCACTCAAACACACAGGCTGGTGTGGGTTGCTGCTAATGTATTTCTAAAGCACAGCTTTACACAGAAGTGATTCTCAGAGTATCAAATGCTACTGCTACTCTAATGCCCTAAGAATTCTTAAATATTTCTGGCTTTTGTGAAGTTTTATCCTGCCAGTTTTCTCAGTCTCAGCAGCAGATACAATCAAGTAAAATCTTTGATTTCTTTTTACGTGATCTGGCTTGTTATAGCATAATCTGCAATCCCAGTTTTCTTTGACAATTAGAACCTGTGTAATCACAACAACAAACCAAACAGGGCACTGCTCACCAGTGTATGCAGCTGGAGACACGGGGCTGGGACGTGCTTACCTGAGGGACAGGAGTCCCACGGAGCGTTAACACATGCCACTATTTCCCTTTTAGGAAGGAAGGCAAAAGTTCCGCAAGATTCAGTGTATGCTCAGAACACAGCAAGGAATATGAAATACAGGTCTGGATTCATGGAACACCTAACACGGCAAGGACCCTCACATTTTAGGACTGGTTAAGGGACTTATTTTGAGATCTCCCATTCAGCAGAAAACCTAAAAATACAGTCAGTTTTAAGTACATGCTCAGTTTCACCAATTTCGGTGGGACATTAGAAAAAGCTCATGTGCCTTTCCTCCAAGCCAGCACATGGCAGCAGCAATTTGAGCATCCTGTTTTGCACATGACTTTAGGGTTGGTTTCAGGGTTCATGAAGGTTACCTGCACGCAAGTGAAATAGTGCCACCCACGTCCAGAGCAAAAATTGGGGTCCAGCAGAAAAAGAAATAAGAGACAAAGACTCTTTGGCAAAGGATCTTTCCAGAAAAGTGCTACTCCATAGTGAGGAAGGCAGAACTCATGTTCTGCACCTCTGGGTGGCAGAGGAAGTCCTGAAGGCAGTGCTTCATCTGCTGGTGGAAAATTAGCTCTTAGAAAAGCCCCATTCGTGAGGGGAGAGTAAATGAGCCACTGAGCTCGTTACTGCACTGTGCCACTGAGGGTGGAGGGTGCAAAACCTTCCAGAAAACCTTCTCATGTCACTCATCTACTTCACTAGCATCTCTTTACAGAAATGTTTCTGTGAGCTAAGGTTTTTTTTTTCCGAAGTATTGCAAATCCTTCTGTAAATATTTGGATATCAGGCTTGTGCAAATCTGTGCTCGGAGCTGCCATTCCTGCTGGAGGTATTTTACAGCCATCTGGGAACCTCCTGGGGGGAAATGACTCACTCTGGGAAAAGACTTGGAAAGAGGTGGAGCCAAACAGTCTTCAAGAAAGGCTCACATAGTGAGGCTTGCAAGAATTATCACTCAATAATGTTGAGAAATGAATAAATAATTAATTATTAGGTTCATGCACTAGCTAAGGCAATAAATTGATGCGTTACATTTGGTTTGACAAGCAGTTCATTCAGATCTAAAATGATCCCAAATTTCCTAGCTGGTCATCAGATTTCCCAAATGTAATAAATTTTTTATATTTTAATTTTATTATTTCTCTCCATTTTAACAGCAATGAAAATACTTTTGAAATTTGGGTGCCCAAAACTATACTATGTGGGGGTTTTGGGACATGAAGTCTTGAAAGTCATAATGAATTTTTTTATAAAGCCTGTTTAAAAATTCAGTGCAAATAAAAGTGGTTCAAATCTACTTTTTTTTTTTTTAATGAAAATGTAGAAATAATTGGTAAGAACTTAAAATTAGGAAGAGCTACAGCCCTCATGAATTCAGACCTTTCACTCCCATTTTTCCAGAATCATTCCATTTCAGACTGAAGTAAGTATAAACATTAGTAGCAATGCAATCTACTGCCATGTTAAAAATCTGCAGTATGCAAAATCACTATCCTCCTGAAAAAAAAAGGCTATGAAGAATTTAGGTTTTACTGAGGAAAAAATACTCTCACGTAATAGCTCTATCATTTCAAATGTCTGCAAGGCAGACAATACTCTACCACACCACCACATCTCTGTTATTATGACTTGCCCCTATCATTCTACTACCTGAGTGATGTCAGTGTAAATTCAGGCACCATTAGTAAATTTTTGACCAAACATATACACAGCACTGACAAAGGAGTAAACAACCCTTCAGCTTACCAGTATATGTAAAAAAGACACTGACAAAATGGAAAATTAATAATTTTTTTATGATAAATTAATCCTATTATTTCCTCATTGCCCCGGAAAAGCGAAAAGCTAGACACTATTTACTCATCAATCCTTTATTCTTGTTTTAAGGATTCCTTTTACTGCAATCCAACACTGTTTACTTTGTAAGTAAGAAAATGGTAAAACTAAGTAGTCAGGAAGAATCCTCAATGCCTGTGTCCCTTGCTGTCCCTCTCCCTGCGCTTCAGCTCCTCCTTGTAGCAGTAGGAACAGTAATTGTCAGTCTCGGGACGACCATAAAAGGAACAGTTCTCCTTCTTACAGCGGTTCTGCTGCATGGAGTACATTGGGCAAACTGTGCTTCTGCCTTGGTTTTTGTCATTGTTGAGCCAGGTCT
The DNA here is from genome assembly GCA_035584735.1 of Pseudotriccus pelzelni. Classification (NCBI taxonomy): domain Eukaryota; kingdom Metazoa; phylum Chordata; class Aves; order Passeriformes; family Tyrannidae; genus Pseudotriccus; species Pseudotriccus pelzelni. The sequence goes on from JAWMRA010000016.1 coordinate 16,055,741, forward strand.
GGGGAGCGTCCTCGTCAGCATACTCCAGGCAGTCTCTGATGTCGGCGGTGTTGAAGCCGTTTGTGTACGTCTGAGACTTGTGTTCGGTGGGCAGGGCGTAGCTCAGCGACTCCACCGTGTTCACCGTGCGGATGCCGGGCAGCCGGGCCGGGCTGTAGCTCTGGGAGGACAGGGACCTGTTCTGCTGGGGGTAGGTGGCACAGGTCTTCAAGGTGCCCACCACCGGCTTGTAGGTGTCGTCTTGGAAGCTCGATGGCTTGGAGTTGACGTCATGCAAATGGATGACACTCTGCCTTTGGACAGGGGGAGTATGGCTGTAGTGGGCAGATACCGGGATGGGGCCGCTCCTCTTGGCACCACTGCTGGGGGAGGAGAACGGCCCGGGGGTGGGACTAGTGCGATCTTTGAACTTTAAAACCAGCTGGGTTGTATGGCTTTGAGGCAAGACGGGTGATGCCCTATCCTGAGGAGATGTTTCCAATTTCTCTTTTGAATATGCTTCTGGCTCCAGTTTCCTACTAGATGAGCCATTCAGCACGGCCTTTTTCTCAGCTTCCTTTCTTTTCTGTTCCTGTTCTGCATTGAAACGCTCCTGGGCGCTGGTCAGGTAATAACCTATCATCTCCTCGTGGAACTGATGCCTGTGACTGGTCAAAAGAAGGCCGGCGAAAATAAACTTCCGTTCGCCCTGCATGGCAGCTCTCAGAATGTTCAGGCTGAGCTTCACGTCGGTGCTGTACTTCCACGGGTCAGCCTGCTTGTCAGAGAAGGGCTTGGCGCTGCCCTTGTCCGTGGGGGAGTTGCTGGCTCTGTCCGTCGGAGATGGGGTGGTTTTCTCAGATGGGGACGTGCTCGCAGACTGTCCCGACTCCTCCTTGCTCCCTTTCCGAGACTTTGACTTCTTCTCTTTGACCTTCTCAACCGTGTCCCCGTTTTTGCCATTCCCTGAATTGGCTCTGCTCATTTTGCCGTGCACCAGGCCTCCAAGACCACCCATGTTCTTTTTCAGTTTAATTCCCAGGGTTTTACTGAGGCTTCCTATTTTATTGGCAACTGAATCCGTTCTGGTTTTGTCTTTATCTTTCCTTTGTTTGTCCTTTTCTTTCTCTTTACTGTTTTTGCCATTATTGCCGTTGGAATTACTACAGATGGAATCTCGGTCCGAGTCCATTGAGTCAGCCAGAGACTGCACGTCTTCCCCAGCTGAAGCTGTAGGGGATTCTGGTTGAGCCAAAGGGGCCTGCTATGGAAAAGTAATTAGAATTAGATACAGAAAAATCAGTTTTATGCAGGAACTGGTACAAAAAGGTCCCCCAGATTCAATATATATTTTGACATTGATTATAAATATATTTTTTAATTTACACACTGACATTTTCAGCTGGTTTCTTCATCAAGTAAAGCTTATTTTACTGTGCTTACTCTGTATCTTCCTTGTTCCTACAGTCGCTTTTGGCTCCTTTGGAGCACATCTGTTGCGCAGGGCTCTGTGACAGTCAGGGTGTGAGCCACGGAGAGGAGCTGTGGCACAGCCTCCCTGAGGAGCAGAGACCAGCACAGGCCTGGCCACTCCACAGGGAGCACCTCCAGGGGCTGTCCCTGAGCCGGCAGGGACAGGAACTGGTGACATTGCCATGGAAGGGAAATGAGGAGCTGCTGAAAGCTGTGAGGGGGATACAGCACACAAACCTGCATGCAGCAATATTTCAAAATCCATTATGTTCAAAACCCAACTTATTTAAACTGACTTTTTCCTTGCTTGGGTCTCTGGTGCATGAAAATCAAAGGTACGAAGCACCAGAGCTAAACATCTCACCTGGAATATCACACATTAAACTTAAGCAAGAAGGCTGAGGAATACAACGATGTGCATTCATGCTTATTGGAAATGAAGTGCAGATAAAACTGGTGTCACAAATCCAAGTTCCACTTTATATTTTAGGTAACACGATAAAACATCTTTCTCGAAAATGCAATAACATGGAACCTGGGGTACTTTAAAACAGGACTCTGTTCATTAATTCCTGTAAAACTTAGTCTTGCTTTCAGGGACCATGAAGCCAAAATCTGCTAGAGATAAACAGGGAACACTTCACTACCCCTAAGGACTCAGGGAGGGGTAACCTGTAGATGTATGTACCTGTGGTATAGAAATACCTGCCTGCTTCTTGTCCCTGGGTACTTCCGTGTCCTCTGTCTCTCAGGGATCCCTGAGCATCCACCACCCAGCTGGCAGCAGAGGTGACAGTGCTGCAGTGACCTGACCACCAGTGTCAGCAGTGACAGGTAACCCAGGTTCCAGACTCACCACTTACAAATACAGGACCATTCTGCCTCTCCTTTTTCTCATGTGGTAGCTACTACTGTTGAAACTGCAGAAAAATGGATTTTCCCCCTCTTGCTAAATGCTTTCTCTTTTGTGTTCTGTTCAAGCCCCATCTGTGTAGGCTGCCTAAATCACCTCTATGCTCTCCTAGCAACCTTTAGCCTCCAGACTAACCCCTCGATCTGTTTAATGCAGTTAGCAGAGAAATTTGCAGCTGAGAAGGTGCCAGCTGGGCATGATTCTAAAATAGCTCTCTGAAAGAGCCAGGCTCCAGTTCAGAGCCAGTCTGTGGCCTTTTGTCAGCCACTCCAAACTGGGAGCTGTCCAGGGGGGCCAGTGTATTCTCAGAAAGGACTTGGGATTGGTGACCTAACAGTGGCATTAGGAGAGCAAGCCAGACTTCTGAAAAAACAACGGTGAGAAAAGGTTTCTTTAAACTACCTAGACCACTGAAAAATGTAATAGAAAGATTAAGCTAGATAATACATTTCAGCAAAAAAGATGCAAGCAAATAACCAAATAAATCCATAAGCTTGAGCGCAGTGTCAGTGAGCCATGAGTGACTTGTGCCTGCTGCTGGGACACTGAGGTGTTTCCAGGCATCCTTCTCTACTCAACACCCTCCCATGCCTTGTGCCTCTGGACACCAGGAGCTTGTTTGGAGCGAGGGGGAGGAGACCTTACCCGTGTCTCGGATGGGATGCGTATCCAGGTTACATTCATGTAGCTGTGCAGAAGGTTAAGCTTTGCCTCAAGGGACAGAATCAAACTAAAGATGAAAAAAAGAAAGGAACAAACAGTCAAAAAGCCTGAAGGAAAAAGCAATACTTCATAACAGGGAGAGGTGTAACAGCAGCCTGAATTGTGACCATCAGCTGGAGACCCACCCCTATCTTCTGCCATATAACCAGAGAACAAGAACAAAGCCCTGGCAGCTCTCCCAGTACTCCAACAGGTACAGCTCAAGACATTTTACTGCTTAACACTGAAGTTACAGAAAGGTCTTACTTGGCCAGTTTGGTGTTATCATTGTCATCTTTTCCCCACTCCCAGTCTTTCCCAGGATCGACCGCAAAGTGCAAAGGCAGTAACTTGTGTTCAGAGTCAGTCAGGGGAATCACGGCTGAAGCAGAGAAGAAACAAGGATTGGGGTGGGGGAACAAAAATGACAAAAAAAAGAAGAGAAGACTCAGCTGTGAAAAACAGAATTGCTGCTTCAGGGAGGGCAGGATTTGAGTGTGTGGCAGAACTGTCTCATCAGAGCACCACAAGTGATTTACATGAGGCTCCATCCCCCTGTCCTCGTGTGTGTGCAACAGAAGAGGAGAGGGGGAGGTTAATACCCTGATTGCTCCTGGAGTGAACGAGAGTCACCTGTGGAGGAGGGGAGACCTCTGAAAGAACAACATGGCCATTCTCTAATGCACAATAAACATTTCCTGGACACAGAGTCATTAGAATACCAGAAAGCAGTAAAAAGTTGCAATATTCCTGCCTGGCTCTCAGAATCACAGATTCACATAATTGTTAATTAGTTTTCCTTTTCAATTTAGTACCTTTTTGTTTTGTACCATCAGAGAAATAAAAATACACTGGTATCAGCAGTAAGAAACAGAGCAAAAGGCAGTTACAGTGATTTTGGACTCAAACTGTGGATTAACATAATTGAAGACAACAGATCGACATATATGTGGGTCAAGAGGTCAGTGTGAGTCCTGTCTTGAGTGCAGTGAAAACATCATAGCTGCTGTTATATCCCAGCATTGCAGCTTTGGCTCTTCTGTTCTTTCCCCTCTCTGTGAGGGCTCTGCCTTCTGACACCCTCTCTTAATGACTCTGCTATATATTCTGCATGCAGGGACCACACTCCGGTGTTACAGAGTGTCTATCATTCATCACCAGCAAGAAAGTAAGAGAAAAACAGTCAGCTTTAATTAAGTCCACCAATTTGCTTCCATTTCATTAGGAAAACAGGTAAAAAACTGTCCTTTGAGGACCCGGTAGGATCCTCAGCATGGTGCAGGTCACTGCTGTTCCTCTGCCAACCAATCAAGGAATTAATTTTCTACACTAAACCCTTAAACACTTCACCCAGGTATTCATTCCAGCCAAGCCAGGGGGCAAAGAAACCTGGAGAAATTACCCAGACATCACGGCACTCAATCACTGAAACCCCACTGCGCTGGTTACGAGCTTTTCACAGTCCTTTCTGCAGTTCAAAAACACCCCTTGTCAAAACAAAGGTAAGGCGTGTTCGGTACAACGTTGTTCCTCTCCCGGCAGAACGGGACGTTTGCTGCGCGCTGGGGGGGCGGCCGGAGCTCCCCAGCCCAGGGTTGTCCCGAGGTCCGTGCGGTTCAGCCGCCCCGCTCTGTCCCGCACTCGGGCTGTCCCCGCTCCCTCCCTGTGCTCTCCAGCCCCGCTCTGTCCCGCACTCGGGCTGTCCCCGCTTCCCCGGCAGCGCTCCCGGCCCCGATCCCGCGGAGACGCCGCCCCCTGGCGGGCACTGCGAGCACTGCGCGAGCCGCTCCCCGCCCCGGCCGGCGGCACAGCCCGCGGGCACGGGCGTTCGTTCTGCGGGGGAATTCAGTGCCTTAAACAAACTCAGTGTGAATAAACACAGTCCAAAGCTCCAGTTCAACACACGCTGCCCGGCAAGTGCCTGGAGCACAGGAACAGAACAAACGGACAGCAGATGTGACAGCCGAATACACCTTTTCACACTCACTGGTATAACGCGAGGGCTTCCCCTCCTGCATTCCGTGAAATTATTGCAACAAAGAGGCTGGAATAACAGAAAACAATCAACGTGTTTCCCGAGGAAAACACGTATTCTACCAATTAACTGAATTAGCAGCAGGCACTGACTGGGCTGGCAGCTGACCGTGCAGTGCAATATCTCAGTCGTTTAGAGGGTAAAGGCAACTTCGAAAAGAGCAGCATTATAAGTTTACCACACACCAGTTCACTTCTGGTAGCACCTGACCTTACAGGTACAGAGAACTGCGACTGTGATCCTAGGGCAGGTGATGATGGACCAAAGAACTGCCAGAGAGTTGGAGCAGTCTCTTTGGGATGGAAACTTCAAAAAGTAAACACGAGTTTCTTTTCTAAGGGCAGTTTGAAACTAACTTTTAAAAGTTCTTTTTAAAGTTCATCATTATTACTGATACTGAAAATACACCTATTAAAAATGCTTAGTGATAATTTTGTATTTTCATAAAATTGAGTAAGCACAAAACTAAGCTTAGAGCTGATTGTCTGTAACACGTCACTGTTGTCTGAACTACTGTGCACATTCCGTGTCTCTATCTTCACACTGTTACTCCAAGTTGAATGGTGACATTCTAAGGTACAGCCTGACGCTGGTAGGAAGCACTGCTCTCTTTGGGCAAAATATATCTGCTAAAGTAAGGAGGCTTTAAAATTACGTCTTCACTGCAAGAGATTTCCTCTCTCAGGGAACTCTGTCTGAAAGCCACAGTTTCCTATAGGATTCCCCACGTTCCTAGCAGAAAAGTATTTTTATATCGTGACTTGCAAGCAGGATCCCTCACACATTGATTTCTAACGCAACCCCCCCCACTGCAGCACCTCCCAGAGGCCCAGCTACATCACAGTGTGCAGCTTTGGTGCAGCTACACCTGGCTTTGGATACTCTAGCTGGAACCACACAACTCAAAGCACAGCCTCCAAGCCCCAACACGTGGGATGTTTAACCAGCAGTTCATCCACGGCAGTTTAAGACACAGGTGAGGACTTTCCTGCCATTCCTCAGCTGGGTGTGCTCCTTCTGTGCTGTGAAGAAGTCACAGTGTTTCCCAGCACTCATCCTCACGCCTCCAGTGTCACTATCCATCTTATAACGCTGGTAAAATAAACTGGTGAGCCCGAGACTGACACACTGCTGCCCAAACCCAGCATCACCGTTCCCACAGCCGCGACTGCGCTCGGGCAGAGCACGGCATGGGGGGAGCTCCAGGGGCAAGAAAGCAGCTTTAGGGGCAGCTGAGAGCCAGGCTGCGTTTCCAAGAACAAAGATACACAACATCCGCATCAACAGAGCCTGCGGGGATATAAAAGTATTTATAGGTTTTTAATCAGACACTGGATTTCAAAATGACAGGCCCTCTGGCAACCAGCAGAACGCCAGCTGTGTGCTGGTAAAAAGAAGACATGTCAAAATGTGGTTTAAATCCTCTCCAGACGAGAGGATCTTAATGTATTTTCTCTTTATATAAATTTATAGGAGCATTTTAATTATCTGAAACAGGACTCTGTCACAAAGCAGGACTTCAGGCATTCACATCAGTATTTATTTGACCATACATATTTTTCAAATATAGACATGTTGCCTCCTCCCCAAGAGAGCTGAGCAGCAGCTTAAACACTTGTGACTGTACGTGCCGTAGTTCCGACAGCTCCAGAGGCTGCTCCTGACACCTGGTTACACAGAGCAGGACTCCAAATGGCCGGGCTCACCAAGAGGCTCCTTTTAAGAAGGTGTAGCTCCTCTGAGCTCTTAGCTGCATTCTGACAGTTCCAAATCTGATTGATTTTGAACCTGTGCCACTGTTACTGGCACATTTAACTGCCGTGCCTCTGCCCCCATGTGCCAAAGCATCGCTCTGCTGACAAGGTACAAACCAGCACCACCGGAGCATCCTTGTGCCAACCCACTTCCTGTCACAGCAGGGAGAACAACAGGAATGCTGTGGTTGCTGTGGTCTCCAACAGCAACCAGCCTGGCTGAAAGCTAAAGCATTCCCTTCATCCCAGAATAAATGCCAAATGCTCTCTGCTGCTTCACAGAACTGGAGCCCGTGTATTCAGGGCCCTGCAGTAAGACATGTACAACTGGGTCATATAAAACAAATACTACTTTGATTCATTAACCCTTGCAATTAACCTGGATGAGAACTTATACATGAAACCCAGTATTTAATGTTTCTGATGCTGTGCTGGATATTTGGTCGGGTTTTCTCTCCCAGCACCTTTCCTGTGGGAATACACGTGTAGGAAAATCCTACAGAAAGACAGTTTATAGCCACAAGAAGGATATTTACCATTATTGGCGGCACTTGTGGGAGAAATCAAATATATAATCTCGTTAGCAAACCCAAGATCTTGCAGTGTGTGACTAACAGGAATATATGGCTGTAAGATGAGAGTGATGTTTCAGTAGGGGAGACCAAGGTGTCACACTGAGGAGCAGATACTGAGAAGCAGGGTCAGAGCAGCTGAACAGTAGTGTCCCTCCCCATCTTTGGTCAGTCCCATCCCTTGGAGGACATAACAACAGCAAAAGGTTTGGTGGATGGCAGTTCCCCTGACTGCAAAGTCATTGCAGAGAGAGTTCAGCTCTGTGTATCCACTTGTTTACATACAGAGGCTCCTGTAAGACCTGTGATCATGAAGCCTTGTATGAAAGCAGACAGATGTGCCTGAGATAAATGAGGTTTCTGTCAGTCTGCTGATATCATTCTGATCCCAGTTGTTAGAAAGGAAGAAATGGATGCTGGCTGCTCCACCAGACTTTACAGTGTATCATCAGCAACCATCAACAGTGAGACCACATCTTCAAAGGCTTTCCAAAACTCCAGCTTCATTCATATCACATTTTTGCATTAAAATTGGATAGATTTACTTTTCAGACTTTCATTTCTCAGAAGGTGTTTCACATCATACCTCAGAGTTTTCCTATGTGAAAACCATTTTCCTAAGGGCTGTTCTTCTACTGCCTGAGGGCTGGAAGGCAGCTCCAATGCCCCAGCACATAATGCCAAGCCCGGAGATATTGCTAAGCACCTGCCTACAAATCCCTGAAACAGTTAGGTGCCAGTGGAGGCTGAACAGCTGGACTGATTTTTCCCATTGAGTATCTGACATTTAGATCAATCTTTTTCTCCATTTCAGTCTTATGATTCAGTCTCCTCTTGACCAGCACAAGGTTGCCAATATCACATCCACTCCCTGGTGTAGTTTCCCAGCTCACACCACCTCATGTAAAAACTCTCTGCTCCTCCCAAGAGGATGGCAAACCAGAGGTCAGAGTCTTGCATGGAGATGTTACAGAAAATCTGCTGTTCCAGAGCTCCTTTTTTTGCTCCTTTTCATCATTCTATGAACACCTTCCTCTCTGCCTTGCAGAGCTGCACCACTGCTGACTGTCCCGTGCATGGGCAATGCCCAAGACAGCCAAAATCAGATGAAATTTTTCTAAAGCCTCGCCGTGTTTTTGGCAAAACACTTTTCCCTTCCCCACAAAAGGAACAAAGACAGACGGGAGCTCATCTCACAGCTTTCTATTATTAAGCAAATAGCTCTAGCAAATAAGGGCACTCACTGCCAGCTCCTGGGCTACTAATGCAAGAACAGATCCAGTCCTGAAGCTCTTGTCACTCCCAATCCCATATCCAGGAAGCTTCAACTTGACACAGAAGTATCTGGTCAGACTTTGCTGTCACTGTTCCAAAGCAGAACAGAAGACAGCAAGGTAAAAGCATTTCACCTAAATGTTTTTAAATGAGAAGAGTGCATTTAGCACACTGGAAGAGAGATCTTTTTTTTCCATTACCTGAGATTCTAACAGCAATCTGACTCCCACTTAAGCCTCTAAACTCTTTACTAACCCAAACTAACAAAGGCCTTCAGGAAACCAGAGGCACAGGAGGTAACTACGGTTATACCTGTACATTTATGTACATATGTGGAACTGACTGAGAGAAAAGGTGACTGCCAAAGACCGGCAGTGACAGCACATGGATTAGGACTGTGAGCTCTTGGCTCCCAGGCTTGTGATTAGATTACTCCTAAGCATGCAGCAATAAAATGTAGTGAACATTGTTTTCTTTCTGATAGCTAAATACACCTACAGGTAGAAGAAGGTACTTTGTGCACTGTATTCAATACACATCCCAGTGTTGCTGTGTTTATAGCATACCTTGTTCTCTCTGTTGGTCTTTTTGTTCCATGGAAACAAGAGCAGAGAAATGGGCCTGATCATAGGCCAGCACAAGAGGTGAGCAATGGCATCTGTTCGGGAGAACTTCCAGTGGCAAATAAATTCCTCCAAATGGTATCGGTGCAAACGCTGCAAAGGGAAAGGAGATCTTTCAGCTGTGTCAAAGAACAGACAGTAATTGTGCTGCAAGATTCTCAGAGCTCCAGGAGAGCAGACTAAAGCAGAGCAATCAGTGCAGGAAACAGGTAAAATATAATTATAAAAATGTCAGTAAATACACTACAAACAATAATGAAAACCTTCTGCTCTTTCATATTTTTCCTTCCTTTAATTGTTTAGTAGTAGAGCTATTAAGGTCTTATAACAAAATCTTGATGACTCTCACATAGGTATGCAGATTTGGACCTTCCTGTAATACTTCTAAGGAGAAGGGTATTTTCTAATAATTATCAGTAAATACACTCAGTTCTTTTGGCAACAGGCTCTGCTTGTGCCTTACACTGACAGAATTCTGTGAGAAGCTTTACAAACATGTTCATAGTCCACACATTTCATCACACACATTACATATCTGTGGATGTGCATAGGTACGTATGCATGATAATGGTAAGGACAGACTCAGAAAGTTCTACCAGTAGATGAATAGGATGCTCCATCTGTAGGGGAAAAAATCGTGCTTTGAAAGATTCTACACTTGTTTCTATACATAATTATGGGAACGGCAAGTTTGGGCAGGAAAAGTCTCTCCATGTGTTTGCTTCTGACCAATTATTTTTCCTTTTGCTACAAAACCACGAATCTTTATTGCTGAAATATTTCCCAAATGAGTTCCCCTTCTGAACCCACGCTGGCTGTGATCAGTGGCTGCATCGTCTTTCAGGTGTTTTTCCAAAACTCACAGAATCATCTCCAACCATTACTTGTTCTTCATAGTTGGAAAGAAAACTGAAATTACCCAGCATTTTCCTGTGGAAGTAAATTTCTGTAAACTCCATCACCTGTTTATCATCTTCCTTTAATCAACCAAACATCCTCCTTTAATTAAGCAACACACTATCATGAACTAGTATTCTATTAGTTCACTGTAGAAAGTGAGTGAGATGAATTTAAGCCTTCAAGTCCTGCTCACAGAGTGTCCAGCTGGCTCCAACATTTGTGTGCTCACATGTGCAAACAGAATAAAGCATTCTGGAAACTTTTCAATGATAAGCTGCAAGGAAGTCGTTTAAAGCAGAAATCCAAGACATACACACTCAAAATTCAGTTTTTCAAAGTCAGATTAAATTGATTTCTGCAGGGTTTTAAGGGACACCAAAGTAACACAGCAAAACTAGAACCCTATTAACCTAGACCAATCAGAAATGCATTGTGTAATGTGGTGGTTATTAAATTAATAGCCAATATCTAGGATAAACAGATTTTCATCAGGACTTACATGATTATCCTGTAGTCTTTACTTTTATCTAACAGAACTGGATTGAGCATCATTGTGTGCTTTCTGGTTTTTTCTTTCAGAAAAAGGCAGCAGCTCTGCCATAAACACCCCAACAGGTGAGAGCTGGGTCTTTTGTGTGTGGCAGTTTAGGACTGATTCCATTTCCAGAGAAGAAAAGATTTGCAGCAAAGCTCTTACCTTCTCCCCCTGAGTCTCGCAACATCGTGTCTGCTACTACAACAATAGGTCTTCTCAAAATGTGGGCTAAGACAAAAACATGGAACTCTTCCAGGCTCTCGTACACTGGGTCTTCTGCATTATCCACTCTGAAAGACACAGCATTGAGACTGTTTTGAGCCAACCTGAACCACTGAAACTTCAGTGAACCAACACATCCCTCATCATCACTTACATCCCACTCTTCTGAAACACATATTCCAATTGTTGAAATAGATACCGTAAGAAATAGGGAAGGAAAATGCATTTTTGGAAATCGGAGCAACAGAGAAGATGTTTGCACTTGCAGACTCCACACTAGTTCAGTAGTCAGCAAAATTAATTCCTTTCTGATGATGTTTGGTAGCCTAGCAGGAACAGAACAGGTGATTCTTGGCCACGCTGTTGGAGGGAATCTACTTCTGTCACAAAAATCATAATTTCATGTTACATCCTTGGCACACAGACCCTGCAGCATCTTTCTCGTTAGGTGAGTTTACCTTGGCAATGTAAGGAACACTGCTATCACCTTGAGCAGGAGGAATTTAAGTGACAAAGTTGTCAGGTTTGTGGGTTTTTTGTTGTTTTGTTTTTTGTTTTTTGTTTATTGTTACCAAAACTTTTTTCTTTCAAGATGGGGAGGGGGTACCTGTATAGGGAACTGGAGGTTCATTGTCCTGTTAGGTTTTCCAAAGCGCTGAATTTCACGTGCTTTCAGGGAGGCTGATGATTCACTGATTAAGCAGTGAGACACCTCTCCTTCCTCATATCCCTTCTCCCATTACCCAAACCCATCAGGAAATTTTCCCTGATGTTCAAAACTACATTCCCCATTTTGTAATTTCTTCCCATATTCCTCACTGAACTCTTCTCCATGCCTGGCTTTTCAGCATTTGCAGTCCATTATGTTGCTCTCAGAGCAATTTTTTAGCCGAAGAGCAGTCAGGAGAACCATGTTATTGGCCAGACAATGTGCCAGAAAGATTTCCAGCTATTTTCTCAATTAGTATCTCCTATCAGTCCTAATTTTTTTTTTCAAATCCTCTAATTATTCCTCATCTCCTAGTTGATGAGGTTTCTAGAACTGAAAGGCACATTCCAGCTGTCTCAGAAGGATCTTTATCCCTCTGTTCAGCTGGTGCCGTGCCCGACTGTACAGACTCCAAAATTCCACTGGGCTTTTTGCTCTTCAGTATCACATCAAGTGCTTCAGTCACTGTCTGGGACCAAATTCACCCATTTCAAACCCTTCTGTTCTATTACACATCATGTTCCATCACTCCTTGTCACAGGATCAGAGTGGCTAAGGGAGCTCCAGCAGGGCCACCCAGAGCTGTGTCCAGACAGCCTTTGAGTCCCCTCACAGCCCCTCTGGGAAACCTTTCCAATGTCCATCATCAGTGCCAGCAATTCATGGGGGCTGTTTTGTATTATTTCAGTGGCACTGCTGAGGATTCAGTATGGATTTTGCTAAAGATTAATGAGAATGAAAAAAATCATCATTAACAAGTGTCCATGGCAACCTACATTATCCTTTGATCCACTTATCATTCCACTTTTTTTCATGGATCTTTATTTATGCTAGATACATGGCCATGAAAATTGTGGACAAAATAATTTTGTCAATATAACAGGGAAGCAAAGAAAATTTAGGAAACTGAAACGAATTCCTCTGTTCATTTAAAGCTAACTTTAAATAATGAAATGCACTTACAGATCTGCATTGCACAATCCCGCTCCACCAGAGCACTCTGAATAACTTATCTTGATTGTAAGAGCACATTAACAGAAAAAAACCCCAAACAGATAAAAATAAAAATCTCAGTCTGACCTATAGGACCAAACACAGTGGATATCTACTGAGCACTCCAGAGAGACTCTCTTATGGAAAATCTAATTTGTACTGCAGCCAGCAAAGCAAGAAAACCTTTTTCAAAAAGTTAAGTCACCTACCCTGCTGTTCCACCTGGCTGTGTGCTGGATGTTCCTCTGCTGCCTGGAAACTCTGGGAAAGAATCTGTTTTCCTACCCTTGGATCTCCTCCTAAACCGCTCCCTATGGTCACACCTTGCTCTTCTCCCCCATCCAGAGCCTCCAGATTCCCAGTGAGTCCAACAGATTCGAAATGGCTATTCCAAGTTTAGGGTGAGTTTTGGAATTCATGCAGAGCAAGAGAGCAATGCCCACAGGCAGTGAGAAGCACTGAAACAACGTGGCAAGTGTAAAGTTCTCCAGCCTGGAGGTTTATTAGAAGCATGAGAAGAGAATGACATCTGAGTTTACATCCTCTATTTGCCACCATTTCATTTCTGACACTTCTTCTTTTCCTGCTTAACAATCCCCAAATAAAACCCAACATAAAGCAGCTCAACATCAAGTCCAAATTCCTGCTGTAGGTGGAGGGAACCTCTCCATTGGTTTCCTTACAGGTGTTCAGAAAATGGCACAGTCCTGGGACAATCCTTCACTCTCCAGGAAAAAAAATGGTATTTTGCACTGACTAAAGGAGACACAGAATGTGAGTGCTTTGAGCCCCATATCTGAATCCCCAGGCAGTTTGAATACTTCCAGGCTGTGCTGGGCTTCAGTACGAGTTACATGAACTGCAAACAGGCCAGATGAAAAGATGTGTCAGCCATTACAAACCTCACTAATAATCAAAACATACCCTGTTATAATGAACCATTTTCTACCTGCACCCTATAATTGCTGCATATACTGGCCAGTTTAAAAGAAGTATTCCTCCTGTAACAGACAGCAGACCAAATAAAAATAATTTTAAAGGCATTTCTTCATTAAATGGTCTAAACTAAATTCTCTGTAAAATGAGGGTCCTGGATGGCTTCAGTAGTTGTGTATGTTCTCAATATCTCACCAAATCCAAAACCTGAGGGAACACCTGCATCTGAGAGGTATTTCCTGTCTAAATGTCTGGGGTTTCTGCCTTAAATAAAACTCTAATGACACACAGAAGGATTACAGCAGTATTCTCTCCCTTCCTCCCCATTTAAAATCCCTTGATTCTATTAATAAGATAATGTCAGCAGCATAGACAGGCTACAGGTGACAGTTAATACTTCCAAAACCTGCCCTAGCTCAGCCCACCACACAACAGCCAGGTTTGCAACAAGGGAGTAACAACAGTGCCATTCAATCCAGCACTGCCCCAGGCTCTGACTGGCACGAGTCCGCACAGGAAAGGAAGGGGCTGGAATTTTCTCTTGAGCAGGATGGCAACAGTTAGATTCTCAACACAAAAGAGGGTGCAAGACATTTTCCTTTTTTCAAAGCACTTGCTTCAATTTGGTACCCCTGGTTTTGCTGGTAAGTGGAGATAAATGAAGCAATTATGTTAATCTAGAATTCAATTTTTACATTTACAGAAAGATGCGCAAATCTGTTTCAAAACAAGAATCTGCTTCCTAATGAAGTGCTTTGGTCTCCTTTAGTGCTTGGAGGGTTTTACATGTTGGAAATGAGAACTTATGAACTAGGTTTTCCTGTGTTCCCTTCTTGGGAGATTTAGTGACAATTGATGTCCTCTGCACATAGTTCACTCTGAAAAATAACTAAAAGGAGCTTGCAGGTGAATGAGGAAGCACAATTCCAGACTCAGCTTTGTCACTGAACTCTTTTCAAGCAGATGCAACTTCTGATGCTTTAGCTAATTCTGACACCAAAGGAAAATTCATCTCATCTACAGTTCAAAGACTGATGGGCAAGCTTTCTCAACATAGCACCTAACGAGAAGACATAATATACCCCCCTCTCAAAAATACTATTTTGATATTCCTTTTCCTTATCAAAGGCTCTACTTTGAATATGGGATCATTAAACTGAGAAAGGAATTCATTCTGCCACATTCATTCTGTCTTTGAAATGAATGTAAAGAGAAATACATATTCACATGTTTAATGGGCTGTTTCTTGCCTGACTCCTCTTTCAGTGTTCAAAGGAAAAATTAACTGTTGCCTATTTGATTTGCAAAAAAAGATAAATGCAAGTCATGCTGAGAACATTAAACCCAACTTAAATTAATTCTTTATGTAATAGGACTACCCTCTGTGTAAGTACCTGGGAACTGAAGCTAGAGATGGTTGATGCCTGGCAAATGCAACATTGGAGGGCATCTCTGACTTGCAGCTAGGATGTATGTGAGACACACAGAATGAAACAGAGTAAGGTCAGAGAAACTGGGGCTGAATGACCAAATTAATAGAAATACGAACTGGACTGAATTAGAACACTGAGCTGTATCAACAGGAAAAACACCTACAAAGACAGGAAACAAACCAGAGACTAAAATGAAAATAAATATCTTTTTTAGCTTCAAAGCAGAAGAAAATGAGACACATTAGGCTGACAGTTTTCTAAGCAATGTCCTCCTGCACTCGTAGAATTACCTGTCTTTAACATAATAGAGTCAAACGGAAAATATGTTCTTTCACAGCCCAGAGAACATCTTCTAAGGACTTTGTTACTCTCATTGTGTCCTCTGCCTTCTTTTGTCAATTGACTTATCTCCACATGGAATTTTCTGCAGGGGAAACAGCAGCTAAAGAAAATTATGCACCGAGTAAACAAACACTAAATATAGTTAGTGCTAAACACTAGACACAAAAACTAAAGCTTCTGCATTCCTAAGGCTGATCAATAACCCTACTGTTGGAAATGATGGCACTAAAAATGAGGGATGGTTTATCACATCACATTATTTAAAGTAGATTCTCTGTATGTGGATCAGGGATATTTAAATGTTGTAGAAACTGTTTCATACCAAACTTTTTCACAAATATATTTCTGTATTTTTCCAACAGCTTCTCAACATCTGAACTAAGTGCAAGGCAGGAGACAGTACTGGGCTTTTGCCTGAGACCATCGGTTTGCCTGGTTCTGTTTATAATAAGCTAATTGACTGAAATGCTACTAATTAAGTATCACAGAAAGATTAAACATGCAGACTAAGCGGGTCCTCAAGAAACACACTCCTGCCTTGCTTTCCTGGTAGCACTGGGTAGTAACAAACACTGCAGCTCTGCAGGGTGCAATCAGAGCAGCTGCAATCAGCCTGCTCATGGAATCAGTGCGGATAAACAGACAGGAAACTGGGCAAGAAAAGAATCAGATGCAGTCCTTAGAAACACAGACAAACCGTCTGCAGAACCTTCCAGCAACATCCAACTGCACTGGGATGACAGGGAAGCAGTTTAACGTTAAATAAACAGTCCTTAAATACTTGTTGCATTTGAGGGCACTGTGGATGTTACATGGGTTTAATAGGGGCTTGAATAGTCAAAGGAAGTGCAACTGTTCCTACTGGTGCATTATTAATTACCACAATTTTTAGTTAAGCTTTTTAGTAACTGTACAAAGACTGAAGTAGCATATTGACTTTTCAGAATGGCATCATGAGACTACAAACTATAACTCAATATTCTACCTATTCCGCATCCAAATATTTAATCTTTAGCTCTAACACCAAAAACACGACTTTTTTTTTCCTCATGTATATTTAGGGTTAACAGCATTTTAAAGTAGAAAAATATTGCAGATTTTGTGTTTGAACTGCAAAGCAAAAAAGCACTGAAATAAATGTATGAATATGAGAGGATGGCTGTGATCAAGTACACAAGAGGTGATATCCAGGCACAAACTATTTTCTTGCAGAATGCTATTAGAAGGTGTGATGTTATTCTGTCATTCCATGTCCCAGTGAAAATACCCAAGCAGGGGCCACCTTCCCGCTGAGTGTTCCTCAAACAAAAAGCTCCACATCTTCAGTGAGATAAGGCACTTCATCTCCTTGAAGCTAAATGGGACTGACAACATGCTTGTTCCAGAAACAAAGAAATTAGGATTTATTAAAGCGACCACAAGAAAACACAATGAAAATGCTAAATATTACAAGGGGATATTCAGGTAATTACATTCTAGCAGGCTAAAAAAAGCACAACAGTTAAAAGGCAGTTTGGTGGCGCTATAAACACCTTCATGCATCGTTTTCCTGCTGAGAACAAACCCCCCAAGATCTTGCCCTGCTCTCCACTTACCCCCCAGCAGTGCCTCCGTTTTTGCTGAAGTGTGTGCGTGGCTCACTCGACGCCAGTTTGAGCAGCTCGTTCCACTCCCGTTCCCACTCCTCTTCTGTGTACACCAGCCCTGACTGGGGGGGAGAAGGAAGTGCTTTACCTTCTGCTGGCACACGGTGGAAGAGAGTTCTGCAGCGCTGACTTACCTGTGTCTCACACAGCACACGGGTTCCTTTCTTGGGCCATTAATAGTTCAACATTTCTATTCAGGTGAAAGAATATTAACCTATTAAAAAAAGATCTCAACTAACTGCACATTTCTGGATGTGGGTCTGCTGCTGCTAACTCAGTGCTCCACTCCTGAGAGCAAGTTATTCACACAGAATTCCTTGCAACCGCTGTTAATGAGCTTTACTGCCCAGTTCGGGAGGTTTGCTTTCTTCCCAATACCTGGAAGTACTGTGAATGCCCTCCTGGGCAGAGAGGTGATTGCTTTCTCCTTCTGTTCAAGAGTAAAAATGGTGTAAAAGTGCTTCTGTATCCCTGTTTTTCAGGTAGCCTGAAACAGCTGAGCCAGTCACAGCTCAGCTGTGTTCTCACTGACTGCTGCCAACAAAAACCAGATTACAAATATGACACAAACACTGCAGCACATTCACTTGTTTGCATCCATGATTGCTCCTGAAATGGGCTTCTCTAGCCACTGTTTAGGCACAGACATCTTCAGAAAATAACATGTTGAGGTACAGCTTTCAATCAACAGTCAAACCAAATCTACCAAACTATTTTAGTCAGGAAACATCCACTCAGTATTTGGTTGCAGCTCTAAGAATCCCAACTCCTCATTTCGGGAAATCTTTCCCAAATGTGGTTTTCTCTTTCTTGTGGATTTCATGCACTCATTTTATAACACTTGTGACAACTAAATTATATGTTTGGTTTTGCAGCCCAAAATTTTCTAAAGGTTCTAAACTTCTCTAAGACCTTTTTAGGGACAAAACTGTGCAGAGATATGCCCACAAAGCTACAAACATGTTCTTATTCTGAGATGAAAATTTTAAGTGCAAGTATCTATCTCTTCCTGTGCAATATGGAAGGCCAAGGAATTTGATAGCAATGAAAACTTTCACACCAGACTTCAGAAGAATGAATTAACCCTAAATGGTATTAACAAGACTGTCTTCAGGGCATACAGACCTCCTTATTCTGCTGGGTCTGTTGCCATCTCCATCTCCTTTTCAGTGCTTCCCTCTCTGCTCCACTCCTCATCATCGTGTAGAGAGCCTTCCGTAAAACCAGGTCCCGGTCGTGAAATCCCCACATCCCTAAAGCAGCACAAGAGGATATTCAGTTTTAAATAAGCTGCAGTGAAACAGAAATAGCTGATATATAATTTAACATTCTCCTCAGCAAATAATTCTCTCACCATCTTTAAGGTTTCCAAAAGAGCCAGTCAACATAAATACGTTAATGAACAACAGGAGGGATTCTAACAAATTTTAAACTGTGATTAAGGAATGACTAAGGACTTGAGTTGTTTCACTGTTTGCTTGCAGGCACCTTCAACTTTGCTGCAAGCCATGGAATATTCAATGCACAGGTTGGCTTTGGCTGCAGTAGCCAGCAGGGTTTGCAGGCACAGGAATGGTAATGAGCACTGCAGGCACTTCTGAGAATCACAGCTGACACCAACACCCAAAGACCTCCAACTCTCACACAGCACGAGGGCAAACCCCTTTGGTTCCAACACCCAAGTGAAGAGACGAGCATTGAAGATGATAGAAAGTCTAAAAATACGACCAGCCACAGGCTTTTAATCTCATTTAAAGATAATAAAACATCTTTATGTAGTTGGGAATAGTAACCCTACATCAAAAGAGAGCAGAGCTCTCCCTAAGACATGTGCCCACGGACAGCCACGTTTCAGTGACCACGTTGTCAAGCTGCTGCTTTCAGGTCCAAACACTCCAAATATTTGCTGTAAATAACATACAATTCCTCCTAATGAAAAATGAACAAAGACAAAAGGATCCTTGGGAACAGCAAAAACTCTTTTCTTATTGCTTCTTTCAACAAGAAGAGTCTCTTCAAAATATTAAAAATTCCAGTGTTTTTAAAAAGTCACCTTTTAGAGTTCTGCTGGTGGAAGATTTTAGCAACTGCAACAAAAATAAGTTTCCTCATAATAAGTTAGGATAGAGAAAGCATATCAAAGACTTTCAGGTTCACAGGTTTCTACTGATTTGCAGACAAGCTTCAAAGATCTTGTATTAACAACTAATTAATCAACTGGAAATTATTTTCATTCACCCCAAATGCTGAAACTCTACAAGGAACTAACAGAGATAATAGCTTGATATTGCATTCTTGAAGACAGCAAGAGAACCATTTAACAAAATCAAGAGAATGGATGCAACTCCTTGTGCACAATGAGGACAATCCTGCAAAAGCACCTGGAATTTGCCTGTTCCGGAGCTGTTAGGCTGGGAACAGGAAAATATAAGGAAAATGCAAATCACTGGTGTTTAGGATACATGGGTTTTAGCACTGTTCCAGTTATCCTTCTTTCATAACCTAATAATACTTTTATTTTCCTGCTTTAGGGAAACAAAACTTAAGTGAAATTTGAAGAATATATTGCTCCAAAGCAGACCTTTAACGCAAGCCTTTGCATCTCGTGTTCCTGAGCTTGTGCTGGGGGTGGAGAGAAGCAGGAGGGCTTTTTGGCAGGAGGTTTCAGGTGCAGACTCTTCCTTACCTAAAGAGGCAGCGTGCAAGAGGCAGTTCCCATCCCCCGTGGTGGCCAAGGGCAGCAGACGTTTGCAGCTGGTGCACACCGTGGACCACCAGTTGAGTCGGCCTGGAAAGAAAGAACCTGTTGAAGCCCTGGAGAGGGGGGGAGGGAGCAGGACATGTGCTTTCTGCACATCCTTTCTGCCAAGTAAGCTCAAATGTAATGGCAGAAGTGAAAACTGAAAAGATTAGAAACAAGAGGCAGATAAAGTATTCTCAAAATGTAGTTGGAAAAGAAGAGAGCACCTTTAATTAAACTGCATCTTCTGTTCTCATGTGCTGCACCCAGGGATGGATTTCCAAGGAGTTTGTTGCCTAAATACCATTATGAGTCTTGCTATCAGTTCCCGAACATAATTGACATTGGCCTCCCATACACAGATGGCAGAAAACATTACAGTAATAAAGTATTTTTTTTGGTCAAAATACAACATTAATATGTATGTGGCGATCAAGATATTTCACTGTAAGGTCTGCTTATTAAGTAAAGTCCTATTGTTTCAACAGCTGATTCTCCTCTCATGTACCATAATGTAAATAATTTTTAGATCCACTGAAACCCAACAGCTGCACTACCAGAGAACCAAAACGAGCCCAGCACAAGTGCGAGCTGTAGTACAGCACGTGGCTTTTCTCTTTGAGAATATTTAGAGAACCACTTATCCGTCATTGCTACGTGAAGCATCTTTTACAGATGACAAACCAGAGATGGATTATGAGAAAGGCTGATGAGAGGACAGATATTTGATGTACCAGGATGAAGCAAATAAGTCCTAAAGACTGTCAGTGCCCAAGCCAACACTGAAGGGCATCCTTCCTGGCACACAGGTTGCCACGTGGTAACACACTGGAGGGTCAGCCTTGGTTAAATGGCCAGGGAGCATTTCTGACACAAAAAAAGGGAATGGGACTAATTGTAAAACATCTCTGGGGCAGGGGAGAGCAGCTGATTAACAGTGATGAGTAGAAGTGGTACACTTCCCAAGACTTTGGCAGGTCTGTGGGTAATGCACAAGTGAATAATTGAATGAATAATGCAATAGGCAGCCTGTGGTGACTCCACATCTTTGTTTGTCCTCTTTTGCAGACTTTTTCCCCTCCAATTTCTTGACTTGCAAGCTGAAAGGAAACACTATCTATATATTTGTAGAGTCTTGCACTTCAAAGTTAAATCCCTCAAACAGAAGGAAGTACAAACAACAAGTCAACTTCTACTAATAAGTTTTCATTAAAAAATTATACTGAAGTTTATTTGTAACAACAGGTAATAGATGTTATGGGAAAAATAGTAAAACTATTTAATATGTACCCCAGTTACTTGTTCTGGATACTAAGAACTATGTAATTAAATTGCAATTAGTCAGTGTGGGGTAAGAGTACTACACTGAAAAGACGCAGAGCAGATCAACAAGTAAGCACATTTGGTAATCCTCACGATTTTAGCAGCTGGTTTGTAAATAAACACCTCAGACTGGGCTTACTTAGTTCTACGTTAAACATGCATTAAAGAAGCTTAATTTAAAGCACTATTAGACAGCCTTTGGAAATAAGGAGTTCCCATTTTTAGCAACTCCTGTGTCTGAAATAACAACCTGCCACCTACTTTTTGCAGAATGTTTTGGTGGGATCATATTAAGTAATAAGTTATACCAAGGTGCTGCATAAAGCATAGTTAGACCTAAAACCAGACAGACCTTAGGTAGGATTTAAGGCCATAATGAGTGGCATTGCTTTGCAGATTAACCAGCAGCTATTGGTAATTGTCAAAGTCTGCTGTTTATGAATCTTTTGAGTAATGGAAGGTTTCTATAAAAGTGATCTTCCATCCAGTAAATTATGCAAAAAAAAAAATTCGTGGGCTTGGTTAACATCATAAAGCTTATGGCTTACTAAAAAATTAGTAGAAAGGGGTTTATTATTGGATTATAACAAATTTTTGTTTTTCAAATCTAGAGCTTACAGTGGATCCCTTTAGGGAAACAACAGGAAAGTGGAGCTTAAATGAAAACTGGAAACAGTTCTTCCTCAGGCTTTTTTCTGTCTGCTTTGATAATACAACACTTATGGACAAACTAGACCCACTTCTCACTCTTCCTCCCTCTGTTGGTCTCCTACTTCATCCTGCTTCTTACTTTCTCACAAAATTAATTGAATCTTAAAAAACCCAATTTAAAAAATTGAACTTATTTTACAGCAAAAATACTCTTGAGATTTAATGTAGTCATATTCTAGTCCATTAAAATTTGATCTCAGTGTTAGATCAAGATTAAAAGTCCTAGCCAGGCATCCTGGTTTAGCCCCCAGCTGACAACTAAGCACCCCCAGGCACTCACTGCCCGTTCTGCTGGGACAGGGAACAGAATGGGAAGGGTACAAGTGACAAAACTCATGGCTTAAGGTAAAACAGTTAAACAACTGAAATAAATTTTAAATAACAACAACAACAACAATAATAATAATAAATAAGGAAAAAGAAAATAAAAATAAGAGAGAGAAATAACCCCCCAAAAAACCCACGTGATGCAAATGAAAAACAACTGGTCACCACCAAGCAACCGAGCTCAGCCAGCTCCCGAGGAACAGCTCCCAGCCACGTTTCCCCATCGTTATCATGCTCAACATGATGCCATGTGCTCTGGAATATTCCTTAGGTCATCTGGGCTCAGCTCTCCCTGCTGTGTGTCCTCTCCCAGCTTCTTGTGTCCCCCCAGCCTCCTCCCTGGCAGAGCATGAGAAGCTGAAAAGTCCTTGACTTAGCGTAAGCCCTGTTCAGCAACAACTGAAACATCAGCATGTTCCCAACATTATTCTTGTACTGAATGCAAAACACAGAGCTGTCCCAGCAACTAGGAAGAAAATTAACTCTATCTCAGCCAAAACCGAGGTCTAATTTTAGATCAAGACTAGAAGTCCTCTCCAGGTCTATGATCTGGCAGCATAAGACACGAGCACACGATGTTGCCCTTCATGATACTCAAGACTTCAGGTGCAAACTCAAAAGAAATGTTAACACAATCTCGTATCCTCCATGGCTGAGGACTGCCAACTATTTCTGTAGTCTGACATTATCCCACCCTGCACTACACAGCGTGGATCCAACCTGGCATAATGCCAAGCATCTCCTGGCTCCCCCTGCTCCCTGATTTGCAGGGCCCAGCAGGAGTTCATCACTCTGGTACCTGGGATTTCTTTTGTATTCTGTGCAGAGAAGCTGAGCCTCAGAGAAAGTTAATGCTGGAGTATTATTAATCGACACTAGAAATGTTTAAGTGTTATTTTCATAAGCCTCCATGGTTTATTACAAGCCACAGGTGTGTTGTTTCTTTCAGCAGGGTTTATGGGCAGAAATTGCCCAAGAGGGTTCTAGATGGTTCTAAGACCTGAATGGCTCAAAATATCCCATAAAGAAGAAATACAGCACTGTCCTCCACTTTACCAAGGTCCATTTGTAAAGGATTCCTTGCTCAAACATGCACATGGTTGGTGGTACACATACAGTCAATCAAATTCAAACCAAACATGAGGTTACAGAAGATTTAAAGAACCTTTGTAGAAACTCTGCATAAACCCTTTGCTCCCTCTTCACATTCTCCAGTCCATATTTTCTTTTTTTTCTGGTTTAAGCTACTAATAAATTAAATGGCTTTACAGAGTTGGGAGTTTTCTTGTAGAATTAACTACCAAAAAGTTTCAAGGACTCAGCAAACAGCAGCTTAATATAACTTTCTCTGGACAGGGGAAAAAGAGATGCTACAAAGGACAAGACCCCTCGCAAGTGCTCATGGAACAGAGTTTGGCTGAAGTTTCACTGCCAAGCTGTGAGCAAACCACGGCCACTGTGCGTTTATCGTAACAAGAGTAAGTCAGAATTCTTACAGAAAAAATGGAATATGCATTAAGAGAAAACTAAGGAAGGTTAAAGACGGCAGAAAGTGTGAAATGCCATGTCACAGCTTGTAGAGCTTTACCTCAGATTGAGTGTGATTGTCTTTCAGCACAATTCACTGTGCCATTAACAGCCCTCTTCACACAGCCAAGCACACCAGCCTTAGGCCAAGTCCTCAAAAGCTCTGACAGAGCAGACATTGCACCAAGGAAACACCTCCATCTGTGCACACTGGGACTCGAGCCCTGCTTTCCTGTGCTTGCTGAACGTGTGGCTAAAGCTGAGACTTCTGATGGCTTTTCTTTTACTTGTGGTAGGGCATTTTGGAGACCTTTCCCATGTGGAATCTGGAGCATTTAATATTCATGCTGCGAGTTTTTCTTTATATGGTAATACTAAAACCAAGCTAGCTGGTAATTTTCTTGAGACTGGTAAAAGCTTATTCAGAAATATGTTTGATAGTGGCAGAGTTAAATTAAAAAATAAGCAGTGGTACAGCCTTAAGAGACAGCTGGTTACACCAGCTCAGTTTCCCTAAGAAACCAGCTTTTCTTTCATTTCTCCAGTACATGGTATTTCCAGAAATCCACCTCCCCGTCCATCCCCCACGTGGAGCAAGTCACAAACCAACATTTCCAGCTTCCAAAGCAAGTCTAATTCTGTACACCCCATAAAATTTTCAAAAGCAATCATTTACCCCAAACACTCGCCGAGTCCCCTCCGGAGTCCACCAGCAGTAACTGGTCAGTGTGCACAGGACTGCCCAGCTGAGGTAACACAGCAGTTCACAGCCCACCCAGAGCAGTCAGACAGCAATAGGTGCTGGAGCCTCAGATCCTCATGTCAACAGGGCCACTTCTACACTTCCCGTGTTTCTGGCACGACCAGCTTTGTTTATTCTTAGTTTTATGTCCATACAATAAATGTG
The DNA here is from genome assembly GCA_035584735.1 of Pseudotriccus pelzelni. Classification (NCBI taxonomy): domain Eukaryota; kingdom Metazoa; phylum Chordata; class Aves; order Passeriformes; family Tyrannidae; genus Pseudotriccus; species Pseudotriccus pelzelni. Next base: position 16,080,318 of record JAWMRA010000016.1, read on the forward strand.
CACTTGCAAGTATTGACGTGAAGAAAATTACAAGAACGGATTTTCTATGTGGGCTTATAATGCTCATTCGGTGTCTGCTGACATTTTAAAATAAAGCATTCACCACTGCTGCTTCAGAGAAAGGACCTCCTTGCAGGAGCTCTCTCCTTTTAGCCTGGATGATGAAGTCAGCTTTGCAGTAGCATCTGCAAGGCTACTCGTATCTGCTTATGTCCTTGAAACGAGATGTCGAGCTGTGCATGTGGAAATAAGCAAAAGTGAGCAGTGAAATAAATGCTTCACTTTCAGCCTGGTGCACAAGGAACACGGACTCTGTCCCCAGCTACTGACTGGAATGCAAATCAACAAGCCTGGAGTGAGAGGGCACAGGGAGTGGTGCCGGGGCCTGGGTGGCTGCAGGTACCAGCCCCTGAGCTCAGCTGTCTGCAGGGAGCTGCAGATCCACTGCAAGGCTCTGCTTCATTAGTTCTTTCATAACCTGAGCCAGACTGTTTTCTATGACATTCCTGCATTTATCCTACTCTGTGATATGGCATTTGTCACTCAGATCTGAATTATACAAGCCTGAAAAATCAGGAAATTAACACAGCTCTCCTGTAATGACAATGGTGGCTGTCCCAGCACCCTGCATGTACTGTGTGAAAATCTGTTAAAAATTCGGGGATCATAAAATGTTTCTACAACCTTAGAAGACACACATTTTTCTGTAACAAGGCTTGATTCTTAACTGTTTGGAATCAACACTTCCATAATTTTGATGGACTGTTTTTGAGGACATGGAACCCAGGCTTAACAGCATATTGCAGCTGTATAAAATGCTTCTTAGAAAACACCAACCTAAGCACAGAGAGAAAACTGTAGGAAAGCAATTCTTGGACATTCATACAGTGTACTTTTAACTTGTGTATTGAATTTTATTTCAGCACTGCACTAGAATTGCTTTTTCTTTTAATTAAAAACACTGTGTTAGAGCAGTCATTCTTCTACCTGTTTTTTAAACTCGTAAGTACAGCAGAAGTTTTCATAATATCTCCCTTTGTGTCAACCCACACATTAACAACACACAGGGGAGCACGTGTCTGTAATGAAAATCAATTTGCTGCAGCATAATATTTAGAATTATAAAATTCCTTTCGTCAGACATCATTTCATATTACCAGTATCTCAAGACGTTCTCTGTCAAAATCCCACACCGTTACTGCAAGAGCACACAGAGATCAGTCTGCCATTACTTACAAGCTGAGCTCATTCCAGTTCTGGCAATAATCCACCTCTGAGTTTACAAGATGGACAAAACCTCTAAATGTTTTTATGCATGTGGTCAATTCTATCCTCTAAGAGGAATATTTGGCAAGCAATCACATAAGGAGTAGAGGGTACCTTGCAGCACTGCCTTTATTTGAGCCTTTCCTTTATAAGGAAAAAAAAGCAGAATGTTGCAGTAAATCAGGAATTTTGCTCCGAGTTTCTATATAGAGGGGATGTAACCTGAACATCCTTTCACCTACAGATGCAATGGCAGCAAGAGCTTAAGCACATAAAATAAAGACCATAAAAACCTGCCAGGCTTTTAGAGACATCCAGACAACACAAGTGACAGTCTGTTGGTTGTAATTCCCCTCTCCCGGTCCATACTCTGGGATTAGTGAGCTGTTAGTTCCTAACAAATTTCCCTCTCCTTTTGTCTAATCAGCTTCTTTTCTTTTCTCCTGAAATTCACGATGCTGCACCAAGCACACACCTCTCTTCCTTGAACAACACCCCCAGCCTCAGCTACAGAAGGTGCTGTCCTTCATGGGGTTGGGTTGGGTTGAAGGAGATTTTAGGCCCTTTGCAGGGAATGCGCCTTCTCTCCATTTTTTATGTCACTGAGCAAACCACAGGCAAGCTCTTGGTAGGAGACAATGTCTGCTGTTAAATGACTTTCCTATTAATTCACTCTCTTCATTCTGCACAACCATATGGCTAAAATAGGCAGAAAATAAAAGGAAACTGATATCTTTACATTTAAAACAAAGACAAAAGGTCGGTTTACATGAAACCTTACATTATTTTCTTAAGCAAATTGTTTGATCTGTTTAACTTACTTGACCTGCACAACTGTTTCCCAGGAAGTTCCAGATTATTTGAATGAAATACTTGCAAGTAAACTTAGTCTATGTAGGCTACAAGGATACCTGTGATCAAAACCACAGGTACTTCAAATGGCCAAGACATCCCTGCAGGCTCTGGGAATGAAGGGACTTTTCCAGTGGCAGTCAAGTTACTGCCCTAATTAACGTGAAGAAGAGAATAAATGATTTATTCTTATTTTCAGAGAGATTTGAGAGAGGAATGCTATGAGGCAGCAAATTTGGTAGTTTCTGCAGCCCTATTTCAAGGTCAAAGCCAGTCAGCTCTGTCTGAATTAGAGTTTGTCAGCTCTAACTTCACATATTCTCTGATTTTAAGGTCAGAAAGCCACTGTGATCCTCTAGTTTGTACTAGATCTAAAGGCTGTAATTCCACTGAAGCAGGTAACTCAAAAATGGTGCTGCAGCAAGGGGTCTTCTGAGAGCCCTATGGAATTGGGGAGGGTTTGACAGAGCTGTCAGAGGAAGAGCCATCCTGTTTTTCCCTGTCCTCCTTGGGTTAGCTAGCTCTTAGAGAAACTAGGTATGTTTTCAAGATAGGTGACTGACAGCTTTCATACTTCATAGTTGCCTGGTGGCATTTCTACCTTAATTTATACTTTAATTTTTCCCAGAAAAAGGCCTTCTGAACACTGTTTGGGTTTTTTTCGCTGTTTGCTAGTTTTGTTGTTTTGGGTTTTTTTCCTTAAGTATTTACTGTTTGATGCTGTTGTCTGTGTCTTGCTTTTCAGTTACCAAAGCCAAAAAAAGAGCACAAGAATGCATTTTAAGTACTCACAGTGACACCAGATTAGCAAAGGTTCTGCCTAAATACTTCAGTGCAGTGCCCTGACGTGGTTCATTAATACACCTGATGTTTGATAATGCACAGATACTAATTTTAAATACAGTTTTCCATATCCTTCAAAACAGGCTTAAAAGTTTAGACTACTAATAAATCTGAATTAATGTTAATATTAAATTTCCTCCCATTTTTTCCCATGACAATACCAAAGTATTACTACAAAATTATGTCATTTCTCATTACAGAATAATAATTAAGACACAAAATACATATCTAAAAACTCTTCTCTCAAGCTGCAATAGAACTTGAGGATGTTTCCTTAGACAGTCATTGCAATGTAATTTCCTCATGAAAACTGGAAGTACCAACTCTCTCTGACCATCCCGACTCATGTCCTTCTCCGTCACGTGACATCCCCATCAGTCCTCCTTTCCTTCCTCTCTCAGTTTCTTTGTTTTATAACCTAAATTTGACAGCTTTCTCTATGATGCTTTAAAAGAGGATGGGGCTATGTGTCGTTTTGCAAAGAGCACAGTGTTTGCTTTTGTTCTCTGGCATTTATTCCCCATGCAGGGTGTGCAAGCTCCAGAAACGAAGCATGACTAGAACTGTCAACCAAAAAGTAGGACTGCCCAGCTGACAGCTGGAGTATTTCCCCACCTGGTGATACCCAAGTGCTCACCCACCTGCCTGCTCCAAGGCCACCATGGTTGCCTGCTCGATCAGGTCCCGCTCAATGAAACTCCTGAAGTCCTCACTGTACACGCTGAGGTCTGGCAGTTGGAATGTGTAGATGGGCATCTCCAAAGGAAACTGCTCATTGCTGCAGTCATTTGCTACATGGGATCGAGCAAGGGAGACTATGGCTGAGCTGGCATGGGAAATACCTCTGGAAAGACGCTTTTCTGTGGAGAAAACAGATATTGCACCTGTAACTGCATGGAAGGTCAGGCAACAGCAAGTCTGGGGAATGAACATTCATTTCACTGAGGAATTTATTCCACTTGTTGCTTGCTACCTTTGTTGGGTGATTTTCCTACTGTAAAAATTGCTTAGTTGCTACTACAGATCCCTACGACAAGTCATAGGAACTTGTCTCTTCTTCTAGCAAAATGGAGAAGCTGTAAAAGTAACAAGATATGAAGGGCAAGTATTCCTATAATTTTTTTACATGTATCTTAAGTTTCCAAAGATGCACTGGATGAAAAATTTAATGGCAGACATATGATAATGAACTAAAGTTTTGAACTCTTAATTTGACTTCTTGTGAATAAAAAAATCCAGCGTTCCACAATCACTTCCTAGTGAATGTGCCACAGGATGAACAATCTACCCAAAAGCACTTTTAACATCATAATGGTGAATTTAAGACAAACTCAGTTATTATGGATATGTGTTTTCTAAGATCCTGATCTGGATAAATAATACATAGGCTAAAAATAATTAGGAAACAACAAGCCCAATACAAAAGAATGCCTTATTTTATCAAAACAACTTTGAGCTGATATCTTATATTGAATTTCTCTATGGACAAATGCTCTGAAAGGAACAGCAAGAGTCATCAGAGCCAGTGTTAAGCAAGGGACAAAGCACTGCTATGACATCATTTCACTTTACTCTATGGCCTCAGCAAACGGGTAACACACACCCTTCAAGTGCTCCAACCACAAATCAGCCAGTCAGAACTCACGGAGCTGTTTTCCCTCAGTTTAGTCTCTGCCCTGTACTCGTGTTCATATGTTTTAGAGCTGCACTGAATGTTTTGGAGCTGCTTAGGAAGGACGGGCATCAAACGCTACCAATCTGTGCTCTCAGGAGTTTAACATTCAGCGTCAGGTTTCTTTCTGCAGACAGGAAGGGCCACAGAACCAAAGCACTTTCCTGTGCCTCACACAGACTGAGGCCAAGGTCTGCACTGAGCTGGGCTCCCTCTGGGCAGCCTTTGCAATGGGCATCAGCTGAAATTAATACTGGAAAGTCTCCTGGGCTTTTTACTGAGTTTATTAGTGAGCTGACACCAGGTTTATGGAGTTTCTTACATTTTTGAATATGCACAGAACTTCCTGGTAGGATTTATATGATGTTAAGTTAGATAATATTTTCATTGATTTTCCCAGGAAATCTTTATCATATTGAAAGCTTTTGTTTAAAATTATTTGGTGAAACTTCACCTTGGTAACTTCGTAAATACCACCATAAACTAGCCTTTAGACATTACCTCTCAAACATGCACAAAGCTATATTAAAATAAAATATGTTCCTGTCCTTCTGTGCCTTTAGAATAAGGCAACAAATAACCTTACTTAAACACAACTTAAGCTAATAGTGTTTTAAAAAACTGAGGCTGAAGGGACACGGTTTCATCCACTCCAGCATGCTGCTCTCCCTCCCTTTCTGCATTCAGTGCTTTTAAGGAGTCATAAGAAGCCCTACAGTTTCTTTTCTTCCCAGGGAGGTTGGCAATTTGAAAAAGCTTTACTGAATCTCCTAAGTACTGGTGCTATTTCCTGTTTAATAGGAGGGAAGAGCCAGCAGGAGAAGCGAAAACCTTCTGTTCCTTTTAATGACTGCATAGAAGCCATCACCAGGCCAGGGCTATTACCTCCCTACATGACAAGCTGTCAGACCTGTAGATTTATTTTGGTGCAAACTACAGTTCCTTGATAAATTAAAAATGCAGTCCAACAGCCTGAGAGGGTGAGAGAGATGAAATAAAACCCATAAAAGGTCTGCAAACAAAAAAGCAAATCCTACTGCTTATCATCCTGTACTGGAAATTAACCGCTACATTTTTCTTAAGGTTTCAATTTCTATTCAGCAGGGGATAGGAGGCAGTCCTTATTTCTGTGTAACTAAAAAAGAGTGAAATTTGAAAGCTGAAAGTTATTCACAGATTTCACACACCCTATTCACACGCTGTAAGAACGCAAAGAGGGAAATACAGGGTTTTTTAAACCTTTTTTTGTTTCAATAAGCATAGAAAACTACATACAACAGTGGCCTGTGACACCCTCTAATTAATCCCTTTTTTAAGTACCGTATTTTGTACTTTAATCACACACGAAAAAAATAACTTGCAGAAGGGAGGCAAAGCTCACAACCAGCACAACCCGACAAAGGGGGTGCAGCAGCAGTGACACGGTTCACGGTGCCGGGGGCACTGCCCACTCTGTGCAGACGAGCACGGCGAGCCCCAGATCTGCAGGTCCCCCGGAGAGGAGCCTCACCTTGGGCGATGTCATCCTGCCTCTGCAGGCACGGCCGCTCCGCGCGGGCCGGGCTGGGCTGCTCGGGCTCCTGCCGGCAGCGCCGGCCCTCGTTGAACACCTGGGGCAGGTTGGCCGTGTGCACCTGCCGGAGCTGCTCATAGTCGCTCAGAGCCGCCGTCAGGTCCCAGTTCTTGCCTGCAAAACAGCAACAGAGCAAGGTGCTCGCAGCTGGGAGGGCAGCGGAGCAGCCACCCGCCCGCCCGGGCTGCAGGATCCTACGGCCAACACAGCCGGGCTGGGGAAACAGTGTCAGCGCCTGCTGACTTCGGGGAAAGGTATCCACTGCTCCCCTCTCACCCGCACAGCCAAACCCTATGACCCCTCATCATACAAGGCAATCAAGGCCAGGGTTCGCCTTGCTCAGGTTCTGATCAAATGGCTCTAAAGTAGCAATTTAAGATGAACGCTAAATCCCACTGAGAGGGAGCAATCATTCCCATCTGTGCCGCTGTACTAACAATAAATAATAATTAGGAGCAACGACGGGCAGACACGAGTGATAGTCTTGTAGCCCAACAGAGTGAGAAATTTCCTTATCTTTTATTCACAGAACAGCAGAATGCAAATGCAAATGCAAAATCCTTCAGGTCCCTTTGTCTCACACATCAGAACTCGCTCCCTCAGAGTCTTCAAAAGCCTTTTAGAAAGCAGGTAATGTAGGACAGCGCTCAGCAACAAAACATGCAGCGAGAGGACCCGGGCAGCGTGGTTCCATGTCTGTGTGAGCTGCTCATGGAACCTGCCAGCACAGAATCCTCCAGAAGCTTCCAAGCTTCCCCCTCTGCACACTGCCCTGAGCAGCAACCCCAGAATGCAGCCTAATACCCACAGCCACACACGGCTGTTTAGTACAGGGGGCGAAACGGTGTTTGTCACTCTCAAAAATAAAAAATACTGAGGTGTCTGCATGCTCTTTTCAAAACAATCCCGCTAAGTTAAAGTACACAGATGTTCACTGTTCTCCGAGTACTTGTTTCTAATTGGAAAACTGAAAATATTTAATAAGAAGAGAAGTAAATTATATGAAACTTTCACAGCATTCCACAAGTGCTTTTCCAAAGGTAACCTGATTCTGACTAATAGACGATTTATTACACCAGAGTAGGTTGTCATTTTAGGTATTTTAAGAGGCTACATTACCTGAGTAGCAGTTAAAGATAACTTACGTGCTTACACAAAGGACATAAGCTAAATATAGTACAAAGCACTTTTAAACAGATAAAAGTCTTCTACTGTTACACCATATCTGTGAAGAACAAAAACCTAACTGAAGCAAAAAAATAACATTAACAGCTGTTACCTCCAGGGTTGAGCTAAACTATCTTAGGTTTTGAAGTACTAAACAAAATTGTGAAAGGAGAAGTGGTATCATCAAGCAGGAATGTTACACATCCTGAGCAGCCCATCATATAAACCTCCATGTCAGAGAGAGAACTGTTATCTCTGGTGTGCTGTAACCTCCTATTAGAAAGTTTGTAGGACAAAATGTAAATTCAGTGAAAAATGTCAGAGATCAGGAAACAGCACTTTTTCACATCAAATCCCACGCAGATTGAAGGCTTATGATGCAGTCAGGGCTCTGCTCTAACTACACTTATCATCTCCATCAAATTGCACAACCCAAACATCCAAGAATCCTGAGTGTGTTCCCAAGACTGATCTGATCCCATATCAGTGTCTGGAGCAGGGATTGCTTTCCTTTGGTCCTCCTTTTAGAAGGCACTTAAAACACATTTTTGAGTTCTTCTTAACCATCAGAACAATAAAGTAAAACTTTTTTTTCTTAAAAAAGGGAAAGTGACAATAAATACAATTCTAGGAAATGTATTTAAACAAAACAGTATTATCTGAGTACTGGCAATGCTACAAGTCCAGGGCTATGTGACCCCCAGCAGCAGTCTGGATTTATTCAGTACAGGTGCCTGAAGAAGAACAGATCTCCACCAATGCAACACAAACAGCATTTCTCCTGTGTCAGGGCATTCCCTACAGGTCTCTTGCTCAAGACTTTTTCATGTTTAAATTCTGAAGCTCAATAAAATCCCTGTGCCTGTGCTGTAAATGACGCTGTGTGACAGGGCTTTGATGTATGGAACAGGAAAGCAGAAAATCAGCAGACTAACAGAAACCCCGCTGCCCTCAGTTTTAAGCCAAATGCAATCATCTTATATAAAACCTCTATCGTCAAAATTACATTCAGCCTTCAGGAACCAGGCTCGCAGTGTGTTGCATTTAAAACTAAATTGCACAGCGACTCTTGAGTTACACTCCATGGTACATGGTAGCAAATGATCTTCTGAAACAGACTTGAAAACATACATAAATTAAAATTTCTGCATCTAAATCTATCTTAAATAGAAATATTTTATTTTCAAATCTCTCCATCTCTCCAGAGTTATCCCCATCTCCTAAACAAAAGCACCAATTCAGCACCAAAACCTTAAACCTCACAGAACCAACACAGGAAATGATGGTTGGACTCACTTTCTCCAAATTTGCTGGAGCCTCCAAGGATTGAATGCAAGAAAAACATTCAACCAAATTAGAGAACATATTAAGCACCGTTTCATCTCCGTGAAATAGTGGTCTTGAATGCCAGCCACCCTAAGTGACCAGCAGAAGTGTTTTCAGCTACTGTTCTCTGTACTGGAAACATGGAAGCCCCCTTTGCCTCTCTCATTTTGGTTTACATTTTCACAAATAAAAATGGCAACAAAGCTTGAAAACAGGACAGTAACTATGGATACATCTTGCACTCTGCATGCAAAAAAATGTAAATTCAGAGATGTCCAGAGCAGATGATCTGAGCAAGGATTTCTATCAGTGTGACAGGGCAGGTGAGAAACTTTCAGCTGGAAGTTACTGAAGAAACTAGTGGGGCTTATGACTGTGGAGATCAATAGAGCTAACTCTGCCTACCTCTCCTCCTTTCAGCTTTGCATACAACAACTTTTGGATCTGTAAAGCTGTACCTTATTACTAAGTGCTGACAGAAGAAAAAAGGCCTGAGTTATTCTGAGTTAGAAATTACAAAAATAAATTCATATAACATGGAAGTCAAACATTTCCTCCTGCCCAAAGCCTTCCGGGCTAGGTTCCTCCTTCCAGCCTTGCTGCTTGCCCAACAGGTTTCATCGGCCCTCTGGTTTCAGCAGAGTGCACACAAGTCCCTCTGAGTCCTCGGAGAACAGAGTAAGTCTTCTCCTAAGTTCTGTTTGTATGTCTCCTCCATGTTCTTCTCTGAAGCCTCCAGACCCTGCTCCTCCCTCAGCTCCCTTCTCTGTCACATCTCTCCTTTTCTCTGCCATTTCCTGCACGGATCCCCAACAGAAAGGGCCAATCTTCCCTATCCCCCCAGAGGCTACACCTGACACAGGCACTGACACGCCCTCCACTGCAAGGCTGAAGCACAACTAACTATTTTGCATAGTTTCATCAATTAAATTAAGTAAAACTTTTTTTTTTGCAATCTGGCGAACAAAACCAGCACAAGACTCTTTTTTCAGATTGTCCACTGGTTTTTTTCCCACTGTTATTTATCCTATGCACCCTTACTGTTCTCTGACTGCCAACCTCTTCGTTTATAAGACATATTGTTGTATTTTAAAAGGTATTTCAGAGGCATACCAACCTTATTTCAGTACATACCATCACATCAGATGGCAAGTCATTGGAACCACTGTATGTCAGGAACAAGTCAATTGTTCCAAAGCCAGCACCGACACAGTGGGTTTACAGGAAAGGCTTTGAGTTGCTAATGGTCAGAGGACCATTCTAGAACCATTCTAATGGTTAGACAATCAGTCAACAAAAAAGCTGGAGTAGCACAAAGCTAGTTAGAAAACACAGGTAATGAAATCATGATCAGGATGCTGGAACAGAAAGAACAGAAAGAACACTCTTACTGAGCAATTGTTTCCTGAACAGCTCCATGTGCTGTGTGAGTCAGCAGGTGGGAAATGTAACAGGACTAGAAGGTCTCGGCTTCAAACACAAGTCTTTCTAGTGTGGAGGAAAACCAACAAACAGCAAAAAGTAGTGCAGCTGAGTAAGGACTGGAAGGCACACTGTGGCTGAGGGCTGGTACTGACGTTTTACCGTCAGAGAGAACAGACACCTACATGAAAGGGAAATTCAAAAATAAACACAGCTACACTGCGAAGTTTCTGCCCTAAATAATACTTGCTTAAATAACAACAGGAGGCATTATCAGCCTGAAGAAAACCCAAAGACTCAGATAAAACAATACGTGGTCTAAGAAGCCACTTTGCCGTTTTTGTCTTACCAGCCCAAACTGTATTAGCAGAGGGTTAATAAAATAAAGGCTGAAGAACAGCAAGAGTAGGACTCACCTTCGAAGCATTCATAAAATTATAGATTCATAGAATGGTTTAGGCTGGAAGGTCATCTCATTCCAACCCCCTGCCATGGGCAGGGACACCTTCCACTAGACCAAGTTGCTCCAAGCCCCGTCCAACCTGGCTTTGGACACTTCCAGGGATGGAGCAGCCACAGCTTCTCTGGCCAACCTGTGTCAGGGTCTCCTCACCCTCATAGGGAACAATTTCTTCCTAATATCTAATTTAACCCTGCTCTCTTTGCATTTGAAGCCATCTCCCCTCGTTCTCTCACACCAGGCTCTTGTCCAAAGTCCCTCTCCAGATGTCTTGGAGCCCCTTTAGGTACTGGAAGCCTTCTTTTCTCCAACACCCCAAATTTCTCATAGCAAAGGGGCTCCAGCCCTCTGAGCATCTTCATGGACTCTGGACTTGTTCTGACAGGTCCATGTTTTTCTCATGCTGGGGGAGCAAAGCTGGACACAGCACTCCAGGTGGGCTCTCACAAGGGCAGAGTAGATGGGGACAATCCCCTCCCTCGCCCTGCTGCCCATGGTCCTTCTGCTGCAGCCCAGGACAAGTTGCTTTCTGGGCTGCAGGGGCACATGGCTGGGTCATGTCAACTTCTCATGCACCAACACCCCACGCTCCTTCTCCAGGGCTGCTCTCACTCCATTCTCCACGAGCCTGTACTTGTGCTTGGGATTCTCTGAACCCAGGTGCAGGACCTTGTTGAACTCGCTGATGTTCCCACAGGCCCAGCTCTCGTGCCCATGAGGGTCCCTCTGGGTGGGATCCCCTCCCTCCAGGGTGTCCCTCCCACCACAGCTCAGTGTCCCAGTGCTGAGGGCGCCCCAGTCCCACTGCCCGTGGCCCTGACAAAGATGTCAAACAGCATCACTCCCAATCCTGACCCCTGAGGACACCACTTGTCACTGTCTCCACTTGGATATTGAGCCTTTGGCCACCACCCTTTGGGTGTGCCCATCCAGCCAGTTCCTCATCCACTGAGGGGCCCATCCATCAGGTCCACCTCTCTCCAGTTTAGAGACAAGACTGACATGTGGGACAGTATCAAATGCTTTGCACAAGTCCAGGTAAATGGTGTCAGTCTCTCTTCCCTCACCTCCAATGCTGTAACCCCAGAGCAGTATTACTGAGTCTTTGGGTTTTCTGCTTTGGCTCAAACAGTGTCACTTAGCGGGGCTGTAACAGTTAACAAATCTATTGTCTTACACTTCTTAAATCAGACATAATAAAAAACTAAAGGACATTTACCATTCATTAGTAGAAAAAGCAAGCATAACACAGTTCCCCCACCAAGCTTTCAAATATCCACCTACTCCCAATATGTTAAAAAGAACATTTGAAAGGTCACCAGCAATTCTTGATTTAACAACAAACAAAATGCTAGAAAGGATGCAATTTGAGATGGGGAGCTAGGAAAAGATCTACATAAGAACAACAGTGAAGGGGCACTTGCAGCAACAACATATATATACACAAAAACATACAGGACTTCAGCAAAGGCAATTTTAGGAGAGGCAAGAAATGCTGCCTAGCAAGAAACAGGACCCGTTGACCCAGTGGAACAAAGCCATTATGGGACAGCATCATCTGAGAGGGCAACAAGCCAACTTTCAGGTAGACAGTAATGATCTGAGGAAGGCACTGAGTATCAGGACATTCCCTATGAAATGAACCTGTGAAGGCAACACAGAAACACCCTAGGCTAATGCAAACAAGTCTGTTTTTACAAACCAACTGCTAATAAAGCAATCCACAAATTCAGTTTAAATGCAGCCCCTTCTTCCTATTTGGCCCGAAGGAGATTATCAAATACTAACAGGCACAAGGCAAGCAGAGGAGCTCAAGACCAGCTTTATGCCTTCTGAAAAACTCATATGCAAAACTGGGATAGAATTAGATCACTGGTTTCAAAACAAGATTTCATTTTGGCCCATGTTCTCACAGAAAAATAACATAGCAATGACATTTTGTTAAGATTTGTCTCGTTTTCTGTTAGAATGCAAAGTCACTTCAAACTGAACAGGCAGCTGGAAAGCCCAGTTTTGATCTCTGTCTGTTGGGAGCAGCTCAGCTTCCTCTTCCCTTTGCCAAGCCTTCCACAAGAGAACTAAAAAAGGAACAGTCTGAGGGAGAGAAGAATAAAGGACTATTTTTGGGGAGTTGTTTTGCACACTCAATCACATGACAGTACTGTAGATTTCTCTCTCCCTCTCTATTAATTACATGCTTTTCTTGGAATTCTGCTTATATTCACTGCTCTTTGAGGAAGCTGCATTTCTGTCCTGTTCCATGGGGTCAGCTCCTTTACTGCTTCCACTTCCTGCCTGGAAAGCCACTCTCCCCATTTCTGAATTTGTGTTCAGCTGTGTATACCTCAATTAAGTGCTGTTCGAAGCTGGAAAAAGACAGCAGTTATTTTGATTATAATGGTGAAATACTACATCATTTATATGAATAAATGAAACCATTTATACAAGTCAAAGGGCAACTTTTCAGTTAAATGTATTAATTTTTATGCATTTTGTATTATTTTTCTTCTTTTATTGTTTTATTATTATTGCCAGTGAATTTCCCAAATCCTTCAGTACCTGATGGTTGCCAACACTTAGCATTTTAAAGTATTTCACCTTATGCCTTCCCCCTATATTGCCTGCACATCTCTTCCTTCCTGTCAACTGTTTTTTAAGTGATTTATCAGTAATCTCCAAGGTCATCCACACCTACAGCCCTGGCACTGTAAATCAAATACACCACAATTGGTTTTAAAGATTAAACTATTTCCTTTAGTGATTTTCCTTCTGCCTTAGGCCACATTTTAAGTAGGTTATGCTTAAAAACTGCAGCATTACTGCTATCCATGCATGAGAGAATCAAGGTGCCAGCCCAGACTATCCAGAAGAGAAAGGGACACGTTCTCCTCATTCCTGGATGTTGGGGAAGTTGGAGCTCAAACGCAGCTGGAGAGAAATCAATCCTCTAACCACGCAGAGCTAGCAGGTTTTGCTTAAGGATTTTCCTGGAGCTTAGTGAGGCAAAGAAGTTTCCCCACTGCCTTGAAGGTGCCCTGGGTCTGGATCTGGCTGCCATAACAAACCTGCACACAGAGATGGCACCTGGAGAGCCCTGCAGCTGATTTCATGTCTGAATTCAGACTTGTCTGAATTCACTCCTGTTCAGAGCAGGAGTCAAAGCCTGCCAGCTTTCCACACTATTTTGCCGTGATTGTAGTTTCTTTTGCCTGGGTCACACTTACTGTCAAACTGTTCTGGCAGCATTAACCCCTTGAGAGAGGGCTTTAATTTGAGCCTGATTTTATAAAAACCACCGAAGGTTGAGAGTGAAAGGTTGGGAAGGGAGACTCAGTGAAGTGTCAGGAAATGCGATGTCCTCTCTCCATCCCCCACATACACAAGGACACTTCCAGCTCTTGGGAGCACAGGCAAGGTGAACACCTCAGGAAGTGGTGAACACTGTCTCAAAGAGATAGAAAATGACACAGAGGAAAGGCTTGGAAGCACCCATCCAAAAATGGAAGCAAAACTGGAAAATAGCATTTCTAGGAAATAAATGGTTTAGCACCTGTGTAGAATCCACTAACACAGAATTGGCGCAGCTAATGAAACACAGTTGAAATTTATGAATATCAATTTACAATTAATGAGAGAATAGCTAAGCATCTTAATAAATATACAAGCCCGATATTAAACTTTTATACCACATAGCCATGAAAATGTTTTAAGTTGCTTCTTTTCCCCCAAATGTAACAGCACAAGGCAGGAGCATGTTCCTGGCCTTTACTGGAAGTAAAAAGATTTCAGACCACTAGTTTTTATCCTTTTAGGAAAACGGGGGGGGGGAACAAAGTGTGATAAAATTTTTCACTTCGTTTTTATTCTTATTTTTGATTCATTCATAAATCCATATTAAGCTGCCCCATAAATTATTCCTGTGCTGCAGTACACATATCAAGCAAAAATGCTAGCCATTAAAATCACTACTGAACACAATTAGTCTCAAAGAATGCAACTATTACCATGTGAGCAGAATTATTCTTACTGATACACAGCAGCGTATGAAGAACGTGTCTATGATAAAAGGCTGAGTGTGTACTGTCAGCAATCAAGAGCTAAACTATTAATCACTGAAAAAATAAAATGGAGCAAAGAAGGAAGAAGTCCCAAAAGCAGAGAGGCCTGAAATAGTGGCACTGGTGACCTGAGCAAGCCAACAGCATCAGAAGAGGATCTCCCAGGTCATGATGAGTGAGGAGAACAGACAACCCCATTCTGATGGGGAGTTTTGCCACAATCTTAAATACACAAGTGAACTCCAGTTTTTATTTTGCTTCTCTGGAGTTCCTGCTTTCAGAAGTGAAACTAATCTAATGAAAACACAAAATGCTTCCACATTTAATGGAAAAACTCTTACAATAATACAGAATGTGTCCTTCTAGACCCAAAACTATGTCTTTTCTAAAAATTATCTGATTGCCTTTCAACTATCTAGTTTCCTATAGTTAGTGAGTTCCTCATGAAAGACAGTATAATACTACCAACAATCATAAGTTTTAAAAACAGAGGGTTATATAGTTTTGAAGAATACATAGGGGAAAAGGATTGGTAATAATCCTGATAAAATTTTTAAAAGCGTTTTTAAACTTGGAAAAAGATATAGAGGTTCACACCATGCTCTTGGAGCACAAAGTCCAAAATGAAGCCTTTTCCTCAAGGAATTATATGAAAGACTGTTAGAGTAAGATTGACAGTGAAGGGGACGCTCTTGTTTTCAGGCAAAGTTGATTAAACAAATCTGTTGTGGGTTTTTTTGGAAGAGAGACAAACTTCTACAGTCTTCTTTCCTCCTAACTAAGAAGTGCACAGAGACAGGATCTCAGGTCTTCAGGTCTGTAGCAGATACTTTTGATACAAAGCAATCTGCTTTAAGCACACCTGATTCCTGAACCATCACACTGTGTCATGTCAGATCCAGCTTCCCAACGAATTAAATGCTGCTGAGAGCCAAAGTAATTGTCCCAGTCACTCCACTCTGTGATTTGCTGACATATGCGGCGCTCATATATTCTCCCCAAGCCACGATTTTACTATCTGGTACAGTCGGCAAAAAGCTTTTGGTGTCCTTTTATTTGCATAGGGACATACTCACCCTTCTTTGGTTGATTTGTAATTATTAAGATGAAAACACCAGGATTTATGATATCTTGGAGATGCCACGAATTTGAGGACACTCATCTGTTAATGTGCAGGCTCTCAAAAGGTAATTCCTGCTTGGTGTTTAAAGTCTCCACAGGACGAAAGATGAAGATGTAAATAGCTCTTGACCAAGTGCCCTCCCTGGAGTCCTAAACAAGAAGGATGAGCTTTGCAAAGTCTTGCAATCATAACCAAGCTGAAAGAATTGTCCTTCCCTTTTAATAATTCAGCTACAATAGTAGCTCAAAATTGGGTCAGGGCTGGTAGAAAGCTGTTCTTTCAACTGAAGAGAAGGATGGAAGTAGCCTGGGTGGTCCAGGACAGCATCCAGACAAATAAAGGAAGCAGTGCTGAGCAGAGGAAGAAGCCCTTCAAGGTACCAAGAGGAATAAGGAACCAAAACCAGGCCTGACGTGTTCTATGCACGAGACCCTGCCCGTAACCAACAGAGCAGTCGGAGCACTGCAGCTCCTGAGGGCAGACAGACTGGGATGTGCAGACAGATCATCTGAAGAATTCGGCCCAGAAACAGCTCGCTCAGCCAGTGCTCAGGCACACACAGCCCACGCTGGCACACACAGGGGCACATGGAAGCCTTCTGAGCGGGCAGAAGATGCTGTTTGAGTGGGCTAAACATCCCCAGGAGGGGACTCCCCTCATCATCTCAGCTGCCTTGGGTCCCCTCCTACATGTCGCCATGTAGGGGATGGTTCAGAAACACACAACAAAACAAGGGAGGGGAGAAAGGGGAGACAAGAGTCTATAAACCTGTAAAGCCATTCTAAGCTCTCATTCCACTGAGTTACTGAGCATCCACAGCACAGAGAGGGGAATAAACTTTGATTACTCTTATGGGTTTATATCTTTAGTAGATTCATATGAGTAACAAGGTAAAGGACTTTGTGCTATCAAAACCTCTGCCCGAAAACATCACCTGTCTTTTATAACATGCCAGTTACAGAACTCTCTCTATATGACTATAAATTAACATTCTTTGTTATGCCTAATTATTATTTAGTACCTTTACAAAATACATTCAGTCATAAATATCACCACTGTTATGGTTAGGAAAAGGCTTACGTTTTGAAATATTTGGATACCATTTAACAATAAAAATCACTGAATCAATCATACCACATGGTTCTGCGATTTCTCATATTGTAATCTCACCTTTCCACTGCTTTGTTTAACAGCAGAAATGAGCTGTTTATAAATCTACCAAATTACCAAATTCTTTACAATACTCAAGAAAAGTCAAGAAAACCCCAAGATTAAGAGAGATGTCTCACTCAAGTGCAGGTCTATGTACTGCTACGTGCTAAGCCCCTGCCGCCTCCACAGAGCTTCCTGCTCCGTCCAAGGCTGTAGGTGTCGTTCCCACAGCTGTGACACACAGAGCAAACAGGAACTAACTACAAATGGCCTTTCAGTCTCCAGGAGAGGTATTTGAAAAGTAGGAACGAAACACAATTTGTGCATTGGACAAATACAAACTAAACCATTTCTGATGCAATTTTATCCACCAATGAATTGCTGATTAGACAGATACAAGGCTTTCCTAAACACAGACACAGCAACGTCATGAAAATAAAATTAATTTCTTAGGCAGAACTATGAAAAACAAATTAATTTTTAATTTTGGTGCAGCTTTGAAAGTCTGCATGCACATCCATTTAGAGAAGTGCATGATAAAGTTCTCAATATCATTGAACAAATGCCTTTCAGATTTTAAGTCTGTGAGATCTGAGCTCCATAGCAGTTAAACAATTGTAGAAAATTCCAAAATTACTAACTTTGAAATGTCAAACCAAGCACAGACTTAACTACAAACTCCCTGTGCAGTACCAAAGCACACTTGGCCAAAAATATAAACAACGCAATGTGATGGCAAAAAGGCAATCTCTGTACTGAAAAAATAGATACTAAAATAGCTAAAACATACATACATTCTTTATCCATTCTGTACACATTGCTTTGAATGACAGAGAAAATATAGAGACTGAAAATAGGACTTGCAGCTCAACATGTTTAGCTTATCAAAATTAGCTATAAAAGCAAATTATTTATATTATTACTTATTTTAAGATACTAACAGCTGGCAAAAATAACCAGACAAATAAATTAGAATCAACACGTATGTGTACATACATAATTTTTTAAATCTCTTCCTCTCTTCATTTCTCACCTGGAATGGACACTTATTGAAAGATATGTTTCAAGCAAACCAGAGGAATGTCTTAGTGAGTCAGTGAGACAAAAAGCTGTGCTCAATAAAAAGCTCAGTGGAAGAAAACTGCAGGGATTTTACCAGCAGGATAGGCAGAGTATAGAAACATCAGCTGAGCCCACATTCAGGACAGCTCCTGGCAATGCAGAGAATCCATGTGCAATGTATAGGTTTTTCAGCTATTTGTACAACAGTGTGTATGTAATTCACCCATTTGCTGCCAGGACGAAGCACACGTATATTGTGCACAATAATGTCCTGCTACATCCAGAGCACAACGCAAAATGATTAGTATGTTAAGATAATTGGATAAGGAAGCAGAAACTGGTATCCTTGATTAGCTACAGGATTGTGAAATTGAAGAAATTTCCCCAAAAAGATGAATGAAAGAAACGGTATTAGCAATGGCTCTGGAAAAGAGGTGTCGCTCCACAGGAGCACGATGCGAACATTCAGTTTGAGCAAGTTCTAAAACCAGAAATTATGAGCAGGTCAGAAAGAACAAAGGGCTGTGGGGCCACAGGTGAACTGCCCAAAACCTGGGATTACATGGAAGTGAAGGTCTACACTAGCAGGGCTTTTTTGGCTCAGAGTTCACTATGACAGTCACTTTTGGGGCTACAAACAACTAAACCTTGAAAGTTCTGAAAAATATTTGTCCACATTTGTTTTCAAACTCTGATTGAAACTACAGGCCTCATTGTTCCAAGCCCAGGTACAGTCCATTACCTACAGCCTCGTGCACCGTGGGGTGTTGCTCTTCTCAATATTGTTTCAGTGCTGCTCCCAGAGCACTGCCACACTGTGACCCCTGTGAGACAGGATGGTGTGAGGGGGTCAGTCCCCTTCGTGTCTTCTTTAAACAAATCACTGCATCAATTATTATCTCCCAGCACAAGATACTGCCAGTGTTAGAAGCTGTTACACCGAATGCAGCCACAACTACATATGCTGAAATGTTTCTGTGGGCACATCTTGTCCAGGACTAGCAACAATCCTTTACTTTGAGAAATTCCTGTGTAGGAGGAAATCATTCGGGCTAGATGCACATGTCTATTAGCCTGTCAGAATAATTAAATTGCCTATTGCTTATCTCTTTGTTCGTAAGTATGATGTGAATTTATAAATCTACAGAAATGAGAAGTTCAACATAGAAAAATTCTGTATTTATTGGGAAGCATTACCCTTTATAACAAGGAAAACAAGTAACTCCTCTGAACCACTATGTAGGAACTCTTTTTCAAATTTTAGCAATGCTCTGTCAGCACAATACCTGACAATCTTTGTCCTGACATTGCTGAGAAAAACCTTCTCATATTCTTTTTCAAGAAGACCATCAGACCAAGACAGACTTTGGGCTAGAACGACAGGCTATCAAATCAGTCAGACAAAACAGAGGGCTCCTAAATATAGCAAGCCTATGATGATATTCCTAGCTAGGTATTCCAAGGTTTTAGTACATCTAACAGGTGACTGGGAAGCTCTGCAGCATTGTGTGCACCTCTGTGTTAATGATGTACCACACCTAATTACTGAGAAACGAGCAAAGCCAACTATTACAAAATACCTTCAAATATCAGTGATGTCTTTCCACTTTTAAGCCTATAAACCTAAACCAACTACAAATATATAAACAAATAAATAAATAGACACAGTTATTTTTCTGATACGGCTTCTGAGATGCTTTTCAACATAATCATTTGACTTCCATAGTGTGAAGTTCATATATGCATATTAATCACTGGGCCCCAAAAACATCTCTGGTGTCTCTACCACTTTACAGTAAGTCCCTTCAGACTAAACTTTCCTGCTTTGCACATTGAGCTGAGAAACTCTTACAATCACTTTCAGGCAGCTGAATAGGACAGAATTGACCTCCCTTCCCTCCCTGGCATACAAAGATTTAGGGCACGACTCTTAAAACACAACAATCTAACATTAAGAAGTTTTCAAGGCTTTTGTTGGAAACCCCTGCCTTAGTATATAATCTATGGCCAGCCTACTATGAGAGTTGACTTAGGAAGAATACTAAGAAATCCCTGTTTCCATGGACCAGAGTTCTCTTTCTATGACTGGTTCTTGCCCTAAGCAGTGAACACAGGAAAAGGCTGTGTCCCAAAACCTTACCTTCCAGTAAGTCTCTTGCCAGACCTGGTTCTGCCCCTGTGGACCGAACAAAGTCTGACAGGACTGCATCCATATCAAGAGTCATGTGCTCATCCAGGGGTGCTGCCAGACATGCAGCAGCAGGACTCGCTGGTGGGTTACAAGGAATCCATCTGCCAAGGAGAGACAGGGGTTAGAATACCCTCCAATGTGATGTAAACCACGTTGTTCCTCTCTTCCCCTAACGAGACTAATAAAAATGCTAAAAAGTTCATGTTGCAGCATATTAAAATAAACAGCATTTGTCATCCCTCCCTGCCTTAGCCTAGAAGCTGTCCATCACTCATACTAAAAGATTTTCTCTATCTTAACATTTCATATTTTTATTGATTTTTCTTATGTGCAGCTTGTAAATAATCCTGCAACTTGAAGACTCCAGTTCAACCAACCACAGGCTCTGTTCATTAAAGGCACAATCACCACATCATTGTCACTGCTCATAAACTGAGGTTTACCAAGTATTTAAAAGTCTGGCTAGCCTAGAGCTCTTCTGCCTTCCTAATACTAACACATGTACAGCAGAGCTTTTATTTGCCTTGTCAATACAACTTGTGTAATTTAGAGATTCTCCATTGTACTGGCTCTGGCTGGGATGGAGTTAATTTTCTCTGTCCCTTTACTCTAGAGTTGTGGCTGAAGCAGCACTGATAACACATCAATACTGTATTCACACAGCCAGGGGCCTTCCCAGAGTCCTTCTCTGCCTGCACAGTGAGTGGGCTGGGGGTGGGCAAGAGGGGACACAGCTGGTATTACACTAATTTACAGGTTTATTATTGTATTTCCTTTCGTTGATGCCCAGTACTGTGGTTGCTGAGCAGCTGTGACTGTGTTTATGAGCAGTCGGGGGGGGGCAATCTTGCCAGGGAACTCTCTTGGGGTCACCATCACCCAGGGACCTGTTAGGAAGCAGATCATGTGCCACGTGACACAATGTCTGCCATGGGAATTTTTCTTGCCAAATCCGTTCACAACAAAAATACATCTGCTCTACTGCACTTTGTACCTACTTTTTTTGTTCCTGAAAACAGGAAACCTTTACTTCTAGGCAATGTTCCCTACAAATATCCAATAAAAATTAAAGCAGGCATTACAAAAGCAGTTGATGCCAGGCAAGCTATTAAGACTGCTGGAATTTAAAACACACTTATCCTAAAGGTATTTCCATATTTCTACCCTGCCTGCACCACTGCAGAAATAGTGCAAAGCAAACAGGACGAAGTGAAACAATACGCAAGAAAAAGTGCATGTTTTCCTTTCATGCTTGTTATTCATCACTGGTCAAAGTTTACCTTTGAACATGAATCAGGTTTTTCCTGTTAATTCCTCCTCATTGGCTCAGTTGCAACTTTATCCTGTGCCAAGGGTAAGCACTGACATGGAGATTTCCTACTGGCAGCAGATGATGTTGGTTGGCTCTTGATTGCACCAGAGCTGCAGAGAAATAAACTGTGAAAGAAATTGGAAACCAGTTGATTTCCCTGTCCCCCAAATGAATCACCTTTCCTACTTCACATGCAATTACCTGGTTATATTAACCTTAAAAATGGAACACCTTTGCCTTCTTAGAAATGGCCTTTTTCTGCAAGCACTTAACCCTGCTAGAGTGTAAACCTTCTGCCCCAGGAGGGTTAGCTGCTCCTCAGCCTCATCCACGGGGACTGGCTGCTAAATCCAACTTACTCCAACTAACTAAAAGTTTGTGGGATATAAAATCATAGAATTGTTAGGGCTGGAAGAGACCTTTAAGATCACAGAATCAATTAGATTGGCAAAGACCTCAGAGGACAAGTCCAACCTTTGACCAATCACCATCTTGTCAATTAAACCACAGCACTGCCATGTCCAGCTGTTTCCTGAAGTTTTCACCTCCAGGGTGATGAAATATTTATGCTTTTATACTATTTATACAACTGTATCATTATGTTTCAGTCCCATTAGGATAGCAGGGGAGGTGATCTTCTCTCTATTCAGCCCTGGTGAGACTCATCTGAAGTGTTATGTCCATTTCTGGATCCTCAACAGAAGACAGACATGGACATACTGCAATGAAGGACCACAAACTGCACTGGATCACCAGTGCACAAGGGAAACACTCCTAAACTGTAACATAATGTATTAACAGAAAGAAAGCTGGAAATATCCAGGAGACTAGTTAAAAAGAAATGCAGGCACTCTGGGAAGAAAACTACTTTAATGGGTTATGGCCAAATTCAGCATCCAAGCTTTGTAGCAACTGAATCTGTTCCAACACAAGTGCAGGGCAAAAATGCTGTACTGAACAGCATTAACACCTGTACAAAAAGATGACAAGAAACTGAACACAACTAATTAGTGACTAGGAGAAAGAACCAAGTGGATCTTAGCCAACAGGACAGAAACATAAGGAACATGCTAAAGGAACCCGCCCCAGATGATACAAAGCACTGGTGAATTTGAGATCACAATCAGAAGTGACTCAGTAGTATAATGACTGCTAATTTAAAATGCACCAGCTGGGCACCCAAGTACAGTCACTGTGTGTGGGGGTAAACTGCTCATAGTTTGGAAAGCTGAAGTGAATATCAGCCTGAAGAAGCCAATTCATGAGTTGTCTCAGTATCAGCATTACTTCAGGATTTTCAACAGTAAAAAAAGACATCCTTTTAAGAGCAGAAGACAAGACCAATCTCTGCATTTATGACATCACTATCACCTCAGAATTACCTCACAGAATCTACACTCTGGAGGGAAGAAGCACAGTTGACAGGATATTCCCTGTATACACATGAACTAACACTTTTTTTTTCCCCAAGGAAGTTGTTTGTTCAGCTCTCTAGAATTTAGATTTAAAAAAACCAACCAACCAAAAACAAAACCCCAAACCACCAAGAATAAAACTCAACCAAAAAAATCTCTGTAAAATATTATCTTTGCCAGAAAACTCCTATTAGCTGTGAAAACCCACCCAGATGGAACAGGAAAAACTACTAAGCAAAAAGAGAAAATAAACTGTAAAGGAGGCAGATGGTTCTCAGACTCACTGTTCTCCCCAGATGAACAGCCTCTCCTCACCTAAAGAACCATCAGCACCACCTTTGCTGTCCATGGCTTGTCAAACAACACAGACTTACACTTTGAATATCCACGTTGTGGATGATTGTGTTCATCTCCTCCCTCACACCCAGCTGTCAGAGAGCATCCCTCCTGTGATCACACCGTACACACACCCCCTGCAGCTTTCACTGCAGACACATGATACACATATGTCACTTGGAGCTGAATGGAAGCTGAGACATCTTGAATGTCACAACACATGAAGACCTTGGTTTTCACTTATTTTTCCAGCCAAATTTCTTCCCTAAATAATTTCTTATTTGTACAGTGCAAATACAAGAGGCAGTGAAAGGGGATAATTTGTTGCATATTACAAGGAAAAGCATTTATGAAGTATTTAAAGAGGAGCTACTTTGAAATGTTAAGATGAGTTAACAGGACTTGAAATCATTTTAGTACAATCTCAGTTATATTTGATCTCTTCTTCTCCTTTAAGTATCTCTCTTGAAACTGAGCCGTACTTGGAAGCAAGCAGTCTTCACCTGAATCTAAATCTGACCTCTTCAAAATCAAATAGCTTCACCCACTTAAACAATACGAAGATATTTTTTCTAAAGGAGCACAGAGATGCACAGGGTATCTATAACTAATAACTCATAAGCGCTGAAGCAAAAGCAAGGATGTCAAAACAAATCCCACCCCGTGCATCCAGAATACAAGTAGTTGACAAAACCCAAGTGAGGAACAGAAAGAAAATAGCACATGAACAGTGCACAAATCCTCAGGAAGACAGAATGACTGAAGTGCATCCAAGATCTTGCAGAGTTTTCAAAGAAAAGATGAAATAAGCACTATCAGTGAGATGCCCACTCTTGGTGCTCAAGGAAGCTGATGGAAAGACATCCACGGATTGCATTAAACCAGTTCCCCCCCAGCTTGTTCTCATTTCCCTGCCCTGGGACCAGGCCAGGTGCCCACTGACATCCCTGACCTCTCAGCTGCCTTGGCAGACAAAGGTGGTCCTGGGAAGGATGTTCAGCCGCTTGAGCTTTTGGTTGGGAAGGCAGAAAGGCCCCACTTGTGCACAGTTCCAGACTTTGGGAGTAGCTCTGTCTGACAGGCCACATTTGATGGGGAATGCCACAATTCTACAACCTCGACAAAATTATGACATTGAACCAATGCATTAAGTAAGGCCATTTTTTCTTAGTGAAACATTTACATTTTTTGAACTCAGGCTGTGGAATTTCTCATTCTTTTCTGCATGCAAAAATGTATTTACCTACAGTCCCACAGACACTTACATCCTTTAGTAAGCCAAAGAGTTTTTATTTGGTTATTACATTCCTCTGCTCCACCTTTTATAAGGTAAGTAAGTAATGGCCAGTCTTCGCGAACGAAGAACCGGGGAAGGTCTTTACACCTTCCAGCCTGCGCATTGG
>JAWMRA010000016.1:16105050-16116332 GCA_035584735.1 Pseudotriccus pelzelni
GGGCTAACGAGCTCCACCTGCCCGGGGAGTGTCCCTGGCTGGAATCGAACCCTTGGCCTCGGCAGTGAAGGTCCTGCGATCTAACCACTAGGCCACCAGGGGCTCCAAATGTTCATATATATGATAAAAACTATTAAGTGAGAAATGATAATCAAACTATCAAGTGCAGTAGGGAAGATTTGTTTAGGAGGAGAATATCAGCTTTAAGGGAGGTGGTAGAAGCTGAGGGTAGAACTGTTCTGCTGACAGACCACAGCACGGTCATTTAAGAAAGTGGAGACAGGGTATTTTTCTGCTAACTGTAAAATTTGCTCACTGGTCTGAAACATACTTTTCCTCTCAGATTCACAGGGAATGACCTAAATCAATTCTTTTTCCTCTTGGACTATGCTCAGAGAATGACAGTCAAAGCTAAGGAGGATATTTTATATCGATTAATGAGGTGGCAGAAGAGAAGTCTAGAGCAGTATCAATGCCCCATACCAAAATCCAAATGTAAGAAAACAACCAAATCCCAGTGCACAGTCTGTCAGAGAGCTGGTGCTGTTCCAGCTATCCCACAGCATGTTCTGTGTGAAGATATCTGGGTTCCAGATACTTGCCAAGTGAAGATTCCTCAGTTCTGTGTGAAGAAACTATCCGGGTTTCAGCTGTTGCTCCAGAAGTTTGAAGGGCCTGTGCCACACTGCCCAGTCCCACGTGGGCACCCCAGATGACACAGGATTTTCAGTGCACATCTGTGTCTAAGTAAGGCACCTGAAACATCTATTTTTACCTGTAATACTTAGCAGGTGTGTATTCAGGTCACACCTGAAAATACTGAATACCTGAAATACATTTGGGGATTTTCCTTAAATTGTTTAAACGTTCACCCTAATTTGTCAGGTCTGTACCAGCCCATAAATCCCCAAAAACAACTGGACAGAAATTCTTATATCAAGTTTTCCCACAAAGTTCTTAAGTTCTCAGGACAGTTTTTTTCCCAGACATGACGACTTTATTTGGAAAGACACGCCAATAAACACAGGCAAATAGGAGCTTGCTTTGTTTCCTAACAAAAGTGGTTCTCAGGAGATTGAGTGACAAATAACAGAACTGGCTACAAGGAGATTTTCCTCACCTTTTGTTTACTCTGGATATCCTAACTCCCTCTGTGGTGATTTCCCCGTTCCACGAGATTCCAGGCCCTCAACCTCCCCAAAATCCCTCTGGCACTGCCCTAAGTTGCATGGCACTGATGCTGCCCACCAGCTGTCCAGAAATTCAGATTTGTCTAGAAATCACTGGACACAAGGCAGCTTTTCCCCACAACGCATAAAGCTGCTTAAGCCAAACACTCTCAGAACAGATCTCACAGATTCCACTGGTCTTAATAACTGAAGTTAAGAGCAGATACTGATGCTCAGACTCCTACAGCACAGAACTTTTAAAGACGAATGAAAAGCAAGCATTTCTCTTAAATATTTTACTTTTAGACTTTGTATTCATCCCATTCAAATTAGAGACTATTCCACCTGCTTCACACTTATTTTTTTTAAACAGCCTTTTATCTTCAAATAACCTCTAGTTTTAGCTGCCAAGAATACAGAGGTGAAAACCAGTTTTTAACCTTAGAGGCAGCAGAATATCTCCTATAGAACTAAATATATATTATACACTTTGATCACAGATGAAGTGAACCTAAATTTAGCAATCTGTTTTACATGGCTAAACCCATGCTGCTCACAGAACTTCAATGACAGAAACAAAACATGATTCAGGAAACATATCTGTACGAACTGTACTGTTTAAGCTATTGGACGCTTCACCAAAAAGGTTCCTTGAAGCCTCTGTACTAAACTAGGAAGACCAGCTCCTACATCAAACACCACCCCATATCTGATCCATTCAAATCAGCTGCACTTGACTGAGTTCTACCACTTGAAGGGCAAATCCCTCCAGTAAGAGGCACTGCACACTTACCTCAGGGAAGGGACACTTATGGCAGAGGCTGGACCAGACGACCCCCCATGGTCCCCTCCAACCTCACTCATCCTGTGATTCTGGGATATGCACTTATAACTTATTTGCAATAATAATCACCGAGTTCTGAAAAATCTGTGAAAAATGCTCTGAAAAATTGCCTGATGGGGAAAATCTTCACAGCACATGAAGTTACAGTGACAGATTAAAAGGCATTAGTTGAAGGATCCAAAACAACAGTAACCACCTAAATAAAAGGGAAGTGCACTAGACCTGATGGGAAAGTGGGTGTATGCTGATTATAAAATGTGGACTCTCAAAACAGGTCAGATTACAAGGCAACTAAGATTACTGAAGTTTTGTCTACACAATGAGACTCAGAAAAATCAACCCAGTTAATTTCACTGGATTTGTCTCTGTCCGTTAAATTCCTTTGCAAACACTTTCATCTGTGAGTAAAACGTGGCCTTAATTTGGTCTGGCTCATCCTGCCTTCAAAGTGAATGAAACTGAATTCACTGGAGGGCACTCTAATTATGAATGGGATAGTGCACACAGAGATTTGGTGGGATTTAAGCTGCTCTCTTCAAATTCCTACATTTGGTTGACTTGCATCAGTTTTCCTCAGTATCTTGTGTAGACAGGTGCTGAACATTAGACACACAAGTATAAAGCAGAGAAAGAGAGAAGCTATGCTGAAGAATTCTCAGCCCTGTGGGAACCATCAAAGAAGAAGAGCACTGTTCAAGTACTTTAAGTTTAGTTTTAGGATCAATACCATCAAAGTTCAGAGACCAACTGGGAAGTATTTTTAAAACACAGCTACATTTCAATTTTCAGAAATGCTATTTAAAATGTCTACTATTTGCTTATTTGAATTATTTCAGGCTAGAACTACAGAAAAAGGACAGCCTTAAATTATTTTCTGAGGTGATTTATTTAAAATTTAGAGATTATAACCTATGACTGGAAGCTAAGATTAAAGAAAGTAGAAAACTTGGAAAGATCACTCTGCATTTAAGAGCTACGGCACACTCCCATTGAAGAAACAGCGTGGAAAGCTGGAGACACTGAATACCTTAAAATACCTCAGTCCCCATAAAATGTTGTGAAACACCTGCCATCACTGTTAACAACAGAGGTCCTTTACTTGCACTCTGTCACTGTATTTTCATGGAGCTTCAGAGGGTTTTCGTAACACTGTTTTTCTTACTTGAGAATGGAAACGTTCTCAGAGGGAAAAAATGTCACAAATAAACAGGAAGTCCACAGAAACAGTGGTCCTGAACTCAAACCAAGCAAGAGACAGAGCCTTTTCAGGTAAGGGTACTCTTGCATCCCTGCATCAGCATTTTTTCCAGGATAAAACAATACCATTGCTGTAACATTTTTTCTTTCCTTCATTTTGAGTTATTTAGCCCCTACCCTGCAATTTCTACAATCAACTGTCATAGCAACAGGAGCCTAAGCCTTCATTTCCAATGCAGATCATCCTTTCAATCCTGTTTTTCATGCCTCAGCCGTGGCCTCTGATGTGCAGTCACTTCTCCCGGGGACACTCAGATACCACACGCCGCTCAGCCCCCAGCTCTGCACCACTTCCTCCTGCACTTTCCTTTAGGAACAAACAGCTGCTGCTGCAAAGCCAGACTGCTAAGATTAGTCCTCCTGTTAAGGCTGCTGATTCTTGAGCTGTAAATAGATACACAGCTGATTAAAGCTACCTTTAAGCAAGTGCTTAATTTGACTTACAATAGAGTTTAAATAAGAGTTCCTTGAGGCAGGTGTTGG
Organism: Pseudotriccus pelzelni; assembly: GCA_035584735.1. NCBI lineage: Eukaryota > Metazoa > Chordata > Aves > Passeriformes > Tyrannidae > Pseudotriccus > Pseudotriccus pelzelni. The sequence continues at coordinate 16,108,804 of JAWMRA010000016.1, forward strand.
GTGGGTGTTATGCTGCTGGTTTTTGGTGAGGAAAATAATCCATTTTTGCCACAGTAGAAGGTATGAATAAGCAAAATTTTGTCCCCTGAGAAATCTGAAAAAAATAAAAGAGAAGTAGTATATTAATCATTGCACTTTCTCACACTCTTTGAATTATCATAACTGCTAAAATCAACCTTACCTTTGACTTTAGAAGCCTAATGGATATTACTCTCAATGCAGATAAATTACCATATACAATAATTTGCATAAAGAATATTACTTGGGCACAACCCAGATAATTTAAAAAAAAGAAGAATTATAAATGTAAAAAAATATTCTACGTGAAAATGGCAATTCACTCTTTCTATTTCCTCTAACAGCTCTCTTTCCTGAGATCATCAAATGCACCTCTCTAACTTTTCTTCTCATAAAGCTTCCACAATCTAAGGCAAGGAACTAGTGAAGTGTTATCCAGGAGAAGACTCAATCAGGTTAGCCATTTCCTTTGATGGAGAAAGAAAAAAGGAGAGAAGAGCACACGAAGAAAGAAAGGGCACTAATTCATGGGGTTTATTTTTAAAAGAAACAGCATTTCCCTTTGCATATAATCTACTCTTATCTCTTAAGTTTAAGTCCTGCTGCTTGCAAATACATAATCCAATTACTATAAGCTTCACCTTATTATTTTAAAAGGCACTTACAATCAGTTTTACTGTTTCTGGTTTTTAATCCATTCACTGAACTCATCTTCTTTGTTGGGACTTATGAACGTCCCATGTTACAGATATCCTCATACCAATGTAGATTATTTTAATAGGTCCTAATAACATAAAGAGCATCATTTCACACACTGCAAAGGAAATGCAGTCAAACCACAGGTGCCTTATCTTTATCACCCTCACAGAACTTTAAAAAGCAACTGCAAAACCCTCAGCTTACAGAAGTAACCTTTAATGGCTCTAACACTTTCAAAGATACTTGAACTGCAAGGGGTAGAAATAACTATCAACTTCGAATAAGCCTAAACATTTTCACGTCTGCAATGTCAGCAAACTGAAATATCAATGCTCTGAAATCCCTGTTAGCTCTGGGAAATAACGAAACACTCCCTTATGCTGATGTGCTTCTGCTAAGATGTGACTTATCTGCCCTGGAAATAATCAAGCAAAGTGTATTCCCTTTTTCAGCAACATATAAACAAGCAACGATTGAACCATTTTTGTAATGTTGTTCAACACATCTGCTGCACGGAAAAATAAACCCTTTTCCAACAGTTGACCTACTTCTTCTGTTGAAAGAGGACTCAACCTGTGTGCTTGCAGTACATACTTTATCACATCACAATATACCATTTAAACTACAATAACAATTATTCCACTTAGTTTGCTGTTGTAACTAAGTTTACCTTGTCAAGGGACAGGGAAATGCAGGTAGTTCAGCCCTTTCTGGCAGTTCTTACAAATGCACTGGAGCTTCAACAGTTTAAGATCAACCTTCAGTACTCTTACTGAAGGTTATTTTTGCTTTCTCTGTCTGCTGCACTCCCTGCACAGAGGGCCAATAAACTGAAGAACACCCCCTGTGTGACCCCCAACTTGGCCTGGGGCAAACTACATGGAGACACAAATGCACAGCACAAAATTAGCACAAGCTATCCAAAGGCTCAGGGGGTCACCCCAGCTGCAATTCTTTCATCATTCTGGGGACAGATTTTGAATTTATCTTTTTACATTTGCAAGGTCCCTGCGATAACGTCTGTGTGAAGGTAGCAAAGAAAACAAGGAAGCACGGACTAAAGATGCTACAAATCTATTTCAAAACAAAGAACTTGAACAGGTGTTTTGAAGGTAAAAATCAGCTGAGGCCAGAGAGCAGAGATGTTCTTCATAAAGAAAGAGTATCCACAGTATCTTCCTAAATTTTCCCTATTTTTGTCTGACATTTCAAAGTAATCACTGACAAGGAGCTGAAGAACCTTTCTCAATTCAGTTTTTAGAAGTACCTCAATTCTCTTCTGAGACTCTTGTGCAGTGCTTGTCCTGAACTCAGAAAGGGGTTTCATTTTCCACTTCTGGCACAGGACTGAAATGCTTCCTACAATTTTCTCAGCAGCTTAGGACCATCTGCACAGCGCTGAAAGCCTTCTTTGCTAAAATTCTGTTGAACCTGGGTCAGCATCTCCCCCCAAAGTCTTAAGTGTGCGCTTGCTTCCATTCTCTTTGTTCCATATATGCACACTGGAGTAGTTTTAAGTCCAGACATAAAGCATTATCTTCTGCATTATCAGCTTTGCGCTGAGTTTGTTAAGACTTGGCTTTTTCAGTGCAAGTGGTACAGTCAGACCAAGGCCTTACCTACAGTTACACTGCTCACTGGTTCTCTGCAGTTATTTCGTTGAGCTCAAGCAAAATGAGGGAAGAGATATCTCCAGTAACAGTGAAGCAGTAACATTCAAGAAGTAATAACAAGATCACCTGCAGGAAGGGGTTTTTAGGATGAACATGGTCACTATCAATACGTAGGTCCTCTTAAAGAGAAAGGACAGGCATTGAAGAAATGATAATTCTATTCTATTCTAGCCATGGAAAGTGGCACTGCCATGTCCTGCAGACGGCTGTGTTGAAAACTGGGGGGTGGGGGGGAAGGATGCAAAATTCGACACACAGCATCTGTTACAGCTCATCTACAAGGGATCTATGACTGTCTAATGTTCCCTGTTCCTGCAGACACCCCTGACAGTTCTGTTATTCCCCAGAGTAAGGCAGCACTTCAGTGATGTAACATTTTAACAACCAGTCCTTGGGGACAGTCTGAAGTGCTAATACAAACAGATCTTCTTTCTTTCTGAACCTTCATCCCTTGAAATCTCTTTATAACCACTGCATGAGAAACATAAATGCTTTATCTATGTCCTAAGTTTCTATAGTCTTTCACAAGTTACTGATGAGGGAAAAGATTTCTTCTCTAGCTAGAAAAGAGTCTTACTTACTCTGACTAGTGGTTCTTCCATGTGAGAAATGGAACACATTTCTCCCCTCCTTGGCTTATGCTGGTTTGACTCAGAAAATGTGTGCAGTGGATTGAGCTGACAGGGATATGAAGGCAGAAGCTTAAAGGACATCAAAAGCGTTTGCATGATGAGCTCTGTATAAATAGTCTTACTGATACAAGTCTCCAAGCATCCTTTATCTCCTTGTACACAGAGATTAGGGAAAGGCTCAAATGCTTAATTGTGTGTCAAGTGCACAGTCAGTGCATTAAGGGTTCAGTATAGTCTTTTAAAATGGAGTCTTCAGCATATTCAAGCCTTGCCATAGACAATCCGGCTGCTATTTTAAACACAAGGCTTGACTGTCTGTTACTCTTCACTTTACATTGTTCCTCACATCAAGGCAGAACACGTAATGGTGATTTTTCCACATTACCCTTAAAAATACTGATCCCACAGCTTTAGTGACAGACTGATGGGAACGTTCTCTCTTTTACAAGTACCGTAAAAATAACAGCAAAATTGAACTTCTCAAATTCAGATGATGTACAAAAAGTGAGTCCTTGCAAGCCCTTAGGTGCATATAAGCTACCAGCTTGCCAGGCATTCGTGTAATGTGCTGGAATTCAACAGTAAGCACATCAGCTCAGTGTGTACTGTGCTAAACCAGCTACAGCAGGAAAGAACACACACACGTCATGCAGCAAAAGAGAACTGGTAATTCCTCCCCAACCCCATGACTCCCACCCTCATTTCTGTGAAACATGACGTTCCACAGTTACTGCATTTAGTTTGGAAAACTAAACAAGAAGAGAAGACTTAATTCCTCTTCCTCCTAAAAACTATGGCTTAATGTCGCCTCTAATATTTTAAAACAAGCAGAGATACAAAGGAGAAAATGGAAGTTTTGAGACATGAATCTGGAAAGATTCACATCACAACGTATCAAAGATGGTATAACAATAACAGTATAGCAACTGTGTGTTTCACTTTGGCTATGTGAGTAGCTGACAGTCAGTGAAGACTCCAGCAGGAAAACTGAAATCCATGCACTAGACACATGCAGAGAGAAAGTCCTCCTGCCATTTGCATAGCAGGGAATAATATATCCCAGATGCAGCATGACAGGCATTAAACAGCTCATAGCTGTGCTGGTGAGTGAGCAGTCACAGCCTGTCATGGAGCTGCTCAGAACCTGAATCTTGAACTCTTCCTCAGCATCTCCCATAGGAAAGTCATGCAGTGAAGTTGATGCATCACCTTTTATACTGAGAAGGAATTGAAATATTTCTATAATCAATTATAATGGACACTAACCTGTTTTAAGAATTCTGAAGACACTAATTCCTATAGTTACTACAGCAGGGTTAAAGCACAATTCTCATAAATTCCATTCGATTGTTGGAATTTTTGCTTATGTTAAAAATCTGAAAGTATCAGTGTTAGGGAAAAACATCGTACTTCTTCAATTCTGAGTTATTTCCAAAACTTTCTGCCAGGGTAACGGAGGACAGGAAGGTGTAAGCACGTTATTGTTGATGCCAACTCAACATATCACTTCTCATGGTGGAAAGGGAAAATTTGTGACAAGTTTTGTTCAATGATCTAAGCAGAAAATTACCATCTCTGATAAAGTCCTGAAGAAATTGCTGAGAGACGGCCTGCTGCAGTTGAAAAGGCCTCATTTGAGACTCAGGGAAGGAAATAATAGATATCTGTACCTGGTGAAGAGCAATGTCAAAGGAACACCTTGCAATAGGCTGAACAGCTCAGGTTTGGCCTACATTAAGGACTTGGACTGATATAAAAAATGTTTTTGAAAGAGGGGGATGGATTCTTCTAGGACCCATTCTCACATGCAGCTACATTTGCTCTGGATTAGCAAAGGTCTGCCTGATGGTATCAATTAATTTGTTTGGAGGACTGTTGGAACTGACAAAATCAGTTCAGGGTTGGCTCGTGAATCAGTCCCTACAGGAGGCGGACTGACAACGCTGTACCTGACAGCCAACTGCCTGCGGAGGCAAAGCTTCGGACTGTCTGATTCTGGCCATTTTTTTTTCAGCCAGAGGTGCTGTTGAGGAACCAGTGTTGGCCGAGGAGGGAACGCAGTCCCCCATGCCTGGCCAGGTCACACAGGACACCTGGACTTACTTCCACACCACTGACTTAAATACAATCTGTTCTGAATCTGACTGCAACTCATCCCAGCGGTGCGAGGTCCCAGTGGAGGAGGACAGCAGCCTTGGGCCAGTTCCCAGCAGGAGCACACATCAATTTATATGCTGCTGGGAAAGAGCAGTACAGAAATACCGACAAGACACATGCTGAAGGTGTTTTCCCAAACTTGTCAAGGACCTCTCGCATTCCAATCAGAGATACCCTGAAGGGATGACCGGAAGAGGTGAAAACCCTTTTCTTCAGTGATATAAAGTAGCAAGCTTGGTCAATTGTGCCTATGTTCTGGCTTATTAAAGACTGATTTATTTTTAAATGACAACACAAAGCATGCGGATATTTTGTAAAAATTAAGGCAAAGTAGTACTCTGCTAGTATAATTCGCCATAGTTTTCTTGGAATCCGTTTCTTTTTTGTGTTCCAACTCCTTTTCACACTTCTACACATAAGCAAGCTATAAATTTCACTTCATTTTCAAGCAAAATGAGTGTGAAAATATCTAGTATTGAGAATTGCTGCTAATAAAAATAAAAAAATAAAATAAAATAAGATGCCCTAAGCAGCAAGAAAAATCCCTCTTTCATTTAGTCAAATCAATTTGGTAATATTCGTTTTCCCTCAGCATAAATAAGCTGTAACTACCTCTAAAGTTGTGATTTTTCCTGCAATTCAGGCAATATGAAAAATAACAATTAGCTGGAAATACTCAGACTCAGCAAGGAGAACTGAAAGCTGATGTATCAAGGAAAGTGTTATAAGGAAAATGCAGAAGAATTATGCACACAAAAAAGCGCATTAGCAACTAAGAGACATTCCAAATTTGATGTTAAAATAGCGCATCCTGATTTTTGAGAACTTTTGAACATTCTGACATTAATGGACATTCAGCATCTCGAAGAAGCAGACCATTAGTTCTAATTTGCCACTGGCATCATCATCTATTATTACATTCTATGACAAGCAGGACATAGAATTAAATATCAGTGTACAAACTTGGAAATTCAGTAAGCCAGAACGAAAAAAATGGAAACTGCTATTGACTGTAAAATAAGCCTGGGGGTGGGGGAATAAAACCCTTCTCCACACTGAGTATTAATGTTTGCAGGCAACAGCTGAAGAAAATAACAACAGTGCCTGCATTTTTTAAAAACTTATGTACCAAATTCACATGTGAAAACAGCGTCTGTAAACAAAACGAAGAACAATCTCTTCTGAAACAAACAGCTCATCGTGGACAGCCAGACAGGAAAAAGAGGGGAAAATACAAAAGGATTTGCAGTCTCCTTGAGCCTTAGTTGACAAACGTGATGACAACATCACTCTAAAGAATTAGAACATGTTTAGTAGAGCTTACTGCAAGCTTCAGCATATAAATATCTGTTAATTTAATCTGCTGCAGAGAGAAACGTTTATATATTTTTAAACATCTCAAACACATGGACTTTGGAAACACCTGCATTTTTTCTGCTTTTTTTAACAAAAAGCCTGGGAAAGTGGATTAATTTATTAAAAACATTCCTTTAGGCTATCCAAAGAGACAATATCTTCTACACATCTACTTTTTTTTTTGGTCTTTAAAATAAATACGTTGATCAAACTCCTCTGCTTTGCTGCTGCTCAGAAGCTCAGTGTACAGCAGAGCTGATTGGGAGTTGTTGTCCATTGTTTTTAGAAACAATGTTTTAGCACTTTGGGCAATACGCACTGTCAATTTATTAGAATTTTTTCAAAGACATAAGGCAGAAAATTACTCTGTCTGACCAGCAGGTCTGCTCGTTAGCCAGAAATGCCAAGAACAAAGAAAAACCCCTGTTACTGTTGGTTCAGAATAAGCAGTTGTGGATGTGGAGCAGGAATGATTTCAACAAAGATCCCTAACTTCAGTTAGGTTTTATATGAAATACAAATGGCTGGGTGGAGGAGGGGGAAAGAGAAAATTATTATCTCATGCAGGGAGTTGGTCCCGCAGCAGATCAGTGTTTAGTAAGACAGATGCTCAACAGACAGGCAAGACTATAAACCACATAAAAGGAAGAAAGAAAAAAAACACCCAATAGAAAACCCAAAAAAGAGTTTGCTTGAACCCATGTTCTTCCATCACCTGCAAAAAAGCAGTCAAGTGAGCTGATCAAAAAATGGTGGCTTAAACAATGACCAACCACAGGGCAAGACACAGGGAAACAGGATTACTCTCCTGTCCCTGTTTAGTTTTGCAGAATCTTATTTGAAAAAATGAGGAGTTTGTTTTTGATGTCAGTCACTGCATTAAATCAGTCAGTTTGCCTGATGCGGTAAGTACTGTCGTGGTCCAACCCCAACCAGGCCCCAGCAGCTGCTCCCTCACTGGCCCACCAGCAGCAGGGGAGAGCACCAGGAGGGT
>JAWMRA010000016.1:16116802-16130140 GCA_035584735.1 Pseudotriccus pelzelni
GTGTTCAGCACAAATCCAGAACAGCCCCATTCCAGCCACTGGGAAGAAAATTAATTCTACCTCAGCCCAAACCAGCAGATGTGCAAACTCACTTATTTGTGTCAGCTTTTCTCTTATTTACATATGCTGTGGAAAAAACTCTTGCTTTTCCCTTTGCTGAACCAGTCAATTAACCAGCAGCATTTTCCACTTCATGACAGACAGAATGAGCTCATTTCTTGGAGCTGCAGTCAGTAGACACTGAAAAGCAAACCATCTATGGGGAGTTCATAATATCTGAAAATGTGAAAAGGTACAAGCTGAACTTCATGTAGATGATAATAATTTGGCTTTTCAAGTACTAGCTTCAAAGTAAAAGAGACAATGTCAGGAAAAGAAGGTCACTACCATCAACTAGTCAAATATTTGAACATGGATCAGAACCAATCTCATGCCACTGGTATTTTTGTTTTAATTAGGATAAAAATGGTTCTGCTTATGTACAACATAATATATGCAACTCAGAAACTACAGAGCAGCTACTTTTTTTTTAATGTACAACATTAATGTTTTCTGTGATGACGGTCTCTAAACACTAGAGGTTTTAACTGAAAAAAAGAAAAAATAAACCACTCTTATAAACAGATTTCATCCAAAAGAGATTTGGTTGCAAAGAACTTCTTGGGCAACTTCAAACAATCCTGGATCTGACCTGTTAATTTTTACACAGCTTATGAGACCAAATATCTACTCCACATATACAAATCCACATCTGCTTGATTAAATTAGACTGTCAGTCTCCTAAAGTAAAGCCATAGCCAAAAGGCCCAAAATTATGTAAGCAATCTCCAGTAGGAGGTTGAAAATCTGGTTCTTTACTTTCTCTGTAATTCAGATGATAGAATGTAAGCTCTCAAAGAGAAGGACATTCAGAAAATTTATATTATAATTGCCATTGCTACTTACAGATAAGCAGCAAACTTTCCCATAATACTTTTACCTCTTGAAAGTCAGACACTTAACAGAATGTCACCTCAGCCAGAGTCCCCACCAAAAGCTGACACTGGAAGTCTTCCTGCCCTCTCAGGCCTTCTACAACCCACTACCAGAACTTTCTAGGGGACAGATTTCCTCACATGGTTTTCTGTTCTGTCCATGTACCAGTCCATCAGTACCTGTGTTAGACACACACATCTCTGGAAGCAAAGACTCCAGCAAAGGGCCTTGTTTTTCCCCGTGCAGATCAAGAGGTAAGGCCTGAAGCTGCAGTGCACGGTGTTTCCTGCTGGAGAAAGCTGGCTCAGACAAAGAACCTGAGCTGCTGCAACTAAATCACTCTGCCTTCCTCAGGTGGAAACGCAGTAATGAAGTAATGTTTGATATTACAGTCCGCTTAGTAACGTCCAGGAGAAAGTTTCCAAGCCTAGAAGTGAGAGCAAAAGTACAATAAAAGCTAACCCCCGAGTCACACTTTTACACCCCTGCCAGCAGCGAGCGGGGCAGCTGAGGAAGACTGCAGCATTTTTTCGGGCTGTTTAAAGTATGGATGTGGGAGAAGAAAGCAGGCTGCAGTTCCTCCCTGCTCTCCCATCCCCACTGGCACTCTGTCCATGTACTCTGCATTTCTCCTGTGGTCAGCCAAGGCCTGGGGAGTCCACTGACCTGCCTGCAGTTCTTTCATTACAAACAACACCACGTACACTATTTACTATTTACTAACGTACAAGAGATAGTGAGGAGTGAGGAGAAATACTTAAGCTTTATGCATCACTTGCAATGTGCTACACTGCTTTAGTGAAGATAAAATAACCACTCTTCTTGCACAAGGCCTTAAAAACAGCACTGTGACTGTGAAAGTAAGGAATCCAGTTAATTACAATAGCCCATCAGGAGCTGAACTAACAAGCGTAAGCATGATAAGCAACACACAGTCCCTGTGATCTTCCAAATAGCTCCAACATTTTTCAGAAACAGAAGGCAGATCTCAATGCTGAAGGGTGCAGATGTCTTCAGTGTTGTCTGAACCCCTCTGTCTACCTTTAGTTTAACAGCAACACACAAATACCAGCTTTGAAGCACATCTATGAATTCACAGAATCAATAAATCAATTCCACATGTAGAAAATTTAGTTGGAAAATCCCATCAGCTTCACAGGATATTGTTCTGCAAGCAGAAGAAAGAAGGAAGCCTCATTTTCTTTGGATTTCTGTCCTTTAACACCCTAAACTTCTGCAGCCACCAGCACATCCCAAGGTTAGTCCAGACCCATGTATGTACCGCACTGTTCAGTATGATCAGCTGTCAGTTTAGGAAACAAGTCCTGTTCTAGTTTCAGGGGTTTTTTTCTCCACCAGACAAAATTTCACAAATTTTATAAGAACTGTATAACCCTGGATAATTCTAACTATTTTTCAAATTATACAGTGGTTTCAGTAGAAGTGGGGAGGAGGATACATGGATAGATGGGAATAAGTCTCACTTGAGAGACTTAGAAAACCAGGCTAAAAACGCATTCCCTTGTCTCTGCCACATGACACCAGTTCCAGACTACATGCCTTGCTGGCATGGTATTGTCCAGCTATGTCTGATTTCAAATCTGTATTCCCAGCTCACTATAACCCTGATCTGTAGATCCTCATGCTGAAGCTGAAGGTTTCCCATCTAATCAGCCTTTCTTCTTACCAAGAGATGAAAAAACACAGTGCAAAAATGTCAGAATCCTTAGTCTGTAGCCAAGCCCACCTGCAAGGGGAGATCTGAAGGTCTCTGCACAGTTAACGGGTGGGGACAGGCTCTACTAAGGTGCCCGAGTTGTGCTTTGGAATCTTTGGGATTCTAGGTTCTTAATTCCAGGAAGATTGTTAAAGTCATATCATATAAACCCTCTGCTACGTATATTGCTTAAAAGTAGCAATCAATTTTGTCAACATTTTGGATAAATTCAGACATTACAAGAAATGTTTCTGTAGTATTTAAATATCTGTACCAACAATTAAATACTAAATATACATATCTTAGTGTTCCCTTATTCTGTAGGGCAGGGACGTACCATTTTCTTTTTTTTTTCTCCTGTGAAGCAAGAATATTTTTATCACTTTTCTTTCTTTGAAGAACCTGACTGTTATACCTATTTATGCAAGAGAAATAGGAGATTTTCTGTTTCAAGAACATGGCCTGGAAATTAACAGCCACAGTGCATCTCAGTTTGCACTATAATACTGTGTACCAAACCATTTTAATAACTTATAATCCCTTTTTTTAACTGCTGGGCTTTTAAAAGCTGAACTTCTGGGAAAAATAAAGTTATTTTGCATAAAGCTCTACTTAACTCCAGCTTTCAAATACAAGTCTTCTGCATAAATACCAGAATGTGTTATGCCCTTCTCTTTTTTCTTTCTAATGAAAAATATATTTTTCTGTTATTTTTAAAGGCACCCTGGGAATTCCCACACTGCTTGTACTTCCTATACTGCAAAGGATTTGACAGAGCAGACAAAATAACTGGACAGCCACTGACTTTGTTATTTCTACCACTCTCACAAGCTGTTCTAACCTCAGCAGAGCACCCTGGCTTCATAAGAAGTATGGCAACCAAGTCAGACAGCATTCAGGAACAAGAAGCATCCCTTAGTATTTTTAAGGTCCTGTCATGTCCTATTACAAAAGCTGTTCTTGATAACCAGGGGTAGTGACAAGTGTGGCTTCAGCAACTGCGTCACACAGAAGACACAAGTGGCTTCCTCTTGGGTGGCATCTCCCCTTAGTGATGCTTTGATCATCACAAGAATTGTATTTAACACACTGCCTTGTTTATTCACTGTATCAAGCAATTCAGCAGCTGCTTTCAGAATCAAGGAAAAAATACTGAAGTGATTTCTTGTACCCATTAGAATCTCTGTTGAGAACAGTCATCAAAAAGAGTGTAAATCTTTCCTAATTTCTGCATAAAGGGAAAGATCATTCCCTCACAAAATAAAATCCCTCACCAATAAAGTTTTATCCAATTACTTACACAACTTTTTCACATCCTGCCTGTTTAATAAGATAAATAAGACATTTGTTAGTTTATTACACCACCAGTGCACAATTCATTTTTTATGACACAGCCACAATAAATAACAGAAATGGAACAGCCAAATCTCAGAGCCTCCATTGAAACAATATTTGGAACTTAATTACATGCAGTACACATTTTGCAATGGATCTAGACTCGATTCCAAATTTAGCAAAATGTGATCAGGAAATAAGTGTCTGGAACTTAACCACAGTGTTTGTTTGACCCTTTTCAGTCTGGAAACCCCAGTATTTGCCAAACATCACTTCAGCTTATAAGAGTGTTAAAGCTCCTCCTCTAGTCCTCTGTAAAGAATTAACTGTTCCATGAAGAGATGTTTTTAGAATCTTACTGGTCTAATTTACACTGTAACTTACAGTTACTCAAGACTTTATTCTCTATGGGTAAAGTTTCCGAAGATGTTTAATAACTGTGTCTAACAAACGACATCAGTTTTTTACACTTTAAATATAGGGAGGCCGCTCAAAAGAAATGTGAGAGGAGATGATTCCTTGGAAAGGAGTTCCTCTCTGTCTTCCCTACCAACTTCACAATTGGCTCCCTCTTCTTTTATTTATAAAAGCAGTACCAGCTCCTCCATCCATATGCTCTCTGCCCTTATACACACTAATGACACCGACAGATCAGGTATGGATAGCCTTGGTTTAATTTTCATGACATTCTGTTTCCTTTTCAAGAGGGGTAATTCAAAACTACCTGAATTTACTCACAAGCATGTGACTGAACGAACTTCGGTTGGGCTATAGTTACGTTCTGAAATGCTAAAACAGAGCCCGTGCAGCATCCGGAAGAGATGGACATACTTATCTTGAACTGTTCTGATTTTAAAGGTTTAACACATTAGAAACTTGGATTTTCTAATCACCCTATCTAAAATAGTAATACTTCAAGAGAGACACAGATCATATTTTCATGACGTGGCCACTGTCTATAACTCAGTCTGTGCTCATACGCACATCATGGTATTAACAGTAAAAACAATGGGATAGAAATTCTCATGGATTTCATACTAAATAATTAAAAAAGGAGTGTTAAAGTACTACAAAAGTACACTGCATGAAATATTCCAACTGTATCCTTCTACTGCTCTATATTGGCAATTTTCATGTGATAATATATTAAGGCTTTCTTAGATTAAGGTGTATTTCTTTAGAATGACAGACTTGCTCTAAACTGAACCAGTGAATATTTTTTTCTTAAATTACATCCTAATGATTATACTGCCCAGTGAGAACCCTTTTTTTTTAAAGAATACATTTAATTCTTTTCACCCAGCTCTTGAACCACCTACCTCGGAAAAACAGTTTTACCGAGAAAAAAGAATCTTCAAGACAAACAAAAACTTGCTGAAATTCCAGGAGAAACTACCTTGGACAAGACCGTCTAAGATATTAATTTTTTGTTTTATACACTGGCCTGAAAAGCTCTGTCAAGTTGCTGCTTTAGAGACACAGATTCGGTTACAGCAAAAATCATGATTTATACAGTTTGTGCAAAAGAGAATGCATCTCATTTCTCACTGTGGAACAGTGAGATTTTACAGAAGTATTTTACTCTATTTCTGGTAATTAGCAAAAGTATTTCGATTTCATGAGGACTAAGTAAACTAGTCTAGTGCACACTGACAAAAAAAGTGATGTACCTGTGAAGGCAGATACCAGAGGTAAAGAGAGGAACTGGAGTGTTTGTTTCCTACATCTGAAAAAGCAAAGCTCTGTGTTTGCACTCACTGACAGTATGTACCTCATGCAATAACAATATTGTTGTTATTATGTAATAAAATTGTCTTATAATAGACAGTTATTAAAATAATCAATCCAACTAGCAATTAAATCTCAAAATGACAGAGCATTGCCTGTAATTAAAACACACTTTACTTCCACCCACATTAGGCAGAGCAGCCCGAGTATCCTACAGCAGTTAGTCTTTATTAATTGTACCTTAATGAGGAGTCCTAGGACAAATTCAGTATTGAAATTCAGAGTACCATCAAATGGTACATCATCTTAAATTAGCTTAAAATGAACAGCAGCTGCCAAATGATGAATTCTACAGTCAGCTGCCCATAGTGACAGGTGATGTGTCCCAGTTATTTGCAAAACCACGTGTCACTGCTCTGTAATAAGCCAACGTACTTCTGTAAAAAAACTACCACAGCCATAGCCAAGATGACACTTCAATAAAACAGAATAACCTTTCTGTCTTATCACTCTGACTACAAGTTATAGTAACTGCATCAGAGAATTCAAAGCGAGCTTTGTTTCCAGTTGATAACCCCCTCCTCCCTACAGAAAGTTTGGGACATTGCCTGCATCCCAAAGGAGCAGTTTCCTAGGAACTTGTAGGTAGTATTTGTTATGCTTTGGGTGGAAACAGGATGTGCCCGATGTCTGATGCCGATGTGTAAAGCAAACCAGAATCTGGAAGGTTCCTGGGCCAAGGATGAGCCCAGAGCAGCAACGGGAGGGAGGGTGAGAGACCCTTGGGCTTATTTACACACCAGAACCCCACCTTGTTAAAGCAGACATCGAGCTCAGCAGGGCCTTATGTGGTTACACAGAACAAGCTCCAGTAGCAACACAACAGCACCTCTGGCTTGGAGCTTTAGCCATCTAAGCCAGGGCTTTCTTTCCCAAGTTGTGCATCAGGGAGCACAAAGAGAAGTAAGTTCTGTAAAGCTGGTAAAAGGAATATCCAAGAAAGATCTGGTTTTTTGCAACAAATAACTAAAAGCTTAGAAGTGACTCCTGTCATCAAAAATATTTTAGATGCAAGGTGGAATAACAGATTATTTCGTTTCCTCCTTTCTCTTCAGTTCTGCAGGTTCCCTGGTCTACTCTGATTTTCTACTTTTGTAGACCTTAAAAACCAAAATCTAACTAAAGTAGACAGTAGAATTAGACACTTCAGATGCACAAACAAGACACGTTGGATACACCTGGTTTGGATGAGATACATAAGAGTTAATAGTACATACCATGCTAACCAGTATTACTTGAAAGCAAGGTAGGAGAAGGTAAACATACAATGTCAGGACTCTTGAGAACCAAGTTTAGAAGTTTTTTCAGTTAAATTAGGCACAAAATGATGAGAGATTAGAGTCTAACTTCTCTTATGCAGGCACTGCTTATCTCTGACCACTCTCACCAACATGAGACTGGAATTGGCTGGAGCCACTGCCCCAAATAAAATAATTACTTTTATAAGATTAAAGAAGCCATTATCATGGATTGACTTTGCCCCAGCAGAACAGAGCAATGCAATTGCTCAGTGCTGGAGACCTGGCAAGGACAAACAAAAGTAGTCTGACACCCGAGTGGAGAGACAGAGACTCACAGACACCGAGTGCAGGGTCCAAAGTCACAAGGACTTTTGAAGTGACAATGGATCCAAAGGAAAAATTCCGTATGCAACACTTGGATACAGCTTCTCCTGATTGAAGTGGATACGTACAAAATTCTCAGCAAGAATCCCAAAGATTTTACTAACACTATTCTTAATCCTCAACAGCTTAAAAAAAAACCAGTGCCCACAGAGAAGGGTGGAGCTTTGGAAAAATCTGTGCACCAGCTACAGAGAAAATGGATGAGCTCAGCAACAGTTCAGGAAGATAGTTTGGGACATCAAGTCCCACTTCTGAAAGGAAGAGAAAGGATCTGTGTTCAAGCAGAGACACAGAATTTACGTTCAAGAAGTGACCTTTGGCAGTCAGAGACAAAAGAAATGCAAAAAGCAAAACAAACAAACAAACAAATCCCCAAACCCCAACAAAATTAATTCTTGAAAGTAGGAAAGAAAGATTTGTGAATTCTAACTTTTCTGCTTGACTTAATCCAGACCCAGACCAGTCTGTTTACATCAATTTGGTGTGAAGGTTTGCTTGCAAGGAGACATTTTTTAAGAAGATATTGCATTTGCTTTTGTTTAAATCAATTCTGAGTTAATTCAAAACTGTCATGTTTCTAGATGTGCAATTGTTCAGGCACCTTTGAGCAGACCATGTGGGAAAGCTCTGCCCAGGAGCCTGAGCTGGTGCTTCCTCACCAGGCACTAAGAAGATGTGTGAGAACTGGGATAACACAGAAGAGGGAATCTAGAAAAACCTGAAGAAATGAAGGCAACGAAGAAGAGAAGACATGAGACAACAGAATTATTATTCTGAGGAGTGGGGAGAAGGACAATGCATCTGTATCAAACAAATGATCTAGGTATGATTAGTCACTACTGCTGTTGAAAAAGCAGTTTACAGTGATTTTCAAACCCAAGGTTAAGCTTCAAAATTAGAAACAAATTAAGTCCATTCAATGAAGACACGAAGGCAGACACAGTTTCCACGCTGCAGTGCTGTGGACTGGTAGAACTTCTGTTGGGACTCCTCCACAACCCCAGTGAACAGTGACAGGGAACTTATATTTGCAGTAATTAGAATTAATCTCTACAAGGTATTTTGTCCTCACACCCTTAAGCACTGAACTTTCATTTTATGATCAAAACACTGTGAGGCTTAATAACAGTGTACAAAAGATAAGACCCAGCCTCCAACGTTGTCTGGGGGGATATGGCATCTCACACTGGCATGACAGTGTTACACAGCACTTCATGCAGGTCAAATATAGTTACAGATCACCAAAAAGTTACAGCTTCTCAAGTCACAAATATCACACAAGTCTTCTACCTCTGGATAAGGATGTTATAACCCATTTTCAGTTTAGCAAAAAAAGCAGAGTTGAAATTTGAACCGCACGCGGCCTCGAGTCTGTGGAATGGGATGCACAGCCGAGGGGGCCAGAACAATATCCTGGCAGTAACTGTAGGTCAAATTTACTAAATGCAAGAATGCAAAATTTTCATTCAGTTCTAATGTGCACAAAGAGTATAATACAGTCTTTAATTATACCCTCCTTCTGCTGCTTTCCTTCATTTGAAACACTGAGCTTAAACATTTTGCAGAATTGACAGGACTCATTAATTCAGCAATTTTTTCAAATATTGAGTTGAACACGACCATACAAGCGTGGCCCCAGGAACCTGACTTACTGGAAGCTTTCAAACCTCCTGAAGGGAGGTTCAGGAGTCCCTTTTTTTATTTCTGTGCTCATCTGTTCAGTACATACATGTCTCACAAAAACATGAATGAGCTTAGTTAAGAATGTGCCAACAAGGAATGCAATGATACTATTTTAAAAACACAGTCAGGGAAGACAGATTAGTTTCAAAAACACTTAATTTTGAGTACCTGCATTTTACAGAGTGTTTAGCAACTCAGAATTAAAAATATAGTTCCCATGTACTTAATTTTAGTGTAATGTTCAAGACAGATGCCGCGGTGTCCAATCAAAACTACAGACCACGGTTACTCATTTTTTTGTGTACGTGGCAGAGAGTAATTATTTTCAACTCCATGTAATTTGCTGCTTTAATTTGCTGAAGGTCCCCTCGAGCCCTTCAGTGGAGCTCATGTGGCAGGGGAGCAAAAAGTAGTAGGGAAGAATGTCTCAATCCAGCACTGCTGGCAAGGAAGTATTCTGTGTAACATACTTCCAGGGAAGAGAGAGGAGACTTCTGTGTGAAAAGTTTGGTTTAAGCAATGTATTTAACATCACTGAGAAATTCTAGAGCAGAAGCAGGGACAAAATCTGACTTACCATGATAGGTTCCACTTGTAGAAATCTCCCTTCTCTCCTGCATGCCCTAACTCATTTTGGTGAAGCAAATGAGGCAGGCATCCACACTGGTAAACCCACCTTCTCCCTGGAGAATGGACAGAGAAATCAGTAGGTAACTGGCAATTTCCAGCAGCTGATATCAGCTAAACACCAGTTATTAAACATGTTGTTCAGTTCACTGTCCTGAGCAAGGCTTTTACTCTGGGGATCTTCCATCTAACTCACACTATGGGTTAGACCATGTTATTACACAACAAACTGCTAAGAAATATAAAAGCAAAGAACCAGGCCCAAAAGAGAACTTCTGCAGTGACAGATCAACTGCTGTAGCAGTTTAACAAGGCAATGGTATGGGTGGGTTTAGGCACTTACACAACAAGCACAGATAAAGGTTCATTTAATGAGTAACACTGCATTGCCATCAGCTCTGTGTTGCCACAGGCAATAGGCATGCTGGTAGCCAGTTAATAATTTCAGCTGGTTTCTTTGGTTGGCTACACTTAATTGTTGTCAACCAGAAAACAAATTAAAATTTTCCTTTTCTTCGCCACGTCCTTGTGCTCAGCATTTCACCACAGCTTTGGAACAGATGCTGGTCTGGGGAGCGGAGGGATGTTTAGAGCTACTTACAGGAATGAGGTAGGTAGGCCTCTTTTTCTGTTCCAATATATTTGCCTATTTAGGAAGACAGGAGGCAACTGTACAGTTGATTTACTTCTGATTTTGGAGCTCTGCAGTATCATGTGCCTGTGAGGACGGAGAAAAGATCAGAACACACTTTACTGTTTTGCTCCAAAAGTGACACTGTAAAGTACTGTCCTGCATTCCTCTGTCATAGTCAAAGCACACCTTGACCCTGGAACACTCATCTGTGCCACTATTATGGGAAAAGAATTTCTTCCTTTCTGCCAGCTTTGACCATTCCCAAGATTGTTACAAGCACCTTCAGTATCTCAGTGTTGAGATGACAACAGCTTTTCTGTCAAGAATTTGAGCCAGAGCCTAATCCAATTCAGATTAAACAAAGTCCATTATCAACCAGAGAAACAGAAAGGAAACTTTCTGGAGGGAAACATTAACCGAGACATGAGTGTTCTAAAAGGAAACTCAACAAACCCACTTGGCCTGCCTTAAGAGGGGCATTGCCTTGACCCTGCAGAGCTGATGCACATCAGATGACAGCTTTTTATAAGTCCAGCCCTCATCCTGTTTGGTTCCGAGAAACAAAGGCAATATACCTCAAACCTCAGTTTAGAGGGCTGGTTTGCTGCCAGTTTGACCAGTTCTGTCAGTAACAGAACTGAGTAAATTATTTCAGCTGATCCAACTTATTTAGTCCCTCTCTACTTACAAAAAATTCATCTGCAAGTTGAGATTTACTTTTTTTTTCCAAAAAAGTAATATGATTTAAAAAAAACCCAACAAACCCAAAACCAACAAAGCATTGCAGCCTGATCTAAAAGAATCCTCAGTATTAAGTAAATTAGTCATGAAGCACAGAGCTGAGTGGTTTAATGAGCTTTATCTTAAATGTTTTGCTTCCTGACTGGATTTGCAAGCGTGTTGTAGTTTATCTAGTTTTAACCTGCTTTACTTGCTAAGAGAGCAAAAATGATCTGCACATGCTCTTCTTTTACAGCCTGTTTAGTGATACTGGGACCAAATATCATCATTTCTGACAGTGGCTAGATTCTACTTCTCTGTTAGTCTATGTGTCATTAATCAAGGGCTTAAAACATAATTCCGTAAAGTTTTTAGGGCTATCATTCTTATGATTTTTAAATACTAAGAATAATTGCTTTCTCCCAATTCTTTTAATTTTTTATTCCTCCTAGTTATAACATATTACACTTTCTCCTCCATATACAACTTGCTTTTTCTTTTGTATTAATGTAAGCAAATCCACATATTTGTAAAATATATTTCTTTTACAGAAGACAGACTGGCAACCTCTCTTCTCTACTTCCCTTTTTCACTCTCTCAGCTACATTTTTTCCAAGTATGTGCTATATCACACAAATTTATTTCAATACAGCACACCTTTCACTGGTCATTTTTAAAGCCATCAGACGTTACAGGTTCAGCTGAGCTTTCACCTGGTGAATTCATGGCAGCCAGCCAGAATATTGTCTGAGTTCACTATTCTGGGGAATTCCACTGAAAAGGGAAAGCAGGTACTGGAACCTAACCCTATCCATACACAGAGTATTTCCCAGGGGTGGTGGTCACAAACACAGCACATTTAAGATTCAGAAAATGAAGATACAACTCCATGCAGTTAGTAACTTATATGCACATTTTTACAAATATCTACTGAGTTTCACATGCAAAATGTTACTTAGATTGTTGACTAAAGATAACACACCTTTGCTTCCCAGCATTTTAAGAAACAAGCCAAAATGCCAAATCAAGAGGTTTTTAAAAGATTGCCCAGACACTTCTTTGACTCTTGCAGAGGGTCTGTATTTCATACTTCTGGATAGAAACGTTACCCACACTTCACTCCAGTTTCACTGTAGTGTTTATATTGCTATATGCAGACGGCACAAGTTCACATGATTACACTGAAATTCTCTTAGCTGAAAAACGGTGCTCAAGGTCTTTGAGTTCATCTGACTCCTTTCCATCATCTGATTCATTTCTTTCCCAACACACATCACAGTCACACAGAGCACTGGAAGCACGTGGTACATCAGTAATGCTGGCGGTGCAAACCAAGGGAGCCCGTGGCTGTTGTGCTGCTCTGGTGCCCTCACACCCTGCTGGACACTCACAAAACTCAGTTAACACTTCTGGAACCAGTACACATGAAAGAACCACCCAGAGTATCACTGGCCATCAGAGTGCCCCCTTGTCTCTCTGAAGTTCCATTAAAAACAGCTGGTTTAATCGCAGAAGTGAAGAACCAGCCAGGACAAAGCTCTCTCTAGACAGCAAAACAGTGAAGTAAAACAATGAATGCATAAGGAACTGCAGAGAAAAGTCTCTCCTGGTTTCTCTACCTCCTGCTAACACCATCCCTGGATCCTTGCATGCACCCACTAGATAATATATCCAAGGGTAGGAGAATGAGAGGAAGCAGACTGTCTCATCCTAACTGGGTGTAATTCATACAACAGCACAAGCCGTGGCCAAGGAGACACAAAACGTGTCTTTCAGTGCAAAGCCAGGTACCTGTGATGGTAAATCAGGGACTGGAACAAAACTGTGACTGCCAACACAAGCAATGAATTTGACCTCAGTATTGAATTCTACATTCAGCTGTTTGGTTAGTCTGTCAAAGTGATTCATACATAATGAAAGAAAGACAAATGACACAAGTCAAACTGAAACAATTACAAAAAAAATTTCTGGAAAGAACATGAAACATTTGCAGTCAGTTCTTATAAAGGTAATTAATACTCTCAAAACTCAATCTGTGTCTTGTTTATGGCATAACCAAAATGTGACAATCTCTCACTAATGACTCATGAAGGTTTTGGTATAGTGATATTTTGGCATGATTAAATGCATTTATTAGTCAATATATTGATCAAATTATGGGAGCCCCTGGTGGCCTAGTGGTTAGATCGCAGGACCTTCACTGCCAAGGCCTGGGTTCGATTCCAGCCAGGGAC
>JAWMRA010000016.1:16130240-16224562 GCA_035584735.1 Pseudotriccus pelzelni
AAGGGTGGGCTCAGTTCCGCGCACACTGTGTCTCACCTAAAAAATCCAATGCGCAGGCTGGAAGGTGTAAAGACCTTTCCCGGTTCTTCGTTCGCGAAGACTGGCCATTTACCATTACCATATTGATCAAATTACTGTTTAAGGTGAGATTTAAAATTTCATCTTTGAAAATCAAAGCAGACACTTCCAGTCATGCAGATAGTGGCTACGCGTGGTTTTTTATTACATATAGCGAGATTTCCAACTTCAAACTGCAAACAAGAACCTCTGAACAATTTGATTTTGATCAGTTCCATCATGAAAGGCTGTAATGGGAACAGTGGAAATGCCCATTCGGAGGTTTAGGCAGAACCTCAGATTTGTCAGGGTTAGGTACTAAGGTAGTTTTGGTAAGAGCTACTTGAACACTGACAGCAGCACTGAGGTATTGGAAAGCTGTCTGAACACTTCCTTTAGCTCTCAGTAGAACATGGCACTTTGAAGCAGCGATTATTTTTGTCCAAAGCTGCAGTTTAAGACATGATAAACCTCTCAATTATGTTTTACATCTGTAGTGACATCATAAAGTCACAGCAAACACAGTAAATGTCTGGTCAAAACCTACAGACACCTTTTTATAATAGAAAATTCTCTTTTAATTAAAGACCTCACGACACGTACTTCTTGATCAAAAAAAGCAAAGACACTTTTCCAGTGCTTGCATCTAAACTCTCAAGTTTATCCATTATCTACATATATCTTCTGAAATAAAACAGCTCCAATCTGAATCCAACGAACAGTGGATGTTATCCCCCATCTCCACCTATCTGCTTTATACCACTTTCCCAGGAAAACTAGTCAGGACTGGCTCAAAGATGATGCTAAAACCTAGAAGGCCTCAAAAGGTGGATTCCTCTTCCTTCTCTGTGCCACTGGTTCGGGCCACTTGGTGATGTGTGCTCTGACAATTGTCTGAATGGTCTGTAGGCCACCTCCCTCAGCCAACAGAGAGCACCCTGCACATCATTTTGCCTAAAAGAACTCTGTGCTGGATTGAAGCACTCACAGCAGGGGTTGCAGACGCACCCCAGCCAGGACAAAGTGATGTGAAGTGAGTGGGGTGAGGAATGTCCTCCCCACAGCCCGTCCCTTCCACGCTGCCTCCCCTCTCTGTCTCTCCAGGGCACCAGTGCCATGGCCGGGCTGTTCCAGGCTGGCCCCTTCCCAGTTGGGCTCCTTCCCACCTGGTGACAGCTGGAAACACAATCCTGGCCTTTCTGAGCATAGAAGTGAGCTGGGTTGGAGCTTAGGCAGGAGGCTTTAGCTGTGTGTTCATGGCTGGGATTCACAGACATTTCCAAATGCCTGCACATTTCTTCACAATTTCATTAATAACATCTGTGGAAAAAGCACCGATCCTACCTGTCCTGGAGAACAAAAGTGAATACACTGAAGCATCTTCCTTCTCTTCAATAGCCAAGGAACATTTTACCAAGAGTAAGAAAGACTAAATTATTTCACTGCCTAGTTACACATCATTAAATTAATCTGATTCTTCTGTGCTGTCAGAACCGCAGCCAGCTGCTCCCATCAAGTCTCTGTAAACAGGACTGAGAAATAAATACAAGATCATAAAACTTGTTTTTATCTCCCCAGTACTCTGAACACCTACACTTGATTGAACAAATTCATTTTTTAAGCTATCAAATAAGTAGCTCTTTTTTTCCCTAGTCATTGAAAGCTCAGAATTCTTAATTTCTTGAGTCCTAAGGGGCTTTTTTAAAGTTAAAAATGGTATGGATGTAAATTGAACTCCAGAAGCTGATCCTGACTACATATCTATCTGTGCACTTGCATTAAAACATCTCGGGAATTAGGAACCACAGGAACTCCAATACTGAGAAAACACTTTGGAAAAAAATTATTACATTTTATACTCACAGTGCCTCTCCTGATAAACTCATACCACTTCTGTTTAACTTCATGAAGAAAATGTGTTTTGTTTTGGCTTTTGAATAAAAAGTTATCTGATTTCACCTGTCAGCTCAACAAATGCTCATTTTGTTGCCTTACTTTCATTAAAGGAATAAGTTTCAGAGAATAAAAATTATGTCACATTTCCACACATGCAAAAGCCCCAAGAAACGTAATTCACATCTTAATTATTTTTCCTATATAAACCAGTTATAGGATTTGTAAAGAAAAGACATTTTTCCCCTTTTACAGTCAGAATATTGAGGCAAAATCCACATAAAAAGATCAAATTAAGGTTATCTGTAAGCTAAAACACAAATCTTGTAAAGAATATTTAGTGTGGTGTGTCCCAGCTTTTTGTTAATATTTGAATTCACTGTTTTCATACAAATGCGCAAGAATTGTGCTGTACCCTAAATCACAGACATTAAATTCCAATTCTGACTTTTTTTTCTCTCACACATTGCCATTATTACTAACAAAAAATATTGAGGTCAAAATTCCTTTGTGGATAATACAAAGCCAGCAAGTGCATTGGTGTAGGTTTCAAAATAATTATCATTTGGCTTAAGAGTTGAAAAAGTAATTTTTTAAGCCATGTTTTCATTTATTTTGTCTTGAATTTGGCAGAGCTTAAACCCATACGAATCTACTTGCATGATTAGTTTTACTGTTTAGACTGTTCACATAAAGGAAGACACCTAGTCATCAACATGACAGTGTGTTTGAGACCTTTTGGAACACACAGGAAGAAATCCTAATTTCACTGAGGCCAGAGAAAGTTGTCCACGAGCTTCACCTATTAACTATCCTCTGAATATTGTGAGCTCTCTAACTAAGCAAATGTACTCAAATCTCAGAGAAGATAATCAATACATCTCAACAGTAACTGACTTTTTACCTGTGGATTCTCTTTTTTTTTTCTGTGATTTGAAAAATTTTATATTGAAATATGTTTCAGTTTAAAAATATATATAAAAGTAAACATATATATGCATGTGCATATATATATATATATATATAAAAATAAATCTGCCTTGCTTGTTCATTATCATTTCCCATGAGCCTCTCAGACTTTGGTACAAGACAGATCTTGAACTACTACTAATCACTAGTTCTTTTCACTAATCAAAGTTTTTAATCACAACCCTTCTATCATACTCCATTACAGGCATACAAAGTTATTCCTTTTACTAATCTCACAGAACGTCCTTCATTCCTTCTGCCATTCCTGGGCAGAAGATGAATGACTTAATTTCTGAAGATTTCTAACTAACTTATCTCCCATAAATTTCTGCTAAAAAGCTATTTTTAAATTTTACACACATGCAAACCAGTAACTGATCAAAGCTGCACTGTGAACTGGCTCGGAAAGACAGGAGCAAAGCGACTTCCAAGGCCTGCAGACACTTCAGGGGGGGCTGCATGAGGCAAAGCTCTGGCTAGAGAGCCGTACAAACTTCAGCAGCTCAGTGGAGTGCACTGCTGCCAACAGAGGTGTCCTCTTCCCCAAGAACACAAAAGCAATTCAAGTTAGTCTTTCACATCTACACCAATCACCCCGTTTGCTGACTTCACAGCAAAAACACACCCTCCAAAACATCTCTACACCACCTCATCAACTTCAGAGGGACACTTTCACCTTCGCAAGTAATAAAAGCAATTTTACTTCTAAAAGAACCATACTTTATTAACTGTAAAACACACCTCTAGCTACAAAACCTGACAAGCTCTGACGCCCACTAAAGAAGAGGAGTACTAGGTCATATTCCAAAGTACCAGATCAGCCATGACAGAACCTCTCCGGTCACCACTGGATGACAAAACATAACCCAAGAGTAGAGCATGCAGTGTGTGCAGATGCCTAAAGGCTCCCAGCGTAAAGTGCACTCTCCTATTCATTTTAGCTTCACCTCATGAGACCTTCGAATCCTATTTCACCCAATAAAGCCATTTTCCAGTTGCCACTCTCCTGATAATGCAAAAAGGAAAAAAAAAGTTTGACTTGGAGGTTAGTGAGAGGCTTCCTGTAAAAACTGAGAACCTGCTACTGTTTGATGTCATCATGGAACCACTGTTTCTCCTCAGAACTGAGGACAGAGCGGAGGAAGGTGGACTGCAGTCAGCCTCGTCACCACGGTGTGGCTGAGCCATAGCAGGTTCAGTGGCTGGCTGTCCTTCTGTGCTGCTTCCCTGCAGCTTCCCAGGGCTCAGGCGTGGGTGGGAAGAGAATGGACAGCAAAGACACCAAAACATGCAAAGCCTGAGCTGTGCTGAGTGATTATCTTGCATCGTGAAATGCCAGCAGAGCAAGCCTGACCTCTGGACAAGAGAAGGAGATTAAGGAAAAAGAAAAATGACTAAGGGAAATTCTCCCTCTGATTTAATGAGGTGTGTGGGGGAGAAAATATTGTGAACCACAGGCAATAACTCTCCTATCACTCAAAACAAGTATCTACAGCTCAGATGTCAATGAAGGTTTTCCAAAAAAAAAAAACAATTACTCAAAAATCTCTTGTTAGAGGAAGACCAGAAAGAATTAAACCATCTTTCTTGTTTTTCAGAGATGCTCTAAGTGGAAAACATGATGATTATATGATGAGCTGTCACTCGGCTACAACCCACTCAGTTCTATTACTGCTTGCTACAGCTACTTCAACATTCAGTCAGCTCAGCTACCTTTTATATTCATCACATGCAGCAACTCTCAAATGCCCCTTATGACACAGAGCAATCCTTGCCCTCAGAGTCCAAATTGATTTGATCTCTTTTTGCTTTATTGCAAATTAGGACTGAATCGTGAAAGAGAGTAGGCACCGTGGTTCCATATCCTTTGAATTCCTGCACCACACACATTTTTCTCTGCCCTTCCTTTTGCTTTCTAGAAGACTGAGGTTACAGGGTTCAGTGCACCATTTGCATATCAAAAGCAGCAGCACTTTACAGAAAAATGAGAAGCAGGCACTTTTCTGGTTTCTGTGACTAAGAGCTCAAGATTTCCTTCCTCTGAATCTGTAACTTCAAAGTCAGGTGTTAGTCAGTTCACCAAGACTGGTTCAGACAAATATCTGAAAAGTGAAGAAGATCCCCCACTACCCAATGTTACCTGATACATACTTGTCAGAGACATTTTCTTTCCGGACACTCTTCTGGAGCAGTCAAAAACCTCGCTGTCTTACCTGAAAGAACAAAAGAAAAGCATGCAGTCGAGTTCAAAGATCATAAAGAAACAATTCTTATGTATGTCAAGTTATATTCTCATTGTCTGAGAATGCTGAACGGCACTACCTCACTTACTGGAGCACTTCAATGTTTTTTTTCAGCTGGCCACCATAGTCTCAGATGTGTCAGTTTTTGCCATTAAAATAAGCAGGATGACTTTCCTCTCTACTTTACACAAACAAAAGGACATCTATGCAGAACCCTGTCCAGGTCACTGTAACTTCATGCTGAGGTGGGAGCCTTGCCCTAAGTTTCTACATGGAGGTGCTTTTTCTGAAGCCAAACGTCCAAGGCTGGTGTTAAGGTCCACACCAGCTCTTAGTGCAGCACAGGGAGCACACCAGGAACTCTAAGCTAACGTGTGACCTCTGCCAAGCCCCAAGAGGCTCAGCATTCACCCATTATACTGCACCCATTCTGCACAACAGGAGGCAGAAGTGACTCAAGCACAAGCACCTGCTGAAGTTCAACATGCCCCAGCTGTACCACACCTACCCTTCGAGGCATCAGATCAACCCCCATTAACCTGAAACCATCATCCACCCTCCAAGAAAGCAGACAGGCAAATGAATACATAAATACAAAGACATTTATAGTTCTGTTTCTGCCCCTTAGCAGGGGTCTGTAGCCTAAAGGTCCAAGCTGTTGTACCCTGGAAGGCACAATACCTGCCCATCTCTACACTGCTCCCCTACCCTTTTTGCTGGTGGTCACAGACATCAGGTAGGTAAGTACAAAAAGGCTTTAGAAAGGGTAAGAGAGGGATGCAACCATGTCCCTTCTCCCCCATAACATGACTGTGGTATGTGACATCAATTTTAATGACTTCCCTGCCTAGAAACGTACCTGGCCACCCACACAACCAGACAGAGCAGTGAGGTGCGAACAGCAAAATGAATGACTCAGAAATACCAGCTGTTTACCACAGTGTCTCACTACTCCAACAGTGGGTAGTGTTTGAGCTGTCCTTGACCTGCCAAATCCCTCTTCAACTATTTCCCACCATTAGAAATGTTGATGTGCTTCCAAGTCCTACCATGAATGCATTACCAATTGCATGAGGAAGATCTATCTGCTTCAGATGGTTTAAAAGAAAAATAGGTAGCAGACAATTCTTATGCTCTGGAAAATTATGGAATACTGGCAGTCCAGAGGATTACACACTCCTTTGGCCTGTGCCAGCCAATCAAGGTAGTTTATCATTCACAACTCCTCAAGCCATTGTTGTGCCCTCAGAGACACCTGATCTGTTTCCCTATATGTCTTCAATGAGAGTCAGATCATTTAAAGAAATTCCACAGGATCAGAAACAAGATCCACTACTTAAAATCAGGCAGCCTCAACAAACTTCCTTCCATTTTCCATCTGTTTTTACTTAATAAAGCACACAATGCAACGGCAAGCTCATGAAACACAAATGTGTTTGTGAGTACATTGCTATTTGCATAGGAATCTTCATGTTAATCCACTTCCCTTTTCAAATAAATTTCCCCAGATTCTCAGACACATTTCTGTAGCAGTGCTCTGTGCCTTGCACAAACCAACAGTCATTCCACTGGCACATTAGTACAGAGAAGGAACAGAGGAGTGGCTGCACAGAAGACACTGTTGCCATCACTCTCTGTAAGCCTTCTAGGATTGCCACTCATCTGAAATGCTGTGTCCTTTTAGTGCACTTGGAGTGGCCAAAGGGAGAACCTCCTCGAACTGTAAGTTGGCCTTGGCTGCTGAAATCTTACATCTTATGGTGAATAAATTGTTTTCTCTTTAATGGCTGCCAAAGCAGACACTGAATTTAAGTATTGGGAGAAAACTGCACCCATCTTCCTACAAGCACTTGTTTTTATGGGCTCTAGATCTGTGCTGATTCCTCCTAGACACTGAAAAGCCAATCCTACACTCAGGTCTTCAAGAACCTGAGTTCCCCATAGGCTGACTAGACTTGTTTGGCTGGAAACAACTGTGAGAAAAGCAGCCACGTTTCAGTACATTTAAGTCCTACTCTGGCAGTCCACACCAAACAGAAATGAAGGAAAAGGATCTTTCTATTAAACTTCATAAATTGGTAAGAGATGAAAGGCACACAGAACATAAGTAAGGACTGACACCTGACCAGTGTGATCTAAGGTAGCCTGGATAACCGCTGACAGCTCCACAGGGATAATCCCATTCAAAGCAAGGCTGACTGGATATGCATGTGAGCATTTTTCACTGCTCTATTTCTTGTGAAATATGGGGAAGAAACTTAAAATTCCCAACGTCAACAGCATATACATTTGGGGAGGGGAATCACAATTCAGCTGTCCAAACTATCTTTTATGTCCAGCACCATCTTCAGTCCAATCCTGCCTTTCTGCCTGCCTCATGTATTCAGAGGTTGTTGCTGGAGTCGCTTCCTCTTGCCTGTCCTATTTAACGAACATAATTCAAGAGAATAAAATCAACCATATCTGCAACAGCAGGAAGGCACACAGTGAACTGCGGAATACCAAATCTACCAATTCACTTTATTCAGTGGATACAAATTTTACCCATAATACTTCTCTGTAACTGACTGACAGCAAAACAGAACAAATAATTCAGTAATCACACCTGCACCCGGAACAGTCTGTCTTGTTCAGGACTGAGGTCATCCAGAGAGGGGAGTTTGCAGTGCAGCTGCTGCACTTCACATAAACACAGAGCTTCCATGGAAATGTGAATGCTTGCTTCTCACCCCTCCTCCCCCCTTTTTTTAATGTAATTTTCCTATACATTTTGGAAAACTGTAAATTTTGTGGGCAGCTGTGGTTTTTTTCCTATGTTGAGAATGAAATGCATCTCAAAATTATTTCCTGTTGTAAACAACAGAGCTGTCTGATGATTTCAGCATGATATTAACAGAAGGTTGTTAACTATTTTTATGGCATAAGAAACAAAATTTTTAACTGGCTAACCCTACTCTTTAAAAGCAGGCAAGACAGAGTTTTAAAGGAGAAATGCCCAGCAATCCAGATTAAGTGTGCCAAACTGATGTTTTATGGGTACAGACTTTCAGTGGCAAAAAAGCACGCACTCACTTCTCGCAATGCTCAGTTACTCCACAAATGACCCTCCTCCTCCACAGCTGTCACTATGCTAAACAAATAGCTCATCATCAGGGAATAGTTACTGTCATTTCTTACGTGCTAAATCTATATCCTCTTCACAACACTCCTGGTGGTTCACTTTTATTAAGGGTATTACTTAGTGTACACTTTGTCAGTACTTGCCAAAACCACGTTCTAAACATTTCTCAAACCGTGCTGGTCAAGTATGAATGCACAGGATAACCCAAGTTAGGTTTGTTGATAGCTACCACCCAACAGAGACAGTCAAAAAATCTTGCAAAACCAATACAGGTTCAGTAAACCCCAAGATAACTTAGTTATAGTATCTGTATGTTCGTGTTACACTGACCTATACCAAAACAGATTCGAGCTCTTATTTTGCAAACAGATCAGCACGGGTGCATCTTTTTTACTCATGTTCCTGTAACAAGCCACAAAAGAGAAATATCAGATGTTTTGGTATTGGCCAGACTAGGAGTTCTAGCTGAGCCAAAGTCCCCCACTGAAGCAAGCTGGGAATCCCACTTCAACAAGCATTCTGAGTGGGACCCATTCAAATTCTCATGCAGGCTGGCAGAATGAGCAGGAAGTTCAAGAACAAAAAAAGGAAATATATTTGCACATTTCAATGCATTAATATAATGCAGGACTTCCATTCTTCTTTATTCAAGTTCCTGTGTATATGTAAGAGAGGATGAAGAAGTAAAATTTTCCATTCCAACTACAGATTGTGCTAGAAACGGCATCAAAGGAGGAAAATGTGTCTCTGCCAGGCCAGCTGAATGTCATCTAGTCAACTGTTATAAAAGGTACTTAGTGAAATGAGTGGCACAATCACCATTTCTTCAATTACAAAGAGTCCTCTCTGAAGCTAAAAAATGCAACATGGTTGTTTTGCACTATTACTAAGTGTGCTTGCATTACATCAGTGTTTGCATCAAAGCTGGTGGTGCAAAGAGGAAAGCAAAGCCAATTTTATGAACTGATGTAATCAATCCCAGCATCTCTCTGGGGGTTTTTTGTTCCTATGGCCACAATGACATCAGCCCACTCTGCCTATTCAGTAGTTCAGGGCACTGACAGCTCTTCACCTCTGCTCACACACTTCTCCATTCTTTTCCTCTGCTTTTATTGTGTCAGGATGTACAAGCAGGAGGACTCCACTTCCTTGAGTCCTATTTCATTGGGATACAACACAACCCTTGCCTCAAATTTCTCTCTCCTTGCTCTCAATGTTTCCAGCTATAGCAGACATCATCAAAGCTTGCCTTCTAGTGGAAACGGGGAGGACGAGAAACCTCAGGAATTTAACTAAGACCACGTCTAAACCCGGTAAAGTGGGTCAAGGATTTCCACGCTGGAACCCACACTGTTCAGTAACAGCTGTACTTCAGTGGAGCAGATACTTCTCATACCCAGCCTGACCTGGAGGGATTCTGAAGCTGTTTGTCTGCCCAGCTGGTACTGCAGCCCCCCCACACCCACGCTGCACTTCCACCAGGCACCCCCAGCATCCCATTTGCTCCCATGGCTCCATAGGGATTTCCAAGGCTCCTACCAACCTAGGCAAGTAACTCTGTTTTTCTCTATCAGGTTCTCGACCTGTAAAGCCAGAGTAATTATACTAATCTAAAAAAGAACTTACTGAAGAGAAGTTGATTCATTTTTCCTTGACATAATCCAGCCCTGGAATTCCCTATCTAATTCATTTCCTCATTGGAGACACAACATCTAGGCCAGAACACATTAAAGAAAATACATTTACACACGGAAAATATTGTAAAGGTTAGTGACAAATGTGATCCGTTACTGAAACTACTAGCACACACAGAGTATGTTCTGTGAGTTATCCTGTTGAGAGATTTCTTGGGTCTGCTCTGCTGTAGAGGACACAAGCATACCTCTGCACAGTAGTTGGTACCAAAACTGTTCAAAAAAACCCAACCAACCAAACAAAAAAAAACACCAGGCAAAAATATCTACCATCAAACCAACCAACTTATTAACCAAACAAGCCCCCATCTCCACTTCTTTCTCCACGACTTAAACTATTCGGAGAAATTAACAAAGAGAAAATAGCAGTATCTTAGATACTAACATTTCTAGATTGATTTTTTTTTTTTACCCTTTCCATTGGATTATGTCTCTTCCAAGGTTTAAGGAAGGCACCATTATGGAGCACCTGGACTACAATTAAAGCAACCTCGCCACAGACTGAAAAAATTAAATGCCATGCTAGATAGCTATGCACATCAAATTACCACAGATTTCTTCTTACCCACTTCATATATTCTTCAGCTGAAGTCAGATAAATAATTTCCATATTTGCCATTATAAAATGTAGACAATAACAAAAATATGATTCTCTGTAGCTGAATTGCCTCCTTCAATCCCTAGCACTGATGATTTTTATTTGCCAACTGGCCTTCCCATTAATAAAAAGCAGCACAATCCCCCCACATCTGCTACGATTTTTGAGCAGCTTACCAAGTAACACACAAAGAAATGAGCAAAAACCTTCATAGCTAGAAGTCAAATGCACTGGAATAAAGGTATTATAAATGTAAAAAAATACAAGTATGTTTTTATGGACAGAAAGAAAATGTCATGTACATGTTGAAATGTATCCAGGTATTACATCTTTATAGAATTTATAGGTAATATATAGGTGTATTCTATGCACACTGCATCTATGTTATCTATATATCTGCATATTACGGATATATTTATACAGATATAACTACTTCTATCTCTAGATATTATAGGTTTCTTAACTAACATGACATGTTAGTCAATTTTAAACAGGAAACCCTTAACCCTTCTGTAAGCCATGCACTTAGAGCCTAAAGGATTTATTTAATATTCTTCTTGCTTGCAGCTGACAGACATCTGACAACACAGAAATGTAACATTTCATTTCATTTCTCCATAGGCTTATTCCACTGAGCCCCAGATGTTTTAGCAAAAGAAAGAGAAATATGTTCCACATTTTTGCAGTGGAGGATGGGAAATTTGTTTACAACAAATGTCCCTTGCTTTATTAATTTATTGGGGAAAAAAAAAAGAGAGATTAATTTTTAAAAGCAAATAAAAAGATGTAAGTAGTAAATCATTCTTGTTGATTACCTTGCTTGCCTCTTTTGTCTTCCCTTTTTTTTATGTGTGCTAAGGCACCATGTGCAGCAGAAATCAGGTGGAAGTTTCTAGAGGACATTCCATGTCATCCTCCCAAACCCATCAACATATCAATTCTTTTCCCTCTGACAGAAAGAAGTCAAATTGCTACAGAAGACATGAATCTCTTTCTAGGTTCATGGCACATGAATTAAGCAGTATAGAATGAAATGCAACTGGAGGAGATTACAATAATCCCTAAAACGCACTGTGAGGTAACTGTGCTCCATTTCATTGCACAAGCCTGCCAGGAGCATTGATTTCATGCCTTTATTTCACCTGTGACATCTTGAGAAACTCTGAAGAGGTTTTTTTACAGACCAAGAGACTGTACCAGAGGCAGAGATGACACAAGGCAAGAGTTTCTACCACCAAGTCACACCTTTCCCAGCTCTCTCCAGTGGCTCAGATGAACCTGTCACGTGTCCCTGGGCAGGGTGGACGAAGGTAACACTGCCAGGTGTCCTGAACTTCATCCCACACAGGTTTGTTCCTTTCCCAGTCGTATTCAAAATGTGTGTAATTACCACAGGGGAACATTTACAGAGGCACTGCTGAAGTGCCTGGACTGTACCAATGAGGTCCCTCAAATAACCAAATACAGCATTTCAGAAAGCTGGTAGAACTGAAGATCAGAGTGATGCAAAACCAGTGAGAGGATAGGAGAACGTGTAATTTAAGCTCAACTTTTCAACAGAACAGCTTGGCCAACAGCAGAAATCTACCTAAACTAAACTGAGTGTGATGGTCAGTATTTACTTCAAAGGCATTTAAGCTCTTTTTGCACTTCAGTGTGCACAAGATTGCATTTAGTCTGAAATGCACAGTGTAAGCAAGACAGCTGGAGAGAGATGAGTTATGGGTTGTTTAAGAAGAAAAGGAAGTGTGAGATAAAACCACTATTGCCTGATAACATAGACATTATCATAGTCTAGAGGGAAAAAAAATATCTTTACCCTGACTACAAGTGACTGAATTCTGCTCAAGAACAAAATATTTCCAAGGTTTACCTGGCAAAGTTTCATCAACACTACCTTTATTTGAAAGACAAATAATCTTGTACATTAGTTAGAAGACTAACCCCCATGTTGTCAGTTAATGAAGAATCAAATATACAGCAACTTTAATATCATTTGTACACCCCAGCAAGATATACATCCTTCCAGAAAAGGCAGAGATGTTCCACAATGATACTGGCAGAGCATCCAGCATATGAATAAAACAAAAACGCATCCAGAGCACAGAGAGACCAACATTCAATAGAGAGACTGTCCTCCTGCAGAAGCAAAAACCTGTCCAAGTCCAGAATAGAACAGTCTCTGCCTAAAACCTCCAACGGAGTGATTGTGTTACTGACTAGAAGGACACTGGGCAGCACAGGAAAAAACAGACCCAATTTTAAAGTCAGAAAATATAATGGGGGTTTCAACTGGAAGTGAATCAAGCTTGAGGCTGGAGACAAAATAGGGCAACTGCCCATAAACAGAGTTTCAAGCACTACAGAGGTACAGACTGCAAAAAAGAAAGGCCACTGCTGTTCTAAGAAAACTTCCATGTAACGACACAGGAACAGTCCCTGGCAAAATGAGCCCTGAGCTTCAACTGGGTACATCTGTGACGTAAATTAATTGGAATAATTCCCACTGAGACAAAACTGAAACAGGAAAACCCACCCCAAGAGAAGGACAAGATGCCTGATACAGAGGAGGAGAAAACAAAACCTCTTTGTTGTCTTTCCCTCTCCCTTTTCAGATACTCATCTATCAAAGATGTCAAACAGATGATATGCCAGGCCAACAACACGGCAGAGAAGGGATCCCCATCCTAACCCCCTGCTCTGTAACTCTGCCTTACGTGTGGGATATCCTAAGGATTGAATCACAGTTCAAGCTTTAAATGGAGCAGAAAAGCTTTTAATACACTTTGAGAAACAATAAACTAATTAACACTTGAGCAGACCTCAGGGCCCACAGCAGATCACTGTCACTCATACAGCATTTACAAAAGTCATAAATAGCTTCAGCAAAGAGCCAGCAGAGATGTACTTTGTGTAGGATATCAGATGTTCCTGATGCCTGGTGCTGCTCAGGGCAGACCAAGTATTTTAGAACAACAAAACCAAGAACGGGAATCCCAAATCGTGCACACAATTTGCACAGTGCTGCTCAAGGATCTGTGGAAGCTTTTCCGGATAAAATGGGTTTCTAGATTAACATGCACTCTTTTTCATCTCTGAAATCGCATCTCTGTGATTACTCATGTAACAGGGTAAAAGGAGAAGACTGACTTGGTCCATCTGCTGCTTGCTGCAGTAAGTCCCTTCCCCACCCCCATCACTTCTGCTGAGGTTCTCCAGGAGCTGCTGCTCTGGAAATCGAGCACGGGAAGAAACCTTCCATTTTGTCTTACATTGCCATCTACAATTTTCCTGAGAGAACACAAAGCCAGTGTTTAGGACAGATGGGACACCAAATTCTCTGTCTCTTGCAAGCTGGATTTATCAGCCACGTGCACATCACTGCTCCAGCACATACGTGGAAAATCTGCTCTGACACAGGCTGTCCACACAGCCAGCACTTCTGTGCACCTTCTGCTCCAGAAGGACCAGGACTCCAACTGAATGTCCCATGGCTTGACTACAGTCACTGCAGGAATTCCCAGGCAATCATCCAAAGGCCTCACGAAGCACCCAGACAAGAACAAGACTCACAAAACTGCCAGACACACAAACCCATGGGATCCCAGAGGGTAAATCACTGAAGCAAGACAGAAAGCCCTTCTTAGGCAGAGCCTGAACTATCATCCTGATAGTGGGCTTCAGGAGGGAGGAACTGTCACTGTAGGGACTTCAAATTCTTCAGAACACAGATGGCAAAACTGGATATGTTATAATGCTGCCTTTATTGGGCTTTAATTTATCTAAAACTTAAAAGCTTTTGTTTATGTTTACCAATAATCAGAAAATAAAATCCGTTTTCCTATATAGCTCCATCCTCAAATATAACTAATGCAATGCAGTCAATATTCTCCAGATCCTTTGGAAATTCTCACTCCAGAGATGTTTTTGCTGAAGCAGATATTGACCAATATTCCAAGACAGAGTGAACTCCCTGTTCAGATTATCTCCATCTCCCTTATAAAAACATTTCTTAACCTCAGGAAAGCAATTTTTGATGGAGAAGGAGAAGAAGAAGAAACCCTGCCATCTTCCCTAAGGAATTTGTTGTACAGATTAGCTTATGGGTGCACATCTGCGTACCACAGACCTTATGAGTACTGTCAATGTCACAATAAAAGAAAATTTGGCTTCTGTAATTGCATGTTCCATCTGAGACATCAGAAAGAAAGCCTAATTTCAATTCTTCTATGACCTGCTTATACGGACAAAACAAACATTATAAATAATATCAGACAAATAAAGGCATCGAACCACTGACTCCCTCTGTTGAGCCCTGAACAGAGAAGTATTACCTCAGGAACAAACACTGCAGAGATGTCTGGGGAGGAAGTTAAACTGCAGTCAGTCCTTCTCTAGAATACATGAACATCTCCAGACGACCAGAAACAAACTTTTAAAGTCTAACCTGAAACAAGATTTTTGTAGAATTGGTGTGAGTACTTACAGACTTCACCAGAGAAGCTGCCTAAGTAAGGCCTTTACAACCCGCCCCAGTACATGCACCTTCCTTGTTCTAGCCACATTTAGCATCTCAGTTTGCTTTCCTAAAACAACTAAAGGTCTTCAAATTCCTTGCAAACATAAAATAGCAGAGAACTGTCTGGCAGCTGACTGCAGGCATCTGTCCCTCAATGAACACAGACAGCAAAGAGTGGTAACCCAGAGACTGGTACTCTGAAAAGGCCAGGATTTACCCATTAGTAGGCCTGTCCCCCCTGGACTATTCCAAATGCACAACTGAGCCAAACAGCACAGCTTGCAGACAACTTCTACCAGAGCAGTGCTTCTCTTGACCTTGCAGGCACTTGGGAGACCCAGCTGAGGGCTGTGAGCACTCACATCCAAAAATACTGCAGTGCTACCTGACTTGGACAGGTCATGGAGAGCAAGTTACCAAAAACTGCAGATCAGATAATGCAACATTCAGCTGGCTGCTTGTAAGAGCACAGGATTTCCTAGAGAAGAGTCCTGCAGGAGAAAGGCTTCCAGCAATGATCACCACTGAACCCCTGAACTAGTTTAGACAAACAGATAATTAGCATAACGTAAGCACTTTACATATAGCTAGATATAAAGTAATACATTCGCTACATTTGTATATTATTTTCTCAAATTTTCTGTCGAGGTTCCTTACATTCCGTTTAAAACAATTAAGTTATTGCCAAATATTTAAGGGCTGATACATTCTCAAATGAAGAAAAGGTCAAAAGCCAAGTCTAGGATCACCGGATGCTGTTCCATGGAGCAGAAAACCACCAGCATCTCCTGTTTGCTGCTCAGAGTTCTCTGGAATTTTCCCCTATTATGTGTGCCAGTGGACAGATGGTGGCAAGGTACAAAACACGTAGTGGACACAGAGCAGCTGCAGTGAGAGGGAACTGGGATATTTTTCCACTGTATCCAGGTTCATGTCAAGAATTCAGGAACAAACCATGAGCTCTTGGAAAACGCAAGTATATTTATAAGGATGTATAAATGTAAGGATTAGCATATTCCCATCTAGTTTTACAAGTTAATTTTTTTTACTGCACAGAAGGGGAAAGGATTTTACTTCAACAGCAACTGTAATTGCCCAGATTGAACACGGAAGGTGAAACACGCAGGTGGTGAAACATATTTCTACAATGCTGGGCACACGTGAAGAAGAAAAAGGGCCCACAATTACCAGAGATGAGCACAACAAAAGCCTGTGCTGTGTCCTGCAAGCGTCTCACAGTGGCCACAGAGGCACTGTCTTGAAGGACAGTGCCTCATGACTTAAAACATGTACAAATCCGTCACATCAGAGTCTTCCTCTGACAAGAACACCCACCAATATCCTGATTCATCCGGTTAGGCACACAATGATGGAAACACTGAGAAAGCTTTGGTCTTAGTTTTTTCACTAAATACAATGACCACAGGAATACTAAAATGCCCAGAAAACAGCAAAAGTGGGTTTTTTTCAGTTGTCAAGATCTGTACTGCAAAAAATCCTAAGTAGGGAACTGCATTCAATCCATTCTGAAAACTTGGTCAAATCACTGCTTTCTTACCCTGAACTAACAAGGAACTTTTATTTTGAAATTTCACTGAATGTAAACCAGAACAATTAAAGTTACAGCTTTTATTATTATCAAAAATAAACTGAAATATTTACTGTTTCTTCAACACCCTGGACTTGTAAAAAAAAAAAAAAAAAAGGTAACAGAAAGGTTTTTACTGGTGCTTGAGGTTTTTTCCCCCCTCTCATTTTTCTTAAAACTGAGTCATTTCTGTAATTTGAGATGCAAAAATGTAACTGGTTTAGGAAAACTATTAATAAAGGTTCCTGATAGTTTTGTAATGAATGAAGGGGAAAAATTAGACAAGATGTTTTCCAAACCAGAGTTTCAACCAACCAAATTTGTCCTGAGTCCATCATCATTAAAAAACCCTCCTATTTTATCCTCAAACCCAGGAAAGCGGTGGAGTCACCAGCCCTGGAAGGGTTCCATAAATGAGTCCAAGTGGCACTTCACAATATGGTTTAGTGAGCGTGGTGGTGTTTGCTCCGAGGCTGGACTTGCTAATATTGGGAGGTACTTTCCAACATTAATGACTCTATGATTGTATTCACTTAAGCTACATAATTGATTTTAGGAAGAAAATCAGCATTGATTTAAAGACTTCAGCTGATGGAAACCCCATCAAATTCCAGATGGTTAATTAGACTTGCAACTGAAAAGTTGGTGAACTTGCTTCCAGTCTGCTTTATCTACCTCCAGGTTCCAAGTCACAGATCTTATTATACCGTCCCTAAGCTTAGAAATATATTCCTACTATTCTAAGTCTTTTTCTCTATTCTGGTAATTTCAGACAACAATTAGATCTCTTCTTATCCTTTTTTTTAATAAATATTTAATTTTTAGTTTTGCAAAGCTTTTCTTGTAAGCACCAATAGTAGAAACTCCTTGTTTTAGCTCTTATCTCACACAGATGCAGATCACTGCTGCTCCAGCACTGAAAACCTGCTTTCAAAAAAGAAATACTAAGATTTAACTTTAGGTTTTAACTCCCCACTTCTACAGCAATAGAGCCAGCAGGCAGCAGGTTGTACCTGCCAGCCCAGAACATGTGGCACTGAGGACCAGGACCCTGCCAGTCCCTGCCATCCCTCTGCATTCCCAGTGTTCTCTGGCACTGGGCACAACAGCTGACACCGTTCCATGGAGTTCCAAGTTCCCCTTGCCTGTTTTAACCTGGGGACTGTCAGGCACAGTAATACATTATATTTAAGATGTTTTCTTTGTCTGGAAGTAGTTGGTGCATCTCATAAAAAGAGAATTATTTTTTCATTCATAGAGGGCAGCCTAAAGCCTATTAGGAAACATTTCAGTTATAAATACAGAGCCATCCAAACTGCAGGATGGTGCCCCTCACACTTGCAGGGGTGGGGGGTGAGCCTTCCCAAGTCTCTGATCTCACACGGACCTTCCAAAAACAAATCTCACAGGTTTGTGAAGGGCCTTCCTATTTAAACCAATACCAGGCAAAACTTTCAAAGAGTATCTGCAAAGCAGAAATAAATCTGCTGAACTGGAAGAGGAACTGATAAACAGGAAGTTTATCTTCAAAAACACTGTTATAAATCGGGAAAAAAAAATCTTCTGGGGTCACTCCTTTTTGGAGATGTCAGAAATGCTCAAATTATAACTTTAAAATTGAGACCTAATAAGTGACTTCATCACAAAGACTGCATTGTAACAAGTACACAAAAGACACTGAGCTACAAAACTACAGATACATTTTCTTTCATCACTTCCTAATTTCTTAGTCCTTGGATTTCCAACCAAAATCTTTTGCTGATGAAAAAAATCATATTGCAAGAGATACATTGTTTGCCTATTGTACAAGTAAACAAACTGTACTTGTCAGAAAAATAGAGCAGGTTTTACTGTGCTATGTGGATAACAAGAAAAAGGCCTTTTTCAGTCAAACTGCTGGAAATGTAAGATGAATTTTTATTACCAAGTATGTTCTGAAAATACATAAATTACTTTTCCTTGGAATAAACCCCCAGTTTGTCTTCTTTAGAATGACGTACACAGGAACTACGGATAACAGCAGGTAACCCAACACTGGGGCACAGTTAGTGGGGTTTAATTCCAAAACCGATTAATATGTTCCTTGGCATGGCATCCAGCAAAGAATGAAACAGATCCCAGTATGGTTTTTCCTTCTCTGATGTCAAAACGGCAACAGTAAAACTCTGCTGTTCTGTTTTAGTTGTATCCTAGCAGGTGCAAACCTTCCCATCTCACAAAATCAGTCTTGATATTTTGCCCACCATTTATGGCAAAGAGGAAGAAAAATGCTGGTTCCTTTCACATCATCTCTTTTTTTCCTGGCCCCTCCCATGAAGAACTGACCCCTCTTTAGATGAGATACTTCAGTGTCAGAGGCAAAGGTCTCGGGACAACTGCACCAGTGCTGCAATACTGACCTTGCAAAGAAAGGCTTTGGCACCCAGATTAAGACAGACAAGACAGCTCTGCAAGTTACTTGGCTTTCAAATATTACCAAATGACAAGACCAGGAGGAGGCTTTCTGACACGGACACCCAGCAGGGAGTCTCTAGCACAGCCAGTCTGGCCATCCTTCAAAGCATCAGCCTCTTCAGAAAACAAACAACAAACCGAAACTCAACCAAACTAAAGCCAACCTCACAGAATGAACAACAGCCAGACAAAAAAGTAACTGGTGAAAGCAATTATCTCAACGTCAGCCAGAAACACTATGATCTATCCCACAGATTTGCAAGACCTTGCTGGCCAAAAAGAGTGAGGACCTCAAAATTGCCAGGAAATAAAAGAGCAAGAGCGAAAAAGGGTCAACAAAATGAAACGCAGAGCAGCTTCTGCCTCTTCTGCAGAGATCTTCCTGATTCAGTGATGTCGATGGGGCAAATAACTGCAACTCTGGTACCACAGACACTGTAGAAGTGATGAGGGTTTTTGCAGGTAAGCATCCTTTTAGTAAACTGAGCACTTCAACAGGAGTTTTCCAGTGTCTAAATAATATAAAAATATTTAGTGTCTTGCACTGTATCTGGTAGAATCAGTTTTGTCCCTAACACCGGTCAAGGCTGTCTGGGAAAGCTGGGAAGTCAACTCTTACTAAGCCTGGAGGGAAACTTGTGGTTTAGTATTCCAAATTAATTTAATGATCATAGCTCATTAAAAGGATTATTTAAATTCTTTGCCTTTAAATGGCAATAGGACCACATAACAAATATTCCACAAATAGGTACATATTAATGACTGCAAGGAAAACCAGCTCTGTTAAAGCTTGCCTAAAATAAAGTCCCTCTCCCCTGTGTGTAGACACGGGATGGTGCGAAATGAATTAACCAGGAGTTAATTCCTTTCCTACTCCTTTCCTAGCTACTCAAATACCTAATTTCCTCCTTTGTTGAAAGCCTTGGAAATACACATTTTTTAAGCCCTCAGCAGAAGGCTTTTCTTCCTCAACCTGAGGAAGCAAACATGTCAAATCTGTTTGGACTTTGATATTCCAAAAAATAACACAGCATGCTAACGGCCATGTTCACTGCCACGTTCCAATTCTTCCTGCTTTTTCATTTAGAGCGGTATTAGTTGCCAGAATATGTTTCAAGCTTGCAGACAGGAAAACACCTTCTAAAATTAACAGTAAAATAGCCAGAGAAACAAAGTTACTGCCTTGGTGAACCAGCAATTCATACAGAATCAGGAAATACATTGCCAGAGGTGTAAATATTACTTGAAGACAAGCTGGTAAACCAACTTACCAAGATACAGCCCCAAAAGCCTCTTGGCCTTTGTTCAATCAACCAAATTATTGAGAAGACAGAGTCCTGAGATACAAACTACAAAATAGCAAGGAAGGGGGGGGGGGGGGGGTGATGTAGAATTACAAGGAAGTTAACAGAAATAACACTATTATTTTAGAGAATCCTCCATCCAATTCCTAGAGAAGAAAATAAATCCAAAAACTCCTTGAAACACAATAGCTACTAAATCAAAGCTACTGTAGTAATATAAGTATTTTTAATGTAGTAACTTGCTAAATTCCTTTTCCTACTAGAAGATCACATTTTAGAGTCCCCAGAGCTCAGAATTTTCACTTTTGCATTCCATCTCTCTCTGACCACAGCCACACTCAGCTTTTGGAGAGAGGCAATCACAGGTACAGATGCAGCCCTGGAAAGCTGGACATGACTTTCACTGGCAGCCCCCAAACCAAAGCAGTCCCAGGGTCAGAGCAGGAGCACCCCGTGGAGCAGCACCTCTCCACCTCTCTCTTCAGGAGCAGCGGTTTCTGGGGTAGTGCCTCAACAGCTATTTGCTTCAGTACCTCAAAAACCAGCTCAGCTCGTCAATCAAAAGCACGTTCTCAGACACCCACAGCAAAACCACCCCCACCACTGTAGGCAAAATGTATGTGTACCAAGAAAAAATAAAATAATTTCTGACAGATGAGCAGCTTTTTAGAAAAATAAGTCTGTCTGTTATCATTTAATTATTTGATTTGTACACCATCTTTAACTCCCCAGTTGCAGATTGCTGTAATACACGAGACTGAAAGTTCAGTAAATTCTGTCTCAAACCCCCAGCCTAAGCTGTCACGTTACAATATAATTCTTGTTTAAATAATAAAATTAATTTTAAAATTAACTGGATGACATACTAAGAAAGAATTTATTTCCAAAGGTTTTGAAACCTATAGAAAAGGATATGGTATTCAATAATATAAATTTACACTTCTTTATTCAAAGTATTTGTTTCCCACTCTTACGAATACATGATACAGCTATTTTAGTAGGGCATCCTTTCAGAAAGGTACAGTACCAGGGTTTCCTTTCTTTAGTTGCTTTGATTTAGATATTTTTCCCTGGTACACATGTCGAATTCAATTCTCACTTAGCCTTAACTATCAGATTTCATTCTTCAATACACAGAATCTCCTGTATCAAAGTTGACTGCCTTTCAGAAAGGCATCTCAAACTCACAGCTCTTTCTAAAGTAAAAACACGTCAACCAGTTAGAAAACCTTATGTTCTCAACACTTGAAATTCTTTCAGACTGTATAACCTGGCCTAATGAAAAAGACAAACTATTCCTGCCTAGTCTTAACGCGTCCACTCAAACCATGAAATATCTAAGAAATGCACAGCATTAACTTTTTTTTTTTTATCTTGTCCTAAACAATTTTCTACATAACCTATTTATTCTGCCATCTGGAGCACAACCCAAATTGGATATTACCTCTGCCATCTAATAGCTGTAGCCCATTCAGGGGATTTCTGAACAGATAGAAGTATATATTCCTCAGAGAAAGGTGTATCCCATCATCTAAGCCAAGCTCCTTTGGACTTGCTAAAATGCAGAAAAGTGAAATACTGTTGACAAAAAAAAAAAATGTTCTTCACAACTATGATAAAAAAACACTGTGAGAGACAGCATGGGGGAACTTTTAACAACTGCTGCTTCTCATACTCTGGAAGAAATGAAAATAATGCCAGTGATTTAAGACAAACAGCAAGCTTTTATCCCTCCTAAACTGCAAGCACGTTTTTTACTGTGTTACTTCTCTAACAGCTGGGGACATGCCCACAGGCCTGCAGGGATGTGCTGCGGTGCTTTCTCACCCCTTCCCTCCCCTGACACACAACTGCAGCCTCATTCTGGGGCCTTGCCCAGGAGAGGGACATCCCTTTCACTCTGGTTTGTGCCTTAATGACTGAGCAGTTGTACAGCCGTTGACACATATAATTAAAAAAACAATTGTGTTAGTAACAAATTTCTGAGAGAACTGGGGCTGCTGAGCTTGTTTTGTAGCTTGGGAGAGGTGGGGGATGACATTTTGCTGACAGTTGCTTTTGGATAGCATTGAAACATGACACAAAAACGGTTCATGGAATGTATGTTAACTTCTCCATGGCACTGGAAAATAACACTACTCTCTTCCCAAGTTACACATGAAAATAAAAGAACACTTCATGATAGCTGCTTTCTGCAAAGCTCACAGAAATGGCTTCTAGCCCTCACTGTCTGGCCCAAAGCTTAATTCCACTGAGTTGCTGAGAATAAAGGAGAGTGATTAAAGGAATACAGTGTCACTTCAAATACTATTTCTGTGGCACACTGGGAACAATATAATAGATTAGCATCCCTAATGTATTTTGGAACTCCAGTACGTGTCTGCAGCATCCCCCAGCCCAGAAATCTGGTTGACAGACTTCACTCTACATTTGTCTGTGGTTGGAGGCCACTGGTTTCATATAAAGCTGCACTGATCTGATTTTAATGCCCTCCAGCACAGAATGTGCTGGATCTGATTTCCAGGGCTGAACAGCAGTAACAGGTTAAATATGCGATTGTGCTGAGCCATCAGGTAAAACTGAGTATATTAAAGACTACTTCCCCTTCCAAAACACAAGTATCTGTCTGTCAGTCTCTCCTCTGTACAGATGTAACAACTTTCTTTCATTTGTAGATGTTTCCCTGATTATGAAATCTAAAAGAGTCACTGTATACTGTAACTTATACTTTACAATCCAGGCAATTATGGGAACACGTAAGTTAACACCAAAAATACCCATAATGAGCAACCTTTCTTTGCATAACTTCAACATTTTAGGGAGTACCAGCAATAACATATGTAATATTATAATTTTATTAACCATGTTCTTTCTGACACCAAAGAAACCCACCAAAAACCCCCAACAAAACAAACACACAAAACCAAGAAAAACCAAACCAAACTCCCAAAACAAACAAAAAACCAACAAAACCCTAAAACCCCCAAACCAACAAACAAAAAAAACACCACCA
Source organism: Pseudotriccus pelzelni (assembly GCA_035584735.1). Classification (NCBI taxonomy): domain Eukaryota; kingdom Metazoa; phylum Chordata; class Aves; order Passeriformes; family Tyrannidae; genus Pseudotriccus; species Pseudotriccus pelzelni. The sequence goes on from JAWMRA010000016.1 coordinate 16,153,694, forward strand.
ACAAAAAACCCCTTACTTCTATCAGACACTGTTCTGACTTTTACCTCAAATTCCTTTCAATGACATCCAGACTGATATTCCTAATAAGCTGCCCCATCAAGAGATTTAATGGTTCAATTTTACAGCTTGGTTGATTTTTCAAGACTTCAATGGTTTTTATGCAGTGTTCCTTCAGACACAGTTGCAGCCCTTTAACCAGTTTCCTTCCAAGACTGGGCAATGGTTATCACACAATAAATCTGTATGTCAGGACTTGGATAAACAAGTTGGAAAAAAAAGATCACTTCACTTGGGAGAGTAACATTTTAAATTAAAATAATCAAAACTAATAAACTGGTCTGGTTTGTCTGAACTATAAGAGAGAATTCCAGTGGATTTTCAGTTCCCTCAAAATGTCCTGTTCATATTCTCCTACCCATTCCCCCCACGAGCTTTATCTATTAGTCCATTTTCATAGAACACACAGCATAGCTAAATGAAGAGATCCACAGTCAGCTCCACCTACAGCAGCCAGCTGTAAATGTCTAATTATAAGTAAAAAAACTTACTGCATTCCATATCTGCTTCAGTTTTTTTAATAAAGGAACTGCAACATACATACTTTCTGAAGCAAAATGAGTGAAAAATGAATAAAGCAATTTGAGAAGGTCTCAAGACAGAAAGAAGTGCTATTAATTTCAGTAGGAGTGAGAGGTTCAGAGAGATGACAGTAATGTAAGTAGGGACAGGGTGAAGCTCTTGGGTTCCAGTCCAAATCTTTCAAACTCAATGCTCTAAATGAGAGTCCAAACTCTAAATTTAGGTGTCTAAAATTAAAATGGCCTAAGGGTTCAACAATCTGTATCTTCCAGTTTATTGAAGAAACTGTATAGCTACCCACTTGTGTGAAAAAAAAACCCAACTCGCAGTGTTTCCATACAGAGCTCATGTCCTTAGTTTAAGGGCACAGGTTTAACACACAATCACTTGCTGTATTCTATCTATGCATCCACTTTTCCTGAAATTAAAAACGTTGCCTCAGACGCAGGGATCTTTTTGCTCATGGTCTTCTCAAAAATCAAAACCCTTCTTCCAGAAATATCAGGGCATGTGTATTCAGGCTAATCAAGATTCTTCACTTGCCATGGGCAGTAATACAACTGATTACCCCATGTATCGAGCAGCTGTTCCCTTCAGTTTTTATAAATTTGGCAATTATCCTCTATACACTCCCTTACTCCGCAGTCAAATGATCTATCAAGGGAAGAAGAAGGTACAATCCAGAATCCGAGTGTTAATCTCCAATATTGAGCAAACCCCAGCTGAGAGTTGCAGAACCACACTGCTGGAAGATGCCAAGGCAGGTTAATAGGACGTGGACATTTACAAAATACCCAGTTCCAAGGAGTTGAAAACCAATTGATTTTAAAGAGAACCACAAAACATCTTCATTTTCTTGCCTTTCCTGAGCAGGAAGAAACAGCCTCAGAGACAGACTAGAAAGATGACACCCATGACTAGGTACAAAATCTACTGGGGACTTCATTTCCTTCCTTTTAGTGCTGCACACACCAAAACACAACCCACCGGCTCACTGTGTGGTTTTCCTGCTTTCAGATGGGGAGCTACTACAGATCCTGGCTACAGTACCTGCCTCCAACTCCAGCTGAGGAGACACCAGCTGTTAGTGTTCCATGGCTGCACTTCAGCACCTGAGCTATCAGTCAGGATGGTGATTTCCATAATATCATTCTGCAAATATTCTTCATAGGCAAGGAAACCTTTTGATAAGAAAAGATCTGAGATGATAAGCCAATAAGCACATGGCCACTCAGCAGGAACCTCATTTCCCTTTCAGTGCCAGGTTTGCAACAAGAAACCTCACAGTTTTGTATGGAACATTCGCTGTCTTGTAGGAACAGAGACTGTGACAGTCACCTCTTGCAACTCCAAGGTTATTTTCATCCCAGGCCATATAACGACGTGGGGTTTTTGTCAGTTACCCTGCAAATCCTCACTCCTAATGATCTTGATATTAAACAACATATGTGTGAGAAAAAATTGAAACAAAAAAGTGCCTAAAAACCCCCACCCCTGGTACAACATCAGAACAAACCCAAACACAAAGAAAACCCATATGATGAGCATAAAAAAAGGGCCCTGCATCGTTCACTCCCTAAAAATCTTACTGCCTCCCAAATCTTCTCCCTCAGGAAGTCAGAGTGGCCAAAGCTTCACTACTCTGCGTTCCTAGGACAGACAGCTGAAAAAAGAAAGGGCCTATGGGAAAAGCTTGCATTGAACACCAGAAACAGCAACTGTCCTGTTCTAGGTGTACCTGCACACATGGACATTCATAAGTACGTGCATATACGCACATGTATATGTATTTATTCTGTCCTAACAGTTCATAAACCCCTGTGTCAAACATCTGGCTCTGTCACTAATACAGGGAAGCCTTATCTGGAATGTGTTTTATCTCTGCATAAAGGGTGATATTTTACTTCTCTAATTGTTCCTGACCCCTTTTCTCTAACTTATTAAATTTAAAATTAAAAAAACCCCACAATATCAGGACATCTCTTTTGGTTCTGCCACGGAAGTGGAGCAAACTGCCCGCGATTTACTTCATGAATTTTCTTCCAAATTGAGCAGCAAAAGTGCTTTTGACCAGAACTGTGCCAAGCATACATTTTGCTACCACTGCTTTGGTTTCAGTCAGCAGCACAGTTCTTGAGGCTGGCTGAAACATTCTCAATAAAAGCTGACACTCAGCAGCAGAAAGGATGTTAAACCAAGAGAAGAAACAATCACACTCCATATTGTTTTCTCTTGGGAACACTGGACGTGCAGATAACCCATTGATTCAGATAGAGCAGCAGAACCAGAAACTACAGAAACAGTGCAAGGAAAGAGCAAGAGATAGATATCTGCACCTTGAAGGGCCCGTTGCATGAGAAAATTAAGAAGTTTCCTTATCTCTGAAGCTGTTCTTCATATTGTAAATATTTTCTCCTCAACATACCCTGAAACAGAGATATAACAACCAGAAAAAACACTGTTGTTTCTACAATGCAATCTAAGAAAGTCCATTAACATTTCTTTCAAACATACAAGTGTTTTAATAACTGAAAAAACTTTTGGAATGCTAACAGTGAGATGCACAAGTGATGCTTTTGGACCCTGAAGCCCCCCAAATGCCTTCTGTTTCTGAGGTCAGTTCCCTCCAGCCAGCTACAGATAACACTCCTGACTCTGAACAGCGAGGGGAAACTCGGCCCTTCTCCAATCCAGCAAAGAGACATCCTCACATGGACCATGTAGGAAGCATCAAAGCAAAAGTCATCAACAAAAGGCAGATGAAAAGTTGAAAAAAATAAAAATAAAAATTCACAGTAAGAACAAAGACATTTTCTTGCTACTATTAGGTCACCTTCATGTTGTAAAGATTCATCTGCATGTTTCTATGCACAGACTCAACAGGGGAGTCTTTTGTATCCTTAAAGGACTGTAAAGCAACTTGAAATTCATCAGGTCAAGTTGTGCAGTGTGTGAAAGTTCTCACATTATGTAAGGCCTCCATAGAGAGTAAACCTTGAGATCATCATACGAGATGTAAACTGACAGTCATATGCTGTCCCTCCTGTTTTAACACCAATCCACCTTTGGATCCCTTTTCTACCAAGCAAACTTAGAAATCTTGTATCAAAGCGAGGCTGCAGAGGCCAGATATTCTTGGCAGGCAAGATCAGAGACTATGGCAAGCAGAAGGAAGGTTTTTCTTGGGGCACTAAACACGGCCTTTGGCATGAGTACATCAGTTGCTGCTGTAGTGGAAAGAACAGCTTCAACTGCAGATGCCACCAGGCAGCAGGGGAATGGGGTGGGGAGTGGGTCTGGGGCTCAGAATTCTGAACTCTCAGGCTGCAGACTGGGGCATTTTCTCTGCAGGCTGTAGAGGCTGTTCGTAAGCTTTGGTGACACCTGGACTGAACAAGGGGTCACATTCTGAATCCTCCTCTGAGCACACAGATAGAACGTGCAGTTAAAAGGCTGCTCACACGTCGTGTTTCTGCACACTCACTATCTGATTGGGAAAAACAGGAGTCTGAGTGCTGAAAACAAGGGTTCCCTGAAGGCAGCAGCAGTCTCAGAATGAAGAAGGGGCCAGGACAGAAGGCAACAAAGATCCTGACTGGAAAACAGACTCTGGCAACCAAGGGACAATCCTAGAGATCAGAGCTGCACAGAGACGAATGACTGGTAACTGCAAGGAGGGGCACAACACAGGTCAACACAACTGTGCACCCAACCTTCCCAAACCAACAGGGATCAACCTGCTGGGAAGGGAATTCAAGACCCACGGAATGTAGTGCCGGCAGCAGAGCAGGTGAGTGATGTGCCAAATGGAACCAACTGTGGTAAAAGCTCAACTCTTGTTCGTTCCTAAATGAACCCACTCCACATTGGGCTTAGCTCTGTCTCACCATTTGGTAATGCTCATCTCCTCTTAGGCCATAGCATGCTGAGGAGAACTATCTTACGAAGAGCACTACCTATTTAAAGAAGTTTAAGCACATTTTATTCACCATTTACAAAACAAAAACATAGGAAATAATTATAATAATAATAATAAACCCAAACCAAAAACCGAACTCCCCCAAACCAGAAAACACTTACACAATTCAGCTTTATAAACGCAGGTCTCAAGCTGAAGTTTTGCACTTACAAAAGCATTTTGGTAGGAAATGGAAAACACTGCCTGCCAAAAGAAAAATTAATGTCATCCTGCTGGTTGCTGCTACCTCATGGAAAACCACAGCCCACCAAATTAAAAAAATTAAACACTAACCCAAAATTGAAGTTCACAATTAATAATAAAAAACTCATGAACCCACAGAAGGGTATCAAAGACTTAACTTTTATTTCATGATTTCCATTTTATGTATCATGAAAGGAAGCAGGCAGAAGTATAAAAGCTTGGACAAAGAAAGACCATCTTCGTCTCCTGGGAGTTCATTTTATGCTGTGGTGAAAAGCCTCTTTAAAAAGGTTATAAATACCATATTAATTTCATTAGGAAAGCTCCCATGGCATATTAATTTAATTTCTGGCACTGTTATTGCATCTTTTCAGATACACAAAATCTTAGGAGGCAATTTCATTAACAGTAAAGATCTGAGAAAGGCAACTAAAATATTTTAAACAGATTGGTAATTCAGCTGGAAAGCACGCACGTTTATTAGTATACTACTATTCTCTTCCAGTTAATACCACACTGACACACAAGAGCCAGCAGATTCTGCTACTGAAGTTCTGGTACCCTCAAGGCCTCTGTATTTGCAGAGACTGCCTGAACAGCCCTAAAAAGATGAATGACCTACTCCTTTATTTAAGGCAGATCCTCATTTTCAGTGATCACATATGAGCTCTGCAGATAAGCATGAAATTTAACAACTCTCTTGGCTTACAATGTGAACAAAGACAACTTTTTCCCCCCAAACACTTCCTACACTGGACACTGGCCTGTTCCAGACATACCAAACACTGTAAGTGCCAGACTGTACAATGGCATTGGCAGCCTCTCCATCCTGGCCTTGATTCTCTAACCTGATTTACACATACAGGCCTCTGAAGGTTCCTACAGTCTCAGCAGAAGTTAACAGCAGCTTTCTGTCAGAGGATAAATAAATAAACTTTATAAAATGCAGACAGAAAGCAAATTCTGTTGAAATAAGTATGTAGATACATTTCACACCCTAGGACCACAAATACAGTATGTTTATTTTCTATGTTTTAAGTCATGACAACTCTAAAACTTGCATACACTTACCGCTTAACTGAGGCACCAGCTTAGCTATCGTATGAAAGCAAATCCTTCTCTTTTAGTCACAGTTTAAACCCAGGCTGTTCATTCAACTGCACTTTTAGTCACAAGAAAGGAAATCCAAAAGTAGCTGCTTTGAACCACAGAGGCACAACCTGTGTGACCAAAGCTGCTACTTCTTATGGATTTATGATATTCATCTAATGAATTAAGAATCTAAATCCAAAGTGAGTGACTTTGAAAAGGATGCTACAGTACAATAAGACCTACAGATTTTCAAGAAGAAATTCTACCACCAAGTTCTACAGCTTGAGTGGTATCAGGAGATCAGACCATAAAACCTCATCAACATCCTGTGTTCACCTTCCTCAGAGATCTAATGAGTCCCATCCCAGGCACCTCTCCATCAAAATGCCAAATGCCCACTGCAGACCACAGCAGATGCAAACTCTCTGAAGAATTTACCCATTAATACACAGAAATTACACTATGGAATAAGAAAAGGTAACTTTGAAGCCCGACTCCCCTGAACACTGAGGCAAATTTTGGTAGTAGCAGCACATTTGCCCGTTCTTTGGGCAGTTTCATTTGAAACTGTCCTTAGAGGTACTGAAAATAGATTTTTTAAGAAACTTTGTTTCATGACTGCTCATTATTATCACAGTATAAACCTTATGATTGGCAAGCACAGAATTAATGAGACAACCTGCATTTAGAGCAGTTCTACAACACCTCGGGATCACAGAACGGGCGAAGCTGGGAGGGAACACTGAAGGTGCAGCATCTGCCACAGCTGATGAAAGACTTCAACAACTGCAGGTTCAGTTTTAAAGGTCAGTTTTGTAAGGTACAGAAGAACAGAGAAAACACAAGGGCTTGGGTCGAATATGCAGCTCTACTTTTTCAGAAACAGAATCAATGTTTTGAATTGGGGTTATACAGCTTGGCTACTGATGAAGCTACAACTTTATCTGGAAGTTTTATCATCAGGGCAAGAATAAACTTTTCAAAAATACCTTGTATAACCTAGAAGCCTAAGTCCCATTAAAAGAGTTACTGTTATCTCTTAAGGCCCTGTAGTCAGCTTTTCAAGTGAGGCAAGGAGCATTGGAGACTTTTTAATCAATTTTCTCTGCATAGGCTACTGATGTAAAATGATTCACTTTAGTCTGTCTCAAAAAAAAAAAGAAATAAATTATCTCAACTATTAATATGAAAAACTAAAATGTTCTGTTGCAAAACACCCACCAAGATCTAACCAAGGCACTGGATCTCAGAGCTACAGCCTGCTTTCTGCTACACTTGGTCAACTCTATCAAATCCTGTGCTATTTGCATACCTAGAAAAGTGTATTCCAGAAGATCACATTGTTTTTGGTTTGTGAATGACTAGTAATGTATCTAAACAAAATGCGCTTATTCTTAACCACAACATGTTTCCTGTAACACTGTGAAATCCTCCGCTAACTTTTCTGTAAATACAACAAGCCCCTCCTGTCTTATTTAACATGCATTATATGCAGTGACCCAATTTAACAGTGCAAGGCTCCAAGAAGAGCTGTTAGATCTACAAATATGTAACACCACTACATTCCAGCCAAGCAGTGGGAACGTGAAGAAGCAACACAGGAGGAGCATTGCATTTATTATTAGCAGATCTCTCTATCCAGACACTTTATTAAGTAGGCAATAAGCTTTTTCCTACCTGGCTGCTTAGAAACTTCTCAAAATTAAACCCCAAATAAACCACAAACCACAAAAGAAAAAAAAAAAAAAAAAGCATTCAACTTTCCTGGCAAACTACTGTAGGATTAGCTACTTCCAAATCATTTTACAAGGCTTGAAGGTATCTACAGGTTTTCCATAAATATTTTCACAACTGGACAATGGTGTCTGCAAATCTTCAGCTGCGTTTTCAGCAATCTCATCTTTCACAAAACCCCATAGTGCCTTGTAACTACACACATAGTTTTATATAAACAGCTACTGTGTTTCCTCTGCTTTGTAACTTCAGCTGGAAGATCAAACAAAGGTCACATTTTGCATAAACACCTGTACGGACACTTCACAGCACTTTCACCTTCATAGCACTTGCGGAACTGTTGTCTGCAGTGCTCATTATCTCCAGTGATAATTATCACCAGGTTAAATTTATCACAGTATGCTGATAAAAACAAGATCACCACAAGCTACCATAATTAGAGTTTCATTTATTAGAGATGTTTGCACCTAGTTCTCAGGATTTTACTGTTCAGCATCGAATAGTTATAAATTATCTCCTCTCAAGACCATGACATCCATACTGGTGAGGTCACAGGTTTCATGGAAATGTATTCTTTTTTTCCTTCCTCTCCCTAAACATGGCATATTTTCCACAGCCATATCCAAGAAAGATACAGCCTGAAGGTAAAATATCACCAGAAATCACACCTATATGGCAAACTATTTCATACAGTTACATTTTGCCCTACTTGAAAAATGAATATACTGACACGGCATCATTTCAAGCAGCTCAAAATAGATTATTTTTTTTTCATAGATATTAGTCATAAGACGCATTTTAAAACATCTAGGACTTACTCTGAAACTCTCTGACAGCAAAAGATTGTTTTGTGGGTATGAACAGAGTAACAGTGAACTAAGCCCACTTGTTGATCATCCAACATTCTGCTCAAAGATGCTCAGAATTCTACAGCTCAAAGGCTATTTTCTGTCATTATTTACTGGGAAAGAAGGCCCATGTCAGTGGTCTGGAGGAGGTGGATTGATTTGATATGTGGAAAGCTCCAGGCCTCTTTTCTCCCGTTCCCAAGGACCACAGCAGCATGAACCTCCATGAATTTGTTACAGGATCATCTTCTCCTCCGTCAATAAGTCTCAGACTCACAGAAGAAAAACCATGCACATACATGTTATTGTAACTTCTGTAAGATAATAACTGAGGTAAAACCAGTCACAGAACTATTTCTACCCAAAATGCACAATAAAATTATGTGCTTTTCCAACCTTTTCCTCACAAAAATAAAGCATCTTTTTATACAAACAAATTTCATTATGAAATCCAAAGACGGGTATTTAATATTTTGCTTCGACAACCAGAAAGCTTCACAGATATCTACTCTCATGAGTACATATCCCTCTATTTATACTGGATAGGAAAGTATTTTATATTAAATATGAGAGGTACGTGAAATGAAACCCAACAATTGAGCAGCTCTTGATGGAACCATTTCTCCCATTTTCATGTTAAGCATATTTTAGGAGACAAAATTGGAGGGAAGAAAATTGTAATGGCTCTGTTTCTCAAATTCTGTGTCAAAGGAAGTCAAGAGATTATCACCAACTCCAGATACTCACAACTGAGCTGCTCAGGCATGACTGCTCCTCTCTGGTGGTAGCAAAAGGCAATGATTTACACTTCCACGCTAATTAAGGTCTACACTTTCCTAGTGCAATGTTTTGTGCTCATCTCAAACACCTGATCTGCATTAGCAGAGAGGGAGAGCAGCCAGGGCAGCGACACCTGCATGGATGCACATCCATCAGGGTCTCCAGGATGACCACCCATCACATCAGCCTTTCGTGGTCAGAGTGCTGCAGGCTCCACGTAGCCAATCCTCCCTCCCAGGGAGGTGCATGGGACAGGAAAGCAATACTGCAGGCTTGCTTTAAAGATTCCCTCATGTGCAGTAAGTAGTTAACAGTTTGTAGAGTGTGTTCATAACCACAAACAAAACCAGTTAACACTTGGACCCCACTGCAAAGTTCTCATTAATTCTCCCAGTCACAAGTTCCGAGATTTAATTTCCAATCTACTCTCGGTAGCCACTGTTTGACCCATCCTCCTATGCCAGTTACAGGGATTTTGCATTTGAAGGGTAAAGGAACTGAGAAAAGTGTTTGGGATGGATGAAGTGATAGCAGAGAGTTATTTCACATCACAAAGACGATGTAGCCCAGAGAGAGACAATACAGTGATTTTGTTACAAACAACACAGCTCTAGACTTTATGATGATGCTCTTTCTCCTGCACATGCTTTTGTCTATCAATGTCAGAAGCAGTTTTCAACAATGCAGATTTATAAAAATGTAAACTGTGTTGCCCAGGAGAGATTACAGACCTCTGCAGACCTTCTTAAGAGAACCTTCACGTAAGATGATTTTTCACAGCCTTTAGTTCCCTCCTATTCTTGCCAAGAAAATGCATCCTTTTACTAATCCTGATTAAATTCTGCTTTGAGAATTTATAGTCTGACTATACACTAATTAATATCTTTCCTTGTATTTCCTGCCCCAAACTGTTTCCAGTCCATATCTACTCAGCATCCTCAGACCGAAATGTTAGAGCAGAGAGACACAGGTATGATTACAGACAGAGAAAAATACGAGAAAAAGAAAATCAGTAGAGCACTTCTGGGTGCCTCTCAAGAGAGAGGAAGGTTATTTATATTGTGAAAACAACTTTTCCTACCTTACTTGAAGCTCTGTCTTGAAGTAATTAGCAATGAACAGGACCATAACACAAACATCTAAGAAAACTTCAATTATAGACAGAGATGTGAGTTCTGTATATCTGAGGTTTATATGCATTCATATAAAGAAGCCTGAAGGAATAGCCTGTCTGTGGCTAAGAAACACTGAGCTTCTCCAGTGTTCCTCAGCCACTGAGACACCCCCAACCACACAGCTCAAAAATTAGTCCTTCACACAGGTCTTTCAAAACAGAAAAGACACTGAATAAAGTCCAATATTAGATTATCTGATTTCTTCCCTTGCCTCCTGTGATATCAAAATATACACGATAAGAAGCTGTGAGAGTAACTCATAGAACCTCAGAAGGCAAACTGTCACCCAGACCTGGAGCTTCCCTCCTAAATGACTTGGCATTGATGTGCCTTCCCATAGTTTTATTTCAAGCCTTGTTTTTATGATCATTGAAAAACCAAACATATATATATATATATATATATATATATATAAAGCATCTCAGCTGTTGCAATATTTCATTTAAATTCTGAATTTTCAGATTAACCTCATAATCCCTGAATTGAATCCTCAGTTTCTAAATGCTCGGACATTACCAATACTTGGGGTTCATGAAAAACCATACACCACTTTTCAATGGCAATTTCTTAATGGCAAACAGCCCCCATTTTGTAAAGTGTAAACACTGTATCAACCTGACTTTATTTAACGTTATCCTTCTGACCTTCTATGTGAGGCTACTCCATTATCTGTTGCTTCTGTTAATTTGTGCTGAAGAGAAGTTTGTCTCTAGCTCTTACTCACCTGCACCTGCTGAACTGAGGCTACCACACTCCCCGTATCTTTTCCACACATGAACTTTATTTGAGCCTTGTGTATTCTGGCATTCTTTCTGTTTTCAGAAACGTGCCTTCCCTTTACACTCTGCCTTTCCTTTAAATCACTTGTACTCTTCTAGAGACAAGGATCTAAAGAGTTGTTTAGAGAGACATAGAGGTGATTTCATTGCTTCGCACTTAATTACAGTTTGCTAAATCAATACTTTCTTTAAACTAAAACAATCTCTTCCCACTACCGCGATGTTATTTAATACACCTGTACGTCCTCTTCTCTGGAATCAACAATGTAACAGCTCAAGACTTAGAGCTCACGGGATATTTCATATTCTCAGGTAAGAGACAGGCAGGTTTCTGTTCAGGGCTGGCAGATCTAAGTGTTCCTGACACATCCATCTGCAGTGCTTTGTGTTTGCTCTGGGTTCTGTTCTCAGATAAGGACATTGCTCTGATTAGAGGAAGTGTGCTGTCATATCTGTATCGAAGTGATAGCCCGATAGTCTGTGTTTACTTCTACTGTCTGCTGCTTAGTCTGGGGTCAATCCAACTAATAAACTTGGGTTTGCTACCATTAAACAACTGTCCTTTACACAGATCTCAGCACTAACAGGGAAACCATCTAACACAGGAGAAAAGCTCTTTGCACTAACTCAGGAACTTCAAAGGCAACGTAAGTGTTTGCACAGAAACTGAATGAGCGCATACCTAGACAGACATATCCAGATATATCTGGGTTCACTCCCTCCATGTCCTTGCTTAGCAGCTTCCAGTGGGGTGTAAATACCCTACAGAGTCACTAACCAGTAACAGAGAAATTACTCATTCCAGCCAAGAGACAGAGCAACCCAAGTGAGGGACTGCCTTGCACTTTTGTTTCCTGTTGAACAGATCTCAAGAGGTGGGAAGAGCTAAGCCAGAACAGATATTACTGCTCCAGAATCTTTTTTGGCGTCCTTGGACTCATGATTTGCGCAGTTCAAGAGAGACAAACCCCTCTGCAATGTCAGGCTACCAAATTCAGGTTCTTTCATTACTTGCTGTGTCTGTGTAGACTCTGGCTGTGGGACACAGTCATAGCCTCTCTTTGCTGGAGAGCTTTTGAAGGAAATTCTTCTCCTCTAATTACTTTCTAAATAGTGCAGTATGAAGTGACTTAACAACAAGTATCAGTGGTGTAAGAAAGGTCTCTGCTCCAGTGCCCTTGAGACCAGAAGTCATCCATGCATTTAATGTTTTGGCAGCACCAATACAACAACCTCAGCCTGGTCTGCTGTGTAATATGGAGCAAAGGAATTTGTTCCAGATTGTTTTCCGTCAGGAATATAACGTCAGCAAGAGTTTCATTCCTGCTAAGGTGCTGAAACATAAAAGATAGAAAAGCAGAAAAGAATTTTTTCATTCAGATTTGCTAATAGGCAACGATTATTTCCCCAGTTTCTATGGCACTATCACCATGGCAGCTTGCCATTTTAATCAAAGGCGTTGGAACACATTTCTGATACCAGCCCAGTATTCCATCTCCTGGCCACACACAGCAGTACCCACTGTGTAAACTTCCCTACGACACAGCCCATAATGCCAGCCAGACATCAGGATTAGAAACGTGATCTTTCAAGTGTCTGATTAAAGAACAAGTTTTCAGTGTTCCTTACTGTAATTCTGAAAACAATAGTGGAAATATAACCATTGTGACCAAAATGAGAATCAAAATTCTTTCACAGCTTGCTCAGTTTCTAAATGGGTTCTGCCCCTTCTTTGATTAACTACTCAATGCAAATGATTACTCAGCAGATCCTGAGAGAATGTGCAAGTGAAAAAAAAAATCACTGTGGAGAACTGAGTATCTGCAAAACACTTGACAGGTAAAAATAGCTACTTTACCCTTTGGACAAAAAACCCCCATACTTTGTTCTCCGTACCGGCCACACTGAAGCACCACATACAAGACTGAAATCATGATCAGAGAGCACCATAACTCAGTGTTCTGAACAATGACATTTTCAGCATACAAGCATTCTAATTTTATTACACGTACCATGAGGTATAGCAGATATGCTCATTCTGGAAAAAAAACCTCTGTGAGTATTGGAAAATATTTCCAGCAACAGCAATCCTTCGTGTCCTCTATAAAATACATTTCAACCTTAGACCAAATTCACAGCCAGTATATTTCAAATGGCTGAGATACTCTAAAATAATATATGAACTTATAAACCTTTTTAATAAAAGCTAATAAGCAAGTTAAACAATTTCTCTATCTCAAGCATAAAGCTTTTCCAAAGGTCCATCCAAGAGATTAAATAAATACAGATAATGTCAATAATATTCTACAGTAAAACACTACTGACCAAAAATGCCTGGTATAACAGTATCCTAAAGTAGACAGCACTGACCTCAAGTAGAAGAACAATAAGAAACTTAAGTAAACTGAGAATGAGACTTGAAATAGATCCCAACCAGCTTTCTCTTTTTAAACTACTTAAAATCTGAAATACTCAGAAATTATCACAGAAGCAGTTATGCTGGGAAACAACATGAAAACAGAACTGTAACTCAAGTCTTTCATATCTTCAGTACCCCCATACTTGTTAGATTTACAATTTTTCCTCCCTTGGCTCAGTAGTTAGGGAAGGACAACCAAACAGAGTCTAGAAAATATCTGACAGCAAAACTGTTGTACTGTTACATTTGGATGTACACACTAACCTCCATTCAGAAGAAAACCAATCAGATACTACCAAGGATTTGAGGACAGTTCTGCCATCTTATCTGGGGACACTTGACTTCTCAGTTTTGTGCCATGCTTTGTCTTAGGAAATCAATGACACAGAAACACAGGAAGATGCAATACAACACCCGTACAACATCTTCATCACACCTCAACTGGTGAACTTCTCCTCTTGCATAAGACTACACTGCTGAATGTTCAGACCATCTAAGCAATCAGGTTAATATCTGCCAGTTTTTTCATTAGGGCAACCTGATTCATTTATCCAGAAGATCCACATACTGTTTAGCTCTATGCTTTTGTCTGAACATCTCTGAATGCATTTGCACGTCTGTGCAGTGCATATCAATGATAAATGAACAAATAGAATACAAAAATCTTCAAAAACAACAACAAAGCCTTTCCTGCTTTCAGTCCTCAATTTAATAACAGTTGCACTTAATATTTTAAGCTTGTCATCTGCTTAATTAAAAGTTTATGTTTCATTTTTGCTTAATATGAATCCCAAGATATCCTATGAAATTCAAGTCAAAAGGAGATTCAGATTTCATTTCAGAATGCGGAATATATTAAACAGAAGGAGACTTCATTAAACACTGCAAGATATGAGGTCTAGATTGTCTGGAAACAAACATTCTGCCAGGTCCCTTAGTCCTTCCCTTTTCCCCACTCCCTCCTCTCTCCCATACATAACTATGTGGGAATGCCTTGCCACTGTTCTCCTCCTGTCAAGACCACAGAAGGTTACTATGTCTAAAGGCAAGTATAAGCTAAATAACAATATGTGACAGCCAGGTGATATACACATTTTTAAAGCCCATATGTGTCTATGCAGTATATAACAAATTTAATTAAAAAAACCACATTTCTTCCCCGAAATAGCATAGATATGACACCAGTAAACTCATACAAAACTCTAAGTGACACAAAACCACCACAGGGATTATATTCAAAACATAAAGTTTTAATTTAAATGAGATGTTCTATATACAGTACTTTGGCTGATTAAACCATAGAGTCTCTAATTTTTCAATAAGTAACATAAAGGGCGACTCTCGCAACAATTAGCACAATGGTTGCATTGGTAGCACCAGTCAGTGTTCACAGCCTGCATGTACTCAGCTTTATAACATTCCTTACCTGGAGTCCCCTTCACTCAGTGCCCTTTTTGCTGAGTCTGCCAACGTGACAGTAAGGGAGATGTCCTGGGGACAAGGAAAGGTGCAGAGGGAGGCTTACCAGGGAAGGACCAAGAACATTCCTACTGCTCATCCCACACTTACTTGGAGTCTGTAACATCCAGCCACCACCACCACTATATGAATTCGTACTGATGAACCAATACTAAAATCTTCTAGAATCCATTTGCAGAAAAATAGCTTTTTCAAAAATAGATCCACTGTGATTAAGCAAACATTCAGTTCTTTCTGCCCTATATATTCACCAAAAGGAGTCTATCAGACCTGATCCCTACCCAGCCTCATTCTCTTAACTGTTGTTGTATTGTACGTGAATTAAGCTGGCCCAAAGATGACTGAGTTTCTTGTAAAAGTGCAGCCACAAAAATGTGGTGTCTCAAGAGAAGAGGATCACAAAAGCGTCATTTCTGCCCCTGTCACACAGCGATTACGGCTGTGTGGGCATCCACAGCCCACACTGGTGCTGCGCTCCACACCACCCTCAGTGGTACAGCCTGGGCAAACGCACACAGGCTTGGAATAGAAAGTTTCCCAGAGGATGGCAGGCACTGACATTCATCTGTAGTCTAGATTCAAGTGGGAAAAGCCCAGCCTGCCCCTGTGTGAGCAGCACAGTCACACCGGGAAAAATCTGGCCTCCATCCATAGAAAGGGGACCATTTAGTCAATTCACACCAACAGCACAAAACAGAGCCGGATCCAGCCCCAACAGCTAACACACTCCTATTTTAATAACAGATTGTAAATAACAACACTTTTCCTACCAAAACGGCAGTTTCAATTCTAGAAGCTTAATATACTTTACTTTAAATCTGTGCCATAGCAACCTTTATTAAAGTCAATGTCATCTGTAAGGACTGAGTTAAATTAAAATGTGGGCCAAATTTATCAGACATTAGTTTCCTTTGGATACAGCGCTCAGAACACCGCCTGTGTGTCACCAGAGATGTGATGAGTTGTATGTTTGTGTCCAGCAACATATTTTAAACCTGTCCATTCCAAAACACTTGCCCTGATCATCAGTTTCAAGTATTTGTCTGAGACTCTGAAGGTCAAATGAAAAGTGTGAAAGGTTTCCCTCTGCTCACATTAAATTTATACCTATATGCTAGAAATTGCAGCACTATTCAGGCCCAGGGAGAGAAGCCTGGAGTTTATTACAATATGCTAGTGTTAGGTTATAGCTGGTCAGTTCAGAGGCACAACCAAGGGACAGCAGAAGAGGCCATTCCCTCCTGCTGCCGGAGCTCTGTGTGCCCAGTAACCATCCCTGTGTGTGCGTGACACTGCCCAGCCATGGGGAACTTACTGTGACACAACTACACCAAAAGTAGTCAACAATTTATCCTTTTATTTTCAGCACTGGCTCACAGGGGACTCTGCATCTTTATGTCAGATAGGTACTAAACAAGCTTAGAACAGACATACTCCTACAACCTCCAGGGTAAGCGTAAGGGTAGGGAGCTTTTTTAATTTAGATTATGTAAGGTCGTTTGCCTCACTGCATTATGTTTTATATGCACATTATATCTCACTGCACCCCGTGAACTTCAAATGATCGTTAATCACACAAATCCAGACCGATGCTCTTTTGTAGCTCTTTCAGAAAGAGAGCAAGTATTATATGCACATCTAATAGTTACTGGAACGAGGTCAATCCTCCGAATGTCCGGACACGGTCCAAGAAACACAGGAGGACATCCCACCTGCCCAAATCGGTTTCTTGCCCGAGCAGCCCCGAAGCACCCGGCCAGGAACGGGCTCCTTGAGCAGCATAACGCCGCAAATGCAGGAGCGAAGCTCTGGCGAGAGTCTGCAATGCAGAAACCCTTCCCGGAGCTCATCAATGAGCTGGGGGAGACGGGGCGGGGGCAGAGCCGGCGGAGCTCCCGCATCCCGGGCCCGCAAAGCCGAGCGCGGCGCGGGAGGCGTTTCCGAGCGCCCGGCTCTGCCCTCCCCGGCTCGGTCGAGGGCTTTGCCCTCCGGGCGTCCGAGCGGCACAGCGGGCGGGGAGCCCCGGGCAAGGGCACGGCCGGGCCCACCTGTGCCACCTGCCCCGGGGACACGGCCCGGCCCCCGGCGCGGCCCCGCGGGCCAGCAGGAGGGGGAACGGCCCTTACCTGCTCCCGCTGCTCCTCCCGCAAGCCCTCACTAACCGAGCTCCATCTTCCTCCGGCCGGGAGGGGGAAGGGGGAGCCAGCCCGGCGCTGCCGCCCCCCGTCCGCGCTGTGGCCCGGCCCCGCGCCCGCCCTGCAGAGGCACCGGCACACGGAAAGCGACACCCACCTCCCGCCGCCTCCTTCCCATGAAGTCACCGGCCGCAGGGCCGGCCCTCCCTCGCTGCCCGCAGCGCCCCGAGCCGCGCTCCGCCCCGCTCCGCCCCCGCAGACCCCCGGGGCCGCCCCCGGGCCGCGCCCGCCGCCAGCGCGGGGCGAGGGGCGAGCGGCGAGCTCGGCCGGGAGGGCTCGGACCGGGCTCGGCGGCCGGGAGCTCCCGGACGGCCCCGCAGCCGACCCTGCACCACGAGCGCTCCCCCGGCCCAGGATGGTCGAGCGGGAGATGGGAAGCGCTTCCTCTCTGTATCCATCGTCGTTCTGGAAAGGACCGTGCCCAGTTTAACCCACTGCAAAAGGGGTCTCTTATTCCTAAATTGCTGCTTTTCACGTGCCTCCTAGTTGGACACTTCATTTTACCTGCTCGAGAGAGGTCAGTCGAGTCTATTTCGGGCTACAGTAACTTCTCAAATAACCTGGTTCCAGCTACTTCAGTACGCGCCCAGGTATTTTCTATCTCACCCCGTTAAAACTACCTCCCCCACACCAAAGCAGTCTTTCACTTCCACTCTTCCAATAATAGAGAGTTGAAAAGGAAATGGATTAAAGAATACACCTTTAGAACTGAGTATCCCCCTTTTCCACTTACTATGACAAAAATAGAAACATCTAAGACCAAGAACTAAGCAAAATATGTGAATAGAAGCAAAGAACCCCCACAGGTGCAGGAGTACCTGTTCAAGAAAGGCCTTCCTTATCTAGAACCACTAAGAATTCTCACCTGAATTCAGCCTACTATAGATGACACCCAATCACTGACAAATAGCACAACACCAAATCCTTAAGGAAACATCAAATGTAAACAAAACACAATACATTTTGCACCAACACATCTGGAGAAGTACATCTGGTGGCATGTGAAGGCAGTTGTGGAGATACACATTGTCACATCATAAGCAAGTGAGGGTTGATGGTTAGGGAAGAAAAGCAAGTCACTTACATTCTAGTTCTCTGACAGAACCCCAACATCAGTTTAGAATACTGCTGAAACCCCAAAAAGAATCTCATCTCACCTTTGCAAAATATCTCCTTTTACAGCTAATGCGGAGGGCAGAAAAGAAAACATTTGAAAATGTTCCCAACTGTTTCACATAAACCCTTTTGCTGTAAATGCACTGAGCTATTAGCTTTTGGCAAACCGTAGTAGGCAACACACATTTTTTTCTAATACTGTTTTTAGGCCTGAATGAAATGAACTCTTGTTGTTTGCCTCTCCCATTCACTATTCTCCTTAGGGAAGTTCTCTGTGCTCATGACTGAAGATTACTTAGACAAGAAGTGTTCTCTGTCGAGCTCTCAGGTTACTCCCAAAAGCAAAAGAGTCCACGAGCGGAACAAGTTCCTTGGTTTCTCCTGCAGAATCCTGCATTCTTTAAGTATAGCAAAGGAAAATAAACTGTGAAATGTATGGATACCACACTCAAAAAACCCCATAATTACAAAGAGACACTTTTATCTTTTCCTTGATGCACCTGTGTGTACAGATTGTCCCACAGGTGATTCCCAGATCATGAGAGTTCTGTAAAAGATAGAACAGTTTGGCAGAGTTTTGCTGAAAGCTCTAGTCCATTCGCCTTGCAAAGGAGATTCATTTGGGGATATGGGACCTCAGGTGGCTGCTCTAGAGCCCTCAGGACTGAAGATGCTCTACAAGGAGTAGAAGCTGTATAGTCCGAGAGATCACAGTCTGATCTGAAGGCTTCAGCTAGTGATCCAAGCAGGGACTAATTTAGATGGTCTCTGCAAAGGAATTGGCCAGTTCTCTTTCTTTCAGGCAAAGCCAGATATACCAGCAAAAGTCT
This sequence comes from Pseudotriccus pelzelni, assembly GCA_035584735.1. NCBI lineage: Eukaryota > Metazoa > Chordata > Aves > Passeriformes > Tyrannidae > Pseudotriccus > Pseudotriccus pelzelni. The sequence goes on from JAWMRA010000016.1 coordinate 16,172,882, forward strand.
AAAGGGCTTAGCAAAGGAAAGCGTGACCAGATCCATGGGATCAGCAAGGACAGGCTGTCCTTTGAGGTCTGAAGTTCCCTCATTCTTCATCTTTTTTTTTTTTTTTTTTTTTTGCTACCAGCTAAACTTTCTTTTATGAAACCATTGTGGGAAAAAAAACATTTTTCTAACAGTCAAAGTCCCAGTGGAAGTGTGAAATGCAGAGATGCTGGATCTAGGTGAAGCATTTGCATACCTTGGGGACATTGCATTCTGCCTCCACACAAATGGCAGTATCTCCAAAGACAGCAGATTCAAGAACCAAAATTCTTCAGTCCAAAGACGTGCAACAAATACTGCACTCTCACCTGAACATCTTCCCCCTCCTTAAGTCAGAAAGCAGGTATGCAGCAGTCCACAAAGATCTGGAACCCAGAGATCACAAAGTCCTTCACAGTTCTTCAATTTCCAGGCTTTTAGAGAAGAGAAGCATGCCTACAACTAACATTCCCTGCAAAATCTATTCTATCTTCTCCATGACCGTACACAGGCACGGGGAAGAAATGAAAGCAGTATCTTCACAACTGCTGCTCTACACTGCTCATTAACCCTGGCAGCTGAGGGGCTGTCAGCATCACACAGCTCCGTAAGCAGACAGCCTCCTGTGCTGGTAAAAATGATCTGGTATCACAGAGTGGTTTGGGTTGGAAGGGACCATAAAGGTCACTTAGTTCCAACCCCTGCCACAGGCAGGGACACCTTCCACTATCCCAGGTTGCTCCAAGCCCCATCCAACCTGGCCTGGGACACCTCCAGGGATGGGGCAGCCACAGCTTCTCTGGGCAGCCTGTGCCAGGGCCTGCCCACCCTCATGTCTTATGGCATAAATCCAGCCCAAACATCTTACTTCCAAATTTTGATGAAAAAGAGCTATTTTGTAGAAAATTATCAAAACACAGAATTCATATAATTTAGCGAGCTAAATCAGCTTAAATGAAAATCTGCTGAATCCTTAACTTAACTGAGGTTTCCTGTGCAGGATTTACTGTATATCTCCTTGACATACTTTTATGTTTTCTCCATCCATCATATTTTTTCTTTCAGCCTGTCCACATTTCTACACCTCACTGATTGCAGGAAGTTCTTCAGAGGACCACAGATACCCTGGAGCTAAAAAAAAAGTTATAAATGCACATACATATATAACAAAACAAAATGTGGAATAAGGTTGAATGAATCAGGCTTAATTGGTCTATATTAGATATAGCAAACTTTATAGAACAACTTCATTTCTATTCTATGTCTTTTGTCTGTAATATAATGAAGTATCTACTTTAAACTCCCACTTCAGAAAACACGGAAAGTGGGGCAAAGCTGTGAAAGACAAGTTATGCATCACAATTTAAACCATACACAATAGAAATGCAAACTGGATCCCTTCTAATAAGTGTCATTTAGGAAAAAAAACCCAAAAGTAATTCAATTATGACTGGTCTTGAATACAAATGGTAAGTACAACTTACATTGTTCTTATTACCGCTAATACCAGTCTGCAAGATGATTAGAGACTAGATACAAATGGACAGGCAGCAGTTGCATCTTGCATACTGAGGTAAGAAGACATTCATGCTTAGAGTCCCACAGAAAGTTTTTCAGAAACTCTATGTAATAAAGTGAAGGCACAATCAACTATCCCCTAGAAGAACTCCTCTACTCATCTTTTACGATTGCTACATGAGGAACAGCTCTTAATGATACTTTGATGGCAGCTCTGTAGCACCTCGAAGAGTTTTAAATGAAAAATGTCTTCTTATCATTGTTTTAACATACGATATCCACAGATGGCTGTAGATGTAAATGAAAGTTTAAAATAAACAAATAAAACCACACACAAAGTTGAAAAGGCAAGAAGGACCTACGCAAGTTATGAACACCTCAGAATACTGAACTTGAACTAGAAAGGAGGGGAAACAACTATTTTTTAACTGGTTTTCAGTAATTGTAGCTAACACTACTTAAAATTAGGGTTCCTGTGAGTTGCTGCTTCCCCTCCTTATGTGTATACAGGTCAAATCATCAGGATTTTTGCTGCTGAATCCTGCCCTGTTTAAAGCACGTGCACTGCAGGCCAAGACAAACAGGGGCACCTGTGAGACTGGGACCCAGAAGAGGTTAGCTGTTTCCTAATTAACTGGATTCTTAAAGATCCTAATATTATTAAATGTCACTGAAACTCACAGCATTTCTTGCCAGCCAAATGCTTTTATTACTCTTTAATTCTGGAAATATCTACTCAACATGAACACATTTTTCTGTCAGGTCATCTGGGAAGTTTATTTTTCCCGTCATTACATCAGATTACTATTTTACAGTTACAGACAGATTGTTATCAGCCTTCAGAGACTTTAAAAATAATACAATATGGTTCCTGACACTCCCAAGCTGACTGACAAATGCCACCCACACAAATAGCAACACATTTTTTAGGCAGCATGCAAAAAGACTTGTTGTACAGATGTTTGGGAGTTAATTCTGCAGTAAAATCTGGCACAGAACAGAATCACTGTGGCATGACACTCCTGCACTGAAACTTGCAGCAAATTTGCAATGCCTCTGTGGCTTAGTGGAGAGAAAGAGGATCACTTCCAAGCTCCTTCGGGATATCTGACTTAGGACACTTCCCTGGGATGTGCCTGGAGCTTCATTAACAACATGCTCTTAGTATTGACGAGGTATGGCATCCAGAACACGGCCAAGGTACACGCTGCTGAGAAAGCCTACCCTGTAAGGGTACCAATACAGGCACATGCTTCCTACATCTCTCTTTACGGAGCTGTGAGGAAGATAACATGTCCCACTTCTAAATAACCTTCCTGGCACATAGAGAAGGTCTAGAAGACAAAGGGGACATGAAATTCCAATTGAAATTGGTTTTTATTTCTTGTTTTTAAATCAAGTTGAATTGGCTGAAACGTCAGCACTACGTGCATAAGGAACACAGTAAGCATTCCTGGTTTATAAATGGTTAGGGTTCCTAGAGGGAAAGTTTTGATTTGTGACAGTGACTATACTTTTGGCTGATATTTCAGGAGTAAAAAGGTTTTTCAAAATGCCATGGCAAAACTTCCACTGAACAGAAAGAAGTCTTTCAGTACAACATTTAGAACTTGTGCAAGAAGATAACTGCTTGTATGCACAGATAGAGAGCACTTGGAACAGTCAGTTCTGGAGAGGGACAATAATCTGCTCATGAGGGTCATCTCAGTTTTCTTTAACACAGAATTACCCTTGAATTACCATATTACTGTGAGGGTTGGGACTTGTTCATGTACCAGATAAACAAACAGTAGTGACAGAATGCCTGCCTGGCTCCTGCTAAATTCCAAGCCCCTAATACATTTTTTGCATCTATGCAAAGGTACCACAATGCTGTTCCAAAAATCAAAGAATCAACTGGCAGACTTGTGACAATCAATTTGAAAAGTAACAAACTATGACTTTTGATAACTAAAAGCTTTGACAGAGGCATAAGAATTAAAAGTGACAGATATATTCTGCTCAGTTTGCAGGAGCCTTGGAAAGGGCAAACAAAATGCTGTCTTTCAGAGGTGGTGGTAAAGTCAAATATTTTACTACTGAAAGGTAAATTTTCTTCTGGATTATTGTGTTCAGCCTGAAATGCTATCTAAAAGCAAAAGCTGAAGAGACTTAGAAAGATGTAAAGGGAGGAAAGACTTCTAGGTGAGGGGACACTACAAGATACACAGTTAGTAAGACGACAGTTGTGGGCTTCTATTATAATCCTCAATGTGGAAATCCAAAGGAACATGCTATTAAAAGGAACCCCAGGGACTGAGATTACAGTACTTCCCTTGTCTTTTCAATGCATTAACTGCCACTGGAACTCAAACTGTCACCTGAGAGCAAGAGATGAGCACAAATAGACAGGTCTGGAATTCTTAGTATTGCCTAATGGCAGTAGGTACCCAATTCTCACCAGAATGAAAATTACTACAGAATATTTTCATCTATTGGCTCATAAGATATTTTACTCTCCCATAAAAGAAATCACTAGAAGACTAATGGTTATTCCTGCCAAGAAAGTCGTCTTCTACCATTGTGCCAGCACACCAAAGTTAAGTGCCTAATAAAAGGTGTTGCCTTCTCTATGATACAGCTTCAAACAGGCAAGTTTTCATTGCTAAGAAATCTTTAAAGGTCTCCATCAGCCTCTAGTCATAAAAGCTATACATTTTGATCAATCTTTAGTTGTTTTGGTTAAGATTAAGATACTCAGTTTAAATATTCAATTGTAGCAAATGGAGCAGAAGTCTGAACAGTTTATTACTACCTTCTTAGCTTTTTTTACTTCTTAACCAACTAAACATAACCCTGCTAAACTTCCTACATTATTTGAGTTTGCAACAAAGCAATTCCTGAACATGTCTGTAAGACTCACTTAGTGGTCCAAGGAGTGCTTCAGGCCTAAAGCAGAAATTCTACGTTGGTCACACTGAATTAGCAGTTGTCATAGGGATAGTGGAGGCCATTATTCCCTGGGTGCATGTGGAACTCCTACTAACATTAGTGGGGTTACCAAACCCATTGAGAGAAAAGCTGGCCCCATTACCTGAATGCTGTTGCCAAAAGGTTAAGTGATTTCTCATGCTCGATGGACAGACTGGAAGTTTCAGCAGTGATTCACTGGAGGATATGAGAGCACACACTGCTATTAAACGAGTGCACAGCACAGAAAAGGACTGCAAACCTGCCCTTGAAACAAGGGGGTACCGTGGCCCAGGGATACTCCTTCAGAGGATGTTCTAACTACAGGGCTGGGATGAGGCTACGTGGACTTCCTGCAGGTTTCTGCCATGGATGGATGTGTGATTAACCACATCCACACCTTAACCTCCTCAGGGAACACCAGTGCCATCTTGTACAGGAGCCACCTAATACAGGTGTCCAGATGAGAAGCCTGCACTCCTCAGACAGTCCACAGAGCCTTCAGAGGAGCTGCAAACCAAACTCTACCACTCTCCACTGAATATTAAAAAAGGCCATACTGCTGCTGCAGATGCTTAAATATAAATGGTTACATATCCACTAGCAGTAAAATGAGTGCTGTTTCAACTCCACAGGAGGAAAAAAGCACTGACTGAGGAAGTGTCAAATGAAAAACCATGGAACTCCTTTCACAGGAGCAACGGCACGAGGGCACAGTGCATCCATGTGTCAAGGCTGCCCAGAGTCACCCTTCCTGGCAAGTATGACTGAAAACGGAAGAGCAGCTCCCTGAGAACATCACCTGCAGGGCTGTCTCATCACCACATTTTGTAGTAAAGAGTTAAAACAAGGTCCTAAGATTGAGAAGTCTGAAGGCCACAAAGCCAGAAGACACACATATGCACCATCCCTTCCTGGAGCATCTGCCACAGATCCTATCAGCATCCACGGGCACACTGAGGAGGCACAGTGTGACCATTCCAAGCGCTGCAGTCACATGGACAGCAGAGCCACCAAGCACACTGTGTGTGACTCAAGTAGGTCAGTGGAGCACGGAAGAGGAAGGTATTTCTGAAAGAGCCTTTGAAGGAACAGCTGAGGAACAGCACAGCAAACCTGTCCTATGCAGGTTTGTGACAACCCCTGTGACTGACAATTCCTGACTTGTGTGCAATCAGCAGCAATGAAATATCTCAGTCCTGTGAACAGTAGTGACTTCTACAGTAACTATAAAAACAAAAGGATAGAAAAAACCAACAGTATTTAAAATACAATTTTCCTAATATAGTTATTTTGGCTGCAAAGGGGCAGTAATAGTACTTCTTTTTCCCTGGATTCACGATATTGGTGTAAAATAAAGATTTAAGTGTATTTCAAGAGGTGCGTAACAGAAGGAAAGTGCTCTAATAACAACACTGTTTTCTTCAAGTAAGACCTTTTTCAATACAGTGAAAATTAAGAGCACATTGGTAAGAGACCTATAAGAGGTTCAACACAATGATACAGGATTTTTGACTCAATATGAAGAACTTCTATCCAAATGAACTCGGAGAGATAAATCCCAGAGTTTAAATATGCAATAATTTTCAGGGGGGTTCTATTTTCCTGGTGCTTCCTGAAAGAAGCTCTAAGCCACTGGCACCAGTGGAAAATTTGCCATATCCACAGAAAAATAAACAACCTCATTACTGAGCATCCCAATCAGAAATTCATCTCCTTCTTCAACAGTGACTTGCTCTTCTTCCCATCAGTTAGAGAAGAACGCTGGTAACCTAAGAAGTGTCAAATTAGGTGTACATAGAGCCAGTTTTGCCACTGACATGACAGAGCACTACACACTTCCAGGCCAGCTGATAAAGGTGTTTCCTGCTTTACATCTCCCCTGCCTCCAAAAGGCAATTAAAGGCAGCAACTCCAACCACAGAAGAGTGTTTCTCTAATTCAGATGAGGTGATGTAAAACCACTCGTAAGTGGTAGCCAGTCCCTAAATCAACCTTTATGTTCATGATTTTAGTAGTTCATGTAGCCTGTTATAATAATGAAATGGATAATAGGGACCTGACCAAGTTTATAATCCTAGTAGGGTAATTAAATGGCTAATTAACACCTCTGAGGCTCTCTGCACAAAATCTGATTCCTAAATACAAGGGTTTAGGCATTTAAAGAGAAAACTTACCCTGGGATTCAAAATCTGAGGAACTGCAAGCAAATATTTCTTCATGTTTTCAGATTTTTCTACACTTCAGTTCACAGGTCAATGAGAAGATTATCAAAGATTGTCAATAACCAGACTGAAAACCCAACATTTATTCAGCCCAAACTAGCTACTGGGGTTACATAATCTTTCTTACCTGTTCAACACCAGTGCCAGGTTGATGAACCTCAGCAGGCAGCAGTTAATTATGACCACCAGAATTTGGATTTGAAGCAACGAGTTATGTCAGTCACAGACCATACTATGGTAACTACAGACCCAATAAAAAACAGATCAAATTTTCAAGATTAAACTCCTTATTAGTGACTCACAGAAGTGAGGTGTTAGCTGTATTGAATCAACAGACTATGTACAGGTATTTCCCTGATTTTGTGTTAATATTTTATTCAGGGAAAGTTACAAATCCAAGAACTAGAGAAAGCTTTATTGGTAAAACTAGTTGTAAAATATGCAGTGTTGTTGATAGCTTAAATTTGGTCCAGTAGGTTGATTAAGCATCCAGCACTTTGTGATCAAGAAACAATTCATGTCAAAGTTGCTCCTGGCGGGAAACAAAAATTAAATTGCCAAAGAAGCCAAGAGCAACAAAGAGCTACTGTTGTTTTTATCAAAGTGAGAATGCTCTAAGCTCAGTGACAGTGAACTTGGCAAGTTTAGCTTTCTTTGGATGGCTGGACTTGGTTAAACTGTGCATATCTAATGAGGAAGCACCAAGGACAGTGTCTCTGTTCTCCATTCACCTGCTGTCCTGCACCACATCCAGCCGTGTCCATAACAGGGACACGTGTGCCTCCAGCAGGAGGCTGAACTGAAGAACGGTGGGACTCAGGGTTTTCTTCTGGTTCCCTCTCCTTTTTCCCCTTCAAAGTTCTGTAGAAAACAATGAATCAACATCATTTATTTCCTGAATTAAAAAGAAAGTGTCTCTCTGGTCAATGGTTTTCCTTCTTCATTCCCTTTATCATCACCATGAGCTGAAATACCCTGACAACCAGAAATTAGCCCTACAGAGAATCTGGGGAAGTTTGTTACCTCTCTGCTGCCCAGAGAGGAAGTGGCAAGAGAACGACCATTTGGCAATGCACAACCTGATGTTTCGGGTGGTTTAGCTTCTCTTTTGGTCCAGTTATAGGCTATTGGAAAGCGTTCCAACCCAAGTTCCTGCTCAGTTCTTTCCCCTGTATAGAACAGAAAATAAAAATCATCACTCTCCTGCTGCTCCCAGACATTTAAAGAAATAAAATTAAAAATCTACAAACAAAAAACTTGGTACTAAGAGGCAGTTAATAGACCAGTACTTAGTTACTGACAGCTCCCTGATTACCAGTCTGTTTACCCTCTGGCTCAGCACAGGGATATTACTCACCCCTGGGGAGGAAAGGAAGATTTTATGGACAGAAACAGCAGGAATTTCTTTGTATCAAAGGAGGCAAACCTGTTTCTCAAAAAAAAACTCCTGACCTGCATCTCAAAACACAAAAGGGCAGGGTGCTTTCTAAGGCTACTCATTACTGCAGGCTGAAAAATGAGTGACTCATGTATCCAGTTCGCTGGCTGAGTTCAGAGACTGGACTGGAAGTGGGAAAATCCTTAGCCTTCATCGCTGCTCTTACATTTCTCCGTTCTTTATCCTTTCTCCTCCAGCAGGAGCAGGCTATATGCTGACTAAAAGCAAGCCCAGAATACACTGAAGCCAAAGACTCTACAGCATTGGCCACATCCCCTTTGTCAGGCCAGTTTCCCCCACTGTCCAACAGCACTAAATCCAGTAGAACTCAGCCCACATGTACAGACCGTGAAAAGTGTGCAGCTGCTGCCAACAGAACTTACTGGAAGCATTACCTAGACAAAAACCTCAGGGAAAAAACTCCAGCTTTGGCTGAGAGTACAGAAGACCTAATTAAATAGTTGCTTTTTTTTTTCCTTCTCTCCAGGCAAAGAGCTGAGTTAGGTCCTATCAGAGGTTTGCTGATAGAAGGAATGTTTAATGATAACACCATGGAACTCATCTACTTTGCTCCTATACATAGTGCAGACATTCTTAACTAAGCACTAGAAGGTCTGTGAATCTCAACTAAGATTTTATCTTCTAAAGCCTCTGAAGAAGTGACTTTTCAACAGTTCCCCCGTTTATGCAGCTGATTTTGAGTTGTGGTTCCTTCGATGTGAAGGGGGCACAGGGTACACTGTATGGCCAGGGTTTACCTCAGGACACTTGGCTGTGACTCAGCACAGGAGTTCTGGGACACTTCTGAGCACTCCCTGCGCACAGGGGTGGGTGCCACACGTCCCTCCAGGACTTAATCACAGGACGAAAAGCTGCCACGCAGCAGTTTTGGGGTTTGCAGTGGAAGGAACTTTGCTGAGCACATGTTCAGATGCTTCTGGGGACACTGCTCTCAAAGCCTTTCCTGCACATGCACACTTGGTACGTGTGATGTTCCCAAAATGTGCCACAGTCCAGGCTCCAGCAGACTGGAAATCTGCACCAAAGTACCAAGCCTTCACTTTTCACTACTCAGATTTCTGGGAGAAACACAGGATGCACTCAGGGTATTTGAAAATCATAAAGACAAAGGAAAAGGCAGAGAGACAGCAACATATCCAGGTTCTCTCCTGCTGCAGTTCAGACTACACCTGATCTTCCCACAGCAGCTTCCTGTGCCAAATCCAAAATTCATCTCTCTGCTGAGGGTAGAGAAGGAAAGCAAGTAACCCACAGAGGGAAAACAAATAAAAAGAGATATAAAGAAAAATTATTTTCATAAAAGATGGCATTTAAAGAGGATTGCTCTAAGACACAGGGTAAGACCTTACAGACATGAGTGGCAGTCACATATGTGACATGTGCAGGGGCAATGACACGTGGGCAGGTCTGACACTGGCCATGGTAAAGTCAGTGGGAAAAGCCTCATACAATACACGATTATGTTCTTAAATTAATGGGATTCTTGTCCATATAAAATTCAGACATCTTCATTTATTACAGAAAAGCATACTTTGTCCCTCTACAGGATTTAATGAAAATGCTTCTTGCATCACTCAAGACTGTTCTGTATGAGAGACCTCTTGACTTACTCTGCTGCAATAGATGGCACTTTCCTGGACAGTAACTGGACATGCATTCTTTGTGATGATTTCAGCCTGTTGACATTTGTTAAGACTGACTTCACGTAAAATAAAAGTTTCTTTGGGCAAATATATTTTTGTCATCAACTAGAGTGCTTCCACAGAACTGCAGCCAAAACTTGCACTTGCAAGCATAAAAATGTCATAATTAAGCCAAAATATGTATACACACACACACACACACACGTAGAAGAGACAGTGAGAGCACAGCCTGTTTTGTGTTTGGATTTGGGGGTTTTCTCCCCCCTCCATTATCATGCAAGGATGTTACTTTCTGGCACACATCTACAGCAATGCACAGCTGTGATCAGCTCTGCCCCTGGACATACATTCTGGAGAACAGTTGTGAGACTTGAAAGGTTCCCAGAAGCAAGAGGGAAAAGAGAATTCCAGAGATCCACGCTGCTGACTCATCAAAATTGCTTCTCCATGACCCTGGATTCTGCAGCTGAACATCTTCAAAGTGATCTTGGGTAGCACAAGTCTTTCCCCTACTCCCCATATTAAATTCTATAACCCAAAATAAAACAAGGCTTACCCAGTTTGCTCTGTCATTATCTGTGGTGGACAGTCCACAGTGCTGTATTTCATGCTGTGTAACTGTTTGCATCACCTCCAGACTATCCTGGAAGTGAGTTAAAAGTAATTTTTGTTGGTCACTCCATTTTCTTTAGTTCACAGCAAAACACAATTTGAAATAGAGAGGAATTACTATCAGCAAACACTCAACATTTCATATTACCAATATATTGGTTTGCCCCTGCTTTTTCACATGTGCCAACACTTTCACCTCCCCCTAGAGCATCCTGCTGGATATCCTGCTGTCTTGATGCAAAACACATGTCAAACTTGAGCTTTGCCATGATTAATGGCATTTAGTTCCGAGGGGCTGCAGCTCTGAGCCCACCACGGGACAACTGAGCGAGAGGAATGCCCCAGTTTTACTGGAGTGAGACTGCAGTGTCCACACATGCACATCCAGGGTTCTGGAGGGACTCCAGGAAAGATTAATCACAGATGTTTAAAGGATTTCATGCTGGACCCTAAAATTCCATTGCCTTACAGATGCTATCACACAAATCCCACCACCCACACGGCCCAACACTATCAAAATATCACAAAGGACATGGCCAAAATGCAACACGTCTTGAGCAAACAGGTCACTGTCACCTACACAGACCTGGACACATAGGTCAGAGCTGTCCACAGTGACACAATTATTTCCAGAGATCATTATCCTGCTACAGTTAACATACAAGAGAATAGAATGGAATCAGCTTGCTGTTGGGAGTTTGCCTTTCCTGGTTCTGGGACTGGTCCTGTTACTCCTCTGAGAATGACCAGCACAGTGTTCACAGCCTGGAGAGCAAAGAGCACATGGCCCAGGACAACCAACCAAACACACCTGACTCATAATTCCAGGAGCCAGATCAGAGGCATCTTCATCTTGCTTTCAAACAAAGAACAGTGGGGCTTACAATTCATTTTTAATCACAATGTATCTTTCATATCAAGTGGGAACCCTGCAGGAAGGCTGAAATCAGCCCAGGAGATGCAGTCATTATACACCTACACTACCTTCAAAAAGAGTTTTGTTTCTGGACCAGCATTCATTCTTCTCCTGCAGCCAGCAAAAGGATTACAAACAGGACTTTGTGCCTTTCTTGTAAGGAAAGAAAAATTAACTTATAAATTTGTAATGTTCTCTAATTCTCACAATTATCTGCAGAAAGTGTTCTGCTGGACTTTGGGACAAGAAATTCCACCTGCAATAACAGGTTCTTTCCTCACTTTGATCCAAAGTGCTTCCAATGGCCTCCTTAAGGCCATGCCGTGAGCATTGTAAGGTCTGTCCCTTGCACTGTTGCACCTCAGAGGGAAAAAGAAAGCATGAACATCAGCTGCTACAGGAGGCATCCAAGCAGTCTGTTCTACACAGCAGATGCACTGGGCAGAAACCTTCTGTATTTCATTGCTTTGATGCCACCAATTAAGGGCAAACTGCTAATCATTATAGCAAAAATCTCTTAAGGCTACGAAGGTTAAGAACAGCAGAACATTAAAGAAAAAGCGTTACTTTGATTCATTTTGCCTATATATTGATGTTTACATATACAGAAGTAGCAAGGAAAATACCATCCATGTTTATTTAATGGGTTTAGAATAGCTATTTCCCTAAATAAGAGAAAGTTCTTTGCCTTGGGTGAACCACCTCTGTTAAAATGATTGTCCTTAACGCTTCCTACTCAAATATTTCCTGGAGTTGACTCATACTGATTTTCCATCCTCCTGCCTCTACAAAGGCATTCAAAATATCACAATAATTTGTCTCTGAATTTATAAATATTACAATAGCAGAGGTGAATGTGCACTTCTTCCTATTTTCTTTTTAATAGGTTTAAATCTGTGTGCAGGTAATAGGGGAAAAAATGGAGTAATAGCCATTCATATGCAAAAACTGGTGGTAGACTGAAATAAAAACTCTTTAATATTTCTGCATGAGTTCTTGATTTTTCTTATGTAGGAGTGAAGTATCTTGCCAGACATGGCCCACAGCTTCAGATAATCACTGGCCCTTCTAACAGCAGTTTCACAACAACCAAAAACTAAAATAAAAACCTAACCAGACATAAAAATACATACAGGCTTCTATCACCCTTAGTCCCTTTTACTTGTGTCAGCTCACAGATGAAGTTCCAGGAATCACAGAAAGACTGAGGTTGGCAGGAAGGCAGCTGGTCCAGCTTGCTGATCGAAGCAGGCCTAATGTCAAAGTTACCAGAACACACCTTCATTTTATAATAGTTACCAGAAACCTTATAGCAAGTAAAGCATGTGCTTACACCCAGGCTTTTATTTCTTGCACAAACCCATAAATTAGATGTTTTTATTGGTAGTCATTCCTATGGAAGTTCATAAGGTAACTTCAGGGGTGGGGAAAGGGCATATATACTTCTACCTTCCTTCTCAATCCAAAATATTCCCTGATGATGACGATAGCTGTGGGTTCTGACTTGTGTGGCCTCACCTTGAGTACAGAGTGCAGTTTTGGGGCTAAAACTGTATAAAAGGGTATATACATATATATATAAAAGATGTTAAGCCATTAGAGAGCATCCAAAGGAGCATCCAAAGGTGAAGGCCCTTGGTTTGAAGGCATGTGAGGACACTGAGGGCACTTGGTGTGTGCAGCTGGAGGAGACTGAGGGGAGAGCTCAGCACAGTCACAACTGCCTGGGCAGGGGCAGAGGAGGGGCAGGACTGAGCTCTGCTCTGTGTGACCAGGGACAGCCCCCAGGGAATGGCTGGAGCTGTGTCAGGGCAGGGATTGTTGGGTTGTCCTGCACAGGACCAGGAGCTGGACTTGGACAGTCCCTGTGGGTCCCTTCCAACTCGGCATATTCTGTGATTCTGTGAATGGAAACTCATTTTCAGGAATGCCACGATCAAGACAGAATCAAACCCAGGTATTCTTTACAAAAGGAGGAGTAGTTTAAGATCCAAGAGAATGTACTCTCAAGGAAGAGAGGCTTAAAGAGTATATTCTTTGGGATGGGTAGTAGAGCTACAGACTTCCCCTTTTCTGAAAATACATTCAGTATTAAAGCATCAAAAGCTTTTTCAAAACTATATTTTAAATTTATTTAATGTAGTGGGTAAGGCTTAACTGAACAGAATTAGTTCTCTAAAATTTAATGATACTGAGAATAACACAAAATTGAAATGGCTGTAAAACACTTATTAGATGACTATGAAGGTCAAAATAGTACATTTCACTCTCAGTTTTCCTGGATATTATGTAACTCATCTGAAATTCTACTCTTAAAGCAAAAAGACTACAACGGTGTTTTATAAAATGTTCCTCCTCCCCCTCTCTGACAGTCACAAAGAGCAAGGGAGAAATCAGACTTGCCTGGAATTAATTCTGACTCATTAAATGAAGCTTTTTAAGAGTCAGTGAAACAAAATTCCCCTCTGACAGGTCACCATCTCAAAAAAACACAACCTCCCAGATAAGGAAGCTGCACTGTTTCTCAAAGGCATCGCTCTGCACTCACAAAGATCATCACTCCTCACTCCATCTCACACATTTTATAAGCCTTCATCAGAGCAAGGCATTAGGAAGCAGCAGTATTTTATAGCAATCTGTCTCCTACTGTGCACATCACATCTCTCCATGTCCCATGAAATTTACCTGTCTGAACGAGAAAGACTGAACTTTTCATTAGCCAAACAGCCTTCCTCACAATTATCCAGCAAAACAGAATGATCAGCCAGTTTAGAAGCACAGATGTATTTGGGCAGAGAAAACAGATGTACTAATTATCTCCAGCAGATCCCCTACAGGCCACTTCCCTTCACTGTGCATCTCCTGCCCATGGACCAGAAACAGCCCGAGATCCCTACAGGGAGTTTGTTCTCTGCAGTTAATGATGAAGGAGTAAAATTTAGGTGATAGTTCTTTTCATCACTGTTCCGATCTGAAATAGATCCTAATAATGAATTCATTCCAGTAATTTACCGTATTTTTATATTTTTAGACACAACTTGCTAGTAATATATTCCAATTGTGGTAAGACAAACATTTACTTCAGCAGGCCTGAGCCTACCCCTGCACTGTGTGCAAGAAACCCTGCAGACCAGACTGGGGGCAGTATCAGGCCTTCATGAAATGCAATTTCTTTCCTTTTTACTCTGGTGAAGACACAAATAGAAAAGAAACCTCATCCATCTACATAAGTATACACAGTACTCAATAAACCTGCTGTTAAACCAAGGGCACTGGAATTGTTCAGGAGCCAAAGGCCAGGTGCAAGAAGAGTAATTTTGATACATATCCATGGGACTCAGTGATCTTAAAAATGTAGTATAACACATTATAACCATATTATCAGCAAGGTGGCCATCTCTTGGTGTTTAAACTAAAGAAAAATAGAAAAAATCATAAAGCTACTTCACCAAGTGAGTTTTGAGTTCAAAGGAGATAATCAGACCCACATATACAATCATTAAAAAGACAGAACTCTGCCAATACCAGGAAATTCAGATCACATTTCAAAGCAACTGCTTCAAGATAAATCTTGTTATAAGTATCTCCAAGAGGAAAGATACACAATACCACAAAAATCCTTGTAAATGTTCTAGAAAAACATGTGTTCAGCTGAAGCCAAGTGAATTGAACTGCCTGGATCTCATCTTAAAAGCATCAGACTGCCCCCCATGCACACCCTTTCTGTTTCTATTTCTTAGCTGCAAATAAAAATAAAAATACAAATGAAATGCATACTGGCAGCTCTGCTTTGGACAAGCAGCACTTCAAGGTCTCTTCAGCCTCTTTATTGAGATATTAACACAAACAAGAGGCAAATTTTCAGACAGTGAATTCCTTTTATTTCCACTTTCCTCATCAGTAATAGCAGAGCTCCCTACTCTTCCTAGAAGATCTCGTTTTCTGCTGTTTATGTTTTTCTTTTAGCCCCCTGGAGTGGGGGCCACGCAGGCCTCTTGACCTGGGAACCCTGAGCTTTGCTGGATGGGTCTTGGCAATGACCTGAATTTGGTGGTGTCAAGTTCTTTCCCCAGTTCTCCACCACTGCAGCTCCAACTCAACCTTATCAGACCTGCAGATTATCACAGTCTCAACCCAGTGTTTCAGATTTACTAGAAATACCATGTATTTCATGATGCAGTGACACTGACAAACAATAGCTGGCTTTTTAGCACAGAAATAAAATAATGTTTCCATGACTTCTGTGTGCTTTAGAAAAAGGGTAATCTTTCCTCTCAGTCCCCCTCTCAGCCAAAGCCTGCATACATGCCAAGCTGTTTGGCTTGAGTCAGTGAAAATTAGTCCCCCAGGGTGATGTGGAGCACAGGCTGGGAGCACCACTGCTCTGAAATGTCCTGCAGAGCAGAGCTGTCCAGGCCCTGAAGCAGCACTGACTGCAAGGTGGGCAGTGAGCAGAGCAAGACAATGTGCACAGCCACATACCCACTAAGGAAACACGCCCAGGAGGCTGACTGTCCAAAACAACATCACCTGTCACCCACTGGGAGTTACAAAATTTGTTAAGTCTTCAATTCTGGGATTAAGTAATCCTGCCTTTGCAGGATTTTTTGAATTTAAAGCCTCTAGTCACTAGTTTCAAAGAAGCAGTCTTCAAACTCCTGTTCTCTAAAATTTTCCAGGAAATTTTTCTGTGAGGCACCTCACAGAAATGGAATGTTTCAGCCCCAAGTGTGTCAAAGCCAAAAAGAAGTTGAGAGCTGCTTTACAGTGCAAAGCACCTTACAACCACAACAACCTATTCCTTACAGCACACAAGCGCTGCAGAGCAGCATTAATCCACCTCTGTGTGCTCATTTTGCAGAGCCCCGTTCCACTGTCAGCTGCACTGTGGTTTTTCTCAGTGCCAATCCCAACAGGCCAAGGCAAGGGGCTTCCTCTCCCACGGGCTGCAGGGCTGGGTTTGTGCCAACTGCCACCAGCCCTGTCTGCGCTCGGTGAGAAGGAAAGGGATTCAGAAAGACTGAAGTGAGCAGAGGCAAAGCTTGAACTGGGCAGGGTCTCACTGTAAGAACTGCCCTGGTCAGGACCACAACCACAACAAATGGCATTGCTGAAAGGAAGAGAGGCTGTGCAATGGAAGAAAGCTCTACTGGGCCATAAAGAGGAGGCTGCTCTCTGCTTCTACATCAAGAAAACACCAAAAAGGAACAGAGATTCCTCCATTTATCATGTGCCTGCTCTTCATGTACTCCAACTGGGTGTCTTCTTTCAGTATTAAGTGGGCTAAGTCTCAGCCCCCTGAAGGAACAACGTCCACAACATTTCATGTCCAAGGGAGCCACCAGAGCTTTGGGGATGAGTTGTCAGAATTACAACTCTGCCAGGATTAAGGACTTCCACGGAGCAGAAGAGAGAAAAGTAGGAAGGTGCTCTGCTAGTTTGGGTTGCTCCAGGCACACGCTGAACACAACAAGCCAACATCAGAGGGGGAAGAGTCCTGGGTCACCTCTAAGGGTGGTTCAGCTGAAAACACTGTGAGGGGAACTATCAGTAGCAAATATAAAACCAAAGAGCCACTGCCATCAAAGAAAAGAATCTTAAAAGGTGACTTGTGACTACTTTTGCAGTGAAGTAACATGATTGCTGCACTTTGCAGAACCAAAAGACTACAGCCATTGTCAGTGCAAACTGACTGAGGATCCTGACAAATGGCAAACCTGCTACACTTGAGGTCCCAAACACCCTTCCAGAACAAAAGTTTCTCTTTGGGCCTCCACATTTGCAGACATTTCAAGGGACCTCTATTACCCAGATTTTTTAAATACATACACACACACACACATACATTTATATATATTTTTAAAGCATAAAATAATGGTGTTTTACCCTGTTGGAAAAAAGCATTAGGAATTTACAATATAGACCTTTATGGGATACCATGCTAACTTCTTGAGAACATTTTGGAAGAGAACAACAAACTGGCTAAAGCAACTGTATTTGAAGAAAAGAAGATGGAAGAGAGAACTTTACCCAAAGGAAGTTACTAAAAGGGTATTTTCCTTATTTCACGTTAAAAACTTGAGTTACAACTTATAAAGTCAGGCTAAAGTGTTATCTGACCTTTAACTCAATTTGACAAAATCAATGACAGACCTTTTACATTTTTAAATTTATTTTCTTTTTTTAATTAGCCCAAAATAGCAAAAAAAAAAGAGCAGAAGCTTTAGAATCAACTATTTCAACATTGTATGTGTGTGTGGAATAAATAAATTTCTGAACTTACAGAAAGCTTACAGATTCTTATTTTCCAGTCCTATTTCCCACACACATGCACAGTTCTAGTTCCAACACTTTCTAATAATGTTGTTAATAAATGGATAGTTGCTGTTTAAAAGCACTGTCAGACAGTCCATCTCATTATGACTGCATGAATCTCAACTCTTGCTCTTAATCCCCTTGTATAAACACCAGTCATATTTCTCCCATAAAAACCTTTTTCTTAAAATTGCATTACACTGCTTAAATGAGAGGTGTAAAAAGGTGATACAAAATATAAAACATTGTTGGCCAGTGGCTGGAGAAAGTTGCTTTGCTCTGTATCTTCTACCTTCAGAATGGAAATCTGAGGCAGAGAAAGATTGACTCATAATATCAGTTAATGAGTATATAAGTAGGCTGCAATTAATTAAGCAGTTCTGTTGCTTTTTATAAACTTCCCTTCTGTATTATAGTCTTCCTTTTAATCGCATTTTGCTCAGTCCAACTCTTCTGACAGCTATTGACAGCAATAGCCAAAAATACCACAGGTTTTCCTGCCCAAACCCTACGGATGCTGACTGCTAAACCCAGCGGTGCGTGGCATGGGATGACTCATGTCTCTTACTCCATTTTAATCTCCTTTCCTTTCACGTTGATGGACTGAAGTTTCACAGGATCACTGCAGCCTGCTCTCATCCACCTCAGACTAAGTAGGACAGGTAGAACCCTCCCGTCTGTCACTGGCAGCGTCTGTGCTGTTGTGATCAGCCCCAACAATTTCCAGTATCTCTGGAGCTTAAACAAAAGAACAGAGGCAGGAAGAGCTCCCAGTGATGCCACTCTGCTTGCCACAGAGCAGGGTTTAAGAAGGAATTACCCTATTTTCTCTTTCCTCTTGCTTCCTTCCCTAAAATGAAGTCTATAGAAATTACAAGAACAGTCACGTTCCCTTTTTAAGTTGTGCATTAAACAAAACCAAAACAGGCGTTCAAATCTAAGGCTGAAGTGCTGGGTATTGTGAGTTTCTACTTCCCTGCTCAAACAAAACGACTGCATTTACTTGTGGCCATGATTAAGGCTGCTCTGTCATTTATTTAAGGTGTTTTTTTCATTACTAGTTTAAAGGTTATACCAGTTTATCTTGTCATGTGTTTTGGTAGAGACTGGTACTCAACTTGGACAGTGTCGATCACTGAACTTGAGAGGTAAGAGCAGCATTTTTTCACAGAAAATTGGGGGATTTGGTTTTGCAAAATATTATTTACAACACAGTTAGCGTCTGACAACCAAATTAATTCCAGTTTTGCTTTTTTACTATCTTGCAATGAAAAACAACTTAAACTCTGAAAATGTCAGGTAATTGTCAGACTATATTTAACTACCACGTTTCACTCGTAAGGAAACATCAATTTGAATAAACAGATGGTGTTGCTATGGGGTTGCCATCATAAGCAGAAGCACACATTTAACTCTGAAAATGGCAGATACAAAGGACAAGAAAATTATATGCAACACTGGGCATTTCTGGAAGCAAACCCATGGTTATAATAAATCTTTGTTTCGTTCCCGCACTCAATAAACACAGGTTTTTACTGTAAGGGTCACTTGATTCCTGAGAACTAAATAATTCATAACAATATTAATCCTCAAATAATTTCAGGAGCATTTGCATTCCTAGCTCCCCTGAAATCCCTGGGAAAGTGAATGGAGCATTTTGGTTACTTCACCCGCTCATTTCTGTAGCTGGAAGTCCATTGCAAACAGATTGCCATGCTATTTCAGGAATGCCACCAGCCAGCTAATGGACTTAGGCAATGTTATTTAAATGTTATTTAAACTGCTAGGAGGAAATAAAGATTTTTTTTTAAAAGCTCTCAAAATAAAGAAATAGGTGGAGTATTCCAATTCATCCAAAGAAATGCAAATAGAAGGACTGTTTCTCGTGTAAGGAGTTGAACTTTTCTAAAACTGGGTGTCACAAGAGGAGAGAGGCACCATCTGATTTCCAAGAATTGCTTTAAAACTGCAACAGCTAAATATTTTTCCAGGATTTTCATCTGCTTAATCACTCAAATAACATTTCAGAATCCAAATTAGTACCAAGAGGAATGAAAAGGTTATCACGGGCAATATTTCATTAGCTGGTTATGTAAGTTAATCATTGCTCAAGAGCACTGAATATCATTTTGACACTGTACTTGTGGATTATTTGAAGATTTAAAAAGTGGTTGGTTGTTAGATTTCGTTTTGACCTTGCTTGTGTTTCACTCACATACACGTAGGAAAACAACTGTAACCCATCAGTTACACTTTAAAAACATCTCCACAAAATTAATTTTGATATGCAGAAAGGACTGTGGTTATTTACTTCAGAATTTTTCAGTTATTAACACAAGGATGCACCTACAGCAAAAGGCTTTAGCTCCCTTGAGTCCTTACCACCAACATGCTGCACTGCAGTCTAGGAAAGAATAAAATACGGCAAAAAGGAAAATTCCGTGACCGATGTAATGGCCTCGTCATAGTTTAGTGCTGGAATCTTAGTGAGCTTTAAGACAAACATCAGCATTTTATGTACAACCACCATCAGGTCAAGGAGAGTATGGAATTACCGAACAAAATGAGAGCACAAAAGAAAACTGTAACAAATTAAACTGAATTTAAAAGAAAAACCATTGAAGTATTGATGGGAACCACCTTCGAAGTGTGATACAGTAAAATCAGAGTGTGAACGGTCAGGTATTACACCGGACAGAGGTAAATATGCTTTGTTAACAACAAATGGCTGTAGTAAGAAAACACCACACGAACCATTATTCAAAAACTTAAATTCTGATTTTTTTTTTGCTGTTTAACAGCTGGTTTTGCTCTGGAGCAGAACTTTCTCTTCATTACAACCGGAAAAGTTTCTTTCTGTGCTTATTAAACATGTAGCACTGGAAACATACCATACACATGGTAAAAGAGATTAGATGTTTTTCTTTCAGTTCCAAGTACCATAACCTCTAGAACAGCCATTTCCACTCCACAGGTATTACAATGGAGATCAAGCAGCACAATCCCTGATTTCAAAGGTATCATCGTGCTGAGCATGCAGATATCTTTCTAACCTGCTCCAGATCATTACCACTAACCACAGACTGGCACCCAAGGCATTTTATCCAAAAAATTAAGCATGCACAAGCTTCAGTCTACCTGCACAAACAAAGCCATGCAGGAATTTACAAATAATTTGAATTACATGTTAGAGCTGTGATAATGGATTGTAACTGGCAAGTTATTGTGATTGACATGAACTACCTTAGAGCATTCAGTTGGTTTGTGAACCAACTTTGGTTTTTATCATTCTTTCAGCAAGGAAAGAAGTAGCACCCCAGAAAAAGCGGCTTAACTTCAGCCGCCAAGTTAATGAATGCATACAAATTGAGATTCCTCCCCACTCCTCCCAGAGGCAACACTTCCTGCTCTTGCAATTTTATCATGACTCACACTATTTTTAGTGCTTTGCTGAGAGTCTCTGCTACTGGAATCACGTCTGAGACTCAGCATTCATTTTAAAAGAAATTATTTCCACTCCCCAGCATCCTGAGAAAAACTTCCAAGTGTGAAATGAGTGCAGCCTACAGGCTAAAAAACCAGAAAGAATACAAGAAATTCAGAGTGGGCTTGGTTTTGTTTTTTAAAAAAGCCTCACGATTTCTAAGCTGATTCCTTGAGTGGCAGGAGCTGGATAATGCACTGGTTCCTCATGGCTGACTGCTCTGGGAATCTCTCCAGAGCAGATGTGAGGCACATCAGCAGTTTTACATGGGAAAAACAGGCAATGACACCGTCACTGCTCTTCCTATGCAGTGGATAGTCTTATTCTCCAGAATACTAATCCAGCTTCTGAGAAGACTTGACCTTTTGAACTAAGAATAAATATTATTTTGTGCACAAACTATTTTTGCTTTCCAACAAGATAATTTCCTCTTTCTTCTCCAAAAGCTCGCTATTCTGCAAACTAAAAGTACTTTGCTGGAGAAGATAAAACTAAGAGTTATATTATCTTCAAGAAAGATGTAAACACATGTTAAGAAGGAATATAACATCAGGCTTCCTTAGGGGAAAGATGATGCCTCTACATTCACCTTAACACGGCTACTTGCTTTTAATTATACATGCAGCTGGAACTGGAAATAGAAAGTTAAATAGATTATCTGCTTTTACCCTACCTGATTGAGAGGGTTTTTTTAAAAGCTACCACTAGATGGTGCAGCAGCTTAAATAATTCATAAACCCACAGCCCTTCCCCACCCCAACACAGCGCTCAGCACCGGCCGGAGACAACTCACCGGCTGCAAACTGAGCTGCTGCCACTCGGGTTTGCCAAAACTGCTGTCAAAACTCATTCCCCCCAGCCGTAATACCCCACTCCCTTCTTTGGCATTTCTTTTAAACAGGAGGAAACATTTGTTCATCTGAGGGAAAACTGACCAGCAATGAAATCACCGTGACAGACAAATCCAGCTCCTTCCTCTGCTGCCAGACTAACTCAGCAAGCCCTAAAGCAAGTCTTAATCCCACTGCACCTCAGCTCTCACCTGGAAATAAAATTATGAAGCTGCTGGTTAGCATTTGCAACCTCAGAGAGATGCTGAAAGGAAAAATGATGCCATATTCCAAAACTGTGGGGTATCTGAGTGCACGTATGAGAGATGTGACAGTTTGGCATACATTGCCTTGGCCTACAGTTCTCTCAGACAGATACATTTTGATTGTTTAAAATGAGCCACGGAGACCTGCAGAAGTCCCTTACCTGACACTGCAGGGGATCAGACCCAGTGACTCAGGAAATGCTTTACTGTCCCCTCAGCTCCTCTTCTAGGGCCTCCTATTCTATCTCTTGAATCTCTGGATTTTGAAGTCCTGGTGGGTGAAATGGATTGCTGTGCACTTAAAATGCTTAGTTATGCCTGTACCAGCGGTGAAGAGTGGCTGGATTTTTATTTTAGTGGTTTTGGTTAAGCATTTAACAAGACTGCCAGCAACCATTCATTACAAGTCAAGTTAAACTGACCAGTAAAACAAAATGTTTTCTCCAGTTCTAGATGTGCAGCACAGGAAGATCTGACCTTACTTTGTTCACAACCAGCAGAACTAGAAGCCTGAAGTGTATATTATTCCAAGAAGCATGGTTTAATGATCATTAGTACACAGATTATAAGCAAAGTTATGAGTAATGTGCATTGAAGCCTACATGCAAAAGAAAAGTGTTGGTTAGGTAGCATTAGAAGTCAGTCATGTAGACAAGGTAAATTTCCTATCAGCTGGTAGACGTCAAACAGCCTATTTCATTAATCAGGTATTTGAGAGAGCACACACCTTCCTTTCACACACCTTCCTTTCACCTTTCACCTTCCCTCCTGGGTGGAGGGAAGAAACCTCCACCCAGCCACAGCTACTCACCACATGAACCTTAAAATAGAAAACCCCAACACCGAACAAAAAAAACCTGCTGCGTAACAGGAACCCCTGAACAGCTCCAGAACTGCTGCCAGAACTGTGAGCAACCCCACAGCACAGGAGCTGCGGAGAGGAACACAGAGAGCAGCTTTGGAGCAGAGAGGAGACTGGGACCAATACACTAATAACTAAGACCTGGAAACCAGACTGAGGAGGCTCTTCCCACTCTGGATATATTCATGGGACAGAATTTCCCCAGAGTTTGTGGCTTTCATTATAGGAAAGAACATTTCTTGGATATACTTTATACGTTTAGCTGTTGAGCCTTTTATTATTCTGAACACATTTATTCTGCTTAAAAAAAAAAAAAAATCAGTCATCAAGCCTGTAACTCTGTGAGATTGGCAAAGGGAAATGGAACTGGCAACCTCAGAAAGGTACAACAGGATTTATTAGGAATTAAACTGCCCAAAAGGGATTCCAAGTGTGCCCTTTTCCCCCTGCACTACACTGAACAGAGGTATGTAGTAAATATGTCAACAATACAAACAACAAACACGAGTGTAGATGCTAAGAGACAGAAAGGAAGTCCAACAATAATCCAATAATAGCTTGATTATTCATGGGAGAAAATGAGTAACAACAATTCAGTTATAGTCAATTCCTTTTTCATATACAATATAAAATCCTTCATACAATTGAGTAATGCAGGTATGTAGTGTCTAAATAGCTTCACTGTATAAAGTTCAGAAATAGTGATGTAGCCTCTTATAGTTGATATTCCCATGGGAAGTAGAAGAGAATCTTCTTTTTGTGTAAGGATGAGCAGAAAACAACACAAATAAATCCTGAGGGCACATCCACACTCTAAGGCCTTTCCCAGCACAGCATGTGAGCTGTGGCCCTGAGGATGGGCTGTGTCACCACATCAGAGGAGCTGTGTGCTGCCCTGAGAGGCACTTCATCCTGAAATGAACTACTGTGCCCCCTCCTTAAATACCACAAGGAGAGCTGATCTAACCACATACTTCTATGCTGACAAAATTATGTTTACACTGGAGGGTTGATTGTGGTTATTGAAGTGCCACCTCCAATATTTTCCAAGGCTCCAGCTCAGCACACTTCACTCCCCTGAGGAGGAAGATGAAGCCATTTCAGCAAGATCTGTCCTCTGTAAGACAGTAGATACTCTTAACATCTAAACTGGATGAGAATCATATTCTGCTTACTCCCTTTTCCTTTCCTACCAAAGCTCCTCCACTCAGTGGTGATGTTGCCTCCACCCTCCCTGTTCTGATGCTGCAACACACACGGCAGGACATTCTTACTGCAGAAGGGCCACTGCTTGGAGCGGGGACCAGCTGAAGAGGAACAAGGAGCAGGGGACCCCAGCTGACACAGGAGCCCAGCATCAGCTAACCCTGACCTCTGCTGTGGGACAGTCACCCTGCTGCCCTGCGAGCACGACTGCTGGCAGTTCTCTTGTGAGGCCAGGCTGTTGTTTCACGATCAGCCCTCCACTGACAGAATTCGAGCTTCACTACCGCTCCACAGGCAGGATGACAGTTGTGGCCGTTCTGGACAGTGTCAGAAATACAGGTGTGACCCAGTTCTGCAACTAAGAGAAGCTGTATCAGAAAGCATTTCGTGACCTGCACCTCAGGTCAACCCACAAGGAATTACTCACAGCACGCTGAAGCCAAGTGAGGCCAGAGACTGTGGGATTTGTGCTTTGGCTGGATCCTCCCATCCCCACAACACAGGACAGCAGGAAAAAAACAGCTCTCAACTTCATTTCACATAAGCAACTCTTGAGAAACCTGTGGCTAATAAGCAGCTGTCCCAACAGCAAACAAGGAAATGCCAGCCAAGAGACACAATTTCCATGGGAGACTGAAAAGAATGGAGGGGGATCTCTGCTCCCAAGTAACTGTGACAGGAGAAGAGGAAATAGCCTTAAGTTGCATCAGGGGAAGCTTAGAGTGGGACAGCCAAAAGGATTGTGAAGCACTGGAACAGGCTGCCTGGGAAGGTGGTTGAGTCACCACCCCTGGAGATATTTCAAGTCCAGATGTGGCACCTGGGGACACGGCTCAGTAGTGGACTGAGCAGTGCTGGGTTAACAGCTGGACTCAATGATCTTACAGGTCTTTTCCAACCCAAACGATTCTATGATTCTGTATTAGGGCTGTAGGGGCTTCTGTAGGAGGCAGACAATTTGAAGGCCTCTGTTGTGTATCTAGAGTTCTGATTAAATTAAGAGGTCCTGCTCAGGGAAGATATTAACTGCACAGTTTTCAGCAGATCTCATGTATTTGAAGACTTGATCCTTCTGGGTGCCCAAGAATATTCGTGAGTCAAAATGCCAATCTAAATGAGGAAGATTATCTTTATAGTTAAGGCTTAGGTACTCACCTGGCACCTTCAGCTGTCTGTACTAAAAGCCACGGCCTTCTTTGGAAAAGAGACATTCAGCTACTCTTGCATTACTAAGCAGGCACTTGCCCAAGAACATTGTATTCATGTATTTTAAAAGCATAAAACTGGTTCTGCAGTAATTTATGACTCTGCAAGGTGGCAAAAATGAATTAACTTTGTCTACTCGTTTCATAAAATGAATTGGAAATCTGCAAGAGAAAAGACACCTGGTGTTGCCTGCATAACATGTATACAGCAAACAATTTTTTTTAATTTAAAAAGATAGTCAGATTACTTTTTGATTTGACTGAAAAACAGGGTTGCACAAAGCAAATAAATCCACCCAGAACCTGTAATGTTTGAGAAAAGTTTTGACACAAAGTTGTTCTTCCTTTCTAACCAGCAGTACTGGTCTTGGTGATTATTTTGGTCAGGGTTTATTTGTTTTCTTCCCCTTAGAAAACAACAACCTCCTTTTTCATTTGGTTCCAGTAGAACTAACCTATAAACTCCACACTGAAAGAAAGCTTGAGTCCTGTGCCTCAGTAGGACAGAGATTTGGACAGATAGGGGTTTGTGCACACAGAAAACACTCCTATCTAGTAGAGGGAGAATATTCTGGGACATACATGGAGAACACAGAAGGTAACAGGCAATGTGCTGTACCTAACTTCAGTGTTAGGGGCAGGGTCCCGTTCAAACACTCACTGAGATCCAGAACAGGATTTGTTTCCCATGGAAGGAAGTTCTCTCTCCTAATACTTTCCCACTGATGCTGCTCAACAGCACACTGCAAACCACTGACAAGCTACAAGGGAACACAGCTAAATATAATCAAGTTACTGCCTAAGACACACTCAGCTTTATCACCATAACCAACCAGCACACCTGACACTGCCCACAGGAGGCATATATAGGCACACAATATAAAAATTATTTACTGGAAGTCCAGAATTAGCAACTGGCAGAACGTCCCAGGCTCATTATTTGAATCATCTGCTGGAAACAATGGAAGAATTTCAACTGCAGTTGAACTCTTCACCTACAGTTGAGGAACAGGGCTGGCTGGTGGAATGTAGCCAGTTCCCTGAGCTGTAAATTAACTTCAGTTTAGTCAGAAATACGAGTTGACGGTGAAGCAGAACTAGAGGCAGATCCTGCAATATATCCTGGATTTGCCACATCCTCTAACTCAGCTGGCAGACAGGAGCTGTTAATGATACAGCCAGTAAGTTGGAAATGCTGCATCTACTTCAGATGGCTCTTTGCCTAATTTAGTCCCACCTTTTTGCCCATTCACTTGCTGTTGAGGGTTGCAGATCCACAAGCACTGGGCTCTGCCACTTTTTAATGAATCCTGAAGCTGAAAAAAAAAGCAAACAATGCTAAGATGACTCATAAATGTCCAGAATTTTTTAGAAGTCTGACATGCTCCGAGTGTACATTTTGGGGTGATTTAAAACAAAAAAAGTTGCTTGGGTTGGTTGGTTGTTTCTTTTTCTTGAAATTCATATCCTCCCTTCAGCTTCACTCCCTGCCAGAGGAACAGTTGTAAAGGGGACGTGTACTTTGCAGGTATTATTTATATCTGCATTTGTAACTTGGCGCTCCACCTGGAACTCTTTTGACCACATCTGCAGTTTTAAGCAGGTGCAAAAAATTAGTGGCAAACAAAACCGATGGCACACAGATAAGCCCAAATTAATCACGGATGGAAGCACAACTGGAAGACAAGGGGTTGGAAAGGCAATTTACATCAATCCTCTTACTGGAAAGAAAGAAAAATGGAATTCTGCCACCAGCCTTGAAAAGAAAATCTCTTGTTCAGGCTTACTGAAAAACTCTATAGATTCCTGAGTATTTAGTATTTGTAGTGGGCTATTTTAGTACCTTGTTCCAAAAAAGATGCTTTCTAACCCAGCACGCTGCTGACCACAGCTGTTACGGGGGTGATAGAATCATAGAATGGGACCCTGAAGATCATGCAGTTGTAATCCCCCTGCCCCTGGGGGGATGGAACTAGATAACTAATATCTGCTCAGCTCTCCACATCAAGCACTATTGCCTTCCTCTCATGTCTCTTCTCATCTTAATTTAGGTGTAGTCCCTGAATTACAGAGCTGTGCTCTTAATATGTTTCCCTGTTCCTTCAGAAGACAAAAGTCACTAATATTCAATGAAAAACCTCATGCCTCCGGCTATTAATTGATTAATAGAAATTAAAGAAGAGAGCATGCAGGCCTACTGGTCTTTTTCCTTTCAGGTGAGAGCACTGTTGTTTGTTTGCCCATGAAAACTCTGTTACCAATTCCAGTAGTCAAATATTAGTGTTGAGGTTTAACTCTTGGATGGGGAGCAGGGGGTGCACACACAACATGTCAGAAAAAATGCCTGACAGCAAGTTCCTTATTCCTTTAAAACTCTTTCCAGAGAGATTCCCAAAAGCTCAAGTGTTTGTTGCAGGTTGCCCATTCTGCTTTGGGGTTTTTCTGCAGTCACTGATGCCAGTTTTCCCTGTCACTGCTGGCCCAGGGACTGAGCACTGTCTCCTCTGGAGAAGGACTTGGGGTCCTCAAGTGTCATTAGCAGGTGACAGATTCAAAGCTAAGAAAATGCACTATTCTATAACATGTTCAGCCATTCAACTGTGCACACCAGCCTGGCCATCTTCTCTGGTCATTGCCTCACACACTTTAAAAGCTTTATAAACAATACAAATATGGCAATCACAGATTGCATCCCCATCACCTACGGGTCTCTACTAATCCGAGGTGGGAACACACATATCAAACCCATACAATTCCTCGAAGCCTAGAGGTGTGCACCATCATAAAAACTTCTCACTCAGGCACAAAACTCCCTTTCTGAGCCCAGAGTGTGTGCTTGTTACATTTTTACCTCTTATTGACAAGCATTTGCTTTACCGTTACATTTGGTCACTTCTGGTACTTCAGAAAACAGGAGACTCAGCTCTCACTGACTGATAAAAACCGTCATTTTAGTTCCTATTAGAGTCAAACATATTTTCAACATGCTTCAGGTGAGGAAGTAATGGCAAAACTACCCAGATATGAAGACCACAGTTCACATCCTCCTGTGTGTGGAGGTTTTTCCTCTCCTTTGGTGGGGAGAGTTCAGTCTGTGACATGTATTTTTTATTCAAATGAACACAACCCCAGACAGATTTCCTGGACAAATTTTTTTGCTGCATGCTAAATATTCACACTAGTCAGTGTATATATAAGCCTAGCAAGCCTCAGCAGTGAAAAAACATGACGGCATTGCTAATCAGACTAGTGGTTTCAGTAACACCAGCACTCTTACAAGAAACAATATAAATATGCATTTTGAAAAAAGAAGCAACAAGGCCCCAAACTTGATTGCAGATCCTCTCCGCTGCCTCTTGTCCACTAGCTTTAGCACTAATGGCTAATGCTGTGTGGGCAGCAGGTGGGCAGTGCTGTCGGTATTCCAGCAGTTCTGCCCCAGTGGCTCAGCACAGGCCATCCTGCCTCAGCATCAGGCAGGATTTGCCCTTCAGGGTGAGGATCCCACCATTTGAGATGCAGAACAGTGCAGCCTTTCTGGCTCTATTATTTTCAAATAGTTTCTCGACCATGAACCCTAACCCTTCCTGAAATAAAGGAACATTAGTGCCCTCACAGAACACATTGTTTCAGTACGTAATCTATTGTTTGCTAAAATACCCCCTTGCAAAGTGTGGTAGGGTTTTCTTGGTGTTCTTTTTTTAGCTTTGCTTTTTTTGGAAGTCTAACTGGGAAAGAGGGGAGGGAAGAACAGTTCCAACTTACCACCTTGGCTGGACCCAGCCTTTACTGCCCAAGAACTGCTCCACAATTAGTCAAGCACACAGTTTGCAAACATTCCAATTTTTTAATGCGCTTAAATACGGCAAAATCTTTCCAGCCTAAACTTTTTTACATATATATCTCAGGAACCTGGTATGGCTTTACTGACAACTTCAGCACTTCTCTGAAACAACCTGCAAAATTTCATCTGTTATGACTAAAAAAATTGGCCTTCTATGTTGGCTCAGCCAGGTCCTGTGTATCGATTTTTAACTGAAAATGTATTTTACAGTACCATGCCACTCTTCTGAAAGCTGCCTAATAACTAGAGATGCAAATATATATTCAAATATGTATTTTTATTTCATAACCTAAAGACGCTGGCTCTGCGACTTTCACTGGACATGACAGAGTCTAGAGGTCAAGTGATTAATAGCTACTGATAGGAACAGCACAATTGCTTTACAAAGGTGGGTGAAATGACCTGGAAATGGTATTCATTGCTGGCATTAAACAATATTAAAGCAGTCTAAAAACCAGCAGAATGGCTAACCACTGAAACTCTCATTCAGGTATATGGACTATTCAAACAGGAAAAGTTAAGATACTGCACGTTTTTAGCCAACTAATGACACAACAAACTTGAACTCAGAGCCCTGGGTATAAACTACTGAAATTATCCCCGTTTCATTCAAATTTAGAACTGAAAATAACATGAAAACAGGGGCGTGCCAGTGTCATATCTTTGTAAAAATAAAACTACTACTCTGCTTCCCACCAAAGAATTTGCAATTAAGGTGTTTTGCCTTCGGCCTACAGTTTGGTGGTCCTGCAAGGTGAACTACTTACCTAAAGCAAGTGCCAAAATCATAGAGAACAGCATTTTATTGCAGAAAATACATGTCAGAATGTTTGAAGCTGTTGGGTTGGGGGAGGGGGAGGGGTGTTGTGCTATTTGTGTTGTGGGTTTTTTTAAATAAGCTTACTAAGTAAAAACACATATGCTAATCTGTGATTTATGAGTCAGGAAATCCTGACATCTATCACTACCATGAAGTA
Organism: Pseudotriccus pelzelni; assembly: GCA_035584735.1. Taxonomy (NCBI): domain Eukaryota; kingdom Metazoa; phylum Chordata; class Aves; order Passeriformes; family Tyrannidae; genus Pseudotriccus; species Pseudotriccus pelzelni. The sequence goes on from JAWMRA010000016.1 coordinate 16,203,211, forward strand.
GTCTGTTCACAAAGTGACCATCTGCACACACTGACAAACACAACCTCAGTCAGCTGAACGGACATTTCAGTCTTTGAACAGTAAGTGCTCCTCAAAATCCAGTTTCCCTTGGCCCCTTCTGTAGGGGCAGGACACGCTATCACATAGCAGATGTTAAAGGAAGATGAAGTTGCTGTCTGCCTCATCAGCACTACTTGTACAGAACTGCTCCACAATCCAGGTCCACGGATTCAATCACTTATTACCCTCAGGTGGGTGCTCAAATACCTCAGTGGTTCCAGACCTCAGCTGCTCCCCTGCTGTACAGAAAGCTTCTCCTTTGCTATTGCTGCCTTTTCCATGGAGGTTGTTCACAGCAGTGTGGAACCACATCCACAGACAGACAAGTACTGTGCAGACATGCTATGAGCATGGAAAGAATGAAATAATAACCAGCAAAAACCTCAAGGATTTTCTCTGACATAAGTGCAGCTGATATTTCTTGTATTTTTGCATAAAGAAGAAAAAATGTCAGTCTATAAGAGAATTTTAAAGGGCGAAAAGCAGGGAGAAAACGGGTCACCTGAAACAAGAAAAAAGTAGTAAAACACTTGCCCAGACAAAGTAACTTCATATCTGACTGTTGCTGTGTAGCAGAACACGTGGCAGAGCAGCCAGACTGCTATGAAATGCTTGGGCTTCTTTTCAGAATAGCAGCCAGAACAAGGACAGCACCCTGCAGGAATCTCAGGCAGAGCTGAGTACCCAACAGCAACAGTTCCAGAGTGGCAAACCCCTTTCCCTGCTGATTCCTCGGGTGACTCTCCCTACATGGCATTTTATGCTGCAAAGGTAGAAGTGCACTGTGTGCATCCTCCAAGCACTGAAGGAACATTTCCTGGACTCAGTAAGCCCAGAACACACCTATTCAGCACCGGGATAAACTCCCTGGTCAAAGCAGCCTTACCCAGCTGTGGGACATTCAAAGGCACCCAGACTAACTGTAGGCCTGCCCCTATTCCCATGTTTCCCTGAGAGCAATAGACTGCATTACACAGAGGCTTCAGACACTGCTCATGTTAGCCCTCCCTCTCTGCATGCACCTGTGTATGATGGCAGACTCTTCACCTGTGACCAAATCAAACTGCACAGAACACGGAAAAATTCATAACTGTTCTACCACAGAAGAGAAACATCTACAAGCTCAGAATACTATTTAGCTGAAAACAAGGCAAGAAACAAAACTAACATGCTTGTAAGGGTATTTTTTTGTTCAGGTGACAACCTCTCTTAGAAACATTTCCTGGGTCATGAAATGTGGTGTTTGGAGTTGTGTCTATTCAGAAAGTCCTTTGTCTCTTAAGAAATAATCTCTTTGGTAGGTTAGTTATCATGGGTTCTTCACTGAAAGAATGCACAAAATTAAATTCATTCTTTTTGCTTCTTTATTCCCAGTGTCATCTCCCTCTATCATCCATCTAAAAGAGTTTTGTTTGCTGTTTTGTTTTTATTTCCCATACTGTATGAAGCAATTCTTTTCCAGAAACAATGAGCTAATGTATTTATTATGCCCAGTATCACTGTGTTTTCTTTGTGTTACACCCTTCAAGAAGAAGCAGGTTATTTTCTTCCCCCAGGACACAGTCCAGTTTCCAGTGTTGGGTGCCACAGTCACAAACAGTACCAGTTTTAACACTGCTTTTAAAGTCAATTCTTTTAAACACCTTTACCAGCATCATCCCACTTATTTCCTTGTCTCTTCAGCAACCTGCATAAGGTGAGTAATGTCTTTTCCCCCTCTTTTGCTTTATTATGCAGAATGTAATTGAGGAAACTTGTTATACCTTATGAGTACAATTCAGCTGTTGTGTAAAATACCAAGTAATACATAAGATCCTATAGACTATATATCAGTTATGACTATCTGCTCAAGCTTTCTTCTAGGCCATATTCAGTGTTAGGCTCCTCAGTTCAGCTATTCTGCCTTGGATAAAACCAAAAATTCCCCGCCCTTCAGTAACAGTGCCACAGAGTCCAGAACAGCACGAGCCTGAAACTGCCGGGGAAAGCATCAAGCAGACCTCAGTGACAAAACAGGGCCTGGCGTGTATGCTGCCAAAATCACTGAGTTTGGATGTTTAATTACTGGGTGCTGCCTTTTCACGTGCTTTCTGAACCACCTTCACGCAGTGGCAGACCCAGAGCTACTGCACGCTGTGGTCTCAAACCATTTGTCACAAACCAGCAGTGAAGGAGAACTCTGAGAAGAAAATTAATATCCAATAGTTTCCTCAAAGATGAACTTAATCTCTAACTAACCATCCAAAAGGCCCAGACTGTGCCAGTGTGGGTGCAGTCTTAGCTTGAAAAGATACATACAGCTTGACCTGTCAGCGAGCACAGGACTGAGCCACGTAATTCACTTGAAATTAATGGGAAGAAAACAGAAGCTAAAGTCTGTAATCAGCCAGTTTTCAATTTCAAAAAGCAAAACCTGCACAAGACCGTGCTCATGATGTTAAAGTTTTACAGATAAAGTGTACCTATATAATATATACGTATTTGCATAGGGTTTCTTTATTTTGAAACCTCAATACTTCTGTGTTCGCTCCTCGCTGCCCCAGGAAAGCAAGATGTGCCAAAGACTCTATGCAAAAAGAACAATGAACTTATGTTCTCTGAAAATATATGAGAAGTCTATCATAACGTTTTCCAAATGTTTGCCAGTAATTTTAAAACTATAAATCTGAAAATTATCTAAAAATCATAGAGCTGTATTTGGCTTATAAGTATCACAATACCAGCAGAACAAGTTTAAAAAAAAAAAAAAAAAAAAAGTCTGAACAGCCAAGAAGATGGAAATGCAATTTCTTCTCAATTTCTGTCATAGTTCAAATGAAGTATTGATTAAAAAAATGCAGTTCTTTTAAAATATCCATTACTCCTTGACACAAATAAGAAAATTCCCTGTGTGAACACAAATGAAAAAAAGCAGAATTGTTCACAACAAATACAGCAAATCATGTACAGAGTACGCTTAGGAACAATTTTGCTCAAGCAGCAGTCAGTGAGAGTATCACTAATTTTGTTTCATGATACTTCAGTATATAACTAAAAATTACAGGAAGATCAGAGCCAGCCCTCAATATCTTTAGGTGCAGGCCTGCAAAATACTTTTCCAGGCCTCATGCCAGTAGGTATTCCTCACATAACTAATCCATATAACTCTGGAGAGAACCAGCAAGGTGATTTATCCTGGGTTTGGGTTACCTGCTGTCTGTAAACCAGGATATTGAGCTACACGTCTCTGACATACTACCAAACCATAGATCATTTAGTGACAAGTGGTGCTCCAGAGACAATCCAGATCCCTCACTTTCAGCAGCAGTGCTTCAAACAGCACAAAGCAAAGTTCCGCATGCTTTCCTTTTACTTTCCTTGGCAAAATAAGCCAGTTATGTATGCAGGTTTGAACTGGCTATGCTAAAATTACCTCAAATTTTGTCTGCAAATCATTCCACGTAGTGTCTACAAACACCGCACAACTTACATCTTCTGGTTGTCCCCATCCGTGGAGGTTTTCAGGATGCCATTGGCCAGATAATCCTATCTGGGCTCCCTTTCCCACGAATGGTTGGACCAGATGATCTTGTGAGGTTCCTTCCAGCCTGGGCTGTTCTGTGATTCTCTGATCTCCCAGCTGTAAAACACAGGAGTGGACACTGAGAAGACGACAGCCATCAGCCCCTCTGTGCAGATATGTGGCCAGCTGAGAGTGGGAGAGGGAGTAAGTGAAAGATAAAAGCAAGAAAAAGAAATCATTTTCAACCTTTTCCTTGTTTAAGTCCACCCTGATCACTCAGCTCTGCACACTCTCTCCCTGCCATGAGTCTAAGAGGTTTCATTTGCAAAGGTTCATACTCTCAGTTAACATGGCAGTGGTTTGTAAGGAGGCAGAGGGGCCTCTGTGATAAGAGTAAAAGCTGCCCTGTGTCAGACATAAAAAGCTGAGCCAATTTGCAGACACCAGGGCCAGTGAGGAAGGGAAAACAAGGAGGAATAGCTGGTGTGCCTACAAGAAAGCTGCAGGACCCCCAGTGGAGCAGGTTTATCCCAAAGGAATGCAGCCTGTGGATAGGACCCACACTGGAACAGTTCAGGAAGGAAAGTGCACTGACTTCTCACTGGGATTGTGCCTCATGCCCATACTTCCTTCAGTGTAAGGCTTCACTATCTAGATGACACATGAAAACCAAACAGCTATCAATCACACACAGAGGTCAAATAACAGCCACATGCTGTTAACACAAAGTTTCTCTGGTTGCCCAAAAGCCCTGGAGCACATAGACCTTAGCTGTGAGCTGGTAATGCCTACAGAGCACTCAGCCACCACACTGCAAGGCACAGCATGGCTCTGAATGAATCAGCTTGGAAGGAAATAAGGCTCTCTGCTGAAAACTGAGAGGACAAACAATAGAAAAGCAGCAGAATTATACAGACAGCAATGCCCTAAGAGCTGAAAAGTGGTATTACATCTTACACATAGAGTCCTTCAGAATCCACACAGATTATAACATTAAAAACAAAAACAGACCAAAAAACCAACCACCAAATCACTAAAGTATCAAAGCATTTGTGACCAAGAAACTAAACCCAAAATTCTTATCCCTCCCAACCAGTGGAGTACAACACACTAGATTTTTCTGTAACATGTTCAAGCCTGGTCTCAGATGTTTATTTCACTAAGTTTACAAAACTTACTACTTCCATATATTTCTTAAAAGTCATGCTAAAGCAGCTGGCAGTATATATATATATGTATATAAAAACCTCTCCTTACAGATTTTAGCAATCACAACCTCAGGCTGATTAGTCCCTGTGAGTTTGTTTGTCCCTCTTCACTAATGTTGCTCTCCCTGGGAGAACCTTTTACAGACTCACTGTGGACAGGTGAGCCTGATGAGATTATGACCCTGCCATCACAGCCTAAATTTCTACCAGGTGCTTCAGCAGGTCTGACACCATCAGCAAACAATCCCATAGTTAGTTTTATCCCCTTGGAGAAGCAAGCAGAAGACGTTTCTTCTGCACTCTCCAATGCACTTATCTGAACCACAACCTACAACGTGCAATTAGGCAAGTAAGTAACAGGTCACCTCGTGAAGATTCTTTTTATCCCTTAACAGGAAAGCTAAAAGAGCAGAAACCTCTGACTTGATACATCTTATTGAAATGGAAGCAGGTACAGAAGGGCACTAGGGACGTGTGGCACCTAGACTTACCAAAATTACTTTAATTGAAAATCTTCTCACTGATGAAAACTCTTCATACTCTGAGATGGACAGGGGAATTCCGGAAATGAATTCCAACACCAGTGTGCCTTTTGACAGCACGTGGCCATCAGTCTGCCAAGCAGTTCAACTCCTCTCCGTGCCACTTCTTCACCATTTCAAATAGAAAACAATCTTCTGCAGCCTGTTGTGCATTTCTGCAAAAAGCACACCACAAGAAAAATTATGGAACTTCTCACAGGTAATTCTGCAAGATTACTATCTAAGTATGATTAAACCATCCTCATCTTACATTGTGATTCACTGTCACATCTTCAGGCTGTTTATCCCTTTATGTAAAGATCACGTGGCTGCTGATTACCCTGGAGGCAGTGCTTGGACCATATAATATCCTTACTATAGAACAGTTGTTTTACACTCACTTTTTAGCAGAGTCACTGTTGTATTCATTGAGACAGGTATGATCATTAAAGGATAAGCCAAAGATTTGAGCCCAGAGTTTAAAATGAAGTATGTTACAAGTTATAATTACACATAAGAATACAAATTTTAGCAGGTTTTAATCCCTACTTAGTATGAAAAAAAAGTTGTCAAGTTTTGGACTTTACCAATATGACTTTATTTTGTGTAGGTTAACATTTCTGTCATGGAGGAGAAAAAAAAGGCACCTTTGCAGAAAGCATACTATTAATTATGTTCTATTTAATTCCATTTTTTCAGATTTTCAGAAAGGTGTTTACCTGGTTATTTACATTTCATACTTTCCAGAGGAGATAGTTTAAAAATTTCACCCTAAAAGTAGGCAGGGAAGATATTTCAGTCAGTAGAACCATAAGCCCTTCAGACTGCTTGGGTTTGCTGTGTTTTTTCGAACTTGAGGCAAGAGCTTAAATACGAAGAGCTCTGCACCACAGAGTAGATGATGTGGGGTCCTATGGCATGCTGCTAACTGGAAAAACCTTCAAAAGTTTCAATCTTCTGGCACTGAAAACGTTCAAGATGATAACGCTAAGAGACAAACTTCTTCCGAAGAAGTTTCATATTGGTGAATCTGTGACTAAATTTACATAATGGTGACAGATTAATTCAAAATAATTTAAATAATTTTTTGCGTGGCTGATATTCATCAACAGGGATAACAACATTTTCAAGCAGCGTATTACTCCTACAGCCTGTCCATGCATGTGATTTCAGCCACTGGCCACACTAAAATGAACTAGAGCAGCAATTTGCTGTCATTTCACACACTGATTTGAGGTATGGGGTTATTTTTTTACTTAGCTTTTGGCCCTGTTCAGAAACAGAATACACTGTTGGCTTCAAAAGTATAACTGAGAACTGAAAACACATTTTTCAAGTCTCAGGTCAGACTTTGCAATTGTGGACTCTTGTTCAGGTGAATTTTCTCTCTAGTCTATGCTGACCATAGCTTGGAAACAAATTTCAGGTGCAAAGTACACACATAAATGAGGTGAATGTCTTTCTTGCCCTGAGGAAGGGCAAGGAGCTAGCCCATCTAACAGCTTGTTCATCTTCCCCAAGGCCTTTTCCCCATATATCTCCCAAGCACATTTCCTTTGGCACTCAGCACAGGCACACTGATACTGTACACACAGGAAATACTGTATGTCTGCTGTAATTGCTTTTCATAATGCCCAATAAACTTTTCATAATGCCCAATAAAGTCCAAAAAATGGACTTTAGGCAGATATCTAAGACAATCATTTACTGAGTTGGTTAAAGCTACTAATTTAACAAATAGTTTTGAAGTTGGGGAAGTAGCTGCTGCTGTTTTCTAGAACCCTTGCAGAACTACACTGACAACAACTGTCCTCAGTCCTGCTGCAGGCTCTGTGAGTTTGGTTTCTTGATACATATGAAGAAAGGAAAATAAAAATGCCTTTGTTTGTATCTTTAAAAACTCATCTTAGAAATTTTTACTCATCACTGAAACTGTTGAAACTGGACCTTTTTTACAAGCATGGTACCACGTACATGTTTGGTTCAAACCACAAAGTGAGGGGGCTGAGGGAACATTATTTTGTTCATGACAGTACAAGGAGTATTTTAGTCACATGCAGTTATCCCTCTTTTTAAGTGAGACTTCCCTTGCCAGGAGGTGCATGTAGGTAAATGCATGAGCTCCTGACACCCTTCACCAGACCCTCATTTGAGCAGACACTGCATGGCAAATGGCATTCGTCTTCACCCTCTGCTTCCACTGCCGAAGCAGAGATTCCACTTTGCCCAGTTATCTCTTGCAATAATCATTCACTAAAGCTCAAAATGTTGCAGACCAGCAGAAAGCTTATTGCAGCTGGGCTTCTAGGCCACAGCACTGGCCCGATCCCTCCCTTGACCCGTGAGCTGGAACGATCTCAGCACTGGAAAAGCAGGTTAGACCCCAAGCTGATCTAGTAAAGTGTTTTGAAAACGTGCGTTACCCGGGGCTGAGTTCTAGAGGAATTTTCCTTGCATTACGTGCTGGACAGGGGTAAGATGAAATATTATGTTTTAAACAGACAGAGAAGATATATAACCACCTCCAGTGCTGGTAAAACCAAACCGAGCCACGCCACAGAAGGGGAGGAGACTTCCTTTTATTCACCTGTTACTCACCTGCGGTCACGCCGAGATCTCCCTGTCAGTGCTGCAGCAGCTCCCGGGGAGCAGCGGGTCCCGGGGCTGCCCGTGCGGAGCCCCCCGAGGGCGCCGGGGCCATGCGGCTGTGGGAGCGGGCGGGCCTGGGGGCCCGGCGGCGCTGCACGCTGCTGCTGGCCCCGCTGGCCCTGCTCGCCGCCGCCCTGGCCCTGCGAGAGGCCGCCCGGCCCTGCCCCGCCGACCGGCCCCGCTGCCGGCAGCGCCTGTACCGCGCCCTGGAGCTGCCCCCCGGCCGCGCCATCAACTGCTCGGGCATCGTCCGCGGAGACCGCGGGGCCATCGAGGAGGCGCAGCTCCGCAACCTGGAGGTGGCGAACAGGAGGGCTCCGCTGACGCCCGGCCACTACCTGAACATGACGAGGGACTGCAGCGCCTTCAGGGAGACCCGGCGCTTCATCGAGTTCCCGTTGAGCCAGGAGGAGGCGGAGTTCCCCATCGCCTACTCCATGGTCATCCACAACAAAATCGAGATGTTCGAGCGGCTCCTGCGCTCCCTCTACGCCCCCCAGAACGTCTACTGTGTGCACGTGGACAGCAAGTCCCCGGCCGTCTTCCAGGAGGCCGTGCGGGCCATCGCAGGCTGCTTCCCCAACGTCTTCGTGGCCAGCCGCCTGGAAAACGTGGTCTACGCCTCCTGGTCCCGGCTGCAGGCCGACCTCAACTGCATGCGGGACCTGCTGCAGCGCCCCGTGCCCTGGCGGTACCTGCTCAATACCTGCGGCACCGACTTCCCCATCAAGACCAACGCCGAGATCGTGCGCGCCCTGAAGGTGCTGCAGGGCCGCAACAGCATGGAGTCGGAGAAGCCCTCGGGGGCCAAGCGGGCGCGCTGGCAGTACCACCACGAGGTGGGGAAGGCCATCTCCCGCACTAACATAGAGAAGCCGCCGCCGCCCCTCAACTACCCCATGTTCACGGGCAACGCGTACATCGTGGTCACGCGGGGCTTCGTGCGGCACATCTTTGAGAACCCCACGGCACAGAAGTTCCTCGAGTGGGCCAAGGACACCTACAGCCCTGACGAGCACGTGTGGGCCACCCTGACCCGCATGCCGGGCGTGCCGGGGGCTGTGCCCCACAACGACAAGTTCCAGCTGTCGGACATGAACGCCCTTCCCCGCCTGGTCAAGTGGGAGTACCTGGAGGGCGACCCCAGCAAGGGCGCGCCGTACCCGCCCTGCACCGGCCGCCACCAGCGCTCCGTCTGCATCTACGGGGCGGGCGACGTGCCCTGGATGCTGCAGCAGCACCATCTCTTGGCCAACAAGTTCGACCCCGAGGTGGACGATGCCGCCATCCTGTGCCTCGAGGAGCACCTGCGCCACAGGGCCCTCTACGGCCGCGGGCTCTGAGGGGACCCGCGGGGACCGCCGCCAGCACCGCCGCCCTCCTGGGCGAGCCTCGCCGACGGCGCCGCGGGGACAGCGGGAGGGGATCCCCCGATCCCTGCCGTGCACGGTCCTCGGGAACATCCCCCGGTCCCCGGCGGACCCCGAGGGGCAGCGCGGCGGTGACCGCGCAGGGCCGGCCGGCCGGGAGCCCCGGGGCTCGGCCGAGGGAAGGAAGGGCGGGCAGGCTCAGCTCTGCCGGCTGCCGCCGCCCCTCCTCGCACACACCGGCTGGAGGAGGCGGGGGACGCGTTTTTCCTTCCCTTGCCGGGGTCTGTTCTTAACAGTGACTCCAGCGCTCCTGCTCGTACACGGGCAGGGCCGGGGCACGGACCGGGTGCCTGCACGTCCTGCCAGGAGCGGAGCTGAAAGGGCGATTAATTTGCTTTTCCACAAAGCACCTGCAGCCCCTGGCACCCGGGCTGCTGCTCGTGCCCCACTTCAAAGCTTGGCTCTGTCAATAGCCGTTAGCCGTTAAAAACAACACCAGCCTGCAATAAAATCAAATAGATACTGAAACAGATGGCGTTCCGGTATTCTGTGTCCTGTGGTTCCCTGAGAACGGTTGTGCTCCCGGGCAGAGCCATTAAACCAGTTACCCCTTCAGCACCCCACTTCTCCGACTGTAACACGGGCAGAGGGATGCTCATGTGCTCAACAGTGTGCAAACCGACATTGTTCCAATGTCTTCATCTCTCTTTCCACTCCCCCCCAAAGGTATTTTTGTGATATTTTGGCAGTGTAATTGTCATATCCAGTAGCAGATGTGGCCATTTACATAAATCAATCATCCAACACATTGTTTTCTTAAGTTTCTAGAAGCTGAAAGATTTGTGAACTTCTGTATTTCACCCACATGTATTTTTCTCACCTTCTTACACTAAAGCTTGCCACTTTTCATGGATCCAACAGCTTCCCACTACCTGTAATGGTGAGGGATTAATTCCATTGTCTTTATACTACCAAAAAACTGATCAAGTACTTTTTCTGTCAGTAAACATACCTTTATAAGTGTAAGGTCTACGGTGGAGAATTAGCATTATACAAAGAATATCCGAAGCAATTCCATAGCACCAGGCTACATTTAGATGAAGTTAGGACTTCAATCACACAGACCTTCAAAACATTGATTTAAATAGGATGGGAAGACGAAATAACTGACTTGAAAAGGTGTGTCACTGCAGTTTTGTTAGACATTTTAAAGTGAACTTGGTTGTAAAGTTGTGATCTTTAAAATGCCATGATGATTTCACAGCAAACATTATTGGCAAGAACACCAAGTACATAAGGAAAGTTCTCAAACATAAATACCCGAGGTATCATTGGGCATTTGTTTATTCAGAGAGAGCAAATACAGTAATAGGATTGCTGGTCCCAAGGGGGAACTCTTTCCAACTTATGTAAGCAGACATTTGCTACAGAGATTACAGCTTTATGCTAACCTGACAGTGACACAGAAAATTCAAAAATGGGTTCAGCAGCAAGTTCAACATTACATATCTCCATGTCTAGTCTTTTAGAACAAACAGAACTTCTTTGTCTACTCAGGGTAAGAACTCAAGTCTCCCAGCATAGCAGACTGCATCTAGCCCCTGCTGCCTAATCTGATTTTGCTTGTTGGAGCTCTTTCACTTACTTTAAATTAACACATATTAGCTCAGAATGGGAAACTACTGTCAAGGAGTTCCTTGGGGGACTGGGATATGTTCAAGTTTCTGGACTAATCAGGCAGAGCAGGGTCACTGAGTTTCTAACTACAGCAAGGTGTTGCCCCTTTCCCTTGGAAAATGGAGGAAAGAGGTGCACGTTCACGGAACCTCCTACAAAGGTGTTGGGGGGGTAGAAGGAATCCCAGCCTGAAATAGTGAAAGATTATTGAATGAGGGACCTCTCCATTATTTTGCAAATGTATGTAAGATATATACTTACAAGTTACTTACAGATTTGTTAACAGTCATTTTATCCTGTAAATATGTTTAACTTCTTCAGCTCAGAAACATGAAGTATTGCTTGTATACACTATTATTATTATACTACTATTGACAGACACTTCCTTGCACAAAAATGCTACAGATGGAGAGAGACACAGACAAGTATTTAGATCTGTGGGGGGAAAAAGTGCCACTTCAAATCTGTTCTATGGTCACATCCAATTTTCTTGATCCAAAGAAAATTTCCTGGGTTTGAGGGTGTTATTACTCCGAATTTCATCTCAGAGGATTTGGTTGCAAGAACAAAGGCCATTTTGTGCAAATTTATTTTCAACTTACCTCCTTTTAGTAGGGACTTAATTTCTTCTGAAAGAACAAGCCAACTCCCACATTCTAAAGGGGAACTAAGACAAAAAGATTCTTACACAGGAATGTTCTCAGCATTTCCTCTTCCACAGACATTAGAAATGTCAGATTCATGAGTGCAGTCACATGTTAAACCAGTGATACAGAAAAAATATTTGTCTCCTTACCATTAAAAACAGCAATAAAAAATACTATTCATCTCTAATAGGGAACTTTGCATTCCAGAGATCTCAAAGTATCTTAGAAATAAGATTATCTGGCATCTCAGAAAGTTTGCAACAGAGCACAGAGCAATCATGTAACTTGCCATGGTTGGTTGCAGAACTGAAAAAAAACTAAACTTGCAGCAGAGTAGGACCAGCTCCAGCCCGAGGTAGCACCAGCACATCAGATTACAGGGTCACCTCCAAAACCAGCTTAAATCCCCCTATGAACTTCATCAGTGAAATAATGGGCTGTCTAAATGGGAAATACAGTCCTATCAGAAATATTAACTTCGTCTGCTGAAAATCTGATGCTTCTGTCTATGATTGTTAACCAACAACCTGAACTTTAAGCAAACCCCCAATTGTTTAGGGAGGAAATGTTTCAAATTTACCTTTCAAGAAACGCATGGGAGGAAGTTGAAACTGTAATTCTGAAATCTAATACCAGACTTACTTTTCTGGTTTAAACCTGGCTTTAATTTATGTTTTATTTCCAAGTGGTTTTCACTTTACTTTTACAAGAACAACTCAGTGTGAGCTTCACCTGGCTTCATACATATTCACACAGCAGGTCCACAAACACCTCTTTTTACCTCTAGTTAGGAGGGTCTGTTTCCTTCCTGCTTTGCATTTCTTTCATATTCTACATGATTATCTCTGAGATGTCCTATAATAAAAAGGTGGGTCGATTAAAATGAATTCAGAGGAAAATAGGTGGTAAATTCCAAAGAAATGAGAAGCAAACACGAATAACACAAACAAAATACCAGTAAAGCATTTGCAGTCGTGAACAAAGCTGATTCGGGGAGCAGTGTTATGGTGTCTCTTTTCTTGCCATAAGAGTGACCGTAAAATACTAACGAGACTCTCAGTGGACTGTTTTCCACTTCTCCTACTTTTCTGCCCACCCTGAAGCTTTAGACTTCAAAAAAGCAAACCCAAGTCAGTAGTACTTTAGCTGAAATCCTCCCTCCTAAGCTGCTGAGATCCTTAAACGCAGTATCTGTGCTCTAGGTTATAACTTCAGTCTGTCTCACTGTGCCAAGCCATTGTGCAAAAGTACATAATGATCCTGATTAAACTTGTCTTCTGGAAATTCATCATAAATTCTTCCTGCTCTCACTTGACTCCGTGTCTCTGTAATAACGTTTGAAGTCAGATACTAACACCCCAGCCTGAGCAAACAGCTTACATCAGGGAACATCCTGGTTTGCACGCCTACCAAATGGACAAAATCCTTTTTCTTGGAAACCATGTTTGAACAGGAGGTCACCCATGGCCCCTCCTTATCCTTCCCTTTTCTTCGCTTTCCTTTAGTTAATTTACTTTCTAAATAGAAACATCCATTCCAGCTCAACATCAAGGTGTAAAGGTAACTTTTACTTTCCTGCTGCTGCTGAGAAGCAGAAGCAACTTTCTTGAAGAAAATCAACAACAAAATAAATGAATAAACGAATTAGTCCATAACACACAGGCAGAGAAGAACCAAATAGGTAGCAGCAAATATGCTGGTACTGTAGCAGGTGAGATGATTTGTGCTCTGCTGGGTATTACAATAGCTCAGAAAACAAAGTGCAGTTCACACTTTCAGGTGTAAGTTCAACAAATCCTCCAGGACCACAAAGGACATTAATCATATGAACTCAGCAGGATTAGCTGGAATTCAAACAAAAAAATAGCAAGTGACAAGAAAGTTATAGAGAGTAAAGCAACAAAAAGCAGAAAGAACACTGCCACCAGATTCCATTAACTTCCCTTTGCTGCCCCTCCTTTAGTGAACTGAAACAACCTCCACAGAAGGAGCAGATCCGGGACCTGGACAAACACCACCCCAAAAACAAGGTTAGAGCCCAGGAGAATGTGTGCTACCAAGTTAACGTCAGAACTTAGACAATTTGGGGAAAATGTATTATATTAATGATTGTTTTTAAACAAAGTTTTCCAATGATCACTCTTTCCAAAGTTTTTAAATAAAAGTTTATTACAGAAATTATTTTGAACAAAAAAGGCAACAGTATCTGCTGTAATTTAAAAAAAAAAAAAAGGTAATGTATTCTTGCCCTATAAAGTGAACTGAAGAAATGCTACAGGTATTTCTTCCGCTGCCATACTGTGACGCTCTCTAGTACGGATTAACACACATCTGCACCACAAGAACTCAGGATGAACAGTCCCTTTCCATGCTTCTCTCCACAAAGTGCTGCATATTAACAGAAAATATTGCAGGCAACCCACAGTTCTGTTCATTCTGCAGTATTGGAACCAGTGTCTAGGAAAGAGAAAAGAAAATGAGACTAATACCCCACTGAGTATGAAGAGACCCAACACCATGTCTAATACCTTCCCCAAGTTCAAAAGCACTCCCCAGGCATTTCAGAACATGTTCTGTACCTCCCCAACTCCCACTGCCCTCCCTGCTCTGCATGACCTGTGTGTGCTGCTTCCCTCCAGTTAGCCCAGCACACAACTGCAGGGCTGTGCACACACCCCATTTGCTATTAACACATTCAAACACTACAAGCTTTGCTCTGCCTTGCAGTGATACACAAACACTTTACCGCAGTCAGCCACAGGCACATCTGCTTATGATCTACTCAAGAGAAAGGCTTTTGCACACCCAGCAGCACAGGCTCTGCCGGAGCATGGGCTACAGCTCAGACTGCATTTTGAAATAGGTGCGAGAATGAGTGTGATCCTCATAAACCAACTGAGAGCAACTCTCTGTTCTGAGCTTTTGTCAGAACCACCAATGAACACCAGTGCAACTCCTGCTAGTATACTGCTATTACTGCTTTCTTGGTTTTAGAGCTGTGGCAAAGGTATGTCACTCCAAAATGGAAAATGACAGGGCAGTGTTTACTGTGTTCCTACAGCAGGACAACCTCTCGTGGGAAAAAAACCCTGTAATGTTAATAACAACCGTAAGTCAGCCAGTTCCTTAAATCTTATCTGCCTACTTTATCAAGAGTGAACAGGATTAATACTTGGAAAGTAAGGTTTCCTCCACGAGCTATAAGTACACCAAAAAAATGGTAGGATTTTATGCTTGGCTGAGACCAGAAGTTGAGAAAACAATAAATTCTGTCAACTCTTTAGAACTAGAGCTTGAAGTGACTATTGTAATCATGCAGGAATCAGGAAGCTATGAAGAACCTGTTTCAGAGGTCTGTGATGTATTTAAATAAAGCTTTTCCCATTCTCAGTTCTTCCTTTTAGCATCACTCCCCAAGGACAAAACAAGTGGTACCGTTTCACACATCTTTAGCAATATTCTGCCACATTAATGGTTTTAAAAGTTACAAACCAGCTTCCCACAAAAGTCACTAAATTACTTTTTCCCATAAAGAATTTCAAGGAACACTGACAAAAGTAATCCAGTCAAGCAGACATGGAATGTAAACTTCTGCAAGCAGTGTACATATAGTGGGCCTGTCAGACAATCTGTAAGTCTTAAAAACATGATTTGCAAATGCTGGCATAAGCTTTTCATGTGCTTGTATCTCCTACTATCAAATTCACCAAAGGACCGCTTGACAGTTTTCTCAGACAACTCCTTGCTCAGAGTGTTGAAGCGCTCTTTGGTTTTAATAAAACATGGAGCTATCCTAGCAAAGATGTTAATGGGAGAAAAATCACCACACAAAAAGTACCACTACTGACTCTCCAATTGCTCTAGGATGTACTTCCCAACAAGAGGTGCACAGCAGGCTCCAACACAGCCCTAGCTCTGGAAGCATTTCACTTGCTTTTGTTACATCTCTCATCCTATGTAAAAGGGAGTGCAGCGCTCTACAAGCAATCAGACATTTGGCCAAAGCCTTCCACAAATGATCAAGTCTTGTGTCCCAGCTTACTTATATCGTATTCCATACTTACTTTTTCCATCACATGCTACAATTTTCACTTTATCCACTTTCACAAGTTCAGTGACCTCCCTAAATTCGACATCATTCAGTACAAATGTCCACACGTTGTCACAGAACCTGTATGTGTTCAGAGATCCCTTAAAAAGACAAGAGACATTTTCTGTAGGACACACCCCATAAGCAACAGAAAATATATTAAGTATCTACTGAACTAAGTCCCTTCTAGAATAGATTTGCCATAAAGCCCCCAGTGAACCCGAATGCAGACAAGCTTGGCAGACAACAATTCTGAGGAGAACTGCATTAAATGCCCTCCAGTGGCTGAACTTTTGAAGACCATGACAGTCTACCCGAGGGGAAGCTTCACAGGAAGGCCAAGAGGTTTTACAACTTTTCTAATGTGGATAAAGGATCAGTATCAGAAAAGATTTCTTAAAACATTGGGCCATAAGAAAATTAATTTACATCAGTGATCTTAACAAGATGTGAATTCTGCAGTTATAAAGCAGAAATAAAGCACTAGTTTAGATAAATCATGACAAAACTTCCCTGTGTGACATAAAGGGGTTCACTCACGTTTAACGTGTTACTGAGGATGTCAATATGTGAACCTTCACACAGTTTATTGAACTGATACCCTTGAACTCAAGCTCCAAGTAACATTTAGTTTATCCACTAAACACAATCAGAACAGTTTTCCATACACGGTATGTGCACAAAACAAGTCAAAGGTGTTAGAGAAAAGAAATTATGCTACTTTTGACATATCCATATTGCTTAAAAATTTAACATCTTAAGAGCTCCCTTCATTAATGTGTTCTACACAGACAGTAGAGGAAGTTAACAGGAAGATGGTTTTTTGTGTTGTTTTTTTTTTCTCAAAAATATCTGCCCTATTTGATATTAATTAGGGCAGCTGAGTGGCAAAAACATCCAAAACACCCATTACTTTTCTACGATACCTACAGAAAAGAGTTACAAAATAATGCAGTGAAAAAGGCAGATCTAAAGCTCTCTTCATGTTACAGATGTGGCTGAAAAATCTGTCCTCATCCCATTTTTGCTAAGGACAGCTAAAACAAGCAAAGTCTCTCCCCTCATCTGCAAGACATTGAGAGTGGCAATGGTGTCCATCCAAGCATCGCCCTATTCCCTGTTTTCATCCACACACCAAACCTACTTCTGCTTTTTGCATTCTTTCAAAAGATCCCTGGCAGAACAAGGGAACAAGCCTCACAACTGCATGGGGAATACACATGTAAACAGTCATTATTTCAGCGTCCAAATGGACCTGCTGAAGTTTTTGCTTAGAGGACACAGCTTTTAATGACATTCTGCATCAACACTTAGTTACTGTATCTCAGGAGCAACTTTTACATGTGGTTATCTTACCCTGAAATTCACTCTGTTCCTGACTCGTTGTGCCAGAGCCGAATTTATAGCTTTATCAAACTGAAGTAGCACCTGAAGGGCCAACTGAGGTGTGATTTGCTGAGACTAAAGTAGGTTTAAAAAAAAGAAAAAGTTTTGAGTTGTTTCAAAGCAAACTCAAACATGCAGTAAAAGTTAAAAACATCAAAACAAAGTTATAAAGTTCACATGAAGCAGATCTCTAGAGGAACAATTTTCAAAAATATTATGTTCCTGTGTTTATTTCCTTCTCTGTATTTCAATTCCGAGAGGAGAAACGATGGACTACGATGATTTTTTTGTGCTACACGAGGATTTCTTCTGATAAATATTCACTGGAAATAAACAGAAGTGCAGTAAGTTGATTATAATGTTGCAGCTTAATCTGGCTGTTCATTTACTAGGCCACACAACAGGAGATCATGCCATTTACGTAAGGCATTCTCCTTCATCCAGGACATAAAGAAAAAAGCATCTCAAGTGAATGGAGGACAAAAGGCTTTTGATTTCAATCAGTAAATTTCCCAAAATACGTTTCCATAAATGCCCCAATTTACAGTAACTACATAACCATTTTAATGACTGACCCCTATTTGTATTGAGCTGATCCTCATCCCACACACCTGTATGAGCTCGTCCAGGCTCTCCTGGAGGCTGTTGCCCAGCGTGGTGTTCCTGTACAGCTGGTATGCCATGGTTTCAGCGGCTCATCCACGGCCCTGCACCGGCGGTGTCCTCACTCTCACTGAAAGCAAACACACAGCAATAAAGAGAACGCCGTCCCGCACAGCCGAGCCCAGCACAACCCGAGAGGACAATTCGCCAACACCGGGCGGCCCCCGGAGCGCCCCGGGCTGCGGGACCCACGAGGGCGGCTCCTGGAGCGCCCGGGAGCGCTGCGGGAACCGCGGGCATTGCCAGCACAGCCGGCCCTGCGCGGCCCCGGGAGGTGACGGAACCCCGGCCATTCCCGGGCATTCCCAGCACAGCTGGGCCCTGCCCAGCTCCGCGTCCCCTCCCGACCTCCCGCCCCCAACACGGGCGGCCCGGCCCGGCCCGGCCCGGCGGACACCCCGCACCGGGGAACGGGCCGGGCCCGGGAAGCCCGTTCCGTGAGCCCCGGCCCCGATCCCTCCTCACCGCTGCTCGCGGGCGGAAGCGCCGCGGCCCCGCCTGGGCCGGCCTGTGGCCCGGAAGCGGAACGGGCCGATCCCTCACGGACACACAGACAAACACGGGCCGCTCCATCTCGGACACACAGACAGACACGGGCCGATCCCACACGGACACACAGACAGACAAACACGGGCCGCTCCATCACGGACACACAGACAAACACGGGCCGCTCCATCTCGGACACACAGACAGACACGGGCCGATCCCTCACGGACACACAGACAGACAAACACGGGCCGATCCCATACGGACACAGACAGACAAACACGGGCCGCTCCATCACGGACACAGACAGGGCCGATCCCACACGGACACCCCGCGCCCCGCTCCAATGACACAGCCAGGCCTCAGGGAAGAGCTTTACTGACACGCGGATTTTTCCCCAGCAATAACGGCTCGCAAACCCCGCGACCCCTCGGAACACAGGAAACAGCTTATTTAAAAAGAAAGGATCATAATATTTTTAAGAGGTAGGTGAAGAGTCTGGTACTTACATTTTCTTATATTAAAGGGGCAAAGGAAAATAGTCACATCGGTGAAGAATGATAGCAGCCAAATCATGCCAGTTCTATTACCCGTGAATCACAAGCTGTGTTCTGTGATTACTGCAGCTCCGCTGTGCTAAATACTGCACATTTCCCATGTCACACATATTAGAATTTACAGACACTAACTGCCAATGGAATCCTGCTCTGGTAACCCTTTATCTACCATTCAACCATTAGACCACCCCACTGTTCAGCCCTGTGTTGCTGACTAAGAAACACTGCAGAACTGCAGAGCCCCTGGGAACGGGAGCATCTGTCCTCCGTGAGTTCTTGTAATTATTGACCTGGATTTCCATGTCATAAATATTAACTATCAGCTGTGCGAGCTGAGCAAGGAGCATGGTAAGAGAAGAACTTGACTTCTGGAAAACACTCCAGCAGCCTCTCCTCAGATCATTTTCAATACTAAAAAAAAAGGCCATTAATTTTAAGTCACAGTAATCTGGGCAATCCAAATTGCAAAACTGAAAAAAGATCTAGTTGAGCAAAGAATGGTTTTAATTTCAGTAATCTTGGTCACGCTTGAAGGAAATGAGGAAAGGCCAACATAACTGCACCCTCTTCTCAAATGCCTTTTTTCTGTTACCTCAATATGGGGAATGAGATGGGATAAAGGGAACAGCGCAGTTCAACTTAGAATTTTGAAGCTAGGAAAGCTGCAGGACAGGTCTTTCAGAATAATACCAAATATTTGTTATATTTCAGAATGCTACTCTGACTAAAACCAGGTGTCCTTAAAAAGTATAATTAAAGCACTTATTTCAAGCATCTCCAACAACCAGTTGATGAAACAAATCCTCTGGAGAATGACCTGCATTCACAAGGACTGATAAAAATTTTCACTGAGAGCTTTGTAAGACTTTGCAGTTACAAAAAGCACACCAGCTGTTATCCCTCTCCTCTGTTCCTCACATGAGGCTTTTCTGAGGGAGACTTGAGAATTAAAGTCATCTCCAAAACCAACAGCTTTTGAGAAGACAAGAATTTAAACCATTTTTCTAGACAGTAAATATTGTATAAATCCGTAGGATACACCAACAAAAATCTGACACTGAAAGAAACACGCTTTTCACTGAGAAACTTTGTGACAGACTGAGTTTACAAAGTGCCCACTCTCAATGTATCTCCACTATTTTCAGTTCAGTAGGATGCTTCAGTAGATGCCCCCAGTGAAGCTGACAGGAGCAGGCACCAATGCCACCTTCTCCTCCCCACGACACTTGGAGGTCAGGTTGTAAAAGATTCCATCACCACCACCTGTAATCTAACCTTGAAGTGACACCAGTGACCTGCTGGAAGGTTTGAGGGTGTCATTAGAGCACTTCGGGGTGTGATGCAAGAAATCTGCTGCAACGTGCTAACAAATACAGGCTCTGCCCTAGTCACATGCAATCAGCGTAACTGTCAGTACACAGCTCCTCACAGCACTCAGTGCTGTTCCTCACTGGAAATAAAGGAAAACATGACAAACTGCATTGTTATGAACACGGTTACACGTTATTCCAACTAGTTCCATGCTTTTTGGAATAAAAATTCTCCATTTCAACATCCCAGAACCACAGAGGCTTTGATCTGCTGCAACACTAAATCCTTACAGATCCCTTTCCACTCCTTTCCAACATAACATGGCTCTGCCATCCGTCACAGAATGTCAAGAACATTCAGTCCAGAGTCTACTCCCATCAGTTCTTAATGACACTTTCTCCAAAATCCCTTTGCCACTTCTGGACACTTACCCTGTTGCAGAAATCATTTTACTTACTTGAGAGTCCACTGGCCCCAACCTTCTCTCAGTTGTCCACAGCAGTAACAGGAGACAGGCAGTGACTTGTTGCTATGCATTTATATATAAATTAACGAGATCTCCAAGGCAAAGGGAAATTAGTGACTCATGAAGTCACCTTTTCTTAACAGTGCTCACTGAAGTCTAGCAACATGAGTCTTACTTTTAAAAAGAAGTGCCACTGAAAGGTGAATTCCCTACAATACTGTATCGTATCACAAAGTTTATTCAAGTTTTGAAATAATTTTTATTAAAGTACGACATTCCAACTTTTCATGGTTTTAATTATTAAAATATATTACATTATATTATAGATTTCAAAAAAAGATAAGTTTGACAAAACATTACTCATAACTTTGGGACTACTTTGCTTTTTGTAAACATCCACCTCACCATTCAATGATGAGCTGCAAGAAGTCAGGGCAGGATAATTCTTTAGTGCACCTCTTTCTCAGGCTGCTTATCTTTAGGGAGCTGTTGTGCTGTGTATCCACTCACAACAACTTACGCTGGAGAAATAAACCATTTGGGAAGCACATACACATCTCTAAAAGAAATCAGACTCCTGCAGCATGAAACTGTGGACTCGCTTGGCCAGCAGGAAACAAAACAACAGTCCCATCGTTTGTAGATATGGCACGTACAGAGCACTGGCTACTCCACACTGCACTATACACACAGGGCAGAAGAGAACTACAACCCCTCCACTGAGATAAACCTCTTGTCAATTAGGAAAAAATGGAAATG